>JAWWLV010000024.1:6168444-6189382 GCA_035041135.1 Platyrinchus mystaceus | reverse complement strand
CCCATGCCACATTTATGCCATGACTATGGATTTCTGTAAAGGAAAGGAATCGACATCCTCTGGGCTTTAGTTACAATTATTAGAACTGTGAAATTATTTTTTCTAATCCAGGGGTTCAAATAAGTTCCTTGTATGATTTCACTGACTATCAATTCATACAATCAAAACACAACTTTTTTTACTATTACCTAATCAGGTAAAATACATAAAAGAATTTAAAAAAAAACACAACAAAACAAACAAAAACCCAAAAAACAAACAAACAAACAACCCAAAACAAAACCAAAAAAACCCAACCCTCAACACACAAATCAACCAAAGACCAAAACCATGCACTGGAGAATTTCACCTATTTACTCACAAAGTGTAAGAAACACATAAATAATCAAGGACCTTCCCACCATGGTGTGAGCACCATTTAAGGACATAAATTCAAGATATACAGTATAGAAGCTACTATTGGACCAGTCACTTGTGGTGGGTAGAAAAGTGATCTGATATTTGGAATCACTTTTACAACCGGCGCACTAAGGCGACAGACTTAGGAAAATATGAATGCAATGCAAGACTAAACCAAACAAAATGCCTCACACAATTCACAGCTAAGACTCTGCCAACACTTTACCAGGTGAACGAAATTAGCAACCTGACAATTAGCAAAATGAATAAAACCCCGTAAAAAGCAAGCAGAAAGGAATTTTCAAGTGCATAAATACAAATTCTTGGCTTCATATACTTGCTGTTGTTACCAATGCAATATGTTTACCCATTTCTCTACAGCATGTGAAACTCAACTTAATATGAAAACAAATCTCTGAAAGTCTTGGCAGATTAGTAAACGTCAGATCAAATTAGACCTTCTCCTACACTATGCAGGGGCTGTACAAATTTATCAGAGTCTCACAGATCCTTTGCTCTCTTGACATGAATAGGTCAGAACAGCCCAGAGACAAAAGGCTGTGAGATCAGAAGACTGAAAAAGCACAGTTTTGGAAGGCCCCTTATTATCAGGCTTTGTTTCACCATTTAGCATTAAACTCATTCACAGAGAATTAGTTTTGGAGACGGACAGTGCCCCAGGAGATAGGAAACAGCAAGAGAAAAAGCAGTTTTCTTTTCTCCAAGCTCTCCCTGAAAGTCAGGAGCCAGGCAGTCCACCTCCCAGGCTTGAAACCTCTGCTGTGGCACGCAAACATAGCAGGGAGGTTTCAGATCACACACAGAAACTAGAGTTGAAACAAGTGTTGTACAATAGAGACACCTCCCTCAGGCTTTGCTGTCAGAAGATTCTACAGAGAGAAGGTAAAGCCTCTGGGCTCCAGCAGCTTTATTTCAAGGGAAAAAGAAAGAAAAATAAGAAAGGAAGAATCTGCTCTGCAAAGAACATAATTAGGATGAGCAAACAAGAAAATACCAAGTTTTCCCCGAACTGTCCTGGCTTTCCCATCATCAGACAAGCACAGGGAGGAACTCAGGAGAGCTGCCAGTGATGCTAAAGCAGAGAATGGCAGAGCACCCTGACCACAGCCCAAGGATCCTTGAAGGGAAACCAGTCCATACCCATTTCAGGTGCCTTTGTCACCCACACACTATGACAAAAATGCTACTGAAAAGTAGCAGGGCACACCAGCAAACTACAGCAGTCAGTATTTCTAGGCTGGGGTAAAGTCTTTCAGACTCAGCAGCCCAGCTGGCAGTAAGCTTTGGACACAAAAATACATCAGCTCCTTCTGTCTGATGAAGAAAAACAACTTTCCTACCACATTCCTGCCCTGGGCAAGGGGCAGGCACAGCAGCAACACTAACACCACTCAGCACCCACCACCCACCCTCTTCCCAGCACCCTCACATCGTGCCCACACTGCCACAGCTCAAGTGTCTACAGCATCTGTGAGTGTTCCAGAAGGATTTACAGCTCTTGCTCACCTCATGGCACCTGCTGGGCACGTCTCCTCCTCTCCCTAGAGCTGGGTCCTTTCACTGACTTTGCCTCTGATGCCTCAGAGTCTTGGAGGACGCTGCCCCAACAAGCTCCTCTCACTAACATTTTTCCATGTATTTAGGAGTTCTCCCCTGTGGCTCAGTCAGGGCTATAAATGCAGACCTTTCCCATCAGTCACCTGGAAATCATTTGCATTGCCCAACAAGATGATTGGGGGTGGGGGACTGACATTGATCACCAGCCCTTCAAAGCAAAGAACGAAATCTGCCCAACCAGCAGGGCCCCTTGACGATCTCCATCACATGCAGGTGCAAGGGAGAACAAGTTAAACCTGAGTTCAATAAGGTATTTGAGCCCATGCTTAGGTCTGTGAACCACAGGTTTTCCCAATTTCATGAGCCCTACCCAATGCCCATGGACAGGCTGGTACATACCTCTGCTGCAGCACCGAGCCACAAGCAACAGGAGGCTTTGAATTTAGGAATTCACTGAAGACACCTGCAGAGTGATCCTTGCTGGGACAGTCTGTGCCACCAGAGCCCTTCAGATACTTCCTCTATTTACATCACATTGTATCAGAACTTAATGACTCCCAATTACATTAAGTGTTTTTTAAAATCACAGTACAACTAGTTCCAAAAAACAAGGAAGTATCCACCAACTTGATTTCTCATTAAGAAAATACAATTATAAACAAGAAACTAGTTACTTACTACAGATACCAGAGCACACACTGTTTACAAGAACAATTGTTGTGTTTCTGTATGGCAGGATCATCTTGTGCTTTTTATTTAAAGAACACAATGGTAAAGAATACAGAACCGTTACTGCACGGAAAGCAACTGTGCTTGGAGGGTTACTTTGCTTTTTCAAAGGGAAATCAGGAGCACAATAATGTTTTATTGTTATTCTTTCAAAATACACAAGTGAACAATATATTGCCTAAAAACAATTTCTTGTAAACAACTTTAATAGTAAAAGCAAACAATACCTCAAGTAATAAAAGGAATTTATATCCTGAAAGATCAATTATTATTTTGGCTTGTTGATATGAAACAGAACAAACTATTTATTAGAGCTCAAATCATTTAGGAACTATAACCACAGTGATCTATAAGTAAAGGTCATGGCAAGAAACCAGAACTGTAACATAAATATTTAGGATTTCAATGCAGCAAAGAACACACACAACTTCTTAGCTACACAGGGGGAGTGTTAGAGCACCGCCCTTTCTGGCAGCCACCTAACAACAGCCAGGGCAAGAATTTTACTATTTCACAGAAACAAGAAATTGAAAAGGATTGATTTTTTTTTTTTATTTTTTATTTTTTTTTTAAGAAAAAAAATACCCAACAGCTTTTCTTGAGAAAACTTGCAGCTCGTAAACCTAATTTCCAAAAACATAAGCTGGAGCCAAAGCTGACAATGGCACTGGGCACACAGAGAGGCACTGCAAGCTGGGTTGACTGATGGGCAGCCCTGCCCTGCCAGCCCACAGAGCAGGAACTTCATTAGAGACAAACCCAATCCCCTCAAGCTCTCAAGATGGCTCCGAAGGATGGGGAGAGGGAGGGAACAAAGAGCTGCGGCAGCCGTTCGGGGGATGCACCTTCGGAAACTCCTTCCAGACTCACTCTTACTCAAGCCTCTGCCTTGTGTCCTAGGGAGAAGACAAAACCTGCCCTGGGATTCAGTTATGTCATGCAAGCTGGCGCTCAGCACTCCTTACCTGCTGCCTGTTCTTGCTCCCTCCCTGTTTTGGGATCCCCACGCAGAGACAGATGAGCTGCTGGCAGAGGGTGCGACTGAAGGCGCTCCTCTGCTTCATACCTGGGTGTGGGACACTGAGCATGCTCCTGCTTCCTCCCAGGCCAGGTTTCAGGGGGGGAAAAAAATAGCTTCCTTGAAAGTAGATTAGAGATGTCCCAGCAGTGGATGAGCTTTATCCTGGATCCGTTTCAAAGCATTTCCACTCAAAAGGGGATAAAGCAGTGAGCAAAGCACACGCAGCCATAGCCTGTTTTAGCAAATGACTCTGAATCAACCCACATGAACAAAAAGTCTTTTAGAACAGAACACAAGAGATGTGAGTCCCGTTTTGGGACAAAATACACCTGCATATTTGGTTGTGCCTCAGCTTCACACATATAAGGAGCAGCTGTGAGGGCCTGGTTTATTCCTTCTTTTGCTTGCCTTCCCTGTAGCCCATTTGGACAATGTACAGCATTTTACAAGGCATTTTTACAATACCTAAGACAACAGGACCTTGACCTCTATTATAGCTGCTAAATAGTATCACATTGCTTGCATCACTGTAAACCCAGAACTTAAGCAAATAAGGAACAGTTCCCAAGTGATTGTCAAAAAGTCTCCCCTAGTATCCAAACACTGCCAGCAATATAACCAAAGCTGCTGGAGCAGAAATGTGAAATCTTATAGATCGGAAAGGGAAATGGGCAGAAGGATGAAAAAGGCAGGCTGCTTTCCTGCAGCTGGAAGTGCACATTTCGTTCAGGGACTACTGCTTCCCTGGAGTCGAAGGTTGCCAGAAATCTTGCATCAGAATCCAATCCAATTTCCATACAGCTTCCTTATGTCACCCTCACTGCAGCACAAAACCCCACACTTGGCCGAACAGCCGCTGCTCCCCCAGCCGGAAGACTCACTCTGCCCATTTCACAGCAGGATCCCCACGACACGTCCATGTTGCACCTCAGGTGAGAATCCTAAATCAGCCAACATTTTATAAATGTGCTGTCTATGGCAGACACTGGTGCCAATCTGGCCAGACGGCTGGGACGGGGACCAAGGCTCCCGCGAGTGCCCGTGCGGTGGCTGGCATCCCTGCCGGCTGGCTGGGGCAGAGCTGGCACGCTGACATCCATGTCCAGCACAAAAATATCCAATTTTAACATATTTGCCTTGTAAATTATGCCATTTCCCCAGGTTTTTCCAATCTGCAAATATGCCCTTTTAATTGAGCTGGCTCTCGGCGGGAGTAGAAGCAGCTCAGTCACACTGAAAGCAGAGAACTGCAGTCCAGTGTTACCAGGACCCCAGCCTCACTGGGGACCCAGGCAGAAGCTGTCAGCATGAGCACAGGTAACACAGGTGTGATCCTGCCCTTTTCTTCCTTCAGGTCTCTCCTGGTGCTCACAGGACCTGTGGTATCAGGCTAAACTACTTGAAAAGGCAACAGGAGGTTGGCCTGGAGGATGGAGAGGTGGAGGTGAGGGTTAGCCCTGAGCAGAGGTCACACACCTTTCCCAGGGGTCAGGATCTCTGTTACCACGGGGCACTGCTGGGCAGTGATGCTGAGGGTGGGGGATCTGCTGGTACCAGGCAGCCACATGCTTTACCATGGAGCAGGGAGGGATCAGCGTCCGGCTCACAAAAAACCACAAAATTCAAAGACATTCAGGTGAAATTTCAGGGTCTTTCCTTGCAAAGGCCCAGCAAAGTAGCCCAAGAAGCCGTGCCAGTCTCCACCAGAATGGCTTTGTTCTCCTGTTGCACAAGGACTTGCTTTCAGGACCACAAGACACCCAATAAGACAGTCATGTGTCACCTGAGACAGGAAAACGAGGAACCTCCAAGCATCCCAAACAACAAAGGTGTACAGTGCATCTCTAGCTACCAGCATTTACAACCTCGACATCAACAGCTTGCCAAGAGCAAAATCCATGTTTCCCCGAAGAAGCTATTTGCACTTCTCCATGATTTTGCCTTTAAAAGTCAAACAGTGCAGTGAATAAAGTTTTATCAAGTGCAGCAGAAAATAAACTTCAAAATATAATCATATGCACTTGTACTAGGAGCTTTCAAACAGCCAGGCTGTTCAGCACACCAGTGCTGCAACCTCCCTGGTCCCAATAGACTCAGTTCTGAGCAAATACAGCACTGAACTTCTCCTTAACGACTTCAGTGCTGCCAACACTGATGATTTTCACACGTATCCGATGGTTTTCTTAAAAAAAACCTCAGCTCCTGGAGTCATGAGATAAAGTAGAAACATGCACTTTATTAAGTAAAAGGCTTTTAGATCATCATTTTTGCCCAGGGAACAAGAAAAACGAACCTTTACATTACAAAACTGGAAAAGTCCTGAGCAAAGGACCATTCCACAGTTAACACTGCTCTAAATATCAGGGGGGAGTGGGAACTAAATAAGCTAAATGCTTTGTTGTTTGCTTGGGGTTTTTCTTCCCCCAGAAATTTATGCCATAAGTAATTCTGAGCAGTGAATAAATTCAAGGAAATTATGTGCTCTCTACCACTACTTCAACAATATGAAACAGGGTGACACACAGAGACGAATTCCCAATTATACCTTTCATTCTTCCTGTCACTACAGAGTGCTCTGTCTTTAAAATAATAAATTAAAAAATTAAACACAACCCAGAGAGCTGCAAATGCACAGACAAAAGGCTCCACGTTCCACTGTAAGATCTTCTCCTCCACCTATGCCCTAATGTTTGAGGTGAAACACCCTCTGAAAGCTAACACAGCATTGCCTAGTGGTGCCTGCCAACTCTGAGCCACTCCAGGAACAGAACCTCTTCCAAAATGAAGGAACCCCAGGGGCCATTCCCAAGGCACCAGAGAGGTCACGGATGGTCTCCTGTCCCAGCCAGGATAGCTCTGGTGCAGGGAGGGGGAGAGGTGGCATGGCAGTGCTGCCAGGAGGGAGCCCCAGGCCAGCTCACACCACACTGGTGCTGAGCCTCTGTGTTTGTAAGAGGTTTTTGTGGCAGCCAGAGGCCAGTTCTGCCTGAGCAAAGCCACCGTAGCTCCCACAGGAGGAGCCTCAAGGCTGCCCCAAGCTGTGCTGGGCTCAGACAGCCACCGGCTGACACCCATTTGCTGTTCTCCCACCATTTATTGGGCTGTCATGTGGGAGCAAAACCCTTCCCACAGCTCAGGCTGAGCTTGCCACCCTACTGCCCTTCTTGACCTGGGACTCTTGAGGCCCAGGGAAGCAAAGTCAACAGCAGCTCTTCTCTCCTGTGTAGCTGATTCACTTGGTGGCTGCGGGCAGGGAAGGACCGAAGCTCCTCCATCATCTCATGATCCATATCTGAACTGCCTCCAACGTTGCAGGAGAGTCTGGGAGAGGCGGTTGGGAAACCTCCTCCTCCTCCTCCTGGCGACAGGAGCGCCGAGCCGCCCGCTACCCGAGCGTGCCGCTCCTCCAGCGACAGCCGGATTCTTCCCACAGCAGAAGGTGGCTCCGAGCGCTCCGTGTCCTCACGTCCTCCGAGCGCTCCGTGTCCTTGCGTCAACTCTTCACCCTCTCTCATTAAGATGTTCCTCCCCGCTGCCCCCTCCTCGCCGTGAACCTCCGCCAGCACTAATGGGCTCCTTTGCAAATCCGGTGCACATCCCGTAGAGCTCGGCGGCCTTGAAACGCTCGTATTTTCATACAAACACAGAAAAGCAAGTTTTATTCTAAATAGAAGTGGCAGCTTCTAATTTAAGGCTGTATCATTTGACTGCCAGGCACAACAAAGGCCACCTATTGCCCACGTAGGCAGTCAGTCTGCTCTAATGCCGACCCCACATGCAATTGCAAATAAAGGCAACTGATTCTGCACTCAGAGAGTGCATGGGCTCCCTTTGCTCCTAACCCCTTTTGTGGGGTTCACTCCCCAGCAGCCCAGATGTATTTTTTTATGGATGAAATTCCACTCACTCCTTTAATGCCATCAACCAGTTGCCAAGAGCAAGAATTGCATTAAATTATTTCATCCAAAGCCAGACTGCCTGTGGGGGCAGGGGTGAGGGAGCAGGCGGAGGGGAGGCAGCCAGGGATCAGAATCCCACATGATCCCAGACACATACAGGGCTTCTCAGCTGCTTTTTAAAAATGCTTGCAGTCTTCTCTATATATGCATACATGTATTTACATATGCATATACCTATCCAGGTTTAAATCATGCACACTGCCAATGAAGTGAATATCAAGTGTCTTGTGTGCACATCACCAACAGCCCACGGAAAGCTACAACGGCCCCACACACATGGTCACAACTGCTCCCCAGGCAGGACTGGGACCTGCTGCACCCCACATGGCTCCAGTTCCTTCCTGAAATGAAGGAAATCAAAGCTTCCCACTTCCAGGCACCGGACCCCAGACTGAAGGGGGCACAACTTCACTCCATAGGAAACATCCGCACCGCACAGATCCTGAGTATGATGCACACAGCTTGATCCGCTTTATTTTTCAACCTGCTGAATTGCTAGAATATGTTTAGCTGTTATACACAGACCCCAGATCCATAATCCCACCCTCAACAGCTGTTACATTTGCTGTGGTATTTACAGCAGATGTTACAGCTCCGTAAAAAGGTAAAACAATGGAAACTTCCAAAACTGGGGCTAAGGGGGCACAGCAGAGCCCAACCCTTGGACCCAGTTGCAGCCAGACTCAGAGAATTGGCCATGGATGCACCAACACATGCAGTAAAGAGCCACATCACAGCCTACAGCAGCTTAAGGAAGTTTCAAGTGTTACCATCGTGGCATTAAAAAGCTGTCAGCTTCCTGTGAGACAAGCAGCAGAGG
Organism: Platyrinchus mystaceus; assembly: GCA_035041135.1. Taxonomy (NCBI): domain Eukaryota; kingdom Metazoa; phylum Chordata; class Aves; order Passeriformes; family Tyrannidae; genus Platyrinchus; species Platyrinchus mystaceus. Next base: position 6,180,876 of record JAWWLV010000024.1, on the reverse strand, counting down.
CTGGAATTCAGTGTTTAAAGGATGATTAAATGGAAGTGACTTAAATTATACATTCCAGTTTCTGGAACTGACACCATTTAAAATACACCATCTATTCCCCATTTCCTCTGACACTGATTACTACCCACTAAAAGATGAGCATTTTCTTACAGGCTCTCAAGTACCAAACTAGGGATTTATGAATTGGAGATAATTAAACGGTTTTGCATTACAAATGGAGTAAAACATTTACATTCCATGGGCCACCTGAGAACACTCAAAGAGTCAAAATGGACATTTTATACCTGAAAACCTGCCTGCTCTCTATCAAGGCTGCTAATTGAGGCACAAGAAGCTTGGAGCTATTTTATACTGGATTCACAGTCAATCCCCATTTCCTGAGCTTTTGGACAACCTGAGACAGACTCGGGACCCATCGTTAATTCTCCCACATGGAGCTCTGTAAGCTGAGGCTCCTTTAAGCTGACACAAATAAATTGCCTGTTTCTCCTTGATAAGTACACAGAGACTTGCAAGCCGTTACCTTTCAGATTTCAAAGACAAGGAGCCGTAGGATTTTCTCGGCTAGCAACAGTGGCACTTCTCCAGGAGCAAGAAGAAGCATAAGGCCATGAGAACTGGGAGAGCCTCTTCCCCATCCACCCGGAGCACCCACAACCCCTCTCAGAGGTCAGTTTGGTCAGCCCCTATCAGTCCAAACTTATGATCTTTGTGCAGGATGCCAGACTCTCCACCCCAGTGACAATGCACATGAAGGGATTAACACTTGCCAGTATGACAGCAGGTCCTGGAATTGCACATGGGCATCTCAGTAACTTCAAAGAAGGTCTTTTTAACGTGCTTTTTCCTCCTTGCCTGAAATTTTCAAGACAGAAAAAGCAGTATCGATCTCACTGCCTGGTAGAAATGAGATAGGGACTAATTGAGCACAGAGATCTCGGGGAAGGAGTCTCCAAGGAATCTTTTGATTTGAACAAGGACCCTTACAAAATGTCAGAAGAAAGAGAAAAACAAGAAAAAAAAGAAGAAAAAAAAGGCTAATCCTGAATCTTCCCTGTCAGCTTGCTTTTCCCTGCACTCACAGGAGTGCTGAGCATCATAGACTTAAAATAGAAGGGACTCCAAGATACTGGGAGGAGAACTGTGGCTGCAAGTGTTAAAACAGAGGAATAGGAGAGGTAACGGGAATGGCAGCAAATACAAACAATGACTCATGAAACAGCAAACAAACAACACTGTAACAGTTTTTGCAATTGTAATTCAAACCAAAATAAACAAGAATGACAGTTCAGCACAAGGAAAGGGAGGATGACAATGATGGGAGGGGGGTGTGGGGACTCCATAGCCTTCACATCTGTTGCTCTCACAGCATCCCAAATGAGCAGCTCCAGAAAGAAACAGAGAGAGGAAAGGAAAGATGTATGGGAGAGCAGCAACTTCTTGTGATCTACATCCGTGCTTGAAGTTTTCATGACTGCACTGAGAGAAGAATTTATATCCCAAAGCCATGCAATAGCCTACAATACTGCTACTGGTTTTGACCCCTGGCCCCTGAAAGCAACTCTAGCAACAGAAATAAAAAGTCCAACTTGGAGGGTTAATGAGTGAAATAGACCTTGTATGGTGGGTGGATGGACAGAAGGCAACAGAGTGGGGGAGAAATCACACCATTGGCAAGGGGCACTTATTTAACTGCTCTGAAAATCCTCCAGTCAAGCATATTCTCAATTTCTTTTGCTCTTGCTTCATTACCTCCTAGTGAGCAGCTCTTTCCCAATCTGCACCTTGAATATTTTTTTCAGGCAAACCAAGGTATTTTTCCCCAGTGGGAACTAAAAGCTGGTGATCATCCTTTTTACAGAAATCTTTTATGCATCAGAAAATGTATTGCCTGCACTTAGGCTTACATTTCCAAATACAAGTCCTTCAGCTATTCCTCTCCGGCCTCATTTGCCAAGCTTCCCATTTGTGTGGTTCATCTCCAGACTTGTAAGCGTGACTGTTCTCCTCCTGCCTTACCCCTCAGTGCAGCAGGAAGCAATTACCAGCCCTGTTTTACACACAGAGCTTCTGTAATGATGACTAAGAGAGAGATTTCACTCCTTTCCTCAAACCTCAGGACGCTGTTGGCTTGTTGGAGCTGCGCATCCACAACACCCCCCATCACCATGTACCACCCTGCCCACTGCACTCGGTCATTCAGCTCCTGCTCCCTCACAGCCACCTCTGCACAATTCTCTTCCCTACACCTCATCATGTTGGTGCTCCACTGGTTTTGTTGTTCCAAGATGATCCACATTCTGCTCCCAAGCCTCAGCAGCCTTCATCACATGCTAACGAGTTATCCCATTAAAGAGGGAAGCTGGACAGATTTACCTATTTGTTTTTCTTTTTAAGTCAGCTTTTCTCTTGGACCCCATCCTCCTCTCTGCTGTGTACAAAGTGCTCTGGAACTTTTTTGAAGAATCAGGGTCAGATTCTCTGATCCTTCATTTTTTGTGTCTTCCCTTCTCCTCCCTAGGAAGGTCTGGAGTGGGCTTTGCTGTGCTCCTCTTCCTTCCCCACCACATCCACTGATTGCCCAGTGTTCAGAGCTTGCTCAGACCAGGTTTTCCTTGTAATTATACCTGAAATAATTTCACCAAGTCCAGAGGACGTGAGTATTAGATAATCTCTTCTCTACTGACATTTCCTTTCCTCCCCTATTTGACCAAGCCCCCCGTCTGTGTTTGTCATCAGCACCACAGTTTTGTGAGGACCGAAGCAGAGGAAGCATAGAGCACGTCCACCTATTGCAACCCCTTCATCTCTCCAGCCTTGTTTTGCTCTTCTGTGCCTTTGCTCACACATTCCACCTTTTTTTGCAAGAACTTCCCCCAATTTGGAAGCCTTCAAGTAAATAATTTTTCCACTAGAGGGCACAAAGACAATTTTTCCTAAGTAGAAACTGATGTTAGTATTAATAAAATAATTACTAACATCTCACCAAAGGCATCTCAAACTTCAATAAATGAGCATTCAATAAATTAAGATGTAGTTCCAGCTCCCCAGGTACTACACCACCACCACCAAACGTCTCTAACATGTAGAGACTGAAAACCTAAAAATCCCAAAGTGACGCTACTCTAACAAGGTTTCCTCTACGACACTGAGCACTTTATCCTGCGATTTTTCTGCTTCCCACAATTTCTCACTAGACATAGACCACAACACTAACACAACAATGGAGGCAGAAAATCTATCCAAGTATTTTCTGAGTTGAACTTACCCAAATTTAGCTTCAAGTCAATTAACTTGTTTAGGCTTTTGTTTCCTAAATCAAAAGAAGTTTTATACCAGCGAAGATCTTCTGTTTGCAGATACTTTTAGGTCATGGTAAGTCACCTCCTGACCTGTCTTGGGTAAACTAAAGAGATTTTTTTGCCTTTAAGGCTCTTCTATTCAAGCAAGCTCTTCCAGCTTTTAAGCTTCTCTTGTAAATTTGTTACAGGTTGCATCTGTAACAATGACACACTTACAAGGAACGGTGCCCGTCCATAAAAACATATAAACCCAATGGGAAAGCAACCACGTGAAACATTTGGTTACACAAACCTAACCAGTGGGACGACACAGATAATTTCAGAGCGTTACAGGCGTTGAGAGCACTGTGGCCCTCAGGGTTCATCACCCTCCCCAGCCCCACCAACAGCTCCAGGCTGCAGCCCTACCTTGCCGAGTGCTGTACTCCTGGCAGCCCGCTCTGTGGGGGCCGAGGTGATGTGCCAGCGCCCGGCAGCCCACCCGTGTGCGGGTCCCCACGCTCCCCTCCATCCCCTCGACGCGCTCTCGCTGCCGCAGCCCGAGGGCAGCCAGGTTTTTGCCTTCTGCCTGACACCAGCGCCTGTGGATTCCCACTGGCTGGAACGCTTGGCTCGGACAGAGTCAGCCCAGAGATTTTTGCTAATGGAAGAAGAGAGACAATAGCGATACGCAGGTGCTTCCTCCCATTTAAAGTGTTTACTTGTGCGGCTCAACGCGGTGACGCTGCTGTGAATTAGATCTGCATGCAGGTTTACAGAGTTCAAAAGGTAGCATGTAACAAAAGGAATCCCAAAATACTGCTTATTAAATTAGAGTATTTTTTTTCTTCCCTTTTAAAGCCTGCTTCCTCTGCCAATGCCAAGTAAGAGGGTTTTTCCAACCATACAATAACAGCAGTTTCAAATGGGAAATGATACATACTGTATCAAAACAAAACACCAATTCTAGCACAAAAGCAAGAAGTTTATCAGTGTATCTCCACTGCCTATGCAGCAGGCTCCTGTGGCATGGAAAGGAGAACTCCATCAGCCACCAGTGAAGGCTGAGCTCGAGACCAGTGCATGTGCTCTGAGAAAAATCAAAAAGATAAAGAGGGAAAGGAGGGTAAAGCTAAGCCACAACACAGAACTAAGGAAAGCATCAGTCCAAAAGAGGAACAAAGGCGTATTTGTTTTATGAGAAAAAGCAAGCAATTCAACTGTATTCCACAGTAAATCGTTTGGCTTAGGACTGAAACAGGGAAGGAAAAATAATAGGGAGCATCTGATTCTAATTTTGTTGTTCTAAGCTTACTTTACATGAATCAAGATGTTTACTAGAGGTACCAGGCACTCAGATCCACACTTGGATCTTGTACATAGGAAGTATCAGATGTGCTGAATGTCTTACAGTTCCTTCTACAGTGAGACAAGGCCCAAAGGGACTCAGCACTTAACAGTAAAACAATAATAAAACCAATAACAATAATAAAAAATGTGAAGACACTTTTTCTAGTATCTAAATGAAATCCAACATCATAGACACTGATTTGTGAAAATCTCAGTCCTCCCAAAAGCACCTTTTTACTGCTTGAGAAGTTTCAAATAAATTACCACCATATTAAAGATTCTGCAACTGAAGACTGCACCTCATTTTCACGTAAAACTACACCTCATCAGAGAAGCTAGAAATGGCAATTCAAATCCCTCTCTCTGCTGCTCCATCACAGGCACCTGGTAGAAGGCAAGTGGCAAGTGCTGCTTTCATTGATGCCAGTGGCAGAGTAAATATGGTGCCTTAAAATTAGCAGGCTGGCAGCTTTAGAGTTGCTTCTGTGCAGCTCAGCAACCCTGTGTCCAGCTTATCAGACTTCTCCTTGAAGTAACATAAGAGCATGGGCAGATGTGTGCTAAGAACAGCTGCAGCAACACATGAACTCAGCTGTTGACTAAAAGTTTGGACCAAACCCGTTCTACCTGTGCTGAAACAGTCTGTCAGCATTCCCACCCCCTCCACACACAATCCTCATTTGAAACAGCATTGGCAAACAGCAAGTGAGCTTCATAACCTCAAACCACCTTGTCTGCTGTGAAGACAAACCACTGCCAAGCAAAGGCTAAATGAGCATCTATAGTTGGCTCTAACTTATCCCCAAAAAACAAAGGCTGTGTGCAGTGTGGTCTTGGCTATGAACTCAACTCCAGGGTAACTGCTAGGCAGTCTCTGCCCCCAGATCACTGAGCAACCTATTCTGCTCCAGCATGCCCTGCAGAGGGGACCAGGGACCTTGCGAGGTGGCCGACAGAAAGACAGCACCCCTGTGTCTCTTTTATTGTCAGTTTTAGTCTTGCTGCACACAAGCAGCCCATGTATTTTATTTTTATGGCTTTCATTCTACTGCTGCACGCAGTTCCTGAAGGGACACACGATGCCATTTATTTAGAGGAGATCCAACTGAAAAACAATTTAATGCACATTCGCTGAAGGAACAGCAGAATGTAAACAGGTGAAAGTAACTTCATTTACCAGCAGTGGCTTATGGATGCTCAGAGACACTGAGATTTATTACATACTGCCTTGGGCAGGTGGAAGGACAGAGAGAGGAGAGATGAATTTCTGGCTGTAAAGCGTCATAAATGCCAAAACCCAAATGAGTCCTTACAAGATCTATTACTTGTACTCACTCTGAAGATGCAAGAAGGTGGTGGCCAGGGGGCCAAGCCACTGCTGAGGACCCCCAACATCCTCCAGGACAACAATGCAAGTACAGGGCTTGGTCCTACCAGGGCAGGAGGAGGCTGCAGGAAAGCTGCCCTCTCCCAGTGCCACTGCTGGGCACCATGTACTGGTGCACCAAGCCCTGCACAGTTCAGAGGGAGAATGGGATTAGGTGGGATAAATTGGGAAGAAAATTAGGAAAGCTTTCACAAACCTCTTAATATGTCAGAAGAGAAGAAATAACACAAATTACAAATAACAACTACAGGAAGACACCTCTGGGAGGAAACACTTTTGCAAAATCCTGAGCTTTTTTTTTTTTTTTTTTTTAATTAATTAAAAATAGAAGAAACAATTCACCGCCAAAGTACTGCAGCCTGAAAAAGCTGAATCCTTCAAGCAGCAATGTTGGAAACGAACACAGCTGAAATTGGCAAGAAGAACAAATGAAAGGTTTTCATTGTGTCAAATGAGGCTTTCGAGCAGACCAGCAGTAACACGATGTTCAAAACTTCGTTGCATGACTTTTATGATGCCTCCCAGCAGCATGCAACAAAACATATCTGAGCTGTAATCAATTTCTTACAGCCTTATATAAACATTATAGGAATTTTGTCCTCTGTAATACTTCTTGCTCTCAAGGCTGCAATAAATAAGTCAGTTACAACCCCACTGCCACTCTCTCTCCTATCTCGCTGTCTCAAGTCACTGCTTTTATTTCTTTTAAGCTAGCAGTGTAACCACTTTCAGCTTCCACAAACACTTTAAATGTAACCTGTAGCTAAACTCCAGGCAGAATGAAGCATTTTACATTCAAAGGGAAGGAGTGGAAAGAGGTATTTTCCCCTTTTAACCCTACCTTCCTTTCATCTACAGTTTCTCTTCAGTATCAGGGAAGGGAACTATGGTAGCAAATCTGTCAACCAACAACTCAGAGAGAATTGGGTCTGGAAAGCAGTGAACACATCAGCCACAGAGGATGAGTACACTGGCCCTTGAATATACTTGTCAAGCCACTTTCTCCAGTGTCACCTCATGGACAGTATTGCGGCTGGAACTTATGGAGGCAGGAGAGGACCAGGATGGGCAGGAAGGGCACATGCCAATGAACATCCACCTTTTGAAGGTAGAGATCTTCTAGGAGATGAGTCCCTCACTTCAGCCTGTCCTCAGGCCCTGCCCAAAGCACCTCACACAGCAGATCCAAGCATAACTCCCATGCTGGGTCCTGAGTTGCAGGGACATTTGAGAGGGAAATTGCCTGGGCACACTTCAGAGTCAGGACTTGAGGCGAAACCTGATGGTTTCATAGGCATTCAGAGAGCTCTAACAGAGCTCTGTATCACTCAGGCACTGCTGTCTTGCTTCAAGGCACTCACTTCATTTTGTCTATGAGGAATGGCCACAGGTTGTCAGACCCCATGTCCACCCATTCCATAGTTCCATCTCAAGGAACAGCAGCAGTAACTGCTTCTGGAGGAACCCCAGAGGAGGACAAGGGCATGGCAGTACTTCCCCAAAGAGTACTCCACCTGGCAAAGGCTGTGCCTCAAGGACCACCCGAGCCAGAAATTATCTCTGTATAGCCCTGGTTTGGTTTCTCCAGATCATTCTCTCCCTCTGTTTCATCCAGTGAATTACAAATTCACCCCACCACTACGATAAAGCATCAGGGAGTTAAGGGGTGGAGGGAGAAGAGACACCTGAGCCAGTTTCAAAGGTTTTGCATCCTTTGAACACTTCACTCATACATAATTGAACGGGCTGTATGTTTGCACTACAAGAAAGTAGATTTCTTTTTTTCCTACTACCAGACCCATCACGTGAGGGATGTCATACGACAGCCTCGGGGGAGGTTTGCAAACTTGGACAATTTACTGAGAAGCAAAGTAAACTACTACTGGCAGCAAGTGGACCAGAGCCCGGATCCCTGAGAGGTTCTGACAATGGGAGGACCCAGAAAAAATAAGCCGGCCTTGACCCGGCATCGGGGGAGGCCGAGAGGAGCACACGCATGTATTTTATTTCACAGTAACCTCTGTTTGACCAGTTATGCAAATAAATCTCTGCTTGTCCCAAGTACACTTCTAGAGACTGAGGGAGAATTTGGAAGACTTCACAACAGAGCCAGACTTGCTGGTCACTGTGTTGTGACTGAACTTCTCAAGAAATGAAATATTAAGCAGGCAGGAATGGCACATACAGCCCGTAAAACATGGGAAGTTGTGTCCAAAAGAAAGGAGTCAAAGCTTTGAAGAGAAAAAAAGAAAAAAGTACTTAAGAATTTGATACATGATCAGGATCACTTCAGCTCCTTGCAGGCAGAGCAGCAGTATTTGGTCCCTGGAGAATACATCCCAAGGCAGTGAGAGACATGGGACCAATGTGCCACTACAGTCCCAGCACTGACCCACAGGAATCAGACATAGTTGCTGCTGCAGGGAGTACGGCAAGGACCTGGGGCCTTTAAGGGTAGGGAAAGCTCCGTGTACACAGGGCATTTTGCTGATAAAAAGAACAAACCAAAATGTGTATATGGCACCCAGGCTGCCCTCAGTGCAGGAGGGACCTGGCACCTCTTGTTTTCCACCAGCACCTGTGCTGCAGTGCTGGCCATATCCCTGAACTGCTCCCCTTGGAGCAGAGGGTCCCCCCCAGGGCAAGGACCACACCATCACCAAGGGATTTATGCTGTCCCTCACACTCCATTTACCCAAGGCTCCATTACTGAGGCTGTTCAGAGACTGCTGTCACAGCTGGCACACTTAAACCCGACTTCAGCTTCCCCTTGCTTGAATCAGTGTCACTTACCACTAAACCTTGCAGCACCAGCTCAGATTAACTGTGCCAATACTCCAGTGAGCTTGATGTGAACCCTCCCATTTTCTAATTGTTCTGGTTACACAGCTGCTTTCTTCCAGCGTGGCAACACTTCAGAACATCAGCATGAAGCCTCCTGAGATTAACACAGTAACTGCATATGGGCTTGTGAAGGGGCACAACTCAGCTGAGGGCGGGAGTGGAAGCCAAACCCCTGAACTCTTACACACACCAGCTTCACCAAGCCATCCTCTGCAGCTGGGAACAGCAACTGTCCTACATCCTCTGCAACACCGAGGCAGACTGTGTACAGCTGACCCTGAGCAGCACAGATGATCCAGCCCAAGGCACACTGCTCCTTGGAGCTGCTCAGGAGAAACACAGCACAAGTCAAGTGAAAAATAAGAAAACTTTCATTCTGCTTAACACATTCCCACTTGGAGGCTCACCCACCCCTACCACCTCTCCTGCATGCCCAGCCCATGGCAGATGCTGCCCACTGAGATGGCCAAGGCTTGACCTGAGCTTCCCATGAGGAAGGTTCAGCTCAGGCCTCTGCAGCACGAGAAGCTGCAAACCAGCAATGCAGAGGAGAGGGAGTCGCTGCTTCAGTGCACTGATCCACACAGACAGCGAGAGGCAGGGAAAGGGGAAAAAAAAATGCACTAAAAATTCTTTTGACAGGGTGAAAAATGAAAGCAAAGTGAAACACAGCTCAATCTGTCAAAACAAAATCACAGCAAGCCCACTGAAAAGAATAAAACCACACAGCTCAACTCGCATTTTCTAGTAGGCAATAACTGGTACATTTGTTTTCCTGAAGATAAGCGGGTGAGTTAAGTTTGCCAGACAACACTGAACAGATTTGAAAGGTAATCACAGCAGAAGCACAAACGATCAAATTTGCCAGGGACACTGAGGACTTGCTCACTTCCACCTTGCCATTCAACAGACTCTCAAAGAAGCTTTTACAGTCGTGCTGCTGAGCTGAGGGATGGACTCCAAAGTGCCTGATCAAGACAAGATTTGCCTTGTCCCTCTGAGCTCATCATTCAAGGAGGAGGAGAGATGATGCTCTTAGTAGCGAACGACTCACAAATTGGCATAGCAAAAGGTCCCATACAGGGAATTTTTGATCAGGGTGACAAAGGCCAACATAATATTCAGGTTACAGAGAACCCATTAACCTGGTAGGAGAGTCCTAACAACGTTACCCAGAGGGTATTTTGAATGGTGAGACAGTCTGTAATTAGCTTAGGTGGGCCAACCTAATTATTCATGGCCCGAGGAAGCATCTCCCAATGCAAGAGATGTACAAGATATATGTTTATAGTTCTTTCCAGATAAGCTCATTAAAGGTTTCAGAGATGAATGACCACAGCATTTGACTGTTTTCTTACAACCTGGAGATGCAATCAGTAATGAGTGAGAGAGCCAGGAGAACAAAGGCAGGGGCTGCACAGGGCTCTAACTGAGGGAAAAAAACACACACTAAACAAAAACCCACAAAAAACCCCCAAACACAGACTTCTGTTACACTACATTGTGAACCTGCCATTTTTATCTTCATTTTGAAACAGGCAATTATATGCACGTCCATTTTCTATAAATGTGTGAACAAGCATTTCCATAAAACCCATTTTAACAAGGCCCCGAGCATTACAAATAGGAAATAATATGTTGGAAACAGTTAATATAGATGTGTAACACCCCATATATATTCAGAACTGCATTTGCACATTAAAAACTTAAAACCAGTCTTCCAAATAAATCAGCATTATAAAAAATTCTAATTTCCCAATGTTTCCATTCCAGCAGACCTTTGCCTACTCAGATCTTTATTAGCCAGAACTGGGTTGCAGGTGCACACAGAAATCAAACTGGGATCTGGCACAGGATAGATGGGAAGGAAAACATTTCTAAGTTACCCTTTTCTGTTTTTCATTTACTTTTTTTTCAGGGCATCTTCTAACATGCCTAGAAGTCTCCCCAGCAAACACAGCTTTTCCAATTGCAGCCGCAATGTTTTAACCTCTCCTGTTTACCCCCCTATTGGTTGTCTGTTTTTGCAAGAGCTGAAATTCCACTACTTCTGTTACAGAAATTCTCCCTCGATGTTTCCCCTTTCATTAGACATTAACTCTTCCCTGTTACACATCAGCCTTCTCATAGGCAAGTGCTTGAATCAGGCACCATATTCCCATAACACCCTTGCATGGAGCCAAGAGCATTAAACCACCCCACATCTCAATTTTGGTGTCACATTATTTATGCTTTTCAAGGTATTAAAAACCCAGCATATTTTTCCACAGAAACTTAACCCTGCAAAAACAGTACTCAAAACTGAGAAAGAAAAACTGAAAATAAAACTCCTTGATAAATACTCCAAAACCTTCCTCATCCTTTTGTATAACATAACTGGAAATGATGTGCTGTTTAACAGGGTAACATCTGGGAACTGCCAGCAGTAAATGCCATGACAAACCCTGTTTCCTGCCTTAGCTGTGGCCAGCAGAAGACAATACGCCCTAGAAATTAGTCACCTCCAGTCTTCACTATCACTAAGAACCTTAACAAATACTGACACCACCACCCCCCCTGAAAAGCATTTAGAGAAACATATGTTTTTTTAATTAAAAACCAGAACAATATTACTCAAACCTCTCTCCTTGTCAGCCCAAGGAAGAACATTACAATACCCAGGTGTCTGACAGGTCTTTGGGGATTGCAGACCCCACTTTGGGGATCAGATCCCTGTCCAAGGAGCCCCTCAAGCCTCTCCTTGGACCCCTCTGAGCCCTCCAGCTCTGCACATCACTCCCAAGGAGGACTGGGAACTTGTCATCTTCCTTCTCTGGAATGCACAGCCATGCTGTGGCAAGCAAGCTCTCCTCTATTTCATGCCTTAGCTTCAAAGCTTTTGTTTCCTCTGCTGACCACCTTCCTCCTGCTAATCTGCTCTTGTCTGGTCTCAGCTCTATTTCTCCATTAACTACCTGTTTTAACGGAGATATCCCACATGTCCTGTCCATCACCACCTCTGCATCCAGGAGCACAGGCAGCCCCCCTCTTTTACTCCTCCGCTTTCAAGAGAGTTCCCAGTTACACAGGGTTTGGGAGCAAATATGTAACTACAGAAAATGTATTTAGGAAGAGCAGATTACCAAAACAGGAACAGTGGGAAAGATGAAAGCGGGTTTGTGCTGCCAACAGTGTGCAGCAATGGCTGCGTGTCCAGAGGCCAAGCAGGGAGGGCACCCTCGCCTGACCAAAAGCTGTCTGCTTTCTGTTGGATGGTTGAAACCATCCACCACAAACTGCATTTTGGATGCAAAACTCTTCCCCTGCACGTGGCCAGCCAGTGGCACACCCTCCACCTCAAAGCAGCTGAGGCGGTTTCGGCTGTAACCCAGCTGAACCCTCAAAGCCCATCTCCAGCATCCAAAGTGGCATTTTCCCATTCCTTTAACGGCCCAAGCAGTGACCATCTCTGCTTCTGAGAGGCTGGACTCATCCCTGCTGGGAGGCAGGGCTGGGCAGAGAGCTGCTCGTCCAGCATGGATCCAGCCTGATCCTGCCTTGTCCACGTGGCAGCAGATACTAAACTGGCAC
>JAWWLV010000024.1:6155659-6168344 GCA_035041135.1 Platyrinchus mystaceus | reverse complement strand
AAAGCTGATTCTGATGGCATGAAATTCTTGTCACTCCTAGATTAGCCTGTACTCCATTTATCATCCACACTGCATTTTGGTTTTGTTTCCCTTAATTCTAGGGAGGTCTTTTCAGAAACGTGGCATTTCTTCACTCTCTAGGAAAAAACCCTCATCTGCACTGCATATTTTTAAGATTAACAATCCAAGGTCAACCTCTTGAAAGGAGTTGTAGTGGTGAAATATTTTTCCAAACCATATTTCAGTGAAGGAGGAATTTCATGTTGACTTGGGATACTTGGTTTTAACTTTGGTAGGTTCTGGGGCTTTTTTTGGCTTCTTAAACAGCATCAACCAATTAGGACTTCAAGGCCTGATTAAATCAATACCCTTCAGGTTAATGCTGATCACCAAAAATCAAGCACTACAGAAAAAAAATAATTATCTCAGGGTGGACAGAAAAGGTACTGTTCTATTCTTGTTCTGCCAAAAAGAAAAAAGAAAGCCAAAGCCAGCAGTGCCTAACAACAGTACACAGTACCTGAGTGGAGCTATTGAGAGAGGACTGAATTGGCCAAGACATCCCTTCACTGGGGCAGAAAGACCTCTCTGTAATGGGAGGCAATTAAGGATGGCTGGAATAACCTCTTCTGGCTCCATCAGCATGTGTAGATGAGCACAATTACACAAGCAGAGATGATTTTGCGAATGAGAGGATTAAAGGAGCCCTCAGCCTGCCTGGGTGTGCTCCCACCACTCCTGGTAGCTTTGATGGAAGAGATTATGGTCCAGCTACATCAGCCCATTTGCTGGAAGGAAGGCAGGGTCTAGCAAAGGTGGGCACACAAGGAAAAGAAGAAGGGAAAGGGGGAAAAAAAGCCCCAAAACACCAATATCTTTCAACTGGCAAAAATTTCCTGGGTTATGCAGAGAAACCTGTTCTACCTAATGCCAGCAAATAGGTCAGAACCAGACCCTTGAGACTTAGAATCCAGAAATCCATCTCAAACCCATGGCTTTTATTTACACTTTGCTAAAGAAACCTGGCAGAACAAATTCCCGCAGAAACTGCTGATCTCTGCAAGCTCCAAGGACGTGTAAAGGAACTTTTACACGACAAGTTTTAAAATGTAAGAGCCACAGAAGAGGGCTGTTTGTTTTTAAAACCTGTTCCCAGGCTGAAACCCTCAATTCCAGAGTGAGACTAATGTATACAGAGGTGTTTACAAGCCTCTGCAATGAGGATTTTATGAACGGAAGAGCCGAGACAAGCTGAACTGCAGCCTTGAGAGTTATGAGCGTGATACCCCACTCTTCCTGTCTCCAGAGGTGACCCATCTCTTACATGTCATTTCAGCCTCACACACAAGTGTTAATTTGGGACTGATGACTCATGATTCCTGTTTTCCAGAACATTCAAACCAATACTGCAAGGAAACCTGTTGTGTTTTTTTTCTCCCCCAATAGGCTGAGTGGCTGTGTAAGTACAGGAAAGGCAGGAAGAAGTAAAAAATTGAGCAAAAAAAATGGATAAACAGTTCTGTTAACCTTTCCTGAGCCTTCACAAGTGATGTGCTGCAGAAGGTGCCCCCTGCCCAGGTCACAGGGTGTGCAGAGGCTTTGCCTCAAAAGGCCAAGGGCTGGTTGAAAATGCTGATGACGCCTGGTTAATCTGGAGCAAATTGAGGACAAACAGACCCAAACACTCTAACATCCCAGATGCACCATCACACACTCAGCTCCTTCCAAGAGTTGCACCATGCTGCCTGGCTGCCATGGGCTCAGGGGAAGAATAAGTTTTCATTAGTTCCAAAAACCAAGTACATAAAACCACCTTGCTCCACTAACACTGAAACTTTACATATGGGGGCAAAAAAAAAAAGGAGAAAACAACAACAACAAAAGGAAGCTGATCACTTAAATAGACTGGGGGCACACTGGCTTGGCTATGTATGTATGTATGTATGTATGTATGTATGTATCTCCAGCAGAACAAAAGCTCTCCCCAGGGAGGCCCAGCCTCCTGAATGGTCCCAAGGAGCACATCGCTGCAGCAGAAGCAAGGACTTGCTGCAGATACCAAAAACTCCTGACAGCTCCCAAAGCTGCCATTTGCAGGAGGCCAGTCTTTGGCTTCAGTGCTGCCTGCACACTGCAGCCAAGGCTGAAAGGTTTTTAAACACTCTCACTACCTAAACAGCACAGAAGCAACGGGGCTGTGCCGGTGGAAACCCATCCAGCGGGTCCATGCAGGTGCCTGGATATGCAGCCTTGGTCCATCACTGGCAGGACCAGGATCCTCTTAAAGTATACTATAAAAATGCAGATTATGCGAGATCTGTAGTGGAGACAGGCTGAAGGCTCCCAGATAAGGTGGAACCACATCATACCACGGTTTGTACGGACACTAAGGGCCACCTTCCCCACACCCGGGGGATCTCACAGCCCTGAGTCCTGCAGGTGTAACCTTGGTGAATTAGTCCCAGAGGATGTATTTGCCTCCAGTAAACAAACAAAGGTTGTTAAGTGATAAAATTACCCATTGCCAACTCATATCAAGCTGCAGCCAGCCTGTGCTGCTGACAGAGAAGAAATCATGCAAACATTCAAGGCACCTTCAAGACCCCTCATCAGCTGCTTTTCCTCTCTGAGGAGCGTCACCTTAGGAGCCTATAATTCCAACCAAAAGTGACATTACTTCATTTCCTCTGGAAAACAACAGCTCCACCAGCCCCTCCTTCCCCTGTCTTGCACTCTCATGAGCAAAACGCTCGGATCTCCAGGAAGGGGGTAAGGTCAGGAGCAAATGCCTGAATTGCTCCCAGATTAGCAGGCCAGAGGGAGAAATTCCAACAGAAAGCATTTACAATATTCTTGGTATTAAATGCTTTTGGCCAAGACGAAATTTGTTAAAGTTGTGCTTTTGTTTTTTTTCAAAGCTCTGAGGCAATTTCTTTCCCCAAAGCTGCCTCCACAGGCTGAATCTGTGGGAAAAGGGAGATTTCACACACACAGAAACCGGCACAGCTAAATAATAAACTCAGGCAATTGCTCAGATGTTGAAGCCTGATCTATTATTTTCCTCAGAAGCAAAGCACCCACATTAGAAAGGCAAATTGTTGCACCTAAACTGATGGTTGTGTCACCCTAATTTCCTGAGATTAATCCTGTTTCAGTCAAACCCTTCTCTAAATACAAATAGGAAAACTAAACGTACAATCAAGCAAACATCTAAAAAACTCTGGACAATTTGGCTGGAAAAGAGCTTTATGAGGAGCAGCTGATTTATCCCCAACATTTCTGAATTATTTTATTAGGATCCAAGGGCTCTTAGATAAGGCTGAAAAGACCCCATTAAATCACTGAATATTTAACAGTCCCATTTATTACATTCTGCCCTTCCCCCTCTTTCCAACACAAATCAATTTTTTTTATTTTTATTTTTTTTTTTATTTCCCAACATCCCTGATTCTCCACACAATGAATTTCTAGAACAATATTGGATGGGGAGCACCTCATCTATTAAAATGCCATCAGTATCAGCTCTGTAGGTGATGACTTCAGAGAGGAAATAACATTGCTGCTCTTTTTCTCCCTCCCTCACATTTTTTTGCAAGGAAAAGGACACTGTGCTCTCAGACTGGAACTGATAAAAACCACTATGGAGCAAAGAAAGGCCTAAAAGCTGAATGAACCAGTTTTAACTCCTGCAAAAAAATATTGTTTTCTAAAACCAAGTCTGAAGTAAACAGTACCTGGGGAAGATACTGGATGAAGGAAAAAAAATATCACCGTTTTTGGGATTTTTATCGGTGCCAGCTGGAATCCAACCCACTTTTATCCATCAAGTTTTATAATCCAATGAATCAAAATACTCCAAAGAAAACATAGTCAAAAAGCATGTTTAAACCACAGGAAAGCCTGGGTTGAGAATGTTTCCAATCTTTTTAAATGAAGTAAGAGCCATCAAGTCTTGGACAACTGCTGAGAGGGAAGTGTGGGAGAATTCAGGACATCCACAGGCCTGATAGTCCTTGGCTGCAAACACCCAGAAATATTCCCAGTGCAGTGATTTCACGCAGAAGCACAGCAGTATGATGACTGATGGCCACATAAACCCCATAAAGACAAAGGTATTTTAAATATTTCAGATTATTATTCTTTGAACAGTTCAGCAGAGTTTCCCCACCCATCAGTACCCGGGACAGATATCCTCCTGCACTCCTGCAGTCCCTAATTACGCCTTTTTGGCAAGGTGGAAACCATGGATCTGGGAAAAATGAACACAGATGGGTAACAACCACAGAATCATAAAAAGACTTGGGTTGGAAAGGACCTTAAAGATCATCTAGTTCCAACAAGTGACCAAACACTGAGCCTTGGGATTTAAACAGCACCCAGAACAGAGCTGCACATAGCTCCAGAAACAGTGGAGAATGGAAGGAGGAATCCCTCTTTTATATATCCCTTCTCTTTTACAAACCTTTGATGCTTCAATGCTCCATGCTAATCACTGCTGGCAGGGAGAGCATCCTGGCTGGACCAGACCAGGCACAGGACACTGGGTGGAGCAGCGACAGCAACGCCTCCTGATGTGCTCCAGAGAGACATTCTTATTCCCAAATCCAGGCTTAATATTGATTTATATCTTGAAGCATGAAGACATATCCCATCCAATATTCTTAATTTCAAAGGGCTGTGTTTTGTTTTCGGTGGCTTTTTGCCTTAATCTCAGTTGCTCCAACAGTTCGTGTATATTTAATTACTGGCATCGTCTCAGACACTGAATTTTGGCCCTCAGTAATACCCTGTGGCAAGGAGCTCTGTGAATTAACAAGGGGGGAACCATTCCCTGTTTCCTTTGGAGTGCAGTGCTAAAGCTGCATAGCTGAATTCCCAGAGGCCAGGAAATGAAAACATTAAATATTCTAATAACATCACTAAAGAAGTCATGTTTTACATATATGTCATTCCAATGAAATATTTTTCCTGTTTAATCATTTAGTGTTAATGCAACTCATGCTGGTGTCAAAGGTTCACGCACAAAAACAGAGAAAGGAAGGATCTCACATGGGAATCCCACACAGGATATAACACAACCAGGCAACCACTGCTGCAGACACTCGAATTTCACATTTTCTAAATATGTTGATTCTAACTAGACACACTTAATGGCAGAGTAATTATATAAATTACCTGGAATACATAACACTGCATTTATGCATAATAAATGAACTGTTGCAGAGGAAACGCCAAGGAAATATCATAACAATTTTTATTGGTTTTTGTTCTTTAAAATAAAAAAAAATCAAAGGCCATGTAACTGCAGTAAAATGACGAGTAAAATCACACACAGACCTTTGCCTAAATCTGTGCAATTAAGACATTTCCAGGAGGTTGAGGACTGCAAACCAACAGGTACATCTCTCCCAGAACTGTCACACAAAAAATTCAACTTCCCCGTTCCGAGATGTAGCAAAGTCCTGGGCAGACTTAGCTGAAGCTGCCGGATGAGCAGGGCCATCAGTATGCAATGTTACAAAAAGTGAAGGGGAAAAGGAAATTTCCCATTTAAGAGCTGTCACACAGGATGAAACAACCCCCTTGAGTTTAATTTAATTCGCTCTCCCGACACAAGCCAAGGACAGATGCAGCACGGCTGAGACGGTCTGGCAGGAGCAGACAGTTAGTCCAAAGCTGTGAGAGTTTATACAAACATGTTAGAATAAGATTTCACAACCATGACACGGATGCACAGGCAGTATTCAAGCAGATGCTGGTGTGCCAGTCTTGCATTTCTGTGTCTTTTTAGGAGAGGGATGGAGTAAAGGGCAATGAATGTGGACAGGAATTGCAGTGTCCTGGAAAAAGGTGAGAGCTGCTCACAGCTCCTGGCATTTTTGCCCAGACCACCAGACAGACACATCCCACCTTCCTCTGCACCATCTTGCTGCAGACACCTCACACAAGTTCAATTTTTTACATTTTTGCATTATTCCTATAGAAAAACCGCTCCAATTTTCCGACAGGCACTTTGCAGCTGCTCCAGAGGCACCCACAACAGGCCCCTGCCTCGATCTGTTTGGGAACAGGCTTCGTGCCTGGGCCAAACATCCTCCATAACAGAGAGGTTTGGAGTGACTGGCATTACTGGGGACCCCCTGCACAAAAGCTGTTTGTATTTTATATTTACTTGACAGTAAAATACCAAGTATTGTTGAGTTTCTGCCAGAACACTGGAAGAGAGCACTTTGCTGGAGCAAAAGCTGACCATGAAACTGAGATGAGGTCCCCATGTCATGTAGCACCACAGCTCTCCTTCAACCCATTCCTGCCAGTGAGATTTTGAAAGCTACTGGAATCAAAAAGATGCTTCCAACTTTTTTTTTTTTTTGGATGAAATAAGTAAAAAAAATTCCTATAAGGCCAGCAAACCACTTATGGAAAAGCACAGACTTGAAATACATACATATATTCAAGAAAAATCAAACTATGGGCATCGATGGCAGCCAGAAGAACAAAGTACCTGACCTCAGTCTTCAGAGACAAAGAAATTCAGAAATAACACTGACTCTCCTATTACTCATCCCTACCATGCTGGATTGCTACAATCCATGCAGGCCACCCAAAATTAAAGAGACCCCCACAAAAATGTTCAACTCAAAGGGATATGTTAAAAACCAGCCCAAGGCAGGTTATGTGGTTGAAATGAAATGCACAGCATCCATCAAGAGTGTTGTACATGCCATTCTTGAATTGCAATAGTCACATTCATCTGCTTACAATTTACAAATTAGCACTAGGTAAAGTAAGAATTTCCTCACACCTTGGAATCTGAAATACCAGGTATTTTTCCCCCAGTTAACTCCATCCTCCCTTACCTTTCATCAGCCAATACGTTTTTTTCATGGTGATAGTTTATCTTTGGCCAATATTTAAGCTCTCAGCTCTGTTTCCCTTTCCTTAGGTGGCAGTCTGACGTGCATCACAACCAAAATTGTCGCTGGGGGGTGGAAGCAGTAATCCTGCAGCCTGACCCTGTCACTGTTGGTGGTGTGTCAAATGTTTGTGCAACCACACACAGAACAAGGGTACGGAGCTGGCAGGGAAAACAGCTCGGCAGAATAAGGTTTGTTACACCAGGTCTGTCCAGGACAGCAAGCATTGGTGCTGGGAGAGCACAAGGGAGAGCATGTGAGAAGACCATGCTGCTGAAGGAAAGCACATAAACCCCCCTTTCTCAAAGAACAGAACTTTGGCCCTGTTTGACAGGTCTATCACCCCCTTTGCATGGCGAGTACCAGCTAAATCAGCTGAGATCTAACAAACTCATTGCCTTGTGGCAATCCCTCCTGGTCCCCTTCACTGCTCAGAGTGGTGCTTCAGCGAGGGAACATGGGATGGCTCAGGACTGCTAGGAGAGGGCCATTAATTACACCTCTCACTTCATGCAGTCATGCCTGTATGGGCCTTTTCCTCAGTTCCATCTGTGTGAGAGAGATGTCAGTGTGGACACAGCAGGAAGGTGCTTTCAGCCACCAGATTTTCCATAATCTGGGAAATGCAAGAAATAAACAAAGCCCTTTGATTGAAGCCTTCCTCCGTCACAACCTAGGACAGGAACCGTCATCTCTTTGATACCTCTGCAGATATCCATCTCAAATACTCCTTTAGACTTGATACAGGGCTGCTTAAAGCTAGGGCACAAAACCAGACCCTACACACAGCTTCCCACAGGACTGAACATGATATAAACCTCACCACCTTGGTGGGACAGTAGCAGGACAAAACATCCCCCAATCAACCTGCCCCCATCTGGCCTGACCCATCCATGTGGTCAAACTGCCATCCCAGGCAGCAGAACACCCTCCCTCTATCTTACCATGGAAGATGTTCACCCAGGAAGGGACATCTCCAGCCACCACAGACCTGTGTCCTAGTACATGCAGGCCCAGTCCCCAAAAGATGGCTTTTCACAATGTAAAATTCTATCTGTGCCTGGAGACCCTATGGCTTTGTCATCTTCATTTAATTCCCACTGCACAAGGTCCTCACCTAAAAGGTAATATTTTTTATTTAAGCACTTTTGCAGCTCAATTCCAGTGGTTTCTGCACATCACTCAGGCCGTCTGCTGACAGTTAAAAGTGGAATCTCTTAAGTGCCGCTGGAACTTGCACCAATTTGTAATGAAATGGCTTTGAACCAACATTTTCATCAAAGGTGCTTCTGCCTCACCCTTTTGCTAAATACAAAGTGGTTTCCCTGTTGGGAAAGATAACGAATACTAGAAACAAGAACTGTGTTGAACAGAAGCTCCCAGCAAAGCAGAAAACTTGGAAAACACCTGAGGAAATCAACTTTCCCTGTCAGATTTGAATAGTTAGATAAAGCAATCTTTATGCAACAAATCAATGCTGGTTTCTCATGCCCATCACAAGGATGACCACACTATGCTCAGCTATTTCATGCTGAACACGGCCCTTAGGAGCTACTGGTGATCCCTCAGCAGCTCTTGGCACCAGATGTCTCTCAGCTCTGCAGAGCTGGAGACATAACACACAGATATAACACACAGATATACACACACTCACACACACTTTACTCCATCAATAGTCCTTCCTGCACACAACAGTGCCCTGCAGCAGAAACAACGCTGCTCCACAACCCTACAAGAACATGACTTTCCCCTGGGAAGGAGGCAAAGAAACAACTGAAAACATTAAAAAAATATTTCACACAAAATTTATACTGAGCTTTCCAGCTACTACAAATGATTTTTCAAATAAGTGGTGTTTACAAGGCTAGCCAACAACTTCTGAGTAAACCTTGTAATTAAATACTACTCTGACACGGAGACATGGATCATCCAGTGCCCAAAGAGTGGAACTGTTGGTTTTAGTCAAAGGCAGCAATCTGGTAGTAAATACATCACTTTGTCCTGGCCAACAACTGACTGGTGTCATTAGAAAGTACATGTTCCACCAATTACAAAAATTAATTATAAAGTCGTGTAAGGTCACTCAGTTGGAAAATAACAATTTCAGTTCACATTAAGTGAGAGACAGTGCCCCACCTTCATCAGTGTGGAAATTGCAATGGATTGCTTGGGACTAACCCAGCTATCTCCAACACTGGCAGGTGCCCAACAGCTAACCCAATATGCTCCTCAGGGGTGAGATGGATGAATATAACCTTGTAAGAATCCAGTTTGGCAACAAGGAAAACGCAGCAGGTGAAGAGGGATGGCAAAGGAAAAAAATGCAGCCCCACTGAACAGTTTCCATAGCAAAATTTTTAATTTACCTACAGTCAAATACAATTTCAAATATAACAAACGTGATGCTGTGAGAGTCCCCAAGCTGGGGAAGGACTGATAATACCAACACTTGCTCTGAGCCAGGACCATGTGTGCTGATGGCATACCTGTTCAAATAAGACCTCTGGAGACTGATGCACATGGAAGCTCTGCCAGAAGACCATCACTTACATATTTGGGAACAGGTTGGTTGACTGCTTTTCTTTTCTAAGGAGTTTTGGTAAATGCACAACAAAAACCTTTGGTGAACTGCTGTGGTGTCATGATGTTATGACTTCAGAAAATCAGCACTACATATTTCTGGAGTAAGATTCCCAAATGTCTCTATGCAAAAAGGATTTTGCAGCTTCTCTGGTCACCTAGGAGCTGAGATACCAGAGTGCCCTCAGGTCAACAAGCCATTTGTATAGGGTTCAGTTGTACTGACACACCAGAAAATTAGGAAGACAACAGAGATTTCAGTGGGTAAACTTATACACATCCCATCCTATTTTCCAAACAGTAATTAGCCCTCTCCAAACCAAAGCCTGTTGCCATTTACAAGTAGGCAACCTGTCTTCTCCTCCAGATTTACCAGGAATGCAGTTGATGAGCTGCCTAACTCCCATCTGATTACCTAGTTTTCCCTAAGTGATGGGTGCTGTCCTTGAGGCAGCCCTCCACACCTTCTAGATTGCCTCTGCAACATGAAAGGACAAACCTCCATCTTCCTTCTACAGTGTGTGCTTACAAAAAATAGTGCACGTTGACAAGCACGCACATTAGTTTTAGAGACTGTAATGAAACTGCATAAAACAAAAAATTCCAAATTCAAACCTCAGATACTCATTCCCCCTCTTTCCCCATGAAACACCTGCAGCCCTGACACACAGTTTATCATATTTGGAGCAAACCTGCACATTAAACCTCCTTTTATTGCTTTGGGGACTTGCATCACAGTTCCTTTCAGTTTGACAAATATTTTCTCATACAGCACGACAAAACAAAGTTGGCTGCCAAGGAACAGGATAGAGATCTCATTATATGTTTGTGTATGTGTGTGTGTGTGTATAAAAACAAATAATACCCACACGTTTCCATAGGATACATGCCGACATTCCCTTATCAACGCAAATAGCCCTGCCCTGCCGCTCCCTGAGGCTATGTGATGTTAGGAACACTGTGAGATGTGGATGTGAGGAGTCTCACACCCAGACCACCCTGTCACACAGGTATATATACTTCACTACTGCAAATCCCAGGCATTTTCCACGTTAATCCTTGAGCCTCTGCTTTGACCTGGCTCTGGTATGCCGGGGCCATTGATAACTGCCAGATGCACCATCTGCTGCTCTAGTGCCCATCAGGCCCATTTCAGAGAAGAGTGATCTTGATGCAGATAGAGAGGACCACTTTTCACCTCACAGCACAACAAGATTAAATCTTCGGCCACAAAAACCATAAAAATAAATAATTGTTATGCAAATCCCCTTATTTAAAAGCTACAAGAGATGATGAAACATTTCCCCTTTAGGACAAGGGGAAATGGCCTCAGGTGAGGTTCAGGTTGGATATTATGAAAAATTTCTTCACTGGTAATGAAGTGGTCAATCGTTGTAACAGGCTGCTCAGGGAAGTGGTGGAATCACCAACACTGGAAGTGTTGAAAAAATGAGGAGACATGGCACTCCATGATGTGACTTAGTGGGCATGGCAGTATTCATCCAAAGGTTGGCCTTGATGATCTTGGAGGAGTTTTCCAGCCCTAATGATTCTGTGATTCTAAAACAACTTTGCTTGCTTTACAGTGGTTAATACAAATTCCCCCCTCCTGCACACTTACACTATTATACTAGTCAAATCAAACAAATCAGAGGTGCTTCTCCAAGCCATGACAAAGCCCAAAGGCCCGCAGGCCCCAAGCAGCCTTAGAGGCAGTGTTATCATTTTTCCACAGTTGCAGGGAGCTCTATTTATATAAAGCCCCTCATTGTTCTGCTGCAAGTGCATGGAAGGGAGTTATCTCTGGTATCTGTTTCTGTCCTTGACACACAGCGAGCCCACCCGACCCACTCCACATCACGGCACAGCTTTCCCACTCCAGGCAAGACCAGGGATGGCTCAGCTTAACCAGAGGCCCTGGAAGCAGCATTTTAACTCAGATTTTAACTCAGTGCATGCTTCTGAATTGCTGACACTGCAGGGAAAAGCTGAAATCAAACTATCCTTCTGTGCAGCACAGCTGGACCACGCTCTGGAAGGGTTTCTCCCCACTTTGGGCACCCAGTGGATCCACACCAAAGGGCGAAGCAGGGACCAGAGCCAGCGGGTTGGACATGTACAGGAGATGATGCTTTAACAGCCATATCAGTACTTTTCAGTCAAAGTTTTTTTGTAGTCCTGAACTCCCAACTCAACCCAACCCCCCTCCAGCAGGAGTCAAGAGACTTAGGGATGACAGCTGCTCTCACATTACCTGGGGTCATGCACATCCCCACGCTCCAGAGCTCAGAGACACAGGTGACCAGAAGCAGCAGCAGACTTAATTTTCAAAATCTCACATGAACATGGGCCACTGCATCCACAGTCACAAGACATCTCCCATCAGCTAAAAGCAATTTGCCTTTTTTTTCATTGCTTTTAATGGGTTTGAGGGTTTTGTTTGTTTATTTGTTTTTAAACAAGTAACTTGCTATCTATTTTCCATTCTCATTTGTCTTTCACAGGTCTGCCTTTGCTTATGGAAATTACATTTTATTTGTCCTTTTTTATGAAGTTTTAAATTTAAAGCTCTTTCACATCTTTAATCAACTGTCTGTATTAATTTCCTCTTCAATTTAGATAAATTTTACTTGCATCAGTTTCTCAAGCTATATTCCCTCTCATTGAATAAGGCTCAAACATACTCATTTCCTCATGATGGATTATTTTCATTAGATTCAACTCCTTTTGAAGTGTATGTCTTCTCTGGATGCTTTCCATCTCTTTTGGAGATTCACTTTTTGCATTGGCTTGCCAGGGCTCTGCTCTGCATTCCTCACCAGCCCAGCTCTCTGCAAGAGCACACAGGAGTGCTTGGAGTATCTTCCTATCAACTAATGTTCAGTTTAGCAAAACCTACTGGTTTGTCTGGTTTTGCTGCTGCATCTCTAGGTGCAATCTAAACTGGTTTAGATGGTTAATAAAACATTAAAGACCAAATGAATGAAAGTATTTAAATCCAGAGTTATGCGAAGACATTCTTTACTTTCAAGACTGCCTACCATAAACTGTGGGCTCTCCAAACCTCTGATGAGAGCCTGCCTAAAAAGAGGCTTTAAACACAGGCAGCCCCAGTGCTTGGCAGGCTCATGTGCAGTTTTCAATCCCAACAATTTGCAGCCTTTGGAACAGCCACCCAGCAATGGCCA
>JAWWLV010000024.1:6136002-6148096 GCA_035041135.1 Platyrinchus mystaceus | reverse complement strand
AAGGCAGGAACACTTCAAGTCCAAACCACAAAGGCTGTAATGAGTGTGGGTTTAATTGGCTGGTACGAGAGCTGCACAGCCAGAATCAGCAGCTGGCAATGAAATCAGCCCTTCTGCACGGCAGATTGCTAAACTTTTGCCCTTGTCTGCAACGTGGTGTGTCACAGAAGCAATTCAATATCCATAAAAAGAATTACAAAAGTATCTAAGAAGAATAAAGTGTTAGCCCAAAACTGGCAGTAGACCAAGTTTTTTCCCTAAAGGTTCTAGCTGCAGACCCTATAGGGATGAATTTCTACTATGTGCATATATATATATCACATCCTCCATAAGAAACTTGTATATTTTAGGTATCACTTGAAATTTGGTCCTTTAGAGATACTGATTTTAAGAGACTCAGTACATGTTTAAAAACCTCATTATCTAGAATTAGAAATTAGGTTCTTTGAAAAATCAGTCCCAAGTGACAGAAGTCTCTATAAAGTGTTGATGGCACATTTCCTTGTTTCATTTATTTAACATATCATCCAGTTATTCACACATATGTCCAACTTCTCCCTTAGAGGTTTGCAAAGCACACAGCAAGTTAGTTTGCATCTAACTTCAGAATAGCCAGATTAGAAAGGAACAGGATTTTACAGCAAAGCTTTCCTTTCATCTGGGGCAAAAAGCTTTGAATCTCATAAAGCCAATGTAGTAAACTTTCAAGTCAAGGTATTTCATAGAGGTAGCTGGGGCTCATTGCTAGCCCTTGATGGAGTTAATGCAAGTTTTATAGTTTACACTTTACTTAAAACTACCTTGTTCCCAAACAAAGAAATGCACATGAGGCAGAGTAAAAATACATTCAAAATAACACAACTCAAAAACCACAGCAACAAGAACTTGAAAGTGATACATTTGTACATCTTTTAATTCAAAAAATCCAGGCTAACCTAAATAAAAGTAGTACACATGAGAAAAGCAAGACAGTCTCATCCTGCAAGCAGCTGAGGAATTGCTGTTATCAGCCTCTTCCCACTGTGAGATCCCAGGCACTTGCACCCGATGGCTTCTGCCCTGGCTAAGGCAAGGCTGAGGCCAGAAGCTGGCACTGCCTTCAGGAGTGCAGCACTCAAGATGAAATGCAGAGCAGAATTTAAACTCCTTGGTTAGTTTAGTTGTAGACCACAGGCATAGAGTCCATGCCTTTCTGCTTTTACCTGCACAACTTTATTTTAAATTGGGCCTTGTCCCCAGGGCTCCATATTAAAGAAGTTGCTCATACAACGAATTGAGAGTCAGAAGCTTTGGACATGTCAGGACAAATCCCACCAAATGTAAATTGGTGTAATATACAGATTTATGCTCACTTACATGGCACTAGAAAGGGAAAGGCAGTAACTCAAACTGCTGCACGGGCTCCCAACAACAGTGATGATAAGCACTGTTTTTTTAAGGCTGAAAGGAGGTTCTGGGGAAGGAAGATAAATCAAAACATGTCATCTTTGAAAGAGGAGCAATGCAGGAGCAAAGCCCCAGTGGCTCCACAAACACCCATCTCTTCCCAGGAAAATCCCCTTTGGTGTTATTCAGTGCTTAAGTTTTGCAACAGTTTTCATTCTAGTTAAAATTGCATGAGGGTTCATTAATTTTAATGCTGCATGATTTGCCGTGCCCATACCTAGGAACCCTGCAAGCATACACATGTTAGCAGAGGGACGAGTCCCTGCTCACACAGCCCTGCACCCTCCTCCTGCCCCAAAATCAGGCCACAGCAGGACACTGCCTTCACTGCCATTACACCTGACCTTGCCAACATCCAGCAGCTGCCTCAGGACCCACGTCCCCAGCCAAGCACCCCAGCATCCCTCATCCTGCAAAAGCCACCAGCAGGGACAGGGAACAAAGCAGGATGGGGCTTTGTTCCAAACACTGAGGCTGTGCCCACCCTCTCAGCTTGTGCAAGTTCACACAGAATGTGGGTCTGTATTCTCTAAAAATCAGACTCCCCCTCAAAAAAAAACCCTCAACATCTTGCTAGTATGTCAACTATGACAAATGCTGCTGATCAGAGAACTGCACCCATGAGCTCAAAGTGCATTTTAAAGGCATTTACTCCTATGTTTCAGTGCATTCTCTTGACCCGAGATATTAAATCAAACACACTGAGCTCATTTTTCTCCATACAAGTAACAAGGGGGTTTATTAGCACACCTCCAGTGGAATATTAACTCCAGTGTTCTGCTCAGAAGAGGCTGCCTTTAATCTGGATTGTGATTGGAGAGCAGGAAAGAAAAAAGGTCAGAGTAAACACGGCACCACTGTTAAAGAAATGGGTTAATAATCAACCACAGGTATGTAGCTGTGGGAACACGACAGCAACCCAGTGCTGCTTGTGACAACGCTGGCTGCTGGACAAGCAGAGAGTGATCCAGACCCCTTGCAAGAGGAAAGGGACTAAAGCTCTCGCTTTGTTACATAACTAAAGCTGGTTCTGAAATAGGTATCTGTATCTGCGGGGTATTTTGGGGTGCACTGATTTTATCAGCCAGAGACAAAACAGCCAGCAAGGCAGGTTTAATATCCATTAAAAAAATATTTTATGCCCGATATCAGGGAGCTCTGCACGATTCAGAAAAGGATCAGACATTTCTTCACATAACAAGAAGAGCCGAAGGCGGCATCCGATATTCCACAAAAGGAAATAAACGCTACAAACAAGGGGCATAAAGCCTCCAGCTTCCAGGCATAAACTGCCCTCTGCCTACAAGAGATCAGGACACTCTCCCAGGAGCGAGTTATTCTTCCTAGTGGGTGCCTGTGTCTAATGCTATTTTCTAAAACAGATTATATCAACCAGTATTTGCATCAGGAAAGCAACTGAGAGGACAGCTCACCTGAATCTCCTCTGACACATCCTACACAGAAGAAAACAGCATCCAGCACAAGGTAAATTTCCCAAACCACTCATGAAAAGAAAAACAAAAACAGAACCCAGAAAATTTGTAACTCTTACTTTATTTAAATACCATTTCAGAGGAAAAAAGCAACACTGTAGCAAAATGTTAAACATCAACAAATAAATAGATACCAAAAAAAGTCAAAATACCACATCAGTCCAAACCTGCCAAAAACGAAGGGATCATAGCAGATAAAACACAAAAAGTATTAAGAGAAAAGTGGGTAAAAATAGAAATGCCAGGATATGACATGCCTTCAAGTTATAGAAAAAGCATCTGGATTGTCCTCAAATCCCCTCCTGACTGCTGTCTAACTCGGTAATCATCCCTCTTGAGCAACAGGGTTGTCTCAAGCCCAGCAATGGGGCAATGCCGACTCCTTTTCATCTGATGCCATTCGGGACAAAGCACCTTCCAGTCAGGCAGGGAACAGTTTGTGCCCTGGATTTCACAGACCTGGGTGCTGCCCACAGCCTGCCTTTCGGCCAGGGCTGGAGGACATTGGTGGACACTCACTCGACCTGCTCATGGCCCTGGGGACAGACCCATCTCCGGCCATGGGACCTGCAGCAGGGCCACCAAAAAGCAGCTCTGCAAACTCATGCACTGGTGCAACTCATTGCAGGCAAAAGGAGGAGCACAGGAAGCCTCATCTCGGCCTGCCAAGGTTTCAGAAATATAATTTCCACCTTATTTTCAGAGCCTGCCATTTATTGAGCATTGCTAAGGAGAGACTCACTTCTCTTCTGCACCCTCTCCTTTCACGAGCCCAAATGCAAGGCTTGGCAATACATCCTCATGGGGTACACACCACAGAGCATGCTGCTCTGTGCAGGGCCACCTGAGCACAATGACAACTTGAAATCTGTCTTTAAAAAAAAAAAAGAGAGACAAAAAGCCTTTTCAACTGAGCAATTTTTAGTTTTACAGCAGTTAAAGCCAACTGCATGCTCTGTCTCTGGTACCTGCCACGAATGTCCTTTGCTACAGTGACAGCTACAGAGAAGTAGTTAAAAACGTTTAGGTAAAAGATGTTTTGTCATTTTGTGAAGCATTAACACCACTCAATGCTTTTATAGGACATTACAACAACTTGGCTGTGGATCCAGACTTTACAGCTTAAATTATGGATTTTGTAATGCTCTGAACATCACATTGGAGTGTTCCTCCTTTGCTCTCTCCATGATCCCCAAAGCCTGAACCAGACAGATATTTGACTTTTCATGGCTAAGCTAAGCTAAGGCTGGGGTAAATCCAATTCAATAGAAAGTTGAGGAAAACATAAACCCCAACAGCTGCATGAGAAAATTACATGAAGTCCAAAGACACCGAGCGTGAGCCTTAGGACAGAGGAACAGTCAGGCAAGTGCACAAATGCCTTCCACGTGTTCTGGGTGGAAAGAAACTGAATTTTTTAAAGACTAACATGGAAACTGCTTTAAGCAATTTGTCATTTTCAATAGAGGTTCTGCAGTAAAAGAGAGATTTCGACAAGTTAAACAACTTCCTACCAGAGCAGCTGCATGCAATGTTTAAACTACCTCTTGGAGACTCCTTAGAAAAGGAATATTTCTAATTTTGCCTTTCAAGAAGACTTTGAAATGTCACTGTCGTTTGATTTGACCAGTGAAGAGGAAATGCAGGGTTAAGAGAAGGGGAAAACAATGCAAATACCATTCTGTATTTTTTTTAAACTCAGTTTCAGGCATCTTGGTGAACCATCGCAAAGAAGTGTGAATATTGCTTTTTTATCTCCAAGAAGGGGAAGCTTCAGACATATTTTCTGTGAATATTACAGCTTAAAGATCATCTGGATATTACAAGGCATCAATGTGCAATATCACCTCACAGAGAGCTGAGTCTGAGAGCATCTTTTTGTTGAACTTGAGCTAGAAACAATGTTTTTATGGCAAAAGGCCTCTCAATATGACCCACTGCAATGCATAATAATGCTGAGGTCTCTTGTACATCAGGGACTTTGAGGAAAAATAAATAGGCATTAAATATTCCCCACTGTTCCTGCCACTGGTTCAGACAGCTATCAGCATTCAGCAGTGCTGCTGCTGTGCCCGAATACATGAAAGGTCTGTCCTTTAGAGGCCTTGATGAAGTTTTGTTTATCAGTTGGTGATGCTCAACCTGAGCTTAGGGAGGAGCAGGCTCTGCCTGACAAACTCCACAGGCTGCTGGGAAGATGCTTGAGGTTTACAAAAATGGAGTAACAAGAATGGAACAGCAGCAAAAGTCATGGGTGACCTATCATTTGTAAAATCTACCTGCAATCAATACAGGAAAAGAGGAACACCAGCTTTAATTAAAGTCTGTAAGATTGCTCAAAAAGTCCCTAACTTTTTAAAGAAAAGTTTTGAACTTTCCCACTAAGCACACACCCCAGGCCTGGAGGGCAGGAGGTGCTGCAGGCAGTAGAAACACTCTTTGTCAGAAATCCAACACATCCTGAGTCAAGCAGCTGATGGAACCTTCCCTGCCAACTCAATTGCACCGTGGAAAAATGCTTGTACTCCCTGCCAGGGGCAAGATCCCATCTGGGATCTGCTACAGCAGACACTGAACTGAATGAGAGAAGAATACTGGAAATAAAAGCTAAATGTGACCAGCCAGTTTAGGAGCCAAGGTCTCCTTGTTTTCCCCAGCATCCTCAGGGGGAGAGCAGGCAGCACCAACACAACAAGATGCAATGACAGCTCAGCCCCTTGGTCTCAGGACTCAAACCAGCACAGAGCACAGCAGTCCCTGGCAGGACACAGATGACCAGGCTGAGTTCCGCATCAGCTGCACTAAATCAATTTGAAATAGGTTTTGGTTAATCCGCTGCAGCCTTTTAATGTTGGGATTGTGACAACTTGCCCGGCTTTTTAGGCAAACAGCAATTTCCACACTGGTTTAGGCAAGCCTCAGTGCTGATTATAGCATCTTTTACAGACAGATACAAAAAGCCCTCCGCAAAGTGTAACGTTAGCACATGCTTAAATTTAAGCACCCTCATTTTTACTGGAGCTTTTCTCATGTGTAACAACTTCAGCAGATCCAAATTTACCAGTCTGCAATGTGACCGAGATATCCTATCCTAGCTCAGAACTATGTGAAAAAACCCCTTTGTATTTTGGTCCTGGAAAAAGTGAAACGTGTGTATTTCTAGCATCAACTAATAGAACTGGAAAATTGGCAACAGAAAACAAAAATAAATGGAAAAGCCACCTTGGATAGGCCTGAGTCATCTCTTTTGCACATAAAAAATTCAGCCTTTGACATGTTTTACAAGCACAAAGTAAAAAGATCTATAGGATATTTTATGGAAGTACTGTCATGGCAAAGCTCCACCTGAGCAGAACAGCCCAGCACTGCAGAAAGGAGCTGCTCCAGTTGAAGTAATTTATCCTTTTTCTCTGTTTTAATGGGAAGCAGCAGAGCCCCACAGCACAGCAACAGGGAGCCAAGATCTGTGGGTTCACAACCTTGTCACAAGCATCCCAACTGAGCCACACAGCTTTTGTGCTTGGCTTTCCCCCTCCACACATCACTTGGGGTCTTTGTAGCTCTCACCCTTCCCCTGTAAGCATCCAGGCAGGGACAACTCTCTAGCATCCATGCACTGCCTGGCACAAGAGGGCCCCAAACTTTATCACACTTGAAAGATTGCCATCATGCATCCAAGTATTCACCACTTTTCCCATCCTCATTAAGGAGTGACCCCTGTGTTAAAGTGTAACTGCCACCTGGCTCTGGAATGAGGGAGCTAAATGACACTTTATTGCCTTTGAAATGCCAGAGATCTCTGTGCATGGTGAAACTGGGCACCTTTCCCAGATAAAGTTTAAGGTGTGCTCTAGTTTTCTCTCCTGCACTCATGAAATGACTCACAGGGGCCAGACAAAGGTCTAGAGAGCAGCTGCCCCCAGCATTTTCCAGGAAAAGGGAATCTGGATCTTCTTCAGCAGCTGCATCGCATAACCCAAAAGCAAGCGAGGTCTCATGGGCGAGCTGTCTCTCAAAACCAACATGTTCCTGCAGATGATTTACTGGACAAGTATCACCAAAACAGTTTCACAACAGAAACACCACACTAGTGAATTCAAATGTTCTTACAGGATCAGAGGCTGCCCATGCATCTCGTGGTGAGGTAATGGGCATGGGAACTGTACTCAGCCATAATGGTGGTGGTTTCATATTCTTCAGCTTCCAAATAGCTGTTCCAACAAAAAATGTTACTACTCATGGTGAAATCTATGGCTTTGGCTTTTTAACAACCTGAGCTGCCAAGGTCATGGGATTACCTTTCATTAAATAGGGAAAAATAAAGAGACAAGAAGAAGAGATTCTGGAACTTTTCACTCAAGCAGCATTCGACAATACAGGTGTTAGAGTGAAAAAGTTAAATATATACATATTTGTATATACACACCACTCACACATTCTAAGAGTCTCAACACAAGAATTCAAACTATTTTGATAGGTGACACAATATTTTCACAAGTTCCTCCTCTTAAACTGGGTGCAGATGTGCGTAGATATAAAACTTTCCCCTATATGTAGCCTCACTGAGCAGCCAACCCTTGGACCAGCACAGCCCTGATATCCCCAACGCCCATCTGGATTTTGCCCGGATCAGTTCCGTGGCTCTCACACAAAGCCAGAGACAGACATTACTGGGGGTGTAACTGCCTTGCTCCACCTGTAGCAAACAAAAGCTTCCTGCGACATCAGGGATTTATATAGACTGTGGTTTAGCTGAGACAAAAATACCTCCATGTGAAATTAGGTGAACCATCTCAGCATGTCTGTACCTTGTCATTAAAAAAAAAAAAAAAAAAAAGAGAAGCAAGAACATGGGATAATACAGCTATGGCACATGTATAAAAGCATTTGTCAGCTCAGATCTCCATTTGGAAACAGGCTGATTAATAACAGCAGACAGTAGGTGACAGGGAGGACTCCACAGTGCACACAGACTACACAAAAGTTAACAAAACACTGGATACCATTGCTAAGCAAGTTTGGTATTTGCACATAAAACTAACACACAACATTTGCTGGGGTGCCACCAGAAGACAATCTAACAACAACAAAGCGAGCCATCCCCTCCCAGTAAGCAAACAACTTACTGGTTTTCTTCAGAAACAACTGATTCCGTGATCCTCAGAGTCCCTGCTGTGCAGGCAGCAGAGCCTCCAGACATGCTCATGCAGCCAGGCTTGCTGCTGCTCCTCTCAACCACAACCAGAGCACATTAAGAAGATACTCTATATTAGTCACTTCATTGTTTAAGGAAAAATGCATACCAGGGAAAAGAGAAAGACATGATTCTTTGTTTTGCATCAGACTAACTTTTCTTTCACCCTCAGGACAGGGGGAGAACAAAGCTTGGGCAGGACCTGTGGCTCCCAAAGCCCCATCAGGCATCCTGTCCCTCAGTGCCTTCCCCAGGCACCAGCACTGCAAAGGGAAGACAGCTTGGAGACAACAGTGTCCCCAAATTCAATCACACTACAGATTTTTCCTCCCCGTCCTGGCTCCCTGGGGATGAGCTCCCCGAGGCTGTGCTACACATCCCCCACCTATCCCTGCACTGTGCAGGGGAGTTGTGTGGCTATCCTGGACAAGCAGGAGTTAGTTTAGGCACCACATCCTAACAGGATATTCAACAGCAAACCTGCATCATAGAGTCACAAAACCCTTTGGGTTCTAAGGAACCATGAAGATCATCCAGTTCCAACACCGTGGGCAAAGACACCTTCCACTAGACCAGGTGGCTCAGAGCTCTGTCCAACTTGGCCTTGAACCCTTCCAGGGATGGGGCAGCTACAGCTTCCCTGGGAAACCTGTGTCAGTGCTTCATCACCTCACAGCGAAGAATTTCTTCCTTATATCTAATCTAACCCTGCCCTCTTTCAGATTAAAGCCATTCCCCCTTGTTTTATCACTACATGCCCTTGTAAAAAGTCCCTCTCCAGCTCTCTAGTAGACCCAGAACAAGAAGATGGTGGGCTGGACTGCTCTGGAACTGGGATCTGCCATCAGCTGGAAAGACAGCCGCGCTCCTGACTGGTCCTGCAGAAAGGACTCAGCTGCCTCTGCTTTTGGAGATGGGCTCAGTAACAAACCCAGTAGTGACCAGGAAAACCCTTCCTCAACTCAGTGCTTTTGGAATCATTTATGTATCTCCTGCCACCCATCTCTCTCCACCTCTCCTCCAGCCATCCCTGGCTTCCCACAAGGCTCCAGGGAATTGCTCCTCTGCAGGTCCAAGCCCCAGGAGCACCCATCAGTATCCCTACCATTTAAATTGCTAATTCTGAGTTCTAGCTGCACCTTTGGGAATTCAAGAGGATGGCCACGTTCCTTGCTATTTTTAAGAAAAGTCTTTTCACATCTACTGTGTGGCCCAGGTCCTCACCTGTCCAGTTCAGCCTGTTTGGGAGGTAACTCTCCTCTCTCTTATGCATCCAAAAAACCCGAGACATCTGTGTCTGTCATCAGTTTGGACTAACACCCACTTAGTGCAGGATCTGCATCACTGGAATAAGACAGGTTGAACATCAAAGTTGGGTTTTTTTGAAAGTACACAGTATCTGCACAGCTTTGTTTGTGTTGAGGGAGTGGCTGGATTTTAGGCAGCTTCTTTCTCAAAGGCATTTTGCTAATAACTAAATGAAAAACCCAGAGCTGAGGTTTTCCCCTTAAAAACAAGCCACTGAGATTAAGGATATGAAGAAAATTCAGTCTCTTCCCAGCCTAATTGCACTGAGGCACTGACTTCAGGGTTCCAAAATTACAGATGTATAATCCCAGACAATGAACTCTTTACTGAAGGATTAGCAAACCATGCAAAACTGATTCCTTATTCAAATGCCTTGCAATTGTAAGGGCATCTGTTCCACTTTGCAAGTCATCCCAAAGGCTTTGTTTGTTTTTATTTCCCGTTCCATTATGAAGACAGGGCACTTTGCATTATTTTCACACTGTGTAATAAGCGCTATTGTTTAGTCTGATAGGGGACAGTCAATGAAATTCAAAAAATATTTTTAGAAACCCTTATTTTTCTTTTTAGTTATGATACAAGCCCTGTCAACTATAAAAACTGGAACTGTTCTTAGCCAAAAGCCCAGAACATAACCCAAAACATCAGGACCTGAACAAAAAACTATTTTGTTTCTCCAAGGTCTACTGGAGCAGCTAAAAAAAAACAAAAAAGAAGAATTTATGTAGGTTTAATAATATTACTAACACAAAACAATTCAGCACAAATTATGCCAGAATCAGGACTGGGGACTAGCAGAGAGCATGGTGCCATCATTCCAGCCTGCAGCAGCAGAATAGCTCTGGAAACCATTTAAAATGTCACAAGAGGGAGGATGGATGGAGTGTCTGACCTTTGGAAACTGAAGGGTGGATCTCAACTAAAATATCCCAGTTACCCTGAGCCATGCTGCTCCTGCAGGGCCAAGAGGGATGCTGGCCCACCAATTTAATTCAAAAGGAAAAGCAAAAAATTAAACTAAAGAAAAAAAAAGTCCCCATCTGCCAGCACACCAGCCCAATGTAAAAGCTGCCAAACTGCTCTGGAAACAGGCAGCCTCTTCCACAGCCCTCCCTCAGATCAGTAGATAACAAATTCTGGATGATATCCCAGGCACAGGCTTGTTTCCCAACACCAGATCCTCGCAGGAAACCCCAAACTTAAACCACCAAACGCACCGATTCCGTGGATCTCTCCAGGCTGCCGGCTCCAAGCCTTTACCTGTCAAACTGCCACGACAGCTACGCCAAGGCAAGCTGCACGAGACCGAAATATAAACTGAGAAAACAAAGTATCAAGTGTCAACAGAGACAAGAGAAAATGATGACAGCAGTGAAAATGATGTTTGTGCAGGAGCTGGTCCTGCACGCTCAGCAGCGCTGTCACTCAGCGCCACCGAGGAGATGCTTTTCCCTGTCCTGCCAGCGATGCCTCCGGTGCCAGGGAAACAGGAGCAGATCAGATCTTCATGGATCACAGAGAGGATGACCCATCCCTGTGCCCTTGGTGCAAAAAGGTCACTTTATACTTAGTTTCTAAAAGGCAAAAATAAATCTTTTTCCGCAGCTCAGCTATGGAAAAACTCTGGAGAAATATGGACCAGGAGGATCTGTATTTTGATGTTCCAGGAATTGGGACATGGAGCTGGATGGAGCTCAGACAGGATGAGGAGGTCTGAGTACCAGCTCTCCAAGTACCACTGAGTGCTCACAGTAGGGATCCTTGCCTTCAGCTCACATTTTGCCTCAAATTTTTCATAGTCCTTTTTAAAGTCATGGCACTTGCTCATACAGAACCACTACTCTGTGCTTTCCACCAAGAAATTTAAGTCACTTCAAGCACAGAAAGATCAAAACCAAATGCCTTGATTTACGAGTTCCACTCAAAGCCAGAGGAAGTGTGAAAAAAAAAACAACCAAACACCTGAAATAACTACTAGCAAGCATTGATTGTGTCTGGAGTTAAGTAAAGGAATGTAAATAAAAAACTTGGTCAATTATTTTAAAAACCCTCAAGAGAGGTCCCAAGGATCCTACCCTTGCCCACAGCCCAGACCTTGCTAATGCAACAGAAAAAGCCCTCGAGGCAGCAGCATCTTCTCAGCTTCCACATTACCTTCAAACTGAGCCATGCTGAAATCTAAGGAATGAGAGCCCAAAGCATCAGTTCTGCACAGCCACGAAAGTGCTGCTCTGAATATCTTTACACCTTAATGTAGCTGCCCTGGGGCAAATGTTTCCCTGTGCATGCATAGGCTGCCAAAGGAGTAAGTGTAATTCTCAGGCATCAGATAAAGAGATACAGAAAGAGCCAGAAGAGGTGCATGAATGATCACAGCCTGACCTGAACCAGAGGAAAATGACAATCCCAAACCCAGGAACAGCAGTGAGCTGGTTTGGCTTTCAAACCTGTTATAAAAAGTCCTTAAATTTCTAACATAGAAGATGAATTTTAAATCTCATAATAGCAGGTCAATAATTCACTCATACAGGAGTTGCAACTTGGTCTTAAAAACATGGAACAACACGCAGGATGGTGTTAACATCTTATTTTGCAATGATGTTGAATGACTGTTCATAATTAGACTATAATTGTGATTTAATTGCTTTGTGAT
>JAWWLV010000024.1:6115939-6130933 GCA_035041135.1 Platyrinchus mystaceus | reverse complement strand
TCATCATCATCATCATCAGGACGATGATGCCTGAGCATCAGTGCCCTCGCAAAAGGTGCGCACACGGGTGGGTGCACTGACACCCGCGCTGCGCGACTCTGCCGGGGCTCTGCGCTGCCCCGGAGGGCTGATGCTGGACCGCACACGCCCCTGGCCACCCAGCACCGCACCAGCGGCCCGGCACCCCTACGGGCAGCGCCGAGCGCGGTCCCCCCGTCCCGCCCCGTCTCTCTGCGCCCCCCTCGCACCTTGTCGGACGGCTTTCACCACGATGGGGTCCTTGCAGCTCCGGATCACCTCCAGCACGTCGTAGCGCGGCAGCCCCGAGACGCGGACCCCCTGCACCTCCAGCAGCAGCTCCCCCTCGCTCAGCGCCGCCTCGCCGTCCCCCGGCGCCGCCGCCGCGCCCGCGTAGGGGAACTCGCCGTGCTCCGCTCCGCCGAGCAGCGCGAAGCCCAGCTGCCCGCCGGGCCCGCGGGTCAGCGCGCACTGCCGCACCCGGCTGGACCAGTGGTTCTTCTTCTGCACGACCCGGGACATGGCGCTGCGCGACCCTCCGCGCCCGCGGGGCGCGCTCGGCAGGTGCGCGGGGACCGGGATGGGGGGAGAGCGGGGCGCGGACCCGCCGCCCCGCTCAGGCCATCGCCGCCCGCACCGCCCCGCGCCCGCGGAGGGCGCGCACCGCCTCCCGCCCGCCCCGCTCCCCTCTTATTGGAAATAAATAAATAATAATTTAAAGAAAAAAAAATTAAAAAGCGCCGAGGGGAAAAAAAAAAAAAAAAGCAAATCCGGCAGCCGCGCGGGTGTCGCCGCCTCCTCCTCCTCCTCCTTCTCTCTCCGCGGGGCGCGGAGCCCTCTTGGGGTGGGGTGGGGTTGGGGCGGGGGGCGATACAAAGAAAGCGCCGCTTGTTTTGTTCCAGTTCGGTCCGTCCCGCTCCGCCGCGCTCCGCGCCGCCAGCGCAGGCGCCCTGGCACGGCCCGCCCCGGCACGGCCCGGCCCCCGCCCGCTCCCCGCCCCCGGCACGGCACGGCAGGACCGGCTCCTCCCCGCGCCCACCGACAACTTTCCCGACGGGAAAAGTCCGTGCCGGAGTCCCCTCGGGGCGGTGGCGCGAGTGAACCCCCCCGCCGGCAGGGAGAACCCCCTCTGCGAGAGGGGCCGGGGGCGCGGCTGCTCTGCTCCGGGTACTACTCTCCCGGAGATGCTCGTGTTCTAAAGGAGAAATGAGTTCTGTCAGTCCTTTGCTTTCCCGATAGGATTTCTAGGATTTTTTTTTTTTTCCCAGTCGCAGACCTCTGCAATCGCTTCTCACCTGCGCTTTCCAGGTGGTTGTTACGTGAGAGGACACAAAGTCCAAGTCCCGAGGAAAAACTTGCACAAGCCCGTCATTAAAATGGTATCAAAGTGCTTGCGCAAGGCTTGAGTGAAAGTCGTGCTCCTGCTCCGAGTTTTCCGCTTTTTCATTGAGTGCTTGAATTTGAGACATCAATAACGTTCTCAAATTTTCCTTTCCCCGAGTGATTGTTAAGAAGTTGGACAGATGGATAGCGAGGTCTGTCTGCTGGGAAAGGGACAGGCATCCATTTGTTTGTCCTTGGCCACAACTCTTCAAAGTTACGCAGAACTGGTGCAAAACTCTAAAAGGGGAAAATAAGTAATCATGCACGTACCAGCTGTCCCTTCCAGGTCATGCTCCGTGCTTCCAAACCTGAAAGCCAGGCCTCATTTTGAGCAGTCTTATGCATGACCGAACCCCTTCCAGCAAGGAATTCAGTTGTCAGATGTGTGCGTGCCCTATTTTGCTGCTAATGGGGGCTGAGAAGTGACACAGGGAAACAAAGAGCCTGGTCTGGCTCCCTGCGCTGCCGTAACTCGCGCTCAGCCGCTACAGCCCGCAGAGTCTCGCTGCTGTCCGCATCGCTCTCTCATCTCACAGCCTTCCAGCCAAGCGTGTACCGCGATGATCCGCGATGCAGGAGAGCCGGCAGGCTCGGGGAGCCCGAGTGCAGTAGATGGAGAAGGAGCTCAGACTAACATAATGCTGGCCCAGCTATCAGACAGGCTTAGCTCACAGACCCGAGCGAGGCGACAGGGGTGCTTTCCCCGCCCTTACACCTGTCCTGGATGAAGCAGGGAAGCCTGCCCTTCCCTCACACCCTGCAATCTCACTCCTTTCCCCAGCTGCAGTCTCTCATCTATTTCTTACAAGTCCCACCGCTGCAGTCGCCGCTCTGCGGTTGCAGAAGCCGCGGTCTCTGGCCCGAGTGGCACAGCCACCTCCAGGCAAAGGAACGGAAGGCTTTGTCCAATGTCACATAGCACAGCAGTGAGTCAGCTCCATCCCCTGTGCCTCAGGCACCTCTGTCCAGGTCTCCATGGGAAGCAGATGGGATTGCCAGTGCTCAGGAAAGTCCTTCCAAGGAGGGGGCATAGCCCGCCTTCTTGGGTAGAAGTGGACTCATGAAATTCAAAGTATCTGCTGTGTCTAGCCCTTGTTTGCTTCCATCTAAGAGGTTTCTTTCCATTTGGAACTTTAATACATCATTTTCATGCTTAAAGCTATGCTGATTCCTTATGTTTGAGCAGCAATAACTGCCTCACATCTGCTTTTGCTGGCTCAGTAACCAGTTACCCAATTTGTCACTTTTAGGATGACAGCACGCTTTTTACTGTGCCTGCACCAATAAAGACTGGATTGGTCATCAGGCTGAATCCCCTGGGCAATAAATGCTCAGGAGGTCTGTGAATCCTGCAGAGCAGCAGCACGGCTTGTGGGGAAGGGTTTCTCTCTCAGCTGTGCACTGGCTGATAGTTGTGTCACACGTGTGAGCTCACAGCGCAAGGAGAGTCTTGTTCACAGCCCAGAGCTGGGTGTGACGTATTTTCATCACCATCATTTTGCGGGATGTGTTATGTGACAGCCCTGCTAAGCTAAAAATCATCTGGGATCCATGTGAGCATCACATGAGCTGTGGCTGCCCTGAATAGATCTTACAGAACTACTCAATGCCTCATGGAAAAATTTTTGAAAAACACTATTTAGAAAAACAATTTTGCTAGTAAGATTTATGAGACGACAGATTTCCAAGGGCCCTTTTCAGTTTGCTTACAAACACTGCAACACTAATGCAAGTGTGAGCTGTTCCCATCGTAGTCCTAAGACTGTACTCATGTCTGGGCCACTGTGTTCCCAAAATTGTTCTTGTTGGTAGTTAACAAAACCGGCAAACCTCAGCCAGAGCTTCCTCTTTATTTTCAGATTTTCCCTTCAGTTTTTCTCCGGGGCTAACTTCCTGCCATTTTATCTCCTGCTTGCATCCAGTAAGGACCAGTTGGTCCATCTGGATAGCCCTAGATCCTGGAAACTGGCACCACCCATAAGAGTGAAAATATAGCCTAAGTTTTTTGTTGTCCTAATTCCTGACCCTGTGACTGCCCAGCACCTTGCTGCTGCAACAAGATGATTTCAGGACACAGCTGCTCCAGCCATCTCTATTAAAGGAAGCCCTGGGTCAGCCTGTAACAGCACCAAGCCTGTGACCCATGGCAGGGCTGCTCCTGCCCAGAAGTGTCCCTGACACCAGCCCAACAGATAATCAGGTCATTACACCATACAAACCTGCCATTGCATTTCATCTGCACAATGCAGCCTCTCTCACAGGGGACTGAGGTCCCGCCTTTGCAGGGGGCTGATTTAATGATTAGCAGCCTGTCTTCATCGCTAACAATTGCAGTTCTAATAATGACGCTTTCCTTTTTGCAAGGATCTCTAAGTGCTTCATAAAAGTAATTAAAGAAACTTCACAGGGCACCTACCTAGGGAACAGCTGAACATTAACACAAGGCAGGGAGAAGCTTAGGCATATTCCAAAGAAGGCTCACTGCAGCCAACTTCCCTCACCTGCAGCAGCTGGTCCAGCTCATCTCATGTGGGTCTGCACACTCTTTACCAGCTCAAAGCCCATGACAGCACTATAAAAACTGATTTGGGCTGGCTCAGACTCTTAAGCAGAGCCCAGTTCTCTTGCTCTTTTGTCTACAGTCACCACGGTTTGGTAGCCCATCTGTTGGCAGTCTCTAATCTGTCAGGGTGAGCAGGTTGGTGCTTTCTTTTCTCCTCCAGAAGGTGTTCTGCATGCTTTGGACCCTGCTGCAAACATACAACAACAGCTCAAAGGGTTCTCTCAAATAGGATATTGACCCATGGTCTTGGTCTCATAAACATCTCTGAAATCTCATGCTGTGCCCTGGATTCTAAAATGGGTCAAAGCTCCCCCAAGCATCAAAACATTCTCTCAGATTTTCTACTAAAACTTGAGAAAACCATAGTTTTACTTGGTTTTGGGATGAAAAACCATGTCTAGTCACTAAGAATGCTGTGAGTGTATGGCAGTTCAGAGCCATGAACTCTCACCAGAGAACATAAAAAAAGATGATAATGATTAAGGCTGCAGAAAAGTACAGAATATTTAATACAGCAGAATTTATTCTTAATTTCCACCTAAACACCAAACCCTCAGTGCTTTGACATCACAGGCCTCAAGACTTCAAAAGCCCAAGCACATGGATGCTGGGAGAAAAGAGAAAACAAAGATTTTAAACAAGATCCAGTTTTTCAGACATTGAAGTTTCCTGTTGGTACACTCATGCTACCAGAATCTGTCAGCAGGAAAACCATGCATTGCTGATATTTCCCAAACAAGAATTGTTTTTTATAATAATCCTACCTAACTTTTATTAGAGAAGAATTTCCTGTGTAGCATCCAGGGTTTCTCAACAAGCTGGTGCTGTTCTCTGGTAGCAAGAAGGGGATGGGCTGATGCTGCTCTGAGTCCTGACCCTGGCAAACATTTCAACAGATGACCCCACTCCAGGTACTGAGCAAACCCTGTATTTACAGGAAAACTTCTAAGTTTTCTATCTAAAACTTCTAACAAAAGCAGCTCTGGTTAAAGTTACTGACCGGCCAGCATAGACAGGTACTACCTGAGGTTGGTGCCAGAGCTGGGCCAGCAAGCTCCACTCCAAAAGGCAACACCTTGTGTGGGACACCTCCAGCCTCCTGCAGTCCCACCCCATGGCTGGCTCAGAGTTAATCCATGATCACAGGATCCTTGGAAGAAAAAGGAAACTCGGCCCTTACTGGGATCCCATGTCCCCTTCCTCTACAATTTATTTCAATAATATCACACATAGTGGAATATAAGGCTGAAGATCAATCTCATAACCATATTAAGACACTCTGGGGTGTATTTTATAGGGCCATTAATATACTTCTTGGGTGGTTAAAGTCACCCACAGCATAAATTAATGGCTCAATAAAAAAAGCTCTGTCATATCCTATGGCTTAAATAACACACAACAGACTGAGTATGTTGGGATGTTGCTGAGCTTATTGGGTGGAAGCACAAGGGCTCAGAGTGACCACCTGGGAGCGGTGATGCCCCCCAGGAATACCAGCCTTGTGTTGTCCAACAGTCATTTTAAAAAGCAAGATTCTAAAAAAATCCAACAAAATCACAAATTGTAGATTTCATTAACTTTCATTAGCACTTGTGCTTCCAAGTTTATCAGTTTCTTTCAGACATATCTTCCCGGCAGAAGCCGTTCTGTTGCAGGATATGATTGCTGTGGGTGTGGCTCTTTGGCAAAGGAGGGAGTGAAGCTGCTCCCAGCCTTGGAAAGCTCCCGAGAAGTCGGCAGCAGATTGGGCAAAGCCTGTTGGTTAGAGGAAGGATCAGATTGGCTTTGCAAAGCAAGCGGAGCCTGCCACTGTGTCAACTTTCTAAAAGAAATCTAAAGGAAACCTCAATGGAGTGTCCCATCTTGGGCAGATTTTATTGGAGTGGAGGTCTCTGGTACACAGAGGAGCATTTCCAAAATGAAAAAAAAAAAAATTGATTTTTCCTAGTCTTTCTTGATTGTGATCTAGTTATAAAAGGAGCAAATTCCACCCCCTAGTCTGGTAGATTCTAAGTCACATTCTTCTCTAGGAATTTTCCTTTGCTATTTTAATGGCTCCACATGAGTTACTGGAGAGTTTTCAGTAGACACTGTGTCCTGCTGAGATAAGCTATCCCAATTCACCTGTCTCAGCTGATAAACCTACCCCTTTCTGCTTCTGCTGCTTGAAAAAGAAAAGGGCTCACCTCTGATTTGTGCTGCAAGAGCTCAACACAACTGCCCAAGGCATCAACTCTCACCCAAACTCACTTCAGTGCAAGAGGCTCATTCTCTTCTCCTTTTTTTACCCTCTATGTTCCCTCTTCGGATATGCAGAGAGCCTCATCACATCCTCAAACTCCACCACCAGCTCTACTAATGAAGATGCTGTTCCCTCTTCTTCCCCTGCTGCCTGTACACAGCACCACCTCTCCATCCCATTCTCTTTATATCTTCTCTATTTTCTGTATGTATCTTCAACACAAAACCTACTATTAATTCCACCTGAAAACTGGTAAGAGACAGCTAAATCAGGAAAGACTTCTGCTGTAAGTCTTTATGGTGCCATAAAGAAGAGGCAAAGTCTGAACCTTTCAAAGATGCTGCATGCTGAGTAAGTTGATAGTCCCTTGTGATGGATGTGTATTCAAGTCTAATGGCTTAAATATGGAAAAAAAGCAGGAAGAAAAAGCTCAGAATAACCCAGCTCTCCCCTCCACACAGTCTAGTTCAAATAGCTTGAGTGGAGATAATTAAAGGTGTCAATCTTGTGATTTGGCTTGAAAATAAAACTAGCCACAAAGGCTCAGCTTCCCAAAACTAAGTGGCACATGGGATTGTATCAGTGCAGTATCTTGTCCACCAGCTCCACTTTGAAGGGTTTGTTTTTC
This sequence comes from Platyrinchus mystaceus, assembly GCA_035041135.1. Classification (NCBI taxonomy): domain Eukaryota; kingdom Metazoa; phylum Chordata; class Aves; order Passeriformes; family Tyrannidae; genus Platyrinchus; species Platyrinchus mystaceus. The sequence continues at coordinate 6,124,099 of JAWWLV010000024.1, read as the reverse complement.
TCAAAAGTGAAGAATCAATGCACAGAATATCAATAGCAATTCTGTATACAGAATAAAAAGCAAAAATCCCCTTTCTCTCATAAAAACCCTGAGTTGAAGAAAGATTTCTATAACAGAGAATTGATTTCATCCTCACAAAAAGTTTGCCCAAGTACCCTCAAAGAGATTAAAAGAAATAAATAAAAAGGTAACAGTAAGGCACAATCATGGGACAAGTGAAGGTTTGGGAAAGGAGTTCCTTTGGAGCAGTATGGATATGCTGCTCCTTCACAGCGAGGAGTAGCTGGGAGGTCCTTCTCTGGGTCATAATTATAATTCTGGCAAAAGGTACGACAGACAAGGCAGCAACAGACAGCACAGCCTCGATCCTGCAGCCAGCTGGGGCCTGGCTTTACTTTGCTCATGAGAGTAATTTACAGGCATCAGACAAGCCACATGTGTAAGGCTGAGCATACACACAAATATTCTCAGAAGCAGAGCCAATTAACACACCACGAGATATCACTCAGTTATTTGGAAGATATACAAACCCCATCTTGCTTTTTGAAGCACTGAAGCAGAAGAATTCATGGTGATGCCTGATGCTGTTTCTTCTCAGAAACATCCCTGATCAACTCACCACTTCCTGGTCCCACAAGAACATCTTCATGCCAAACCAGCATCTCTTGCACGTATGAGCTTGGTCCAACAAAAGCAGCAGCTTTGATATGAGGCACTACCCCTGCCATGCCCCCTATGGAAAGATTATGATCATCATTACTATTTATATAGAATAACAGCCAAAAGCCTTGGCTGGGACAAACAGCTCCCAGGGCTAACTCGGCCAAACATAAAGGGAGATGCTCCTTTTCTCCAGGCAGCTCCAAAGAGGGATTTGGGGCCTGGGAGCAGGTCAGTGGCAGTTGGGATTAGGATTCCTGACTCCCTGCCTGGCGTCCTAATATTAGCTCTCATTGTCTCCCAGCCCCGTCTCGTCATTCTTTCACATGAACCGCAGGCCCGAATTAGTCTGTCTCGCTGCATAATCTGCCAGCCCATCCTGTGTGCTAAATTAGTCAGGGACTGAGCAAACAGCATGGGAACAGCTCTTGTATAGTGCATGTGGGCTAAGTTATTCCTACAGCATTGTTTTCTCTATGTTTTCCAAGCATCATCACAAAAGAATGACGGGCCAGATCCTGGAGCTGTCAGCTCTTCCCTCGTCCGTGCTCCAGCCTGGCACTGCTCTCCAGGGCGGTGCAGAGATGAAAGCCGGCTCAGTGGTGGCTCTGCTGGGAGTCAGCTTCGGGAAGAAGTGTTAACAAATGAACTCCAGTTGGGTGGCAGCTGAGCAGACCAAGAAGCCAGCAGCAGCGCTGGGCCTTGTACGACCGCCAGCCCGTGCTTGTGGCACATGCCGGCCTCCTTGGTGTGGTATTTACAAGTCTCCTGAATTTCCTTCCTCATTCTGCATTCAGTGATGGATGGGCTGATGGGTTTTCGTCTCCCACATGGGCTTCTTATCATCTTGCCCTTTACCTGTAAGCTCAGGGCTGTCCACAAAAATACATAGCCCTCAGGAAAACGGGACTGTGGGCTGATGGGGCTTCAAGCCAGTGCCTCCAGTGAGTTTTGGTCAGCTTTGAGTCAAGCTCATCCTGCTACCAGGGGCTGATGGCATTAATTTCCACCAGGCTCATTAGCGTCTGTAGAGGGAGGCTTTAGTCAGAACCAGAAAGATATGGGGCAATCACATCAAATCCTGTGTTTGTGTCACTCAGCACAGAGCCACCACCTCCTCCCAAGTGAGGGACTGCTTGCAGGGCACAGAGGAGCAGCTAAGATAAAAAAGGGGGGTCTTGGGAGAGCCCATGCCTCTGAGAAACCAGTCAGCCAAGTCACAGGACTGGTTTTATAAGGTGCATGCAGGGTTTTGGACAGCAGCTATTGAAAGACAAGCGACTCATTGAATATTATCCCTTTCTGGCAGCAAGATCAGTGCAGTCAATTAGCTGTAAAATCTGAATCATGTCCCTGGCAGGCAGGAAGCAGCTCCACCTTCCTGCTCTGCCCACAGAGGTCACGGCATCCACTGCACAGTTCTGCCGACAGCCGCTTGCCAGAGCTGTCACAGGCAGCCACCGCAGTGGGGATAAATCAGGATATTGCTCCCATCACACAGCAGGAACAGCTCAGCTCCCAGTTCTCAGCATGATGTCATGGAGGCTTTCCACAGTCCTAAGGCCACTGCGCAAAACCCTGTGCCATAAATCCGTCCATGCAGCACCACATATGGATGGACACCATATCTCCATACGTCCCTCAACACCCTTTTACTGCCAGGCTCATTTCTTTTTTATTGCTGTAGAATGAAGTCTTAACACTCCTGACTTGCATCAAATGAGCTTTTAGTTGAAGATCCAGATCCATGGAAACTGGATTACGTTCTACAGAGACAGACACAGCCCACTGCCCAGCAGAGAACCAGAACTGGGGGAAAGAAGCCCATCAGAGCTCCTGCAGTGAATTAATTGCACTTGGGAGCAAGTAATTCCCTGGTGACTATTTGGAGACAACATCTGAGCCAGCAGAGGTGTCTCTGCCCTTCCATGCTGGCTACAGATCCACTCCTGGCATGTATGTTCCCAGTTTCCACCTCCCATGTGTGTCACCAGGTCCAACGTCCAGCCTTACCAGCTGGAGATGACTCATCTTCATCCTCCTCAGTGTGACTGGGATTAGACTCAAGGCGTATTAGCAAAGTAGAAGGCTTGTCTTGGGCCAGGGCCAACTTCAGCATGTTGATAATTTATAAAAACCCATTGCTCTCCAGCCAAGCAAGTTTCAGTTCCTAGATGATTCAGCAGCAGTGCTACAAGGAAATATGGATGTGAAAAGTCCCCGTAGGAATTTCTGTATAATTCTGCACTGAAATAAAATGCCCTGAGCCCAGCAGTCGAATGGAAATTGGGAATTAAGGATCATTCCTTCTGTGCCTGCAGGGACTGCTAAAAGCTGGGAAATTTTTAGTGGAGTTTCAGGGCAGGAGGGGAGAAAGAGCAAAGGCAGAAACCTGGAAGGGGAGAGAGCCTGGAGTGGAGAAGGAAGAGAAATACAGTTCTTAGGGGTTTTTTTCGGCCACTTTGCACCGGCTGCAACTCTGTTGTCACTAAAATGATTAAAATCCTGTGGGCAGGTAAGGGAAAAGTTGGAGTGAGAAACCTCTAAAAACATTTTCAGAAGGCAGCATAGAAAATGGGAAATATAAAGAGCCAGAGACAGCTCCAAAGCCCATCTAAGCGCTTTGGGGTTTGGATGTGATCCATGTCTATTTTAAAAAAGAATGAGAAAAGGAAATATAAAAAGAGAAGTACCACGTAACTGCCCAATGTAAATTAATTTCTGAAAGGGCATGGTAAGCCAAAGATGAATATTTTATCTCTTCTGACCTCTTTCATTTTCCTAATTGTGAGCTTCAGGACCACAGTAGCATTTCCCTGCATGCAAAGTCAGCAGGGACACGGTGGCACAAGGTGTAACAGTCCTTCTGAACAGATTCCAACAGGAGATGGAGTGAAGGGGACTAAGAGCTATAAAACCACTGCAATAGCATGAAGTAATTTCAAATGGTGTTACTGGGCAAATTCCTGTTTGCTCAGAAACAATTCCACAAGAGAGCACACCACCCACTCCCTCCTTTTATCACTTCACTCTAACACCCACTTGCCCTGCAATGCCCAGAAGCACCTTGCAAGGTGAAATGGCTATTTCTGAGCAGCCTGAGCCAATGCTGGACTCACAACATGTCTTTCAGAGCAGCCTCTTCCCCTTAAGTGATGTTTTCCAGCCTGTTCCTGGCAGAAACCTCACACTCACCTGTGTGCAGCTTGGCAGCCACCCCACAGTTCAGAGAGAAGCTCAGCATCCTACAACCCTTGCATGAACCCAGCCCTCCCTCCCTCCCCGACCTGCTGGCTGCCTACATCACTGTTGGTTCTCTACACAAGCAGCAATTTAATCCTTCTTTTCATAAAGAAAATCCATTTACATTTTACTGTGCAGCATAGACCTTATCATCCATTCTTGCATCCATAGGAATCCCACCATGACTTCTCTGACAGCCAGGGCTGGTGCTGCTGTATTTAGACTATTGAAATTCCCTGTATTTTAACTTTTCCTGGTTTTAATTGCTTCTCAGCACTGACATTTCCAAAGGATGCTTCTTCGCTGCTTTTGTGTAGAGTATGTTTGTGTTTTTTTGCTCACTGCTGTCTCTTCCTGGAGCCCTGGCTAATGAATGCTGCATGCTGATGACCTCTCCATTATAAATAGTTTAATATTTTTAAATAAATATGGGATAGTGCCATGATTATGTGGGTATTTCATCTAGCCTGCAGCACAAGGAGCTGGAGCTGACAAAGGCAACCGTGGCTTTATTTGTCATTCTGCTGCTTGTTTGCCATAGAAAGCAAGGAAAAGGGCTGGGATGTAACACAGCACAGAATAACACAGCAGCAGATGTGTTATTCCAAGTGCATCACAAGCTGCTCCCTATCCTATCACAGCAGACAAATGCAATAAAGAGAAAACTTTCCAGTTGTTAATTTGGTTACTTGAAACTACAGGGCTGCAAAAGTATTAGCTGAGCCCCAGAGTAAAACAGAGGAAGGTACATGGGGGGAATTCTGTTATATCATTTTTCCACTGTGTTGCAACAGAATTAGCACATTAGCCTGACATTTAGCTGATATAATTTATTCCTAATTTCTGAGCAAAACTTACTCTGAGCAGTAACATTAAAAATCAAAAACCAAACCCATAGTGACAAAGAGAAAGGGAAAGAGCTGGAGTTTAGGTCAAGTTTTTCAACATGATAATTAAGTTTTCAGCCCATCAACTTCTGTTGTCCTAATTTCCCTTCTTTCCTTCTGGGTGTATCTGGATTTCTGCTATGTGAAGATCATGTGGGTTAGATCTAAATTTGCTTGTCCCTCACAACCAGCTTCTCAGGCAGAAAAAAAAGCTCCTAGAAAGTTCACCCAATGGTACCCAAGGATTGCCTTCACTCCCAGGTGGCACAAAGCCAGGATTGATGCTCCACAACTTCCACTCCCAGCCTACGATCCTACCAAGGCATGGGGTGTGAACAGGACGGCTGCCAAGGCAGTAATTTACAGCCATGCAATCCATCCCCGTGGACAAGGAGGAGCAGCGATAGCTGATACCAGCTGTTCCCCAAATGTTGCCACTGAGCAGCCAGCTTCTGGGCTTCAAAACCCAGCTTCCAGATTGGAGAAACCTACTTTTGTGGTTGCAAGCTTCCTCCTGCAGCCAGGCATCCTTCAGGCTCGTTGTGCTGCTGCCTCCTCACTGGGCATTTCTCCCCTACACCTGCTTTCCTCAAGCAGGAAAGTGTGCACAGCCAGCCCCAAAAATGTGCCCTCCTGCAAGCCACCCAACTCAGATAAGAACCTTTTCCCACTCTAAATAGTCATCTGAACTCTAAAGTGCAAGTTTAAGCCCCGTCAGCCTTTCTACCAGTGAGTCCAACACACTGGAAGACCATGCAGCCCACGCACACCATGGTCCTTTTCCATGGAACAGGAACAATTAAAGAACCTCATGCAAATGGATGGGGAATGAAGGTCAGGGTTATTTTAAGTGACTTTGCTCTGAGACTAATGAGGAGGCAGTCTGAAGCTATACCCAGCCTCTTGGTTGCTATTTCTGACTCTTTTCTCCCTGTGCAACTTCCTTTGATGCTGTCCTGCAACAGCACTGTAAGGGAAATGCCTTTACACATGCCAAGCCTCACCACCATATGAGCATTTACCCCTGAAATGGGGATTGCTGTGCATTAAAACACCAGGCTGGGATGGCATGGGCTGGGGCTGTTGACATTAGGAAGGGCAGAGTAGATGGGTGCCCTGTGGATGAGCAGAAGATGGCCAGCAGCTCTCCTGCTCCAGTCTCCTGGACTTAAAGAGAGGTAAAAAACATGCATTGAAAAGATCCTTTCAAAAAACATCAGCTCTTCAGAGATCAAGGCAACACCTGCCTCACCTGAGAGCTTGGAGTGCATGCTGAACTCAGGAGCACAGCAGAGAGGTACAATTACCTAACTGCCTCTAAACTGTGTCATTTATTAAGTGTTTTGCATGGTGCCGTGGCCTCTGGAGGAGACAGTCCTGAGAATCTCCCCCCACGCCACCCTACCTGTCAGACTGGCTCCCATGAGACAGAAGGGTGAGAGTCCCTGGGGGGCCCACAGTCCCCACAATTCCTGCCTTTCCTTCCCTCTCCCTTCTGCTCCCCAACAGCCAAATACTTGCATTAGTTCTGGTTCACTGACTGCCTGAATTTATTTATACATATATAAAATAATCAGAAGTGCCCTATAGATTTAAAATCCCCCTGAGAGACAGGGTGGGCATAAGTGCAACATTATTAACCACTGGAAAACAAACCCAAAAGCATTCATTTAGAAAAAGGGCAGTTGGGAAATAAACTATTTTCCTGATAGTTTCTGAACTGCAATTCACAAAACATTAAATTTCTAATTATAAGCCCAGGAAGTTTTAATGTTAAAAAAAAAAGGTGACTTATGAGACAAAGTATAGGTTTTTCTGCTCATTAAAATATCCTCCTCAGTATAATTTCATTGCCCTTAATCCTGAGCCTTAAGGTTTTCACAGGTAAGTAGGTAATTAACACAAATCTGGCTCAATTACACAGCTCTTGCAGCGTTGCTGGTCTGGCTGTAATGGAGCTGGATTCTGCTGGATGCTGAGCTCCCCCAGACCCCTTTGGGGAACAGCAGCAGGGGGCCAGGCATCCTGTGATGTCCCTGGATCACCAAATGCAGCAGCCTGGGAAGCTGCATCCTTGCTCAGCTACATCCCAGGGAAAGGATTTCTGACCAAAATACACAGGTAACAGTGTCGAATCTTTGAGGGCAGCACCCTCCCAGTGAGGAGCAGCAGTGTTTGCACTCCTGCAGATCTGCCCTAAACACATTCTTGTCTCTGAACAACCAAGCAATGCTGACTGTTCTGCGTCATCACAGACACCAGCACCACGTGGTAAAAAGCCGTCCTGGCAAGGGGGCTGATGGTGGTGAGAAGATACACAGCTCTGGGCTGGCTCAGAGCAGTCCTCTGCTCCATGGTGTGGGTTTTGTGAAGTCAGCTATGTGGTGGGGAGGGAGGAAGTTATCAGGCAGGTTTGGATCCATGGGGAAAACAAGCCCCATTGCTACCAGGCCCACCAAGTGAAGCATCTTTACTTCTGCAATGCAGGGGTCAGACTGGCCCCTCTCCTGAGATTCTCTCTGGGAATCTCAGTCCTGGAAACAAGTCAGACAACCTCCAAGTAGCCTCAGAAGAGGAGACCTATACCCATTACATCATCATAAGTCCATTTATAACACCTTGCACTCAGAGGTGCAGCCCAAGGCATTTGAGTAATTTTAAAAGTAAGGGCTTTCTGTGAGGTCATTCCAATGTAAAGGAGAAGGAATGAAATTATTTGCCCAGATTTATGCACCTCACCAAAGGCAAGCAAGGCTTAACACCCAGATCATCTGCCTTCCAGCCCTGCTTGGCTGACTGACAGCTGCCTTTCCCTTTGCATTTAAAATGTGAATACATTGGTTCATATGTGCCATCACAAGCAGCACAAGGCAGGCGAGGCTGGAAGCAGCTTTCCTTTTCATGTGGGAAGCGAATCTCCCACAATGCCCTACAGCCTCCTGACCCTCCAGCCTGCAAACCAGCACTCCAGAAGCAGGAAGCACAGTGGGTGGAATCCTGCTTCTCCAGCCCTAAGACAGAATCCAAAGTCACAGCTTCAAAGGAGCTAAGTGTTTTCTCCAACACTCAAGGAAGAGACTAGTGTCACCTTGCAGAGCCTGGTCCATGGCACAGCTCCAGCAGCAGGACCTTCTGTGCTGAGGGACAACCCCATGGGATCAGAGCCCCACACCACCGCCTGTCCTGGCAACGAGGGACCTCAGCTCACCTCTCCTGCCCCAGAGGCTTCTTGTTTGCAGGGTCCCCCTTATCCCTCCCAGCCAGAGCTGGGCACTTTGCTCAGGGGCCTTTGTGATGTTTGTTCCACCCCACTTCGAGTTGGGATAAGTGCCCTGTCCCCAGAGGGCAGCTCCATCACACCAAGCTGTGT
>JAWWLV010000024.1:6069406-6106088 GCA_035041135.1 Platyrinchus mystaceus | reverse complement strand
GAATTGTGCCAACACTGGTTATACCCAGAGCACTGTGTTTGAGCACCCTGTGTTTCTGTACTGGATGCAGTTCTAGACACGTGCAAAGACACCCTACCAGGCTCCTTCTAAATATGACTTTTAGAAAAAGATTCACAGTAAATCTATCAGGATAAAATAAGCAGTGATAGTTATGTCAGTTCTTTAATCCAGCTACAGTAACTGACTCAAGAAAAACCTCCTTTAAATCCCACTGCCTCGCTGCAGGCAGCCAGAGGGATGCACAGCTCTGGGCAGGAGAGAGAGTGGGAAAGACAGACAGACATAGCCAGACCAGGAGCTGCAAACTGTGTAGAGTTGGTGTTAATGCAATTTGAAGTGGATAAAAATATGAAAAGAGGTGCATGGATGGGTGAGAAAGAGTAAACCATCAGGATCCAAGGCATGTTTAAAGAACAGGATTTGTAGACCTCTCCTGTCTGAAGGATTGCATTCAGTGAGTGATAAGCCATCTGATAAATCTCACAATAGCACAGAGCATTTACTGCATTTACTTCATTTACTGGGAGAAATGAGTCAATTCTAAATTCCTCTTTCCCTTCCTGGAAAGAATAAGATTTTAAAAAAGCCAGTTTGCTCAGTTATTACCAATAACCCAGTGATCTGTCCCTTCTGTCTGCAATGACTGTATGAATGTGCTCTCCAGGTGGGCACCTCATAGAGATTCAGGCCCCCAGTTTGCTGTTGCTCTATTTATCCAGATCTGTTCTGCATCACTGACCCTTGGCCCCCACAGGGGCTGCACCATGTGGGGTGGAAGCACTTGAGAGCATCTTCTGGCTCGTGGAGGACCTTATATATTTGAGCTTGCTCAGTGGCTTAATGCAGTGATACTATACTGTCTGGAAAATTAATATGCCAGCACGTGTGCCCAGCTAGGAGTCTTTTAATGGAGATTTCTTGCCTTTAGCATGATAATGGTGTTAAGTATAATCTGACATACAGCTGCAGGAAAGGTCTCTGAGGAAGCTCAGATGCACAAGTGCTGGGAAAAAAAATAAATAAAATACCTTCAGTATGGTGCTGACTGCCTGGTGATTTTTATATCTGAGAGTGTAGTTGCTGCTTATTCTAAGAAATCACATCTCTCCTGAGCTCTTGTTCAGTGTAAGGAACTCTTGTTCAGTGTAAGGAGCCTGCCTGCTCTCCTGCTGGCTTCTATTATATTTGTATTGACTAGAATAAGACTGCCTTGTGGGCAGCTTCACTGAGCTGAACTTTGAGAGAGGTTCTCTGAGGATAAGAAAGGCTGATAATAGATACAGGGCTCGCTCAAACCCAGACAGCCACTGAAGCAGCGCTGTAGCTCTAATCAATTCAGTGGAAAGCTGAAATCCGCCAGTGCAAGCACTGCCCTGACAGCCCAGTGTGGATTAAGGGCTCAATTCCCCACTGCCTTGCACTGAGGGGGTTGGTAGTGTTTTGTACCTCTCTGCCTTTGAACTTCACTCTCACACAAATAACTACACGCGGGGTCTGGTGGCGAAGCTTCCATCCCCCTCCTGACTGTGGATTTTAGCTTTCAGTCTGCAGTCTGTTCTCTTCCCCTGCAAACACAGGCGTGCAGCCTCGGAGTCTGAAGGGTGGGAGTGGAGAGGCAAAGAAGAAGAAGTTGAAAGAAGTGTCTGACTGTGTTTAACAGCGACGGATGCTGTGTGCTCCCCTGAACATGCGTGTGCCATGGCCAGGGCACACTCTGCCTCTTTATCTGCAGGGCTGTGCAGCTCAGTGAAATATATTACCTGTAATAATGTGTCTCATATATACAACTGCCTGTCTGGATATAGTCTGAAATGTTTAATGATGTGTGGCTGAAATGGAATGATATCTTCCTAATGAAATGCAATGGAAGGAGAGCTCACGCACATTAAGACATCTTATCTGTATTGGCAATTAATAACCTAGATATTAAAACAAAGTATAAAACCTAAGAGTTTTAGCTAAAGTCACAGGATACAAGCCTGCAATGGCAACCCAGTCAGGTTTCCACATTGCTTTGCTATAGTGAAATCCAGATGTCAGGGAACTCCACCCATCAGGTACTCATTTCTTTTAGACTGTGGGCTTCTCTGTGGCTTTTGTGTCCCTCAGCTGTCTTGAAGTTCATATATTCATATAATTATATTGCTATAGATTTTTCTCTCAAGTCTGCAGACATGTTTTAAATTAAAATAGTCAAGGGCCAATTGCTTGAGTTACCAAATGTAACAGTGAAGACTAGTCTGGACACATCACAAACGTTTGTTCCAGAACATGAACCTCAGTGGTTCACCAACATTGTGACTCAAATCTTCTTGAAACATCTAAATCAAGTTCACTAATTCTTATAATCAGTTTGACAGCCAATTAATGAGCTAAACTCAATGTTTTTTCATAAAGAAATCCATTGCTTAAGGTGACAAGTGACAGAAGACTGTACATTCTCTCAAGAGTATGCAAGTCAGATTAAAAAGTCTAACCCTAACTTTGTTGGTTATGATAAATATGCTTTGAGCACAAAAAAAGTTCAGTAGAAACCTGGATTGTATTAGATTATCCAGCATATCAAACATGAGGAATATTGAAATGCTGCTCTTTGATTTTGCAAAATTAGTGGGTTCGCCTCATTGTAGAGAAAAATAAAACAGAGGCAAAAAGGCATTTAATCCCATAGTTTCCATTTTAAACATAGAGATCTTGTCCCGATAACCCTTGGTATATTGCTCTTAGACAATTGTAATAAGTGAAAAGAAAGACTTCCATCTTTTGGCAAAGTGAAACTTCTTCCATTGCTCTTCAATACAATGATTAATCATTTTTCAATAAGAAGTTCACAGCATGCCTTCACTAGGCTGAAATATTATTTGCATTCTTCCATAAAGAACTTAAAATTAAAATCATTAGCCACCTTATATAATTTAAGACACAAAGAAGCCAACATAGGATTAAAAGTAGGTCACAGGAAAGTGACTGTAAAATTGAAATATAAATGAGTGATTTCAGAAGACTATCTTCATCTCACCGTGCCTTGTGGTATGTATTTCACCCTCCCTAAAGATTTAATAAAAATATTACTCTGTCAGCACTAGGTAAATATTTAAATAATAATACATGCCATAATTGCTTTCCAGACATTACTAACATGTTCCGATCTGCATAAAGCTTGACTCTCAAATTACACAAAAACTTTAAAGAGGAGGAAAATGGTTTCCTGTTCCTACACCATTAACAGGAGGGGCCAGGTTAGTAAAAAGGTTTTGTACCAATGTGGGTCCTTGTCCTCATCCCAGGAGGCAGATTGAGACATGAACCAAGGGGTTGGTGCAACACTTCAGCTAGTTTCTGCTTCCCAGAGCTGGAGGGAATCCAGCCCCAGCCAGTAGGAAGCAGCTGCATGTGTAGATCTATAGGGGGTTGTTTGTTTAGAGACAAAAATGCACATTATAATATGAGAATGGCCCGTCGTTTTAGCAGAGGAACCTCTTGAGAGACTCCAGGGTGTATCCTTGAACTGGCTGCTGCTGGAGTGTGGTGCTGTGCTGGGGAGGAGGGTGAGCTCACAGAGGGGATTTTGGAAGAGATAAATAGGCGAAAGAGGAAGGGTTTGTGGTACTGCTGTTTATCAGGGCCCATCACCACAGGCACACGGACCAGTGATTAATTGGTCAGCTGGGGTGTATCAGGCAGTTTCCTGATTTTACATTTGTGTCCTGTTATCCTGCAGAAGCTTTAGGAGATGGAAACTAAAGGTAAGAGGAGAGATGACGACGCCCTTGGTGAACAGGAAAAGGTTTCAGTGCTGTGGCTGCTGCAGACTCTGGGGTCAGCAACCCCTGGGCTGTCAGACCCACAGCCGCTCCTCCTCTGATCCGTCCTAACCACCTGCTATTCACTTTGGGAACGATACCAAAAAGCCCAGCCTGCACCACTTCAGCAGGAAGGTGTCAGTGAACTAATGTACTGTAATACCAAGGGGCTGGGAAAGTATTTCTTCTGATTTCTTTTTTAAGCTACGTATTATTTCCGCACCATTGCCTTGGACATTCGCAATAGAAATTGAAGCACATTTAGATTTAGCATTTTGGTTCAAAACCAGAGGTAAGTGAAAGAGGTTTCTTATGCTGCTCTGTTGCATTGCAGATCTGCAGAGAGGGCTGCCACATCCACTCAGGCCACATGGGCAAGGGAAGGCAAGCGAGGGGTATCCTGGCCTTGTTCAGCACCATGTTGGGTTATGGGAGGCAGAAACTGGGCTGGAATAGAAATGCAAACTGACCCAGTGATGAGAAGGCACCAAAAATGCCTTTTTGCCTGTGGGACAACATAAAACCTTGAGTATTGTCATCCCTTTTCAGCTGGGATCCTTAACTGGATGCAGTGAGATCTCACCATGACAAGTTTGTGGGAATGACCTGCAGAGCCCCACATTAGACAGCTCTGTGCTAATTATGGATTTACACCCTGGTGACAGCGGGGTGGGATGACGAGAGGGGTCAATGTAAGGGACTGTTTGAGCTGTCTTTCCCACCAGAATTATCCTGGGTAGTCCCAAGGAATGGAGGTGCCACTCCTCAGTGCCTCCCTTTTGCTTCTGTCTGGGATGTGCACTGACACAGGCAAAGGAAGGAATCACTCACTTTGCAATCCTGTCTGAGAAATCTGCTCTTTAATTCTGCTAATGTTACCTTATGTTCAGTACCTAATGCAGGACAACTTCACATTTTAAAAGATTTTTTTAAAAAGTGTGTGTGCAAGTATGACAATTCTAATAAAACAATAGTTCTCCTGTTTCTTAATGGGAAGAAAAGCCAACACATTTGCAATTCCCTTTCCCGTAATACACAGTAATTCAGCAATCCCATCATGAGATAAGAATTACTCTGACACGAATTTTCTTTTAATAGCTCTGTCTGAAACAAGAATAAAATTTCTTTCCTAGTCATTACAGCTTCTGGCCTGCAGTAAATGCCTGGAGACTGGGTAAAAATGTAAAGGCAGCAGCCTGCCACCACCCACACAGACAATGCCCACACCACCATCGTTTCAGAGGATTTTAAAAGAATTTCACATCCTTGGCTATGATGCTGCTCATGCACTGCCTGTTTAAACAAAGGCATTACAAGACTTGGAAGCATTAGTGCACTCAAAGAATCATTAATTAATTTTGCTGATTTATGCCTTACACTGAGTATGGAAGCATGGGGCTGAAGCAAATGATACACACAGAGAGTGAGACCAAACCATTTACTTGCAGAAGGCACATGGACAAAAAATAACATGGTCAAGAAAGCTAAGGAATTGTGGCTGTTGGGCCAGAAGGGTTAGACTGGGCACCTGGTGTGACATCCAATGCATAACTTAATAGGAATTAAACCTAGAAAAGCAGCATGGACAGTCCCACCCAAAGCCAATCCCATATTAATATTTGGGTCTGCAGTGACAAAACTCTGCTGATGGTAGGAATCAGCTGAAGCATTCAGCAAGGCTCTAAATAACAACCACTTGTGTGAAATGTGGCTCCTGAATGAGATGTGAGATCTCACTGGCTTTGTTTGACCTCAGGGATTCCAGTGGCAGCTTCTTCAGTTTGGAGTTGCTGTGCCTGTCACACCTAATGTCAGCTTTCATTCTCTAAGTGTCTACTGCTCCTCAGCCCTTTTCAGTCCATGAGATTGCTTTGGGAATGTCTATCAAGCTGCTGGGTGGGAAGTTTGACTCAGCAGCTCTTTCAAAATCCAGGTGTTGTTTAGTCCTTGTTGTTGCTTAGCAGAGATCTGTGGATCTCTGCCCTCCCTGTGGCCACCCAGCCTGTCTCCACGAGTTTTTAATGGCATCCTTGGCACTGGATATCCAACCCCACACAGCTCCCTGATCCCCTCTCTCAGGAATGTAAATCACATGCAAAGTATGACAACAAGACAGCGAATCTGTAAATCTCTAAAGGTCACTGGCAGTGGAGGCACATCCAATCGAAAAGTGTCTAGAAGTGTTTGAGATCCACGGAGTGTGATGCACGACCAGAAATACCTGAAATCAGACACAACTGACACCCGCAGGCAGCTAGGATTTTGTAGTCCTTGTTCTGAAAAGGCTGCAAAGTTGACCTGACAGCAAAAAATTCCCTGTATTAGCCCAGGTTTGTGCAGCTCTGTGACCATGCACAGGCCCTGGCACACACCTGGGAGTAGGGCTGGCTAAAATGGCATTTTACACCGGCAATTAATTGTCCTTAATGTTCAGCACAAACAGCACAGCAGTCTCAGCAGACATTTTATCCAATTGATTCTTAACAGGTTCCTCTCTTTCTTCTGCTCCTGAGTGAAAATTGGCTTCATTGCACCATCTAAATGTGATGGGTATTTTTAGGTCTATATTTTATCATACAGAGCTAATGAGGCTGCTTTTATTCTACCCAATACAACACATGAACACGAGCATCAAACTTTCACAGACGCTGCTGGGACAACAAGCAAGACCACAGGACTCCTTCCCTATGGAACTGCCTAATTTTAAGTACTTCTTTTAGCTTTCTACAAAGATTTACAGCTTTTCCTTCGGCATTCAACAGACATTCACAATCCAGTTTTCAGCTCTGATCTCCAAATAAAGTGGATTAAAGCCTGAAACTGTTGCTCCTGTTTTAAGACAGAAAGAGAGCCATCCTTCTGCATTAAATACTTTCTATCCTAATCTTTGAAGCATCGAGAAAAAAATACTATGTTATCATCCCAGCCAACACAGAGTAAACATTTATAATTGAAAAAATAATGTAAACAATAAATGTAGCTTAATCTAAGTCCACCCAACTTCCTTAGTGTTTGTGATAAAAAGAAAAAAAAAAGTAAGAGCACGTAAAATTCCCTGAAATTTAGGAGCACTGTTTAGCTCCAGCTCTGCAGGACACTGGTCTCCAGAAAATACAGGTGTAACCAGCCTTTTTTCAGGGCATTTGGTTTGGAAGCAATGGAAATGGTGGTTTCTTTACTCAGAGTGCTAAAGCAGATTATCATGTCTTCTGTTGTGTAATAAGGAAGGATCAAATAGGCATTTTTGAAGCAAAGCTGATGTCCAAGCTGGCATAAAGCTGTTTATTGCCCATGAACAGCCTTTAGAAGCAAAAATCCTTACAGAAGACAAAACACCTGCAACATCCTAAGGCTGGCTGAGACCCAGGAAATGAAGTGATCTCTCAAGAAAGGCTCAGTTTTTTTGGAAGAAGCATAATGCCTTTCCAGTGCCTAACACTTCACTTCAGACAAGCCCAAAACAGAACTCAGACCATGGTGTGTCAAACCTAGGAGTTGCAGCCCATCCAAAACAGGTCCAAGCTCTGTGAACACTCCTGAACGGGACCAAATGTCTACAAATGGGATTAAAACGTCTCCAGCCTGGATGTGAGGCTAGGAACAACACCTGAAGGGAGATATGGTCACCTTGGGCTCCTTCAGCTGCCTGGGACTCTCATAGCTCTTCCAGCTCTGTCTTCCCTGGGGAGCAGTGACCATCACCCCACACCCCTGTTGAGGTTGCTGGCAGCCCCTGCAACCCCAGCGGCCTCCAAGACCCCCTTACCTCTCCCAGAGCTCAGTCTAAGGTTGAGCCAAAAGGAGAAGTACCAAGAGGGTGAACTAAAACCAGTCTAACCACTCTGCTCTCAGGGCTGAGCTCAGAGCAGCTGGGTTAGACCAGGGAACTTGACCTGTCATGTTTTACCGTGCAATCCCACATGGGATGAGAAAGCAGCTGATTCTGTCCCCACCCGACAGAGAGAGAAAAGAGGACACAGCTTAACTTTTTCAAAACATAACTCCTTATCACACAACTGCTGTGAAAAACCAGCCTGGCAAACACAGAGCTGTTTGAAATGGCAAAGGAAGGCAAACACACAGCAAGGACACACAGTGGGAGAGGGGAAATCAGAAAATCCCAAAGTTCAGGAAGAGGAGCCATGCTCAGCTGTGCCCACCACGAGCTGAACAATGACAGGATGGCATAAGCTGGATGAAAAGTGGCTGTACTTGTGGCAGCAAGCAGCCAAGGGCATTTGTTTGTCTCCTCCACATCCCTAAACTTGTTCCATGCCCACTGGAAAGTGTTCATTGTTTACAGCCAAAGCAAGGCTATTCATTGAAAAACAAAAGCAACCCAACCACTTACTCAATTTAATAGTCATGGAAGCCCTCAAACATTCCTAGGCATGTATTTCGTTCATCCAAGAGCTTAAGGATCAATGAAATAATTTACTAATGAGTCAATAAAATGAATCCATATGATATTTCCGAAAACAGAAGAATCTCTTCATTTAAATTAGGCTCATTCATTTTCCTGAGGAGCATGGGAAGGATATTTTTTAAGTGCAGAACACCCACAACATCTGTTATCTCTAACTAGGACTGCGGTTACTCAGCAGTCCTACAAACCAGTGCATATATTTCTTTCTTGCTTTAATTGCTGTTTAGTTTCTGTGTTATTAATGACTAGCATAATGTGTCCAAATATGCCTCCAGAAAAAATACTACCTTTAGCTGAAGGACTGAGAAGTTTCTGTTCATGCAGGCAATGATTTATGTCCCCCAAGTAATGTGTTAGATTAGCAACTTCAATAATGCAGCGTTCAACCTGCTCAATCCGAAGAGTGTTTGTAACATTTAAAGGCTCCCATTGATTATTATCTTAGCTGAAATACACATTTTTATGGCTAAACTTGAACTGACATCCTGGTCTAATAAAACTTCCTGACAACCAATAGCAATTAGGAGAATTTGCAGCTGTCACAGCTGATATAATACCAAATTCTCTCTTGATCTGTTAACTCCCCTGCTTGTCCAAACTTTCTCGGGGCAAAGTGCCGTTCGGTGACAGAATGTGACTTAAGCTGTTCATCAGCTTTGCTGACAGCAAACCTCTTCACCAAATGAGTGCCCCAGCCCTGTGTTCATGTGGTACCAAGCAGGGGACTCAGCAGGATCATTGTGCACCCCATCCCAAAGGGCAGTGCCGCAGTGGGTCTTTGCCAGGACATCATCCCAGAGCTCCTCCTGCTCCTGTATTTCTGACCTGTCCAGACTCCAGCCTCAGAATTATGGAATCACTGAAAGGCTTGAGTTGGAAGGCACCTTGAAGATCATCCAGTTCTAAACCCACTGTCATGGGCAGGGATGCCACTCACTAGATCAGATTGCTCATCCAAGCTGGCCTTGAACACTTCCAGGGAGGTGGAAGTGTTCCTCCTCCAGAGGGGCTGCTGCACCTCTTCAAACTGGTGTGCAGTAAATCAGTTCCTGGGACATAATTCATGAATATAAGCAAGGCCATTACCTTTCAGATCCCAATTTCTTTTGAAAACCTTCATCTCAGATTCTGACCAATGCAGTAATAAGCCTAAGCACACTAAACTAAAGATACAACCTGTTTTCTGGCTAAACATCCAGATGCATCTTTCAAAGCATTCAGTAAGCACACAGCTTGCTGGGATCAGTGGCCAAGAGCTGGAGGAGGACACGTGGGCAGGCACTGCACAGTCACTCAGCTCTTTGCTAAAGGGTTTTTCTTTCTCAAGGAGAACAGAGCCCCTGTAGAGGCAAGCTGCAAGCTCTCCCATGGGCTCAGGCAGATATTTCATGTGATATCTGAAGGATATCTAATAAAATGACCAAACTCTGAAACAATGCAAACAAACATCAGCTGCCAATTGATCAGAAAGCTCTGTGCATCCTCTGATCTGTTACTGACACAAACCTTCCTCCTAAGGCAGGGAAGAAGAAATGGAGGTTAATAATTTGCTCCTGACAGAAAGCAGAACCCAGCTTCTTAAAGATTGCTTGCTTGTGGGAAAAAATAAATACAGTAAAATGTTTCTGAGATCAAAGATTTGAATTATTCTATGCTCCTTAATTGGATTTCCTATCTAGCTCACATTGTCATTTCCAGAGTGCTGTCAGGGACACATAATGGGGAGAAAACTTTGCAAACTCTTTTTGGCTTCAGAGGATCCCTGTTGTTTACCCAAAGGTTCTAATTCAGCCAGTGGATTACTTTTATTCCACCCATGTTCCCAGAATCACCTTCTAAAGAGAAATACAGAGTCATGTGCACTGATACATCCATGCCTGTGCACATAAAAGAAACTAAGAGTTGCTACTCTATTTTGTATTATGCTGTGCTGTACAGCAGGAGTGGCTGATCCCACATTGCAGTGATTCTTTGTCATTCACAGTGGAAGGGTCTGTCCTACACATTACACAGAGGTTTGTGGGAAGCTTCCTTGAAATTGGTGGGATGGCAAACTACCCTACTTCAGGATAGATGTAAGAGCATTTAGCTCCTCATGGAGGTGGAAAAAGAACCAGTGCCCAAAGGTTACACGTGAGGCAGAAAGGTGACCGTGTGAGCAGAGAGGATCTGCCAGATACTGCTTGTCTGCATATGAAAGAACTCACAGGGAATGTCACAGTGGGGGAAAAAATGGAAACAAGGAGGGTTTGGGCACTATCTGTGCCTCTAGAAAGAGGCTTACAACTACTAACAGACAGTGTTTTCTGGTGTTTGAAACGTGGGAGTTAAAAGGAGGCATAAATCTGCATTAATTCTCATACATATATATATATACACACACATATATAAGCAGAATATTTGGCATCAGTCAGAAGATATACACAGTTTCTCCCTCATCCAGACAGCCTGATACCCACAGCCCTTGTGCTGTCCACAGTTGCAGGAGCAGCTCTAGATGGGACCCTTTAGCCATGAGCCCCCTCCATCCCAGTATTCCCATTTAGGAATGAGAGAGCAGAGGAAAGAGAGCATTTGTAGAGAGCTTTATACATGAAATTGTTACTCAGTCCTTGGGCAAGGGAGAGAAATGCCTTACTTGGCATATAATGGTAATGGAAGCACAGACTGAAGTCTGGATAGTGAGAAGAAAACACCACACAGTTTATTAATTTAGGCTTCTGGAAATTTGCTGAACTTACTTAAGTACTAAATACAGGTGTTAAGCCCAGCCATTCCCACACTAAATTACATGCTCTCACCTACATACATAATCACTGTCTATTTAGGGTTTTCCAATATTGCCTGCCATTATGGTATCTAGGCAATGACTCTCATACTAGAAATTTGATACCTATTTTTACAGTCTTGCTGAAGTACTAAATAGTACTGCTGTAGTCTGTCTTAAAATCAATTCCCAATGTTACTGTAGGAGCAAACGTAAAACTTAATGCATTTTTCTCCAAAGGTTAATATCATATGTTTCTGATTGAGGAAGAAAAAAAAGTCATTTCCTTAAAGGATGGATTTTGTTATGTCTCTTGTACAGGCGTGGAGGAGGGGAAAATCCTTGGAGGATTAGGAACAGGATCAGGAACCCATGTTACCATGTAAAACCCAGCTAGGGGAGTTGTTTCAGAAAGCTACTCAAGAAACAGAAAATTTGCTGTTTTCTGTCCATACTCCCACTGGCAGGTGTCCACAGTGCAGATGACAGCATGGCCAGTGCCAGTGGAGAGAGGTCAGAACTAAAGAAGATGACAGGTACCAGATCACCCAGAGGGACAGCTTATCCCCTGCTGACCACCAAAATGCAGGACTAAGCTTTTCTTACTTCCTTCTGGTTGGACATAAGAGAGATTTTCAGTCTGGAGGTAGGTAGGTACATCCAGAAGGAACAGTCTTCCAGCTTTGCAACTGAAGTGCATCCAACTCTGTCCAGCCTCCTGCATATTTCACTGTGAGCAAGCAGGCAAATGTGCTGTGCTCTGATAGTGTTACATGAATCAGTCAGTGCTTTCTTTTGGTATGCTCTAAATTGCATGATCAAGCATGGCTCTTAATAGCTAAGTGATGATTCATTTATGATGGCACCAGGACAATCCAAGTGAGTTTTTACCTTTTATCCTAGATGTAATGCACTCTGTGTATTCCAGTTTCAGCAAGGTCTGAGCAAATTCAATAATCAGACCAGTATTCAGCACTTTTCATGCACAGATCTAAACCCAATTGCTACTAAAACTTTAACGAGACCAGCCTTTTGCATTAACTGTATAACAAGAAACACAAGGCTGCCTTGGTTCTGGGGCTGTTGGCTCTACACTGGATGTACAGGGCTTTGGTCTCAGGTTATGGAATACCACATAATTCCATGTGCTTTAACAGCTGGGACAGGAGATGGACAGACTCAGAGAGTCTCCAGTTGGGGCTGGAGAGGAGCGAGCTGCAGAGCCCTTCTTGTCCCCAGCTGCTCAGCCCCATTAAAACAAAACTCAGATGCATTAAGTACATTCCCAATATTGCTTTTCTGTGTAAGCAAATGCAAGCAGAGAGAGAGGTTTTGTGATGGGAACAGGGACATGAGACAATCTTTTAGCGAAGATGTAGTCTGTGATACAAAAAGAGTTAGGGAATGCTTGAGTTATACAAACATTCCTGAAATAACAGGAAAACTTTAGCAGATGTTTCCTCCATCTAATTTTCCCTCCTTCTCTTTTTGTGTGTGGCTTTGCAGATCTCTCTGCTTTCTAAAACTCCTTTTGTATGAAGGCCCTGCATTAAAATGTCAGGTCTTATTTTTCCAAAAGACAACTGCCAGAAATGAAACCCTAAATGCTTGTTTCAGAGCCAGGCAAGGATCTCTTGGGAACCACTGGGAATCCCACCCCTATTTCTGATTAAGTTTTTGTCAGCAGTGTAGGAGCCAAATTCTCGGTTGCCTGAAGGCTTTCATCTCAATGAGAATCAGACTCAGAGGAGCTCTAAGGTATCAAATCATATTTACTGTCTCTGTTAGTTATTGGCAAGGCGTCTGGAAATACCTTGGGATTAGTGTTTTGATTAGAATTTGATCATAACTTTATAAAACACAGATAAAAATGATCTCATTTTTGAGCCAAGAACTCAGTAGATTTGAGGAAGGAATAACTTTAAGCAACACTTTATACAAAGAGCTTTGGAAAGGATCAAAATCCACTGCTGAGCAGAGCAAGGTGATCCCTGATAATTTAGGATTGGAACAAGGACTTTTGTCAGCTAATTACTCAGCATGCTCCTAGCACAATTTGCTTGAGCATCCTCTAATGCTCTTGGTCATAGCTGGAACTGGCATAGAATCCACAGAATCTCCCAATTTGGAAGGAATGCACAGGGATCATGAAGTCCAACTCCTGGCCCTGCACAGGACAACCCCAAGAATCACACCATGTGCATTGTCCAAATGCTAAGAAGGCAGATGGATTGTAGCCCAATTTCTACACTTCTGTGGCAAGCAGGACATCCCTTGTTCCTGTTGATCTCAGCAGCAGCAGTGGATCAGCCTTGCCTGAGGAAGTTCCACCCTGAAACCACCGTTTCAGTGAGCAAGCACAGTGTTGTGAGCTGTTCATGTATAATAAATATATATGTTTATTCAAACATATAATGGCAACTGGAATGGGGGAATAAGCAACAAAGAGCCATAAAATGAGGGTAGCAGGTTATGGCAGAAGGTCTGAAACACGCAACTCCTCCTTGGATGGACCTTTGGCTGTGCTCTTCCCTTTGCTTCCCCTCTTCACCTTCTCTACTCACAGCTCATGTTCTTTCCAGCAAAAGCCGTCTCAGGTTCCTGGTCTCACAGCAGAAAGGGTCCTTAATCTCACACTTTATGAAATGCAGCACACAGAGAAAAGGCTAATAAATGACAGATGATGAAAACACCCTGCCTGGCTTGTGAGAGCACTACCCACCCCACGTGCAGGGACCTTCCTATGAAAGGGGCTCGTTTTCCAAACTGCATTTTCCAGGTGCCACCCTGGGGTTCTCGGGATGTTTCATTAACGGTTGGACTCGATGGTCTTTAAGGTCTTTTCCAACTTAAATTATTCTGTGATTTTGCTTTGAAGGGAAGTAGCAGTGGGAAGCCGGGAAGGGTCTCCTGCCAGCCAGGGCAGCCGGCGGGTGGCTTTGCCCTCTGCTGGATAAAGCCAGACCTGCTGATTTTTTTCTGATTGCAGATATTTTTGCCAAGAGAAACACTGCACTTATAAAACAGTTCAGTCAAATGAATATTTTCAAACCTACTACCTTACTCTGTAAGGTAGCTGGAAATTTGCATTCAGGATTTGAATACACTGGGAAGGAGTGGGGACAGGAGCACTGATGGAAGTTAAAGGAGTGGGAGACACAGACACTGCATTGCACAATACAGAAAAAAAAAGTGGGAGGGAGAGAAAAGTGGCAGGCTGTGTCTGCTGTCCTTTCTTGTGACTGTCCTTACTTCTTTGCAAGTTAATATACTCACACAAATTTTAAGTGAGCCTATCAAGATGCCAATTCCAAAGTATATTTGAGAGCTATTGATTTAAATAAAGCAACTCAAATACGTCTTACTTTGAAACCTATTTGCAGTAACAGGATATGCCATCTGCTTCTTGCAGTGGTAAAGGCCAGAGACTTCAGTTCCAGAGACATATGGAAAATGTGAAGGGCTTTATTCATTTTTTATTATGAAGCTTCATAAGCAGAGGCCACTGCCCTCAAAAATCCCAGGGGGGATGAGGTGCTGGGAGCTCCTGTGTGACAGCCCTCACTGGCTGACACTGGCTGGGGTCCTGTTGGGAGTGGGCATGGGGGAGAGGGTGCCAGGGCTGTCCAAAACCAGCTGGTGGTTTGGCACTGGCAGGACAACAGCCATTGGCAGTCATGGTGATATTTTGTGGAATCATTAGATGACCCAGTGGCTGGGACCAACACTGGGGGTTTAAGGAGAAGTTTTGAATGGGAAATAAGGAGAGTGGCTCTCCAGAGGCAGAAGCATTCTTCTTCTTCTCTAATACATTGATAAAGCCCAGCATGTGCTTTTGGCTGGATTCAGAGAGAAGGGCTGGTTCCCTTGGTCATAACAAGCACCTCTGTGTCCATCCCTCACACAGAGAGTCAGGCTGGGCAACATCAGTCTCTACCATGATACCCCTGGAGGAAAGAGAAATACATTGACTCACCACCTGGAAGTTTGCAGCCCACCATAAGACCAGGTTTCTGCTTCAAATAATGTCAAGGACTATTTACAATACAGACATAAACAATTTTTACCCTTTTCATTTATAGTTTAAAAGCCCTTCCTTAATTTTGGGTTCAATCCAACAAGTTCCTGAAGGGTAAACAAGGTCCAAGGGGGGTAAATGGTTTATCTAAGGTCACCCATACAATGAGAGGTGAAACAAAGCATTTCAGGCCTCCCTGTACCCCCACCGAGAGAAAATTGCAGTAACTGTGTTTTCTTATCATTCATCAACTCACAAAGATATAAACACAGACACATCCAGGGCACCATCTCCTTTTGACTGATTCCAGCCCAGTGCCATTTCAAATAGCTGCAGCGTGAAATCCAGTTATTTCATATTGGCTGTGCTGCACTTGGAAGAAAATAACATTAATTTTTATTGTAACAAACAGCCTTAATTAAACTCACAATATAAATACATAGTCATGCAGTCTTTTTCCATGCCGGAGCTGAGCATTAATCTTTATTATTGTTATTAAGTGTTAGGAGATGAGAACATTTTGATGAATAATAACGGTGCATACCCAATCAATGCATATTTAAAATATATGTTTACAAAAGGCAGTGGCATGAACATATGACTTGTGAGCTCTGAGGCTGTTATGGCCAGATAGATTAATGCCAGCAATTCATCATGTGCCATGGGGGATTAGAGAGACAAGCAAGAATACTTTTCATGGCTCTGTGGCAAGCAGGCAGGATACTGGTCCGTATCCCAATCTCTGCTCCCATACTTCATCCTCAGAGACACGAGGTGAAGTTCAAAGATAAAGCAAGCCTGAAACTTTGCTTTCTGTTCATGGTCTCTCACAGTGATCGCTTCACAGTAAATAAAACCAGAAATAAATTCTACATTCTTTTGCCTGGTTCTCAAAAGAGATGAAATCTTAGAAAGTTTCGGTTTCGTTGCTATTTCAGTGATTTACAATTGGAAAAATGGGAGTTTATATCTATTTAAGTTCAATTTACTGTTAGCAAGGGCCCTGAACTGAAGTCAAAGATCTCGAAAATGGAAGTTCAGATAGCCCATGGTTGGGGTCTTGCTCAGGACTCAAAAGATCCCTCAGCTTCCTACACTTGGAGGCCCTGAGGTGCCATCACCATCACCCAGCTCAGACTCTCATGTAACAAGACCTCTGAAATGCACCCAACACTTCCTAGCTTTATCCAGGAATTTGTGGATGGTGAAAAGCGTGTCTAAAAGAAAAAACTCCACCTTAACTCAGAGACTACAAAGAGCACAGAATTTACCACATCCCTTCATAAGCTGTTCCAGAGCTTAGTTAACTATTAATTTACCACATCCATTGAAAATGGTTCAAGTGATTGACTAACTCTAGTAAAAAATCAGCTCTTATTTTAGGCCAAGCTTCTCTCAGTTGAACAACCTTGCTGCTCTTACAGTCTGATTTCAGTCCCCAGCTCTGCCCCAGACATCCTCTGTCACCCTGGGCAAATGACTCCCTCCCTCCGTGCCTCCATTCCCATCTGCCCCAACAATGCATCCTTTGTCTACTTTGTCTAATTCCATCACATCTCTCTTCCTGCTAGGGATTTTCCTGCAGATACACAGCACTCACATGCTAGCAATTTGCTGTCAACCGTGACTTCTAGTTGCTATACAAATATTTAATAACAATTTAAATGCTGGACTTGATGCTGAACTTAATCTCCTCAACAGGCTGGATCAAATCCACCCAGCTGTGAGATAACTCAAATTTGATATGTTAGTTCAGACTCATTTCTTTATCTTTTACAAATAGAAATAATATATCAATTACAATATGTTTGCATTCAAAATTATTCTCATTTCAGCTAACTAATTCAAGAGCCAGCCCTCTGAGTTTTATTGCACACCCTCTGAAAGGGCTGGGGTGTGGCTGAATGCCTATTAGTTCTACTGAAATACTCATTGACACTTCCCCTGTGGGTAAGAGCAGGAGTTGTATGAGGACTTTACTGTGTACACCCAGAATGTCTAAATTCCAGCGCCACCACATTTACACAACCATGGCATGGGAAAGTAAATATCTGCTCTGCAGCCTCTCAGTGCATCTTCTGTGTGTATGTACCTGCCAGCACCCAGGGCTTCACCTCACACTGCAGCTGGGCTCTCACACAGCTCCGGGTTCAAAGCACTGTGCCCTGTGGTGAGTGGTGGCACAGAGAGCAGGTGACCTGCAGACCTTTCCAAACCAGACACCAGACATCCACTGCTCAGCTCCCCCCGTGTATGCAGAGAGTTTCCCTTAATCATACAGGGGTCTCTTTGAGTTCAGTGCACGCAGGACACAGCTGGGGACGAGGAGCAAGACCCAGGGCACAGGAGCCCAGGCTGCAGAGATGTCCTCACACACAACTGCAACACACTGCCTGATGAGACCATCCCTTTTTTCCAGCTCTCTGCCCTTCCCGCTCAGCAGTGAACTTTCTCCACGCATAGAGCTCTATTTAAGGCACAAATAGGATGTCATCCTTTTTCCTCTCTTCTCTCTATCACAGCCTATCTGGTTTTCTAGTATTGTCATTAAAACACTTGTGCAGTTGCACCAGACCACAAGTGTGCTTACACACACCAGCCCAAGAGAACCCCCTGCAGCTGCAGCATATGGCAGTCATACCATTGCCTGCCCCTTTGAGAAGGGATTTAATCCCCTCATACAAAGCATAGTCTGACCTGGCCAACAAGAGCCACAAAAAATGGCTGAATGTACTCCTGATGCAGAACACGTCTCCCAGTGAGAAGCCCCAGTGCCTGAACACAGTGATTCACAGGGAAGTCAAAGTCACTGTGCATTTTATCCTCCCTCATACCAGTTAATACAAAGCAGTTACCCTGATGAATCTCATGAAGAATCTTCTAGCTGTGATATAAATTAGCGCAGCTCCACTGAAGTGATGGAACTCTGCATATTTATATCAGCTGTGGAGATAGCCCTATATATTTTCCAGAGAAATAGCAGGACTTAAGACAAGGAAGCGGGGTCCAAATGACTGAACCAGAACCAAACCCCCAGATGTAGAGGATACAGAAAGCATGAACCAGAAAAATATCTCCTCTTGTGGTTCTGATACCTTTTGATACTGTCAGCTCATTTCCACTAATTTATAACAATGGTACTCTACACTCACTAATATGTACAGGAATTTTGCCACAGACGCCACTGTGGTCAACTCAGCCTGATTGAGTCTAAGCAGGAAATAACAAATCCAACTCAATCACACCTACAATTTTCTTATGGGATCTATGTATGCGTTTTACCCACCACAGGCATCCTCCCTCAGAAATACACAGTTTACATGCCTTTGGTATTTTTCATGGTTCATTACTCAAGGTAATTTATGAGAAGTTTATGCTGCTACAGTACATCATTTTGTAATTTTCTGCAATAAAGGCATTGCACTGACTAGTCTTGGTTCTTTATTACATTTGAGGTCACTTGAAAGGGTAATTTCATCTACTGAACATTAAATCCTGCAATAATTCATTACTTTGAAGATATTTGAAAGCAGTACTCTCCTCCTCTTCAGCAGGATCATGTGGCCAGCACTGAGCATAGCACGTAGCCATGGTCAGGTATGTCAGCTTTGGCTGGAAGAAACTACTATCAGGGTTTCAAAACACACCTTGGTGGTCACCTCTGAAATTCCTAACATGGCTGGAGTACCTTGAATGGGCATGTTGAATGCCTAATCTTTTATTAACAGGCATACACACACAGGGCC
This sequence comes from Platyrinchus mystaceus, assembly GCA_035041135.1. Lineage (NCBI taxonomy): Eukaryota > Metazoa > Chordata > Aves > Passeriformes > Tyrannidae > Platyrinchus > Platyrinchus mystaceus. The sequence continues at coordinate 6,087,307 of JAWWLV010000024.1, read as the reverse complement.
ACCACAATGGACAGACTCACACTTACAGAAGGGGCTTTGGGAAGGATGGACCAGAGTGGGGACCAGTCTCAAGGGGGTTTGTTCAGTGGGAACTATTTAGGCTCTTGACAGTTCCTCCATCACTGTTTTCACAGCCAAACCATTTGGATCCCTCAAGGTTCTCTAAACTTGATGAATTTGCTGCTAAAATGCTCAAGGAAATGTAGCTGCACAGGAACTGGTTAAATAACAACTCTAGAAGAGCTTTAATATTGCTCCATATCCTACAGCTTTACCTCAGACCCCTGAGGACCCCAGGTTTTGCCCACAAGAGTGAAGAGCAAAGCTTTGCATTGAGGGTGGTCGGTGTGGAGTAACAACTGCTGTGGTCAAAGAAGTGATTCTGGGGATTAGCACACCAAGATTTTTCCTCTGCAGAAGCCATAAGCAAGTTCTCCCAGCCCTGCCAAGAGATCAGAGCCTTCAATGACATTTTTAAATTGTCTCACCATAAACTTTTAAAAACAATGTTTAAATCATCTCCTGCCTTGGGAGAGCTCAAGAAAGAAGAGAATAGGGAAAAAAATCAATAATGTCTGGGAGGTCTGAGCTACAGACAAGTCAGGCAGGAAAAGGGGATGTCCTGAACAGCCCAGCACCAAGGGCAGTGATGCTGACTGCCAGAACCACTGTTGAGCACTTGTGCAGTACTGTCAGAGCTGAAAGGGGACTAGAAAGAAGGAGAAACTCCTCCATCCCTCTACTTTGCAGACCTCTGGCTTCTTCAAGTCTGTCTGATTAGGAAAACTTCTTTTTCCCCCTCATTGTCTTAAAGGCATACAGTAAAAACTCACATCATCCTTATTTAAAGTGAAGTGAGTCTGGTCAAAATATTACAGCTCGTGCCTTCCTTACCGACAGCCTCTATTTTGTGGGTGACCTCAGAAGCAGCAAGTCACGGAGCAGCAGTGAGGAAAGTACTGTTGGATCCTTTTCCATTAAAGGAGGGAAAGAACTGTAGCTATTCCACCTTTATTTCTGGAGGGATAAAAGTTCTTCTTTATCAGGCATTGCAAGACCTAAGGCAGGTCACCTTCACAGGACCTCCTAAAGTCATTGGGGTCACGCCTGGGCTGGGATGGATTGTGGAGGAAGTGCCACAAGCTGGCATGGAGCTGGAAAGCAGAGTAGGCTCCAGTAGAGACTCCCTATCCTTGACTGTGCACATCCTAAATGAGAGCCAGTGAGAGATTTCTGCCCATCTCTACCTGTTGGCAGTTTTTCACCACTCTGTGATGAGAAGCCAAACTCCCCTATTTCAGAGTTCAGCCACATGGAGTTCGGGAAGGAAAATGATAATGAGCAGGAAGCTGGAATATCTCCAGGCACTTGAAGAAGAGTCTGTAATATACAGAAATGTGCTGACCACAAGTCTTGATGCCTGGGACACACTGAGGCTGGAAACTGTTCATGTCCTCCTCCAGTTCTTCTGCCCTCTAGGATTTTCCACTCTCTGCATTTCTTCATCACTCCTCCTTTCTCTACAGACAACTCTTTTGTTTTCCTACTAACACCTGTATTTCACTGCTGCCTCTCTCCAGCCTTTCTTTAGCACAAGAGGGGAAGAGAGAGAAGAAGTTGTTTGCAGGGAATATTTTGGCCCTCATCTTTGCCATCTCTCTCCCTGGCTACTTAACCATAGAGCTGTTCCAGAGGAGTAGGGGTAATTGCAGGAGTGCTTGGACAGCAGAGGTTGGAATAAACAGATGCCTCAGATGCTCTGGAGAAATAGCAGGCATGACCTCTGCTCTTCAGTTTTGCCATCCCAGTCCTTTGCTATTTCACTCGTGCACTTATCCTAACTAAGCCTGTGGCTGAAAAAGTCCCTGCACAGGAGAACTTGGATGTGAGATTTCATGAGGGATCTTCACTTCTCACCTACAGCCCCACACTTATGGGGAAAAAAGTAGCCTCTAATACAGACTTTTGATTTATGAAAGAAGGAATCCAAACACACTCTGCTTGTTTCAGCTGAATTGTTAGTCATCAAACTAACTTGTGCTCAGTCTCCAGTGATTCCCAGCTTTTGCTGTAACATCGTGCATTGCTGTTTCCTTCTGAATTTCAATCAGGTGTCATTACCATGCGTTGCCCACATTTTCCTCAGGATAGATGCCTCTCATAAGATACTGGAATTGCTCCATGCAGTGAACTTATTCTCTTTAAGAACCTGAATCACACTAAGTGCTTTACTTACCATCTGCTTTTTTGATTTGCTTACTCGTCTGCTCTCACTGTCTGCAAGAGCCATTTGTTTCCTTGCCTATAAATTTGTGGTCCAGAAGAAACTGCAGTGTTGTCAGCAGAGTGCTGAAATACAGTTCTGAGAATGGACCTACAAAAGAGGTTGGAAGCAAAACTTAGCACACAGCCAAACTATCTGTAATTGGATTTTGAGACCAAAACATAACGAGCAAAGATAAAGGAATAAACAGGATCATTTATTTTATTTGATCATTAGCAAAACTCCTCTGTTATGTGTGATAATTGCTGGGAAAGATTTACACACAGAAATTGTGCCTGAAAATGTTTAAAGCCCATTTCTTTATAACAGATCCACTACCAGCATACCAATTACATGACATAAAATGTATTGAGCTTGGAGGAATCCCACAAGGCTTTCACCAGCATAACCTGCTAGCCTTTCCCTGCTCTGTGCTTGGGATTGCTTCCCGGATGTACTGATTTAAGCAATGAATACACATTCTCAGCAATCTGTCATGTGTGTTTACAAAATTATCTCTAGAGAAGCTTATAGGTTAGCCTGGGAATGAGAAGTGACACAAGATCAAGATCTTCAGTCCTCACTCTGGTAACATACTAATGGATCATAATGGGTGATTTTGTGTAAGCAAGGCATGCGGGTACGTCTCCATTAAGAACCTTTCTTATCAGCCCGTGTTTTAAAAAAGCAAAGTTTAGAAATTTGTTATAGTTTACATCCATTAAAATAAAGAATGAAGCTCCATCTTGTTTCCCTGAGAATAGACCATCCTAGTGGTTGATTTGAGAGCCACTGATAGAAAGAAATTTATTGATTTAAGACCTGGACTTCAGAGGGTAAAGAGCCAAAATGCAAAAAGGTAGAGGCAGGGAGGGAAGTAAAACAGCCATATCCATAAATATATAGAGATTCAGCTTTGGAGGAAGGATCTGCAAATGAAAAATGTGCCTGGTGGCTCATTTGGTGGGCAAGTCTTTGATATTAAGGAGGCTACAAATAGGAAAATACACATACTTTCCATTGCCCCTACCTGTTTCTAGGCTGGCCTGCCTATCTTTTGTAGGAAAAAAAGCATCAAAACTTTGGCTGTGCAGCCTTGGCCAAAAAATCCCTTCCTTTTTGAGTACCCCTGGTTCTCCTGCAGTGCAGGGAAATGGAGCGGCAAGGAGAAGATGGACACGACAGATGTCCAAACTTGAGCCAGTCAACTCAGCTTTTGCACAGAGTATCTGGGTTAGAGAGCACATTGCCCATTTGCAGCTCTGGATGTCTCTCCAGCTCCTGAGGCAGTTTCCAGTGATCCAGAAAAGGAATGTGTTAAGGACACCAGTGCATGTCCTTTTCTCCAGACATGCATGGTGAGAACAATCCCCATCCAGCAGTACTTTGAAAGCAAATAGGGCAAGGCTGTGGCTGGTGTTGGGTAGAGACAGGGTGGGCAATGCTGCAGTTTCAGGGTAGGTGGGAAGTACCCCTTCCTGGAGCTGCAGATGGCAATACAGACCATAAATTGCCATTATTTACAATTCAGCAGATAGCAAAGGAGGCGGCCGGATGAGCAAATCAAAGGAAAGTCTTCAGTTTTTCCAGTGTTTTCTCACTCCATTCAGTGGACTTGCTCCAGCTGAAGAGGCAGCACAAGCCAGAAAGCTGAAGGGAGCAGGATGAACAGCCACTGTCCCCAGAGCTGGAGGCCTTTTCATCTCTATGTCTGAAGATCTTGATCCAGTCACAGAAGAACATCTGGGCTGAATTTGGATCTGATGTTTAGTGCTGTCCACACATGAATTTCTCAGTCACACTTGTCTCTAGCTCAGACATTGCATGTTGGTATGGTATTAATCATTGTCTGATACAAAGGTTGTTTTTTCTCTACAGATAGAGAGTAATGATTATTTGACAACATCATTATTCCCTCATTACTGTTTATAAAAGCAACAGGAGCAAGATATGAATACTGTAGTGTGACTGACTGAATACAGTAAGACCTTCAGAAGGGAGTGAGTCTTTCACTGTTTAGGGTGTTAGAGTCCATACCTTAATTCTTCCTGGACCTCAGGAAGGGGACCTAAGATCTCCTGGATCACATGTAATTTGATATGAGCCTTAAGGCTTAAAACACCCCTCATCTTGGAAAGTTTACGAGCCCCCCTATCTATTAGAATCCACACTTTTTGTATTTAGAGGAATGAATTGGGAGAAGTGACCTGTAAGATCAGAAAGACAAGAAGAACAAGGTACCATCAGGAAGGAATGTGACAGATTGGTAACAGCCAAATGACATTTTGTAGTTCCCAGACTCTTTGCTCCAGACTTCACAGGGAGAGAGTGTGCTGACAACAGCTGACGTGTCCTGCTCTTCCTGAGCCCTGTCCCAGCCCCTGCCAACAGCCAGTCCTGGGCCTGCTGAACACACATCTGACCTTTCTGGAGGAGGCATGAAGGCAGATGGATGTCACATTTGCTGAGAACACTGTCATGTAGCTTTTGTCTACTTCATCCATGTGCCTTAAATACACCAGACTGGTGTAGCACCCCACTAGAGCTGCTGGCTGAAACGTTTCTTGGGCATTTGGCACTTTCATGCTGTCCTTTCTTGTCTAACGATACTCTGGAAGACCGGGAAGTGAGGAAACCCAGATAACCTTGCTAAAATCAGCAGAGAAGGTCCCTGGTGGAAGAAGAGAAGGGAGGAGACATGATCTGTACTCACAAATCCTTCAAACCCTGTCATGAGGCATTTTACAGCCATGCTAGGTCCTCCAGCCTCATGGAGTCACAGGCATATCTGCTCAGATGTATTAGCTGGGATCTATTTTCAGCATTTACACCTTGAGCACAGCCTGGATTGCTGCCCCACTGTGCTGGACATGGTACAAGGACCATAGAGCCAAGACTTGAAATGATGGACCCAAATGGCAGGGCCACAGGTGAACACAGCATGAGAGGATCGCTCGGATTTTACCTCCCAGCCAAACTTTGCTTCTTCTCCAGTCATTTCATTCTCTCATGCTGCTATCTTTGCTTGTTGGAAAGGCACATCTTGTGCCATTTCCTCCATTCCATTTTAGTCCTGATACTGCCAGTGGAATGGATTAATGGCACACTCTTTTCTAGTCTGGTAATCTTTGTCACAAAAGTGAGGGGAAGCATGCAGTGAAAATGTAGATCTATCAGCACTGCCATCTGACTGATGGCTCACTGATAACTGATGCTAAGATGAGAACAAAAGATGAAATAAAAAGATCCCTTTCTTATTTTAATACCAAGAACAGTACACAGAACCTGTATCCATCTTTTTCACAGAGACAGTAATGAAAATGGCAGCATGCTGGAATGTCACTGTACCTCCACGATGGGCTGTAATTTCATACCTTTCCATGGGCACTGCAAACAGCCAGCACTCTGCCTGCAGGTATTTGGGTTGAAAATGCCTGTCACTCACTCCATGTACTGCATTTTGGCATCACTTAGATGGTATTTTAAACCCCTTACACCACAGAAGCTATGACACATCCTCTTTCCTAATAGGGCAGGGACACCAAGTGAAGCGTGTCTGTTTTCTCAGTCAGTAACCAGCCACATTTGATGCATGTATTTTTTATACCAAACACCAGCTAGAAAACAATGTATTGAAATTAAATTCATTGCACACATCTTCAGCCGTCAGACCGCAGGCATGTTCTTCACTGACCTTTTCCTTTGTACCAGCTTTTAGGCATACCACAAGCCTCCTTGAATCTTCACAGGAGCAAAAATAAGAGTGTTCTTGTTTTCTGTATCCCCAGGCAAATCTTACTATTTCTTTTTTTTAAAGACAAAGGCACAGCTGGATACTACACAGTTAAGGGGCTATTCCTGTTCCCAGGAATAGCCTTCCCTGGAAAGAGGAGCTGTGTGACCAACGTGATACACAAACAAACAGGACTATGTAATGCTGGGATGAAAGATAAAGTCTTCATGTGCTCCCTTCCCTCCAGTAAACCAGCTTTGCTCATCTGTGGGAGCCCTTCCCTTCCTGGGTTTCGGGCAAAGTCTCGGTAGCTAAGAAATTTTCCTTTCCACTACATTCCCTTTATTTCCAGGGGAATGTCAAGGTTACTCCTTGGGGATGGGCCCGGAGACAGGCAGGAGGAGAAGAGGAGATGGTTAATCCAGGGCATTGCCCTCCTAACTTCTGAATTCAGCAGTTTCAGGACAGCCCTTGACACCTGTCTCCTTCAGCTTTGGCAAAGGCTGTATGAGCCCATCAAGAGTCTGGTGCTGATGGGCCATGACGGGTATGCAGGACTCACTCTTTCCAATAAGATGGGGCATTTGGCAGCAATTCAGCTCCCTTTGTATTGGATCTGTCCTGACCATTCAAAATCCAGGGGTTTACTAATCCTGCCTTGATTGTTTCCTGCTTTGAGCAATTTACATAGTTATTGGGCCCAGCTCTCATTCTTTCTTCTAAAACCTGCAGAGGACAGGGCTGAATGAGAGGGGAAATTTGATTGCTTAGTATTTTGTCTGCCTGTTACTATCGGTAGGGAGCAGCTACACAGCCTGGCAACAGCCTGCAGAGAGTCTGAAATGCTCTAAAATTAAAAAGACCCAGATTCACACTTCTCCTGACTCCTTATTCTCACAGGCCAAAAGAAAGAAAAAAGAAAAAAAGGAAAAAGAGAGACCAAAAGGAAAGAGAAGATCATTTGTTTGCAAAATGTTTCTGTATGTGTATATTTTGCAGAAGGTTAATTGGAAAGGGTGTTTCTATGCCAACAGGGGCTCAGAACAGACGGCAGAACCTGGAGAAGCATTCGCCCCCCCAGGAGACATTTTGGATGCATGGATGATGTGGCCCAGTGGCTGCACATGGAACAGGCTAGCAGGAAACAGGACTTCTGGACCACAAGCCTCCCTTCCTGGGAGGCTGGGGGAATTACTTCACTTGCCCCCTGCCCTGACTCAACCTGGCCAATCCAGGAACATGGGGGTCTGACTGCTTTCCTAATGGGCTCCAGTCCGTGACTTTTGGCCCTTGGCTTTACAAGCCATGGCAGAAGTTGCAGCAGTGGCTGAACTGGGCACCTGCAGAGTGCTGCTGGAATGGCTGCTTCCCCTCTCCAGCAAGGAGAAGGCACTGGGAGATGGTGGAGGTCACTCAGCTGTGTGGCTCTCTGGGACTGGTGTGATGTTTGCCTTGGATGGTGGAGCCCTGTTTGACTGCAGGGTTTAGAAGCAAAAGCCACATAAAGATACCAAGTATTTGACACTTTATTAACGTGTGAGGTATTCAGATAACAGTTATCTGTTCCAACCCTCTCCCCTCAAACATGTTTGAAGTCTGTGCATGAGCACAAAAAATGTTTTAAAGGGAAATCATTTTAATAAGTGCATCCAGATAAAATTAAAAAAAAAACAACCCAGACTATGAAAACTTGGCTTAAAACTACTCAAAGAAAGCAGAGTATGTTGTGGTTCTTAGTGATTCATTTTTCATGCAAGGACCATAACTTAAGATGGCTTTCAGGGCTGTCTTGGGAGTAAGATCCTGCTCCACACACTTTTCCATTCTGAGACATTTGAAGTGCAGATGGGGAAGGAGGTGGCTTAGGCAGCCTCTGGATGAGAAGCTGCAAATAGGCTCTAAATGGAAGTGTAAATCATTTATCCTGGGTTTCTGAGGTGAGTTACATAATCCTAGTGGTAAATGGGTCTCCAGGACATTCAGACCATTCTCTCCAGGCTGAGTTCAGCACCTTTGCACAGGTCTTCAAAGCAAAAAACAAAGTGCCCTACAAGATCAGCTGGACTGACCAACACACCCTGGATGAACGCACAGTTCTGAGCAATAAGGGATATATTAGTGGAAAAAAGATGATCTTCCTCACTGCACATCCAGGTGGTGAGAACAGCTTTGAAGCTTCGAGTCTGTCCTATTATAATGCAAGCAAAAAATCAAAACTTTAGAGTAGCTGAGTGACTCATTCCCCAGGTAACTACAACCTCGCTGCAGAGGAGGGGCAGGCACTGATCTCTTCTCTGTGGTGACCGGTGACAGGACCCTGAAGTTGAGTCAGGGGAGGTTTAGGCTGGATATTAGGAAAAGGTTCTTCACCCAGAGTGGTAGTGAGTGCACACGTGCCAGCCTGGCACCCGATGTACGAGCTGCCCCAGGTCTGCAAGAGGGCAACACAAGCACACACAGTGCAGGAGGAACAAGCTGGTGACAACACCTCAGACACCTTATCAGAGAACCACAGAATGGTTTGGGTCGGAAGTGACCTTAGAGATCATCTAGTTCCACCCCCTCCGTCATGGGCAGCGTTGTCACCCACTAGACCAGGTTGCTTGAAGCCCCATCCAACCCGGCTTTGAACACTTCCAGGGATGGGGCATCCACATCTTCTCTGGATGATCTTAATCTCCTTGAAAACTATAGGAATATTTCCTCTGAACAGAGTGAGGAGGATCAGGTCGCCACAGTCCCTGCCTTATATCCATAATCCTCAGGCTGCTTTTGGAATTCAAAACACTGTGCCTTTGCTCAAAGCCATTTCTGTCTTGGCTCCATCTGCAGTGATTGCATCAAATTTTACTTTCCCTAAATTAATCTCAAAAGAACCAACGCCACTTCAGTGAGCTGTTTCTTTAAACCAACCTTGGAAATAATTACCAACAGACAGAGCAAATACAAGTCTGTACCCTGTTTAATGGCTGAGCCACTTTCCATATGGGACGAGGCAGGACTTTGCTGCCTGCCATGGTCAGTAATGAAACCACTGAACAGCTCTCCTTCTCCCTTTGATCTGCAGCATCTGCTGAGGTATCTGCCTGCCACAAGGTCAGCACACTTCACAGCTTTAACACTTGTCAGAGGAGAGTTCATCAGCATCCTTAACATTCATCACAAAAATACCTTTCTAACACTAGTGTTGTGTGCCTGTGTATCTGTTCTTAATCAACACATAGGTCTGCACTGAAAAGCTTTGCCAAGGTAACTCTGAAATGATGACTTAGTTTATTCAAAGAAATGACATAAGCTACTCCAGCAAAACCACACTGACTCTAGTTACAGTCACAGATTATCTCCAGGACTGAGTTACAGATAAAAGTTCCACCAGCACAGCCATGCTCCTTAGGGATACCATTTTTTCATGACATTTTTAAATCAGCACAAGTCATGTGAAGGCAGCTATGCCAGCATAAAATTTCTTCTGCCAGCAAAGAAGTGTTGGCCAAAAAATTTAAATTCTTAACACTTAATGCTTTCCCAGGAGGAGTTTCTAGTGTAGACTCAGTTGTAATTTGAGCACTGGGCACAGAGTAGCCTACTGCACTTAAAATCACTTCTCTCAGCAAGGTAGGCAAGGCACCTCCAATAGCTTTTATTCTGGGCAAGACTGTACTATTTGCAGTACCCTAACACCACGTAATTTTCTTCTTGGTTTACAGAGCCAGAGCCTCTCTGCACCAAAGAAAAGGTTCCAAACAAATAATTTAGGAGATGTGCCACTTAATTTGTTCACGAGGAAACAACTTGTCAGAGACCTGTGAGGCAGCTGATGGCATCAGCCTCTTCCACAGCCTTGCCAGGCACGTTCCTGGAATGGGATGGTGCTCAGTGCAGGGCCACACACAGCACTCTGTACCCAAACCCAGCAGCTGAGCAACTACAGCTGATTCTGCCAGGGCAGAGAGGAACATGAGGCACAACCCTCCCTGTTGCCATAACCTGGGCCCTCAGCAAGTGCCACAGGAATTTTCCAAAAATGCCTGAACTACGGGATAACAACAGCTAAATCTACTGATTCTTCATCACTGTTTAACTCACGTAAGCTCTGAGCTCTGCCAGGCACGTCCTGCTCACCTCCACTGGATCTAGAGCAGCCCACTGGGGAGGGAGGAGGCAGCACTTGTGTCCTGCTTGAAATTCCTCAGGAACACACTTGGACATGGTGTCTGGGCTTTTGGCCGTGCTAACTGGATTGTGGTGTTTGTGTTTCTGCTGTTCTCTAGATGTGGGGTTATAAAATTAACATTCACGTTCAGATTTATAACCCAGTAAAGGCGAGTTCCCTCTAATAAAAACAAGCTCATTTATGAGACCAGATTTCAGGCATGACTTGCAAGAAGGAAAACAACATCCTGTGTAATTCTAATGGCTCACACCTCAGTGGGCAGACACAGCAGACATTTTTCTGCAGCTCTTCTTCTGCTTTCAGCCTTTCCTTCATCTGTGCAGTGTCTGTGGGTCATTCATGAAGTGCCTTAATGCTGCTCTGAGCTGCAGGCTTGGCACTGACTCTCTGCAGTGATCCCAGGCCCAGAGTCTCTGTGGATACATCCTGGGGGACCAGAAACAACTTTGGACCCTCCCTCAGCTTCCCATCACACACTGATAAACACGCTGGGCCAAGTTTTCTGCCTGAGGTGCCAAATGATGGCCACAGAGGCTGGGCAGGAGAAAAGCCCATATGCTGCTGTACTGCTCATAATGACCTCATGGCCATCTAAAATGAGCTGGCAGCACTCCTGGCACACTTGCTGTGGGATGTTGTGCCTGAATACATCTCCACGCACCCAGGTGATCTTCCATCACCCAACCCAAAGCAGGAGACTCAGGAAGGAGGGGTGGGAAGCACCTAAGTGTGGTTTTAGAGTGGCCAAGTGAGGCAACACCTCAAAGAATACCCATATAGGATAGATTTTAGCCTCTGACACAGAGGGTTATGAATTGTGGGGTAAGAAATCACAAGCAATCAAAGACTAAAAGCCACCATTCCTCTCCCTGTATTTACTATACCATTAAAATATCTTCACAGGAGCTGGCTGTAATGTAAATCCTCTTTAAGAACTAATGGCTGTGCAGGGGACCATTAAAAAAACAGCTCCATCATTAAGGCTTTTGGTTGGGAGACTCTCTGTGTTGTTATTCAGAAGGGAGGACCACTCTGCAAGGCTGCACAGGGCTTCACTGCTGCACAGCAAACTAGCTCTGTGGCCCACATGCCAGATAATGGTTGGATTTCAAGGGGGATTTTCTTTCTCCAAATCAATGCTAGTTGCTAGAAAACAGCTAAATCAGCTCAGCTTTCCTACAGGCACCCAGCATGCCCTCAGGTCATAAGCTGCTTGCTGGCCATGGAGCTGGTGGGCTGCCACCGAGCACAGACCCATCACAGACTGGGAGAAAGCTCAGGGCACACAGGGGGGTCTGAGCAGTGCTCCAAGCTCAAAGCCCTTCCCATGATCCAGCTCAGGACAGCATTTAGGGCAGCAGTGCAGTGTCCTGCTGCATTGCTGTGCAGTGGTTGTGATGCACCATTCACCAGCAAACCCCACTTCGAGCAGCCTCTCTCTGCCAGCTCACGAACCCTGCATATATTTTCAGGGCCTTTGCAATGCAACACTTTCATGAGTACATAAAAAAAAATAAAAAATCAGCTGTCACCTGAAAAACAGCTAATTAGTTGCAGAATCAGCTCCTTGTGAAGTAGTAATATAATCATTCACCTCTCTCTTTGTTCCCGGGGCATCTGCCTTTAATCTAACATCTTGCAGGCTTTCCAAACAGTCACTGGCTCTGTAGTGCTGAGCTTCTGGGATGCTGCACCTGGAGGATGCTCTTCCACACCAACAGAAACAGAGAGATCCCTGTCCATCTTCACCACATCTCAAGGTAAGGCTCGACTTCTTGGTGCCATTTGTCTGGAATGCTGTGAAGGGGAAAGGACAGGGCAGGCTGAGGAGCATGACAGCAGTGATCAGAGCAGAGAGCCAGACAGTTATGCTGCCCTGCTTGATGGCCTCTATCCAATTTCTCCTGTGTAGGAGGGTATTGGGAGAAACAAGGATGAAATCAAAGCACGCTGCAGGGACGACAGCCTGGGGCACCACACTGATCAAACAGCAACTGCCTCTCTTTTTCTTCCAGCACAGCATCATCCTCAGCTCGGAGGAAGAGCTGAGTTTTGGGATTAACTTATTACACACTGTGCATGTTGGATTTCACCCCACCCCCAGGGTACACCAGCCCACGAGCAGTAGGACCAGTACAGCCTCTGCCCAGCACCCCTGGTAGCCCTCAGCTCCCCCAACCCCTGCCCTCCACAGGGTCAGGCCGGGTGCCTGTGCCAGCTGTGATGTGCTCCCTTCCTGGCCAGCAGCCCACACTCCTTTGCTTGTGCCCAAGCCAAATGAAGCAGAAAATTGCTGACCTCCTGCTGTGGCAGCTCCTATTGCAGTGGCCTGGGTCACTCTGCTCTGCCTAAGACCTACATTCTTTGGCACTGCCGAGGTCTCCTCACTGCTCTTCAGCTTGGCTGATGCTGGCCAGTGGGTCCAGCAAGTACTGGGGAGGGCCAGACAGCACAGACCCCTCAATCTTGATTCCTACCTTCACCAGCTGTAGATGAGGCTCCACATTAAGATTGTGGATGCTATAGAGCCTTTGCAATATCAGGGGCTCCACTAGTAGCAGTCTGTTATTTTTCAGGCAATGGTGCAGATGCTGAGCCCAGCACCCCAAGCCCAGCACCCCATGACTGCAACCTCTCCTAGCTGCAGCCAAACCCTATGAAATGGGCTGACTCTATCACAGAGCTGTGGCTTCAGATTTATGCCTTGCAATCTGCTTTCAAGCAGAGAAGTTGGCACAAGGAGCATCCTCTTGCAGGGTTCTGGCTGGCAGCTGCCTGCCAGGATTTAATCAGTTATGTTCCTGAAACCTGACCCAATCTGCACCTGCTGACCTTGGCCCCAAGACTTGCAACAAGTCGAATGAACGCAGGCTCACAGACACATCACTATCTTTTTCTAGGAGCTGGTATATCATCCATCAAAAGCATCTTGATGATCTTCGTGTAATCAGCATACAGATTCCCATTTGCATTTCTCAGATATTCATAGAGTGTCTTGTGTAAAATAAAGAGAAAAGATCATCCATGGAAGAGCCAAATGAAAAACAGCTCCATCTTCACAAAAAACTCTCCTGTGCTCCTTGTCTGGCCATGTATGTGGGTAATTACTGCAGAGTTTGTATCTCCCTGCTCCCACATGGGTGTAAAGGAGATGACAAAAGTCCGAGTTGCTCATTATGAACCAACAAGCCCTGGCTCCTTTCTCTGAAGCCTGGGGGGCCTCACTCCTCCCTGGCCAAATCACCTCGGTGAACAGTTCAAAAGAAGAGACCATAATGATGAGCTCAGCCCCAGGGAGAAGACACAGTGAGAGCAACCACTTCTGTAAAATCAAATCCCATTTCCTTCTGATTTGGTACAAAGGACAAGGAAAATATCCTATAGGAGGAAAAGTAAAGAAAACATAGCCTTTAGAGCCTTTTAAAATGGGTGCACAGCATAAAGGTAACCACCCAAAAAGATTTCAATGAATTTTATTTAGATGATAAGTTTGATGGACTCATTCTGTTATTGAGATATTTGAGATAAATAAAATGAGCTAGCAAAGGGTGGGTGGTCACATAAAGGACCATCTCCAAATGAAAGTTCATTTTCTAGTTACATAAAAATCAGCAGAGAGCATATGGAACACTCTGCGGCTCTGTGGGGTCATTCAGAGGAGGTGGATTTTAACTCTACTGTAGGGGGTTCTCCCTTCCTTTCCAAAATTCATCAGATCTTCATGAGAAAGCCCCACTTGGTGCAATCACAGATGATGTGTCCTGGCTGAATGTCCCACCCTGGCCATCAGGTGCTCAGGTTTGCTGATGATGCAGCTGGACTCAGTGGTAATTCCAGTGTACATTATATCCCGTTGTTCCTGCTGAAAGCATCAACTGCAGGGAGAGTGGATCTTGTAAGTCTCTATTTTTACAGCCTACCAAAGTTTTCACCTTGATCATTAGAAACCACAGTGCACAACAGATGGCTGATTGATGCCATATAATTTGGCTTTATCAGAGCCTTTCTCCTGACTTTCCTTTTTCTGGAGTGTGTGTGTGTGTGTGAATCTTTTAGCATTTCAAATATAAACTTCATTATAAATCATGTAGTAATTTTGCAACTGCAAATCCACAACCGTATCATCAGGGACTGACCTTGGAATTAAATGTTTTCCTCTGAAGTTCTAACTTGATAAAATGTTCCTGCATTTCCATGCTTGGTGAAACTCACCATGTGAGTAGGCAGCTGTGAGATTTTCTGGGTCTGCTTTCCAAGCTTGGCTAATCACACAAATTTAATAGCAATAAATCACTATTTCAACAAAGGGCTGTCTCTTCGGCAGAGATGTGCAACTTTTACTCACAAAAGTATGGATTTATCATGTTTATTAATAGACATGCTCTACTGCTTTGTCTTGCTTTGTGCACTGCAAGCGATGACTCAGCCCTGTGCCATGGGCATGCAAATATTATTAATAAAACCTTATTCTGCCACATTTAGACAGATTATGGACAAGCGATAAGGAGGGATTTGCATATAAGCAGCCCTATCAGAAGTGTGTGAGAAAGGATCATAGTTTCTGGTAAATTAGATATGCCATTTCCTCTGGGGAAAAAAAAAAAAAGATCTAAAATTCAGGTGGTCTATCAGGAAGTGTGTTATAGCCTCAAATGTGGTAAACACTCCACTACTTTTTGCTGTGGCACTCCATTTTGTCCGTAACTGGGGCATGTCAAGATACTTCCAGACGAGGATTTGCAGGGCTGAGAGAGCTCTGCCTGGGAATGTGGCAGGTTACAGCTGGGAAAGCGGGGCTGTGCCTGGCAGGAGCTGTGCTCCATCTCATCCCAGCACATGCTGCAGAACTAAGAAAGCAGAGATTTGCTCACCAGTTTTCTGCTGCAAACACATGCAACTGCAGCTATTAATTACAGGCAGCAGATTGCTCACTGGAATTAAACTGCAATCATTCATGGGTATCCAATGACCTCCTAAGGTCTTTCCTCGGGACCCACTGCTGCCCTGCTCTTCCCAGGGCGCTGCTGTACAGGCAGCAGTGGGGATGATTCATTGCTCAGCGTTTCACTTTGGGCTTTTCATCTGTGCTCTGTGACATCAGGACGTCCCTGACCAACCCTCAACTCTCACTGCCAGTGTGGGAACCCTGTGTGAAAATCTGGCTCCACTGATGTGTCTGTGTTGCAGGGCTCTCCTGCAGAAAGGAAACCAGCCAGCACTGCTTATAGTTGTCAGGCCCCCAAAAATTCTCTGTATTGGGGTGCTCTCAGTACCTGCCTCTTTGCAAGCCTGATAAACACCACCAGCATAAGAAAACCTACAAAATACTAGTAAACAAGGCTTCCCAGTGGGGAGATAGACTCTCCTCCTTTTCCTTCCCCCTCTCTCTCTGTGTGCAGGCAAATTTAGCAGTGAGCCAAGATTTACAGCTTTAATTATGAACTTTAGCCCAAACAGTCATTCTGGAAATATCCTCACGGAGGAAATGGAGAGTGGGACCTGGGCATGCACAGCGAGGTGTACAGCTGTGCCTCTGGTTAATTGTACTGGTTCTGGTGCTTCATTAGGATGATTTCATGTAAAGGGATTTTATCTCCCCCCCCTCCCCATACAGCTAGTGACAAGGAAAAGAAAATGGGGGCAGGGGGAAGGAGCCTCAATCTGTTTTTTACTGTATTGTCTAATAAACCAGCAAAAATTAGCCTCAGCAGCAAAGATTAGCCTCCTTCAAGCTCACATACCTTAATTAAACATGCTGAGCTCTGGCTGGTAGCAAACTAAAAATGTTTTACACTATTAAAAGCTCTTCATTTGTTTTACTGTCCAGACATCCTAGTTTTTACACCCAAAGCCAATCAGGACTCCTAGCAGGAACCAGACCAGGATGGTGAGCCACAGTGTGGAAACCTCCTTGGTCATTTCAGAGACAAGACTGCAGGTAAGAAGGCAGGTAGATTCTTGTAAGAAAGTCACTTGTGACACATTTAGTGGAGCAGCAGCACAGACTACTGCCACAGTGACTGGTGGTCTTTGTGTTGAAATATAATCTGTTTTGAGTACAGATCTCCAAGAAACAGCTCAGCTAATGCAGTTTGTCAGTGCAGTAATAAGCTGGGTCTGACTCCATACTGAAAGTGTAGCTGTATCATAACATGCTCCCTTGTTGCTGAGCCTGTAACTCAGCCGTGGTCAGGGCTGTACTGAGACTGTGCTTCTGCAGAAAAATCAAAGCCACGTGCAAAATCTTTGTGGCCTTGCTTATGTGTTTTTTTCAGTGAAATAAGCTCTCTGTAAGACTAGTATGATTCTTCCCTGTGAGGGTGGTGAGGCCCTGGCACAGGTTGCCCAGAGAAGCAGTGGCTGCCCCATCCCTGGAAGTGTCCAAGGCCAGGTTGGATGGGGCTCTGAGCAACCTGGTCTAGTGGAAGGTGTCCCTGCAGGGGGGTTGGAACTAGATGGTCTTTAACATCCATTCCAACCCAAACATTCTATGATTCTATGATTCCATAAAGCTTACACAGTACCAGGAGCTTTTTATGAACTCACACAAGCTGGTGGCAAGAAGCTGTATTTCCCTTCTGTAAAAGGTTCAAGGCATTTTGAAAAGCCCAAGTACAGGGAAAGAGAAGCAGCTTAGAGACACAAAACGCAGCAGCAGCAGCAGCAGCAGCATCCCAGTTGCCTGAGGCAGGGAGGGTCAGAGCACGCCTTGCTGGCAGTCAAACAAACAGGTGAAACAGCTGAACCCAACCTCTGGGCTGGCCACCCCGAGGTGCAGAGCATGATCAGTTTTTGAAACACGTATTTCATCATATCTATTATTCATTAGACACAGTGGAAGGGGACTGGCAGTTCCCTGCGGAGCCAAGATTGGCCGACACCGTCTCCGAACACATTCCATGAGCTCCATCCCTGTCGAGCACACCGTGGCGTGTCTGACCCCCAGCACGGGGCTACAGAGAAGCTTTATGGCTGCAAAAAATATTTCATTATGTCACATTTGACCTTCCCAGCTCTCCTAATAGGTTGTTCTTGCCATGAGGGCCTAACAAAATGCATTACCTTGCTGGCATTTGCTGCTCAGCAGCAAGTACAAATCTTAGCTCCACGAGCTTCATTTGGAGGTTCAGAACTCTGATTTAGAAAGAAACTTCAGAGGCTAAAAAGTGTAATTTTTTTTCCTCCAAAAAGATTAAATTTTAAATCTCTTTGTAAGAAGGCATTTGCAGCTGAGGAGCCCTTTTAAACTACATTTCTTTCTCGATAGGAAAGAAATTGAAGTGCTTTGGAAAATGTTCAACAAAATCAGTGTTCTTAAATATCAGTGTGCACGATACAGAAAAAGTGCCTTTTCTTCTCTAGGCAGTCCAAGAAAGGTCCTCCAAGGACTTTTGAAGCCCTTGCTCTGCACCTTAGGTATGCTTGTGCATCCCAAATGCCCTCTTCATTATTATTTGAAGACTCTCAGTTTTATGGTTTAGTTTTCAATTCCATACCATAGCTAGCTTCTAGGTGGTGGTTGTGGCCTGTCTCACCAAAGTTCAGCAGCCATCAGGAGAGGTAATTTTTTCAATGATATACTTTGGGTATTATATCACTTCTTGATGTCTCTTTGAATCACAGTTTAGTTACACTGAAGATAGCTGTGAATAAGGTTACTAATCTTGAATTAATTCTGTTTTCTGAAGGTCACACAACCCTGTCCTTCTCTCAGCCTCTCCTAAACTCTGT
>JAWWLV010000024.1:6010559-6060306 GCA_035041135.1 Platyrinchus mystaceus | reverse complement strand
CATCCAAATTCCTCATTGCTTGCAAGATGTGTGTACACCACAGGAGGAAACAAGCCAAGGAGAAATCAAATTAAAAACGGTGCTTGTGAGAAATCGTGCTGAGAGTGAAAAACCTCCAAACTATCATTTTTGCTGCAATCTGCTGTTGAAGGCTCGTGGTCTCACTGGACCCCCGGTGCTGTGGGAGAGCTGTGTCAGGTGGCTTTGCAAAGGGGTTGGGAAGCCCTGTGAGACATATGGGAGCATTTATACATTATCTGCCTATAGCTGGCTGCAGAAACCTGTGATATTTTTAAACATGGGCTTTTTGGAGCCCTAGACTTGCTGCAGGGCAGGTGTTTATCCATATTCTTGGCTATGAGCTTAGGAAGACACAGGACTAGCTCACTGAAGCCAACATGTGTGTGAAGCTTCCCTGGACCCACAGAACAGGCTCCCATGGGATGAGGCAATCCCAAGACCTCACCCCAGTGTAAAATCCAGCCTGCATGAGCAGACAGCTCCCATGTCCTTTGCATGGGATGCACACACAGAGTACAAAAAATAGTGATGCTGAGAGAAGGGTACATGGCCAAATGCACCCCTGTCATGTACCAGCCCCATCTGGGGGCCCCTGGGCCAAATGCAGCCCTTTCCCCAGGAAGAAGCACCTGTGAAAGCTGGAGTGGGTGGAAAAGCAGCTTTTGGGATGTGGGTTGCTGGTGTCACATCATGTTGAGGTGGCCATGGAGAGAAAGGTCATCCTGGACCTGACCTGAACTTTTCAACCCTGTTGCTCTGGCTGGCTTAGTAAGGACAGAGGGCTTTCAGCAGGGCTTACAGTGCTTTACTCATTAGCTCATTTACTCATTAACTCATCGATAAAGAGCTTGAACAACAGCCCTGCTTTTAGACACCATCATGGTGCTTACCAGCCTTGCCAGAGGAGGGAGGCACACGGCAGTCAGCTCCCCTAAACACAGAAATGTCACTCTGGGGACGGGTCATCCTGAGTGTGCTTCCAAAGGAGCACACACAGAGCCCAGCAGCTTTCCCTTCCTCATCCCACACAGCTCTCTGAACCAGCAGCTGCCCAGTGAGAGCCAGCAGCATAGAGGCTGCCCAGGGATGGGATCTGCTCCCCAGGAAAGGCTTCTGCTCACACCACACGCTGGGAGATGAAGTGTAGTGAGAAATGATGAGAAAGGAGGGTAACCAGGAGACAGTAAAGAACCACGTGTGCTTTCCTCTGCTGAAATGACTCTTGGCATAGAGCTCATTACAGGGCCACAAATCTGGGTAAGGAAACAGGCAGGTTAGCATTATTCCCAGTCTGAGATGTCCAACAGAGGCACAGTGCTGGCAGTTACCACTACTTCACAGCTCACCCACGTTACTTGTTTCAGCAGCATCCTTCCCAGGAGCCTTCTGGAAAGGCAGAGAGCATAGTCCAAAGCCTCTAGATAAGAAATAAAGATGCTCAGTTTTGATAGAATGTCTGTTATTAAAGAATAAAATTCACTCAGGAGGTAGTTGTGCAAAAAAATTACCATTTCCTAGAGAATTCTTTGCAAGAAGTGGAAGCTTATGGCAATTAAAATAGAAATATTTCCTTCTTTATCAGGCATGGGAACAGAAACCCAAGCATTTAAAAGCAGCTTCTGGGAAGGCCCCTGCAACATGAAGGATGTGTGGAGCTACAGGTAGGATTCATGCAAAAGGAAGAGGAATGATCTGAGGTTGATGGCAGGACTTCCTGATGTTCATGCATCTCTGCACAGTGCCAGGGCTTTTACTTGGCAGCCCTGTGACATTCAAAGCTGTTTCAGATCCTCATATGAGTAGCAGAAAAGTTCTGAAAATGGTCAGAAACGGGGATTTTTCAAGCAAAACACCAAAAGATTTCCTAGACTTCTTCAACATGAAGAAATGCATGTCTCCATGTCCTCCCTGCAGTAACAGCAGTCCTCCAGCTCTTAGAGAGTCACAATAACCCTCCCAAAAGGCCATTGCTCCAGCCATCACATTTAGTATGAAAGCTGCATTCCCACCTGGAGGAATGTGGCCTTCCCCTGGTCACTGTTGTTTCCTGTACTCTGAAGGAGATGGTTAAAGAGCAGGTAGAAGCATCGAGATGCTGTACCTGATAGAGCTGCAATTTCTCTGCCAGATTTGGCCAAGGGGGAGTGATGCAGCTCCTGGTAGGCACCAGGCAGTGGCCCTTAGAGGGGAGGAAACCCTCTGCCAGCTGAAATAGCCTTGCTTTGCCCATAATGACTAGTGCAGGCAGGAGCTGAACATGCCTCCAAGGCAGCACACGAAAAAAAACAACAGTGAAAAGGATTTTAAATGTGGTTTGTGAGCAATAAGGCTTTCCCATGTTGGCTCAGTCTGACAATCTCTCCTCATACAAATTTGAAAGAGGGTTTTACCCCAGTGAAAATACAGTGAAAGACTCTCTTTTATATGTTTTTTAAAGCCTATGCAATCAAAAAGCTCTTTGAAGCTCCAGGAGCTGCAGACATTGTCTAAAAACATCTGTTTCCATTTTTCCACTGTATTTTCCCTTGATGGGAAATAAAACCAATCAAACTCTTGTTAGGAATGAGAGGTAGGATGGCCCTGTGCTGACAGCCACGGTCCCAGACTGGGATCCAGCTCTGCCAGGAGGGGTTGGTGGAACCTGCACAAACCAGCACCACTGGGTTTCCCAAAGCCAGGTTCTGTTTCCCCTGCTGTGAGGGATGGGATTTGATCCAGCATGCTGAGGATGACCAAAGTGGCTGCAGTCTCTTCTCCAGTTATTTGCTGTCCCCAGCCCTCAAGCCCAGCTTCCCCAGAGCCAGCAGCATTTGCTGCTCTCTGTCCCATCCTGCAGGTCTGGATGGGGAAGTCTCTCTGGATAGACTGAAGGACACAATTGCCTTCCCAAAGCTCAGCCTCAGGAAGCTTTTCCCTTGGTTCTGCCCCATCTGTGGTGGAAGAGACAGCTCAGTGGACGGCAACATTGGCCTCAGAGAGGCCCCAAGGTGCTGCCCACACCATCACCAAGCCAGGCAAGAACATGCTGGCATGCACACAGCCATCACATAGATCACTTTGAGTTTACAGTGTTCAAGCAAGCTGGAGAGAACAGCTGTGGATTTGTCATTTAAAAGCATTTTAATGGGAGGAAGCTCATTTTTCAGTGCAAAAGCAGAAGCTCAAGGAAATATTACAAACTGTGAGCATTACTTTCTGCTTCCTTCACAGCAGGTCTGAGCCATCTCATCTGCTGCATTATGAAGAAATTATTTTAGATTTTCTAAAAAAAAACCACCAAAAAACAACTCAGAAATAATAGCACAGCTACCTTGCTGCTTCTCCCAGGAGGTAATTGCTTAATAGGAACATCTCACTGTGTCAAAGAAAAATAGAATAACCAGGCCCTGTAGGTCTTCTCTCCAACTGTTACCTGCAAGTATCCAAAACTGCTGCCAGTAATTTCTAGCACACTGGTTGCTTATATGTCACAGCTACAAGAATATAATCACCATGATCTACCTCATTGTGTAAGAAAATAGTATTTACTAAGCTGGAGTTGATTCCTCGGTGACAGCCAGGGCAGCACATTCTGTGTCCCAGGAGAGCCAGAGCTGATCCAGCCTCAATGGCAGTCAGGGCTGGCACACATCTGTCACCTGGGGGTCATGGGTTCCTTCTCTGCAGGTACCATTCAGCTAAAAAACCAGCAAGCAAAGCAAGCTGGGATCAAATGTGCAAGGGGAGAGAGCACAGGGTTCCCCAGGTGGTGTTTCTTCTCCACCCTGGACTAAGCAGCAGTTGAGGTGGAAGAAATGAGCATCCAGACCAAAAGAACATCTTCAAGAGGAAGCACATTTAAGCAGAGGATAAGAGGGAGCATTTTATGTAATTCTGGAAAACCTGCTCAGAGGCAATGCTAATGCAGGTGAGGGGATCTGTCACCACAGCCCAGTGTTCCCACAATCAGCCAGGGCAAAGCTGGTGTTTCACAGCCTCAGCCAGTTCTTCACCAGCACCCCTACCCCTGCACCACACCTAACTCCCAAGCTGGGAAGCTGTTGGAAGGGCAGGGACTGTCACAGCTTTGCTCCTCCACTTCCTCAGCCCTTTTGCCTTTCTGACAGTCAGCCCCAGCTTCTAGGGACTGATTTTTGCAGCCTGATTTCTGCTCTCCTCCAGCTTTTCTCAGACACTTTCAATAGCTTTTACTCGTGTCTCCAACTGCTGCAGCTGCTGGCTGAAGGCTCCCTGTTTCTCTGAGGGAGACGAGAACACTCTCATCCCGCTGTGTTAGGTAAGGTGGGCACTAAAAGCAGAACAGAGCTCTTAGTCCTTCCCTGTCCCCAGGGTGTGCTCCCAGGCCCTGTGCTGATGTTTCCCTCCTGCTGGAGGTGGGAGCTGGAGACTCCTTACCCTGGATGTCTCTTAACTGAGAGGCAGCACTGACGTGCAACACCTGCAGCATGAAAACTATTTGGGAAAATGAAATGGCAGGAGGTGGAAATCTCCGTGTAAAATTTTGTGCTCAGCTTGAGGCTGAAAATCAGTGTGTTCCCTATTCACTCACCTTATTTCTTCTCTCCCCATTAGCCTGAGAGGGCCATCAAAGCATCACAGCTGAACAGATTTCTGTACAGAGGCATGAGGAGTGATGATTTGGCATTCAAAATGGATTATGCAGCAGTTTGGAGGAGAGAGACTTAGAAGTAAAGCAGGAAGATTTTAAGATAAAGATTCAATCCGCCCCTAAAAACACACACAGCCCCAGAAACATAAGGGAAATAATTTTTAA
This sequence comes from Platyrinchus mystaceus, assembly GCA_035041135.1. NCBI lineage: Eukaryota > Metazoa > Chordata > Aves > Passeriformes > Tyrannidae > Platyrinchus > Platyrinchus mystaceus. The sequence continues at coordinate 6,055,511 of JAWWLV010000024.1, read as the reverse complement.
CATCAAGGCCCAGCAAAAACAATCCAGGATGATGTCAAAGCAAATTGCAACGCAGCGTGAGCTGCATCTAGTGGCCAAGGAAAGTACTGCTTGGCTTTGGAGGAGCAGTTCAGCTTGGTCGGAAAAGCAACGGTCAAATCCAGAAGTAGATTTAATGCTTCTCTCCTTGCTGTTCAAGGTTGGACCCAAACTACAATCGTCCTCCCTGAGGGAAAACAAGAGCTCCTATTGAATCACCAGTCTCAGTATTTCTTCGTTCAGAAGGTGCCACAGGTGCCTCCTGACCCAGGTTTGCAGCAGCCCTGGAGCCTGGAGGCTGCTGTGGGCACCTCTTTGGAAGCATCATAATGAAATCAGGATGGTGATTCACAAAGAGGGCAGCGTGGGCTGAGGATTCAGGGACGAAAGGCAGCAAATGCAGAGCAGGAAGTTGCATGGATTAGTGAAGACACCCAGAAAGCTGCCAGCACAGGCTAAACCAGCCCCTGCAGCTTCATATTCTGCTCAGAGCTATGTAATCCCTGGCTGCACGTTGTCAGGATCCTCAGCAATTCCTCCTGCAATTTTTGACAGTATACTGATAACTCAATTTGAAAGACAAGGTGTTTCCTTGACACAGGACTTTTTCCAAGAGGAAGGCAGAGTACATCAACCCACAGCACGATTCATTACCCTCAGCTCAGAATACATAGTATGCCAGGGATAAAGCTGTGAAGTTTTGATTTATACAGGTTAATCAAGCAGAAAGCTATTAACTGGGAGGCAATGGATTATTAAATAAAATGACAGGACCAACATAATGTCAAAACACCTGGTTCTGACTCCTGGAACATATAATTGCTCTTCTTATCTATCCCAAGTCTTTGCTATAAATGTTAAAGCAATCCCTCCAGCTCAGATACAATTTTAAACACATTGAGGACTTGAGCCAGCTCCTATTTAAGCATTTAAAGCATGGCAAAGCATTTGAAACTTTGAATAATATCACTGAAGGTCTTTCTTGGAGTACTCAGAGAGTTGAAAGACCAAGACCTGGGCACTCTCTGCTGCAAAACTTTCAGTAAATTCTCCTTGACTGACAGCAGGGTCAGTGTTGGGGGGCACAGTCTGGAGGGATGGGCCACAGCACATGACAGCGTGAGAACCACATCCATGGTTACACCACCTACCTGAGCAGGCTGCTAACCTGGCAGTGATTAGACTTGATATGAGCCCCTGCACCCAGCCCACCTTCATTTATGGTGATTCCAGTCAGGTAATGTCCTACAGCATTTCTCAAATAAGATAAATTTGACCATGAAGCAAAAAAACCTCCACCATCCTGCTCTGTCCACTCAGCCTATTTTCTCATAGAGTCCTGCCTGGCTTTCCTTTCCCTTTCTCCTGGATTGGTTTTCTCTTCTAGCTCTAGCCCATTTCCTGATAACCAGCTGACTTCTCTTTCTTATGTCCTCTCCTATTCTCCTCCAAGAAAGAAGAAAGATGCAACCCTTCCCCTGCAAACCTCTCCTATCTGCCTTTTTAAGGGATTGTCACTCCCAGACAAGTCAGTGATTGACTTTGGTTCCTGGATGACTGGGATCAGCTGAGGAAGGGAGGGATCAGTGATCCATCAGATAAAGCTGAGTACAGTTACTCAAAAAGGGTTTACCCAGCTGAGCTACAGCAATTTCTGCTCCAGACCAAAAGCTTTCTGAGTTGAGGAGTGAGTGCTGCAGTGTGTTGCTCTTGGAACACAGCAATGGAATGGGCTGGAAATAAATAGGTGAACTTTCACTTTAGTTTTGCTCTCAAAGATCAAGCTATAGTAAAGCCCTGTTTTTTGCAATGATTAACCTTCAGGATGAAGGATCTGGTGCACTGATTTTTCTTCTTGCACAGCCTTTCCTAAGTGTTGCCTTAGTTGAGAGGCTACCCATGCTCTAACAGGCTGGTACCAACCAAGCCTGCAATTTAAGTTCTGGGTTGTGCTTTGTTATTCATATAAGACAACTTTGTTTCCTAATTTTCATAGATGCCTAAACACAAAGATGAGCAGAAATAGTTGTCTTAATAACTTTGAAGTTATGAAATGTGAACACTGGGCATCTCAGACTTCCTGAAAGGTGTTTAAGACTGAAAAAACCCAGCAGTACATATTCTTATGCCCAGGGAAGTAGTTTCCACTTAGTATATTGAATACACAGTAGCTCTCTGTTTCACAGAGGGGTTCTGCTGCCACAGGTGGATTAGTGCTCTGTCTCTCCCCTTTGTATCAATTTTCTTAAATTATCAGCCTGAGATCTCCTGTTGGTTTTAAGCTCTAAAATATTCTCCTGGCATGCCTAACCCAAGCAGACCTGTAGCTTCTGGGAACCTTGGGAACCGCAGGAGGGGGATTTTGTTTGTGTCTGTCTAACAAAGGCACTAACAGGTGAAAGGAGAGAGAAAGGACATGAAAAGCTCTGCTGATGTCCCCCTGTGATATGGATACCACCCTGTGCTGGAAACAGCCTGTGAATGGCCACTCAGGTTCCTCTGCTTGCTGGATATCTGTGGCAATGGAAAATGTTGGTGGCAAATCTGTCAAATAAGGTTTTCTTTTTAATCAATAAAACTACTCTCCTTTAAAAGGGATTTCTTGGCTAATGCCACACAGCTTGTGTTGAGAGAGAAAAGAGCCATCAGGTTTAGATGTCACCACTGTCAGTTTAATGTTAGAGAGAAGGACTTGCTTCCACATCAGTTCTGAGACATTTTTCCCTCTTATCACATCTCTGGCCAGACCAGAAGTGAGATGGGCCACCGATTCTGCCACTCTTTGCTTGGGAAAGTCTCTTCAACATTAGTTTACTGCAGGGGTTTGCTGCCCTCTGACACTGTGATCTGGGCTACATCTCCACAGCAGGAACGGTTCAGCTCTTGTCCTGGGGTAACAAAATTCCCTTTGGTCCATATTACTGAGCAGTTTTAATTTTCAAATGGCTTTATCAGTCTGGGAAGAGTGATTAGGTCTGCTGAGGATTAGAGCTGGGATGTCTGAGCTGAAGGAGAAATTTGAGTTTTCTTCACAGTCCACTGGAGAGCATGTTTTAAGCATGCTGAAAATGAAAGGCAAGGGCTCCAAAAAGGGTTCAAGAGCATTGTTACCTCCAGCCTGAGAATGTCAAGACAACATTGTGAAACTGTGTCAATAATTTGAAGAAATAAGATACCATTACGGCTGCAGCATCAAAAGCAATGGAATGGCTCTTCTTTGCTATCAGCAGGTTAAGGGCTTTCTCTGAACTACAGTGTTTCAGTGGAAGATGTGTATAATGACCTGGCATGGTGCAGTCTGTCACAGCTCATTCAGTGTCTGCAGTAAAGCAGAGCTGCCTCAACAGTCCCCAGTGCAGTATTTTTCTAGTAAAAAATGCTGTTACAGCACACTGAAACTCTAAGTGTGGAAATAAGAAGATTTTAAGGCAAATTTAGGCACAAGAGGGGTGTTTTTTATGTTTTTGCAAGTGTAATAAAAGTCAAAAGCTGAAAAAGGCTTTTTTTTTTTTTTAAGCATTCAGAGTTTCAGTGTTTTCCAGTCCCCCCTGCAGTAACCTGGCCAGAACACAGAGTCCTCTTCCCCCTCAGGCAATTTATTAGGGCCTGTAGATCACTTGATTTGGACTTGTTTTTTCAGGGTGGGCACAGAGGCAAAGGCTGTCATGTAATTAGGCCGATATTGCTGAAATCACCTGCCCCTTGCTGAAGCAGCCAGAGCAGACCATCAGTGTGGATGGAGCTCCAACAAGGCTCCTGATCTGGGAGACTTATTTTAGAGGAAAACTAACTCTTCTGGCATCCTAGAGAGGTTCTAAACATGCTCATCATCCCCTAACAGGAAATGTGAAGTCTCTTGAAGTGTGGCTGGTCCTGCAGAGCTGTGTAATGAGCCTCTCCAAGGAGAGCTAAAGATGTTCCTAAGGCAGCAAGAGCTGCCCTGTGAGGCACTGAGATGCCACACTTCATCTGTGCCAGTTTTGTTGAATATCCCAGGTGTGCTAATAAGAGCATTAATGTGTTTGCAGTTTTATTGGACCTCTGGGAGAAAAATATGGAAAGCAAACATATCACTTAGGCTTCCTGTGAGAGCTATTAGTAAACCATCTCAGGGCTTTTTTTCCCAAAATCATAAGCCTAGTTGACTTTTCTCTTCTAATTCAAGTGGGAAAGCAAGCTGGCATTGTGTGGCCTTCAGTCTCTCTTCTATTTGTACGGGTGTCTCGGGAGATGAATTATTTATGATAATGTAATTATAGAAGCGAACAAACAAGTGCATTGTACATTTTTCCCCCCAAGGAAGCCGCAGTCTGTGTTCAGGACACTAGATGGTAGTCTCAGTCCAGAAACATTTCAATAATGCAGTGACAGTAAACTGTGGCTGTTTCAGTGAGATTTTAGAGTAGACTTGGTTGTGATGGGGTAACGTTACTCAAAAACAAATTGTTTGTGGTTAGGTTTGAAAGCTGCAACCAATTTCCAGCTGTTTTCCAGAAAAGGAGATCTTGAGTCTGATAGTTTTGCAGTTAGCCATTATTGATCTGCCACAAACCAGTGAAATATCTATTTCTGATAGTGTGAGCACAGATTTTGCTCAAAAGAGAAACCCAGTCCCTTGGTATCTCAATCATTGACACCAATGATGTTAAGGAAGACTCACAGCCACTTTCCTGCTTCCTTTCAGTGTGAGGTTAATAAAAAGTGTATGAGAGATATGGAAATCACCATTTTAAATTATTAGATATCATGGATTGCCTTAAAAATGAAACCAATTCTGACTGGGAATAGAGTGCAAGGAGAAATCAGGCATATGTTCCTCCTAATGTGATCATTTCAGTTTCAACAAACTGCAAACTAGTATTGATTTCTATACATAAGCTATGAACAAAAAAGAATTGCAAAACTTCTCAGCAGCCTCAAAAGTCAATATCGACCAAACTAGAATGGCATTTAGGAGAGGAATGCTTGGCTGATGAAAATAAATAGCAGTAAAATAGCTTCTCACTTGGAATTTTTATCTAATACCGTATCAAGTCTGTAATGCTTTGCAAGTGTCATGCAATGCATCACTGGTGACTGCAGAAATGTGCAGAATTAATAGAGAAGGTGCCTGGATGTGGAATAGCTCCCCACCTCCAGCCTTCCTGAAAGGTTTCAGTTTGATGTATGATATTCCTCTGGTGAAAGTATAAACTCTATTAGTTCACAAAGTGAGTCTTATTCTTGAGTTCCAGCAAAGAAGCCCTTTGCCTGAGGCCCTGGTTTCATACCATCAATTTGTCTTTATCCCAACGTGCATCTTTAGCTGTGAAACTGTGTGGTTGAGTTACAGCACTTCTAACAGGAGTGACTGTGGGGTTGTAAACATGTGGATTAGAATAAAATCTGGGTTAATACTTTGCTAACTTTAAACTCCTGAAGCAGAGGAAGGGAGTAGCAGATAGATGGGTGTGAATTGGCAGGCTGCACATAGAGGAACTCCAGCAGGAAGGGGAGTATGGATCTGGGTGACTGGTGTGCTATGAAATAAAAGGGCACATCAAAGAGCCAAAATACAACAAATATTGCCCAGAAGATGTGGGATTGGTTTCTCTAGAGATCCTTTCTGTTCTGTTGTCCTGCCCCTAGAATGTTACTGTCCCTAACACTGTTACTGTCACTAACACAGTCCAATCATTGTTTTGCACTTAAGAATCATCCTTTCCTATGTTTTGATTTCTTCTCTGTTTTAGAGCAGGGGATGGAGTGGGTGGGTGGGAGAACCCACAGGGATGGACATCAGCAGAGCACAGCATGTGTAATCAGTCCATTCAATCATACAGGTACAAACACAATATCCCAGTGCCAGAAGAAAAGAGCCTATGGAGCAGGTGTTAGATCTCTGAATGCATCTGCCCAACACCTCTAATGTTTTGATGAAAACTGAGTGTTCTGAGCCTTCCTTCCTTCCTTGACAGGTTCCATGTCTCCCTCATGTTCAGCAGAAAGACCCAGCAGGATGTTCCCTGTTCTGGAAAACAGCCTCCATGGAACACATCTCAAAGTGCTGGACCCTTTTTATCAAGGGAATTTTGAGCAATCCCTAGTTCCCTCAGTAACCTACTCTAGTGGGCTGAGAAATCCCTACTAGGTAAGTGCCACTGTAATTTTTAGGCTCAACAGGCACAAACCAGTTTGCTGTACTGGTTCTGCACAGATGTAAGATCTTGCTAAGAATGGGAGGTGGTTGTTTGCAGTCAGATACAGGTATTTCAAAGTTCAACACCTGAATCTTTATCTATTTGTGTGCAACTGCAAGCAAGAGCAGCTCCATTCCTTTGGTTAGAAACATTACTGTGTGACTGGTATCACAGTTTGAAAAGAAACTGAGAAGCAGGTTCTGCATATGACCAGACAAAGAAAAAGTTCAGGAAGCCTCTCCGTATCTTCAGATCAAGATGAACTTTGATAAACTTGGGTTATTAAAAACACAAGCAACATTTTTCTTCCTCTTTTGACTTGCAAATTAAGCTAAACTCGCATAATCAAATCTGATGGGAGTTTATTTTCAGCTGAAGAGTTCACCATAGATTTGAAAGACTGAACCCAAGATGATAATTGCATACTGTGAACTGCCCCTGCTGTAGAAGTTTTCCTGATTTCAGAGCAAAAAAACTACGTGGTGAAACAGGGTTGTGAACTAAATGAACAGTTAGAAATGCAGAATTTGATGTTGCTCATTCAAATGTAGTAAGGATTTTGATTTGGTTCCTTTCTCCCTTCCTTTGAAATGCTATTTACCTACATCAGAGTTTAATAAGGTTAATGTGTTAGATGTTCCCCCAGTGTAAATTCTATCAGTGAGAAGAATACTGCCTGAATAGAGTCCTCCAGCTCTATTCACTTGCTTTCAATGTGTCAAATTAATTTTGCCACATGGGTAATAAAAGCTGTGCTTCTGTGTATTTCTGTAAACATTGTACGATTTAGAAAGTGTTTATGATTTCTTTCAACAATGAAACTTAAACTGTGCAGAGTCCAATATCAGCGAGTAATTTCAGAAGCGACTGAGGCATGTAATTGAGTTTGTCAGTGTAATTGTATTTTGGAATAGATAGTGGTATGTTTTTTTAGTCGTTAGCGAGTCTTGTATTTAGAGTGCTGATTAATTCTATTAGAGGAGTTAATTAGACCGAGAAGGTGGGGGTGAGAATGGATACAAATCACTTTAAAGCACTGCATTTAACTCAGGGTTGATTAGTCCATGCACAGAGAAATGCCACCTCTCCCTGTTTTGGACTCACGCGTGTGATTAGAGCTCATCAGTGCAGCCCCATGCCTGTGACAAGGGCAGATGATGAGTATGGATGCAATTCTCTCTCCTTTCAAGTGTGAACTTCCAAATTAAGGCACTGCAGGATACAGGGTTGGCCTGACTTAAAAATAATAAGCTCCTGTGCATACTCTGTAATAATAAAAATAATAATTACAATATCTGTATTTCTGGCACAGCCTCCCCATATTGTTTCCTGTAAAGAATAAAAGGCAGTAAGGAATAGACAGGCATCACTTAAGGGCACTCTCAGACTTCAGAAGAGCTTGGGTTCAAGTCTTGGCATTGGAGATTCAGATCTTCCCTGCAAAAAGAAAAGAGACTTGGATGATGGAGGTCTGGCATCTCCAAGCAGGAGCACATCTTGTCCACAGGAACCTGCAAGGGCCCTGCCTGCACCAGAGGGTGGGTGCTCTGCAGAGCAGCTGCCTTGTCGAGAAGTGGGAGCTGAACTTGTGGCTGCATTAGAAAATATCTGTAGACCTGACCCAGGGCCTGGGCTGGTGGTGGACATGAAGTATTTTTAGAGAACATCACTAGCAGCCATGGGATGACAAATGGAGGATTGACAAACATTTATCCTCCCTGTCTTCTAGAGTACTGGGCACAAAAAATGCACAGTCCTAAGAGTGGCCATGGAGAAGCTGATGTGGCTCTTGGGTCCTCTGCATCTGACCCAGCATGAGCCACGGCAGCTCAAAGTGTGGGCAGGCTGAGCTCAAGTCCTTCTCCCCCTCTCCATCCCCACAGTCTGCCCCAAAGCACTTCTGGGTGTGAGATGTGAGGGGGAATGGAGAATTGAAACAGCCTCCTTTAAACCCAATATATGTGAGATAAATATGTGCACAATAGATTTTTAAGCAGCAGTTGGTGTGTAATTTTTAATCACCTGGAATATTTCCAACCGGACAAACACAAGACACTGTCAGAAGAGCACAAAAACAGGCCTTGAGGCATCATCTGAGCTGCACAAAACTCAGGTCCCTTTATAAACCAAACCTACATATTGGGAGCTGGTGCAATTTTCTGGAAAACAGTCTCAGTCTGATTGGATGCGAAGGAAGGATCCTGTCAAACGAAGCAGCGGTCAGGACTGCACAAAACCCAGGTCAGCAGCCTGCACGTTTTCAAGGAACTGTGACACCGTGTCAGGGACTTGCTCCCATGCTGCCTGGTCAGGCCATTACAGTGCTGTCAGTAAAAATGCCTCTTATCTTCCAACTCCTTCCACATACAGATAAAGCAGCCATGCTCAATACAGGGCATATTTTAATAAGATTCAGAGTGGTAACATCTGGCAAATTCACATGTCATGTGCTGCTCCTTCCCCATGTACAAACAGCCCCTGTTCCCATGCTTTTTTGTTTCCCTTAGATAATGGCTTTTCTGCAGCAGAATGTGACCGGTAGGTTATCGGCCGGGAATGGCAACGGGGCTCACAATGGCACGATAGGAAGGGATGATCACAAACTTCTACCCCTGGGAAACCTCACATCAGAAGCCAGCTCTGATACTCCCACTGAGAGGAGAAGAGCTGGCAAGTTTCTCACTGCAAAACAGAAGGAAAAGGAAAAGGGCCCTGGAAAGTCAAAGGAAGGTGAATAAGAACTTCTTGTCACCAGCCTCCTTCCGCCGGTCCTGGGAAGGACCTCTCGGCTGCCTCTCACCGAAGGGTTGTGCTCCACAGTGTCAAAGAAAACATGGACAGGGGCCCAGGAGTTCTCAGCTGGTGGAGGAGCTGCTTATGTCCCCTGAGAGACTCATCCTGTGACTCTTCTAGAAAGAGTTTGCAGAGCTACCAGACTGTCAAAGCCACCCACTTGTACCAGTAAATCCATGTAGTTTGAGTTTGGTGAGCAGAGCCCTGTGGTGTATGGACAATATGATGAATGGAGTTGTCCCATTCCTGCTTTTCTGGAGCTGCTGTTTCACTTCCCTCCAGGTGCTTAGCTGTGGGTTTGACTTGCAGCTACTAGAAAACAGAAGAGGAAGACTGAGCTTAGGCAGCCTTCCTCCCCCTCCTCCTGAGGGACAAGGCAGCACACTCCCCTGTCTCTTCTGGATTTAGGGATGGGACTCTCCATGGAGCAGCCATCTCCATCCACTCCAGGGATGTCCCTGGCCCTGTAGAAGGGAATATGAAGCAGGACTTCATGTGATCTTACAGGATATACACAGCAGTGTAGAGTGATGGCAAAAAGGGACATGCAGGAATTTTGGGACAGGCAACACGTGCCCCAGCAGCTGGTTCTTATGAGTCTGTGCTCCCTTCAGCCCTCTGCTCCCTGTCCCTACACTTTCACCCATGTCCTTTGGTTTCTTTGTCCTTCTCTGAGTAGCCTAAGCAGACTGAGAAGAATTTTCTTTGAATTAGATGATACTAAAAATGAATTATATCAAGCACACAGCGCCAAACACACAGCTCATTTTTTAAAGCAAGCTGTATTATTTTTACAGTTTACATTTAAAAAATAGCTGTAGTTTGCACGCCAAAGTTCAGTTCAAATAAACTCTCAAGCTCCCTCCTTCAGTGACATGTCCCAATAGGTGGATTGTTTCAGCCATGGTGGCTGCTCTATATGTCATTGCAAGCATTTCCCATCAGCTTTGCTCCCTGGGAGCTGAAGAGGGAATTTAGCTGATAAAATCATTGAGCTGAGCAAACAGCTGGCAATGAACTAATTTTCTAAAATACTGCTTCTTGCCTGTACAGAAACAACTGCAATTTTTTGCAGATGGAGCAGCGCAGGGGAGGTGAGAGTCATCCTTGAACTGGAGCAACACATTTCTCCCATGAGTCAGGGCCACCATCTCTGAGTGGTCATCCCAGAGTACTTCTGGGACACAGCATTGGGATGGAAGACAAATCCAAATCCTTGAAATTCAAGAAAATCCAATTTAAATGGAGTCTTTCCTTACAAGGGTTCAGCAAAATAGCCTGGGGGGTCATGCTGGGTCTGCACCAGGATGGCCTTGTTCTTGTGCTGGTCCATACTGGCTGGAAGTGGAGGGAAAGCAGGTCCAGCACTAATGTTACATCCACTCCTTCTCCTAGGAGAGAAAATCCACCTCATGTTTTGCAACTTTGGAGGAGACCGGGTCTGTTAATCCTCTTTATTAAAAAGAAGAAGGACCTAAATCACCAGAATGACTCAAGAAAATTGGCGGTGAAGGAACCAGGTTTTGTGGAACCAGCCACTCTATGGGAATGTCAGGGATGCTCCTCTGGGACATTTGGAAATGCATAATTGCCTGGGCAGCTTAGGGCCATTCTGTTGCAAACTTTTTCTTAACTCTGCTTCCTGAGTCAACTAGGTCATTGCATCAGCCACAAAATGAGCTGAGAACAGACATGAGTGATTCCTGTGTCAGGGACTATAACCACAACTACAGGCATAATTGAGATTTTCCTTCATTTCTCTTATGTGCTAAAATGGAAATATTAGATTAACTCAGCTGTGCTGTAAGACTAACTGCAGAGAGTCTCTGGAAGACGTGTTCACATGGAAAGGTCACTACGTCGCCACTGGATGGTTATTTCACTTATTTGACTCAATAGTTAAAATGTATGTTTTCTGTCTTTCCCAGACTGTTCATCTTCAATTGTCCAGGCAGCCAATAAGGCAGAATAAATGAGGAGCATCCAAGAGTTGTACAGTTTAAAGCTTTCTATCATTATGCAAAATCTATATCATCATTAATCACCTTTTTCCTTAATGAATTTGGGGACTGGTGTTTCTGCTGCTAAGTACTCAAAGGAGTTATTAAATTTATGGCTGTCTGGTTCCCCCATCTGTTTCCATAAAAATTTACTGCAATTAGTATTTCAGCAAAATTTCTAAATCCTGCCAGACTTCTTAAGAACAGGGAACACTACTGTAAGCGTGAGGGGGAGCTAATGGTGTGTAAGTGGCAAAAAATAATCTAAAATCCACATTAAACCGGTTTTGCCTGTAGTTTGCAGGAAGGTTAAGGCAGGAAAAGGGAATCTGACAAAATGGGGGAGAGGCTGGAAAAATTCCTGCCTATTCAAGTCCAGCTGTCCACTGCTGGCTAGATATTAGGAAAATGTTTAGTTCATTTTCATTTTTCTGAAGGAGGCAGCTCCAGAAGAACGTGGACAGAGGTTTGCAGCACAGCTGCTGAGCACACAGAGGCGAACCAGGCAGTGGGGTGGCAGCTGGTGGCAAGTATCAGTCCTGGGTGTAGGTCCTGGGAACAGAGCTCTGCTTCCCTCTGCAAAAGCCCTGGAGTCAGGGGCCTCTCAGATTTTACTACACTGAAGCTGTGGCCAGGAGCATTGCTGCCCTATCCCTGGCAGAAATAAGCTGCAGAATAGAAACCTGTGCTTTCACAAGGATCTGGCAGGAGCTCTCACCTTGGTGTGGGCATGTCAGGTGTTTAAGGAGGCTGGTGACAGTGCTGTCTCCTGGAGAAGCACCAGTGTCACACCTTTCTGGTGTGTGCAGCCACACCACACTCCTACAGAGGAAAAGCCCTTTGCTCTACACTAATTTCACAGTTCTGTGTTTGTTTGTAATAAAATGGGACAAACAACATTTTGATATTCAAAGGATTGTGTTTTGTTCTTAGTGGGCCATGATGTTCTCCTATGGTGCACTGCAGCCTCTTGGGTGCCATATGTGATCGTACTATTGAAGATCCCCTTTCAGCTGGCTTCCCTGGCCCCATCGTGCACCTGCTTATTATCAAATCAAAGGGATCCCTGAGTCTTTATTTTCACTGTATTTACGCCAGGATAAATTTTTTGCAGCTGATAAATTTCCAGCTGCTTTTACGAACAGTGGGACGGGCCCAGTTTCTCAGGAAGGAAAAACTGCCGGGCGTTGTCCGAGCTGCAGCAAAAATGACAACCCAAGAAGGGCTGACTGACTGGAAGGGGTTGGCTCCAATGTGCCTGGATTGCTCAGGAGGAAGATAATGAACAGAACGAGGAGAGCAGTTGCTTCAATAAATAAACTGGAACATGTGTGCGACCGATGCCGCCGGGGCCTGATATATGCCAAGAAGTCTGTTTCTAACATCTGCTCTTCAGCAGCCTTAATATGTTATGACCAGATCAATATATCTTCTGCTGCTGGTGTCAGACATCCTACAGCAGCTAGAAGCTGGTGGAGGAAATGCAGGCAAACAAGCATATAGACATGACTACATATACACAGGTACACACATACAGGAATTTTTGTGTATCATTAGAAGGATTTATAATGTGAAATCAATCAAAAATGGTGCTTAAGTAGCCCTGACAAAGAAGAGCCATTAGTGGCTGACATTCACTCCCTACAATGTCTCTTTTTTTTCTGCAGAATATATGTTAGAGGATTGCTATGTTGTTGGAAGCTCATATCCCACTCGGTGCATCCATAGATGCAATATGTTCTTTATCCCACTGTAATTAAAAGGCTTTTCATCTCTTGCCAAGGCTTTTATGTGCTGCAAAGGCTGAGAGAGGCAGGTGAGGTGGGGTAGGCATAATATCATTTTTAAAAGCATTCTAAACAACCTGCAGCCACGGGCAGGACAGGGCAGAGAAAAAGGGGCAGGGAGCAAAAAAGAAGATGGACAGAGGGGCTGAGCAAAAACATGGTGGTCAGCAAGATGCTCTGGTGCTGGCAGAGTCAGCACTTGCATGAGAATGAACATAAGTGTTTATTCTCTTCTCTACTTCATAGTATTGCCCTCGCAATGCCTGTGAAAAGCACCACGTGGCTGTTCCTCGGCCACCTCTGCTCACCCTCCAGCCCCTGAGCTTCAGCCACAGCTGGAAGCAGGCTTGGGAGAAGGCACAGGACCATGAAGAGGAAAACAGGATCAAGCAAAGATATGGGACCACAAACATCTGTTATTCAGGTGAAGTCAGACACCACCTGCACCTATGCCTTGTTCTTCTTCTTTGCAGTGGAGATGCTGGAGAGCATTTTCTCAGAAGGCACAAAGAATGCAAGAAACAGGATCTCTTTCTTCACTCAACTTACTCTGCAAGCCTGGGGAGAGTCCATTCAAGGACTTGGCACAAAGATTAATGTTTGGCCTGTGGCATTAAGCAGAACTTGTTCATTTAAGACAGGACAGTGGCTTGGAAGAATAGAGGGTTGTGACCTCCCTGATGCAGCAGCAGTTCTCCTGACAGAAGGTGATAAATAAAAGTCAGTGCTGCAGAGTGTATCTGAAAGCTTTGCACTGTACCATCTGAAAAATGCTTGCTGTGACCCCAAGAACCTTTACATCAGGAGACCTCCTGGGCACATGTGGGTAATAAGGTCTCGTTGTAAGCGCTGCCATCAGTGGGTTGTATGGGAATAGCGGTAACTCTAAAACCACGCCTCATTTACTGCAGATGTCTGATTTCCCCCTCAATATCGCTCCAAAGCACCTAATTTAACGACAGACATGGACCTGGAAACTGAGGAACTTTCAATTTTTGTGTTTATTTAGCCCCTTACCAGAGCACCAGCTGCAAATGGTAGATTTCATATCCTTTTTATTTCCATGTAAATAGTAGGGTTCTTTCAGACAGCCAGGTGCTCTGCTGGATGTTACTGCTCACAGTCCAGTTGTATATATTACAGCTGGAATACATAACTGTGGCTCCTGCTTCTTCCAGGAATCAGAATCAAAGTTTTCATAGTATCATTGAATGCTTTGGGTTGGAATGGACCTTAAAGATCATCCAGTCCAACCCCCCTGCCATGGGAATTTTTACAAACTAATTCCTGGGACAGCAAACTTGCCTGCCTTAGGCTTCACACACTAATCAGGCATTGGAGGAAAGGTGGTCAAACAGTCACACTGGGGACAGGTGTGGTAGTAATGTCAAAGGAGACCGTTTGTTGGATCATTCCTGATATGAAACCAAGAAGTGTTTCTCGATAAACACTACAAAGCCTAAACTAAAACAAAATATTGATAATTTACCAGATTGTCCTAAAAATGATAAGTTAGGACCAGAAAACCAAGGAGCTGCCTCAAAAAATCAAAGGAAGTTGAGAAATATGACATTCAGGTTCCATTTTTGCCTGCAGAGCTTTGAGCTTTTCACTCAAAATGAAAAAGAAGACTAAATGAAATGAAGAGTGCTCTGACACCACCTGTCTCTGGGGACCGAGGCAGCTCAGAAAAAAAAAATAAAAAATCACAGGGTTGTGGGAGAGCTGTAATAAATTTGCTGGAGTTGGCAATTGCACTTTGACGTCAGTCACAGCGTTGCTGTGGGCAGGTGTTACAGCCCAGGCCAGCACAGCGCTGCAAACACCCTGAGCAGCCTGACGAGGACGAGCTGAGCTGCCTGGAGTTGGGAACGTGAGGCACCATCACTGCTGTGTCCAAAAGTCATCCCAAAGTGGTGTGCCTGCAGCCAAGGAAATCTTGGAATCGAAGCCCTTCTGGTTCTGCCTGCGCTCCAACAGCGCTCTCCAACATTCGCCCTTTCTCCCTCCTCTGCAATCACACTTCCCGTAATTTCGAGTGTGGTTTCCTGCTGGGTGAGGATTACGTGAGGGCTCTGTGCCAAAACCCTCCTTGCAACTTCTGGAACCACTGATTACTCGAATGCCCTTTGTGGAGAGGGGGAGAAGCGAGACACAAATGCAAAACGTTGAAGTGCTTGGAACGGGAGTGAAAAATGGCATTTTCCCGTCCAGGAGAGCCAGCACAGATCCCGGGGAGAGGCAGGAGAGACGACCCTGAAGAAAGGAGATGTCGTTTATTCAGCACGTGGAGAAAAGTGGAGGTTTCCACAAATCAAATAAAAAAATTACATCTTCCATACAGTAGAATTTATGTGAACCCTCCTATCTAATACATTCTCCGCCCACCTAATGCATATTTTTTTTGGTTGATGTGATCTTTATTCGATGTAATCTTGTGCAATGCTTGAAACACAAAACTTCTTTTATCAGGCGACTTTTATTGAGGTTATCAGATGTCACCAGCTACGTTTACAAAAAGCGAGAAAATTCGGCGCGAAGGCATCAACATCAGCTGAGGAAAAGCTCCAAGGGATTTCGGGAATGTTTTTACCTTAGAGTATATATATATATATATTTTTTTTTCCCCCAGTGGGAACAGGTTTTCTTTCCCAACACACCCCTGGCAGGGGCAGCGGGCACCTCTGGCGCACCCACCGGCGCCTCAGAGGCAGCGGGAAGAACCACTTCTCCGCGTTTCTGGAGCGGCCGGGCCGGTAACGCAGAGCAAAGCGGCACCAAGTGAGAACTAATTAACACCCGGCGCTAATTGAGGGCACGGCCGAGGGCGGCGGCGTCGCCGCCCGCTGTGCGCACGCGCAGAGCCCGCGGTCACGTGACCTCGGCCCGGGAGAGGCAACATGGCTGCGCCCATGGGAGCGCACGGGGCGCGGCGGCAGCGCCGGGGCCGCTCCCGCTGATCCCGGGCCGGGGCCGAGGGAGCCGAGCCGAGCCGAGCCGAGCCGAGCCGAGCCGAGCCGAGCCGAGCCGGGCCGCCACCCCTGAATGGAGCCACGCGAGTCCTGGGCGGCCTTGGCGGTGAGTGAGCGCGCCCAAAATAGATTCCTTCGCCGGGTGTGTCAGAGAGCGGTCCGTACCCAGAGGGGAGTTATGTGGTTTGTTTACAGTTCTGCGGTGGGAAATCCACAAAGCCAGCACCGCGACTACCAAAGCTTTTCCCTGGTTATGCGTTTTAGCAAACAAAGCCACTGGTGTTCATTGGCTACAGGTTATGTCGTTTTCTTATTAGTATTCTGTCTTCTATTGGTCAATTATCCTCTGGTTCTTATGCTAATTAGTCCATATGCTCAGTTTTTCTCTTCTTTTGGGTTGGTGGGTTTCTTGGGTCGGTTATTGTAAATTACCTTTTACCCAGTTGGAGCTGATTCAGCACAGTTGCTGAGTTGTCTTTCTTTCCTCCTTTTTTCCTCCTTCCTTTCCTTCTTATCTCTGGGGCTCTGCCAGATGTCCCTGTGGCCTGTAAATTCTGTGTCCACTATCAGTCGGAACAACCTTCTTCCCAAGCCTTGGTAACTTCCCCCTGTGTCTGAGATCACTGAAAGCCCTAAACCTTAACAAGGCAGTTCCCCCAACAAGTAATTTTCCAACACCTGGACGTCACTTAAAGCTTGTTGGCTGCTCTCTGTTGCATGGGTTGAATTCCCTTCCTTGTTGGTTAGGTTTGAAAGTAGACAAAGATCAAACATCAAAGGACATCCTTTCTGAAGGAAATTTTTACACGTCCCACATTTTGCAGCAGCCCTGCCTGTTGCCAAGGTGATGTTCTGAGCTGAGGGATGGCTGTGGTTCATCACCCCATGGCTTCAGCAGCCACCCTGGGGACACAGGGAGACCCTGACTTAGAGATGCATTTCCCACCCTGAAAGCTGCTTTTGGCCCCAAGTGCCATAGCTGGGGACACCCTTGGAAACTTCCAGGGCTCGCTCTGGGTTCTGTGTGGGATTCAGGGGTGTGATGCCTTGGGGTAGGGTTGGGAGAGCTGTGGGAGAGTTCAGCTCCCTGCCCCAAACACCCCAGGGGAAGCTGGTTTGGTCACAGCTCAGTGCCTTGGAATTGGGTCCTGGTTTTGTTTAACTGTTGTGATGGAGTTTATAAAGTCATAGAATATCCTGAGTTGGAAGGGACCCACGAGTCTCACTGAAGTCCAGCTTCTGGCCCTGTGCAGAACAGCCCCAAGAATCCCACCCTGTGCCTGAGAGTGTTGTCTGAACACTCCTGGAGCTCTGTCAGGGTTGGTGCTGTGACCACTGCCCTGAGGAGCCTGTTCCAGTGCCCGACCACCCTCTGGGGGAAGAACTTTTTCCTGATATCCAAAGTAAACCTCCCTGACACAGCTTCAGACCATTCCTTGGGTCCTGTTCACAGAGCAGAGGTCAGTGCCTGCCCCTTCTCTTCCCCTCGTGAAGAAGCTGCAGATCACAATGAGCCCTCAGTCTCCTCTTAAATAAGTTCAACATGTATGTCCAACTCCTGGTAAAGGCTCTTCACCTGTTTGACTTCTGATAACACTGCTGTTTCTGAGAGGTGAGGGAGAAGGTGTGTTTTAGGTGTCTTGTTATCCCAAAATCATCCCTTTTCTCTGCAGATGGCATAAGCACACAGATATTGTCGCCTGCTGGCAGGTGCTCTGTTGGCTGTTTCATGAATTTAAATGACATTTAAGATACAGAACTTTGAGAACTTAAAGAAGCAATTAGTAACTTTTGATTCATGCTTTAACAGATGGCTAGATTAAATCTGATTAAATCTGATCAATGTTATTTTGAGCAGATAAGGATTTTGATGAGAAAGAGTAAAGAAAAATCAATGCATGCAAAATAGCCAACTAGATTAAAGGAGTAATTAACTTATTGATTAAACCTTTAGGAGTAGATAGTGAACACCTCTCTGAATCCTCTGTTGCCCTGAAAAAAATTATCAGAGTAACACACATGTGATTTGTTTTCAGGCAGAGTTAAAAATCTGTGCAGCTGTTTCTCGTGTGCTAATCTGTATGAAGTAGACTTCAAACTATCTTTTGTGTTCTGGCACTGCATCTAAATAATGTCTCATAATGGATTAATGCTAACTATTGATTTATTTTTTTAATTAGATTTTCTGTTTATTTCAGTCTCGTCTCCCTGTTTTTGCCAAGTAATTCTTTTCTCCAGTCAGCCATGCCATGGGGTAACTTAAAAAAAATACAGTCATCTAGAAACACAGACAATGGAAGAAGATTGAGCTCTAGTTGAACCAATTTTTTTAGGGTTTTGTTTTTTACAAATTGCTTTGGATAAAATCCTTCCCCTTTTCCTTATGACTTTGAAAACATCTTTATTGAATATGATTTCCAGTACAAGAAGGGAGCCTAAAGAAACATGGAGAGTGACTTTTCACAAGGGCATGTAGTGACAGGACAAGGGGGAATGGCTTCAAACTGACAGAGAGTGGGTTTGGATTGGATATTAGGAAAAAATTCTTCCCTGTGAGGGTGGTGAGGCCCTGGCACAGGTTGCCCAGAGAAGCTGTGGCTGCCCCATCCCTGGAAGTGTTCCAGGTTGGACATGGCTTGGAGCAACCTGGTCTAGTGAAAGGTGTCCCTGCCCCTGGGACAGGGGGTTTGGAACTTTAAGGTTCCTCCCAACCCAAACCATTCTGTGATTCTATGTTTGTTTTTTTTTAATAGGCTTTTATCAACAAAAGAAAATAAAGCAACTTTAGGCTTTGTTCAGCAAAGGAAATGGGGTGGGAGGAACACTTTAAATGAAGAAGTTTGCTGGAAAAATGTGAATGTGCTTTCTAGAGGTGCTTACAGGGGGAGCAGAATTGCTTCAATCTTTCCCTGATCTTATCACACAACTCCTGGAGGTGTTTGTTGGTCACTCAGTGCTGTGTTGATAAGTGACATCCTCTGTCTTGCTTTTCTGTGTAGAGGGGAAGCGTTGCATTGCTTTGCTTGCACTATTCAAAACACTGAGATTGTTTTAAAAATACCTTAAAAATGGTTTAAAAGTTGTAATATCTATTCTTTCTTTTGTTGAAGCTTCCCTGTTACAGCTATAGAAGCTACTGAGGTCTGTGTAAGACCATCAGTTTGTAAACTGACCTCAGGAAGGCCACAATCAGTAGTGCTTTGGGTTGGTCCTGCCTCAGTTTCCCATATAAGCACCACAGCTTCACCCCTGAAAGTATTAATGTGCTTTATTCCTTGGTTTTGTCTTGCAGGCTGGTGGAGTTGCCGGTGTCTGTGTTGACTTGATCCTTTTCCCCCTGGATACTGTAAAAACAAGACTGCAGAGTCCTCAAGGATTTAGGAAGGCTGGTGGTTTTCGTGGCATCTATGCTGGTGTTCCTTCCACTGCGATAGGATCCTTTCCAAATGGTAAATTGTCTTGGGATTATGCTTTGTCTTACTACAGTGGGGATTTATGTTGCATAGGACATTCATGCTTCCTCTTCTGCAGCTGCCTGTTTGGATTCTGTGAGTCCATGTCCAGCTGTAAGAGCAGATTCTAGAACTGTACAGTATTGAACAAACTCTTGAGCAAGCCTGGAGTGAAGGCTGCTGCATGTTCACTCTGAAAAGCAACCCTAGTTCCTTTGAATGGTACCTGGATATCAGCCTTACTTATAGGGGCACCCTAAAGCATTTCTAGGTGCCAAAGAGGGCTTGAGACTTCCTTGCCCTGGACACTTTAGTCATGAACCCACTCTGCCACAGCACTGGAAAGGAATCAAAGTCCAAAGTGCTTGAGCAACAACATACTTTTGAAACTGATCTTTTTAAAAAGTAAACGCTTGCAGCTCCTGCAGAGAAAAGGCATCTGAAATTCCTGATTCCTTTGTCCATTTTGTCTTTGTAGGGAGGGATGAAAAAACAGCAAGCTATGCTGTCAGACATAAATGTCAGGAGAACTTTGCTGACAAATCCACTGACACCTTCAGATGTTTGATGTCCTTCATAAGGTGATATAAAAAAAAAAATCAGTTCTTTATCTTGCCTGCTCTGTTATCTGCTTTCGAGGTGATAAGCATCTTTTGATTAGCAGAAGGCAATTCACATGGCCCTTCTGTACAATTAAAATCTGTTTCCCCGCAAGACATGTCATTTTTTCCAGGATTTACATCTCCAAAATCTGAACTGTGGTTTTATCTTTCCAACGAATGGCTGAGAACTGAAATTACCTTTAGGAGAAGGAATAACCCTTAAGGTGTAAGTGCCTTTGTAGCTGACTGTTGCAGTGAATAAACACAGCTCATGTTGCTGTGCTCAGCTTAGTTTTGTATGGTTTTTGTTCACTGCATAAAACTTTTACAAGTCTTTTACTTTGACAAGCTTGGAAAAAAAAATTATGGCACTAAATTGCAAAATATTAAACTGATGATAGCAGGCAAGAAGTTATTAATAAACTGCTACTGAAATAGTTTTGCACATTAGGGAGGGCAGAATTGTATCAAGTGCCTTGATGAATTTTGGGTTGGTTTGTTTTTCTTTTCAATTAATCATTTTTTGTTCATGCCCAAAAAAAACACCATCTATTCAATTGCACCAAAAGATCTTCTCTCTATCTGAATATAGAAAGTACCATTTTTGCAAAATGTGCTGGACATTCATGACTAATTAACACATCTTTCCTTATCCCTGTACTAAATGTGGCCTGAAGTCCTGACACCTTTGATATTAATGGGATATTTGCCAGGATAGCCAAGAGCATAGACTTCTAAAGGAATTATCCCACAGATTTTGTTCATACTGCTGTACTGTTTTGGTGGAAAAATATCCTGGTTTTAATTAAAGTTGCACAAAAATAGGTGTCAAAATCCATCTCTAAATGCTTTTTGTGCTAGTTCTGTGATGGAGGAATAGTGAAATGATTGCATGTGTTCTTGAATTTCAGCTGCTGCATTTTTTATCACCTATGAGAATGTGAAATCCCTGCTGCCCCATGGCTCTTCATCTTACCTGTCTCCAGCAACACACATGGTGGCTGCCTCCCTTGGGGAAGTGGTAAGAAGGAAGTTCATATATTGTGTGTGCATGAGAGGAGAGGAAACCAGTCAATTATGAAAACTTGGATTTGGCGTCGTATCTTTTTGAGTGCTGACCTTGCTTGTGACAGTTCTTACAAACTGGCACTTGTAGGGATTGTTTCAAAGTGAGTAAGTGACTTAATAACAATTCTTTGTGGGTCTATTGGGTGATCTTGCTGAGTCAGTAGAGGGTGAAGGCATGGATTGTTCAAAAACATAAATAAACCTTTACAGGATAGAGCTGTGTAACTTCATGTGCCAAACAATGTGTAAGGTTTCCTGATGAACCCTGTGTCAGTGGAAAATATAATGGATAATCTAATGAAGCTTTTTCACTTGGGATGAACATTTCTGTACTTTAGTGACAGCTTTTCACATGGTCTCTCTGATAGCTGCAGCCTGTACTTTAATGTGTTGGTTGGGTTATTGCAGCTTAAAGATGCATGTGAATAATGGAAATAATTTCTATATATAGGCTTTTTGAAAACTCTTTCCTCCCACTGTTTTCAAAAGTTGCTGTGTTTCTTATCCATTAAATCCATTACTTTGTTTATAGCAGGTTCTGGAGCTGCTAATAATGGCTTGCTTTGCCTAGGTTTATACAATACCCAAAATAACTGGGACCAAATTCAGTAAACACTTTAGATATCGTTGAGGAAGGTCACAAGAGAAGCCTCTCTTGTTTTGCTGCCTTGGTTGCCCTTGCCTTGTTAACAGCATGGACTTGGCAGAAATTAATGGAAGAGTATGATGTTTTTGTGTGTTTTATAAGTTACAAATGAAATAGCATTAACCCATTGAATTCAAGTAACAAAATACTTCTTGCCCTCCTGACTTTCCAATCTGGCATGTGTAGGCTGTTCCCCAGCTTATATTGACCACTCTTTAGGTTTTATAATAATAACAATAACAACAACAATAATAATAACAACAATTTATTTATTTATTTTACTTTGAAAGAAGGAAAGGTTTTCTGTACTACGGAAATGCCAAGGCTGTATTTGAGTGTTTGAGATTTTAAAAGTAATTTAATCACCAAAGTGCAATGCCAGGATGACTGGACAACTTGTAAATCCACAGAACTGAAAGTTTGGCTCTGGCAGGAGCTGGTAGGAGACACTCTGTGACAGGAACTTTTCTGTGCAAATAGACTGTGGCAGGTGTTGAAAGAGAACACTTTTCAGTGTGATCAGACTATGACCATTCCTTCTCTGTAGGTAAGTACCAAAGGCACTTTATCCACACACTTTATCCCAGAAGCTTGAATATTTTGTTTTTAAAAACTATCTGAGGTTATTTGCAAACAAAAAGATCAAGGTTGCTTTGGCTTAGCTGAATCAAATATATAATAGGTTCAGCAAAATCCTCCTTTCCCTGGATGCTGCTCTCACTTTTATCTGTTGGCACAGTGCCTTGGCAGTGTTTGGGGCTGGGTGTTGAGCTGCAAACAGTCCATGCTGTTCCTGCCAGTGCTGGCCACCTCTTCTCTCCAATTTTTGTCACACAGGGTGTTTCCTGGCACTGCACTGATAAAATGGGGTGTGAATTGATGTGTCCTGACAAGTTTGGGGTAGGGGAGTGGGCTGTATGAAAGTGGCTTTTCTGGCTCTTTTGCAACTTAAACTTGGCCTGTGGTGTGGGGCGGAAAAATTTGTTGTGTCTGTGGTTCCATATTTGCTTTTATTAACTGATTTTTTTCTTTCCCATGGTGATTCAGCTCAGGTGTAGGTTGGTCCCAAGCTACCAGGAGTGTGGAGGTGCCTGTGCCATCTCAGGTTAACAGCAGGTGCCTCACTGTTACAGCAGCACAGCCTGGCTACTTCCCACGGGAAGCAGTTCAGCTCTCCCTGCTCTCTGTGGGTGCAGTTTTGATCCCCAACTAATTTTCATTCTTCTGTGGAAATGATACTGATTAGATTGAATGGGATTTAGCCAGGAAACTTAATTTAACACACCAAGCACATGAAGATATGTCAGTGCAGCATCTATAACCACTCTGGTAATGGTAGATAGAAGGTGATAGATTTAGGGCTGGGTGGGATATGTTTGTGTTGCTGCCTCAGGTGGATTCTTTCTGATCTTGATTAGAGCCTGTGCTGTCAGGTTATGACTTCTAATTTAAGGCAATGCACAGAACCTATTTCCATTAAAATTCTCTAAAGGCTGTTAGAAATCAGCAAGAGGTTCTTCACCACCATGGCAGTGCATAGCCCTAAAATTCCTTGTTTCCTGATACCTGATAGAATGGCAGATCCATGAGGTGTTTAAAGTTGGGCTCATGAAGAGGTGCCAGTGCTTTGGAATAAAATACACCGGGGAAAAAAAACAACCCAAAACACTCTTCTTTGTCATGCAGGTTATTTATAGTATACTCCCTCTGCCTGTGAGCCTTCTGTGAGAAAGCTGTAATTGGGTAATTTAATTAGCAGGAGCCAAAAACTAGTTGGCTACAAATGACTCCTTCCAGCAGAACCTGTTGTCCTTTTTTTTCCCAAGGTGGTCTGTAGTCTGTGACCCTTCCAACTCAGGCACTTGCTGCTCTCATTTTGGGGCTGACAGAGATGGTGCAGCACAGTTAAATGAGTTGCTCAGGGCTGTCTCATGTGTTTGGCTCTTGCTACTCAAAGGCCAGAGAAATGTATATTGGTAGTCATTGAAATGGCAATGTCACTTAATGGTGTGGAAACCGCAATGTTGTAATAGCCATTTTTCAGCTCATTTTTCTGCTTTTTGCCAGCTTTTCATCTCCTCTTGGGCTGATGGGTGTGAGGGGAGAACTAAGCTGTAAAATACCTGAGATAGGTATTTGGAGATTTGCTACAACACACCTGTAATAAAATAGCACAAAGCAAGACCTTCTCACATTTAGTCTTAGTTGATCAATAGAAATATATAAACTAGTCCAAACTGTACCAGGGTGAAAGTTATAATTATAGTTTTATTGATTAGTCATTAAGTTTTAATCAGGCCATAACCACTGGGACTATTATTTTGTCAGTAGTTCTTTTTGGTAATATGTACTTTTCTTGCATCGTATACTCTAATACTTATTATAATATAATTTATATTATAATATAAATTGCTTTTAAATGTGAAATAATAAACCACACACTCTGTCATGTTAGGATTCCTAAGGCATGTCTTTGCATTTCCACACTGTTTTTTTATGAAACAGAGAAATTAAGATTTAGAGCAAAAAAGTGACTTTGGATTTCTAGGTTTGCTGTTTCTTCACAGAGTCAGATACCTTCTTGTGCACCAATAAAATGTGAGTATGTGCAAAGCTTAACCATGTGTTTGTGCTGACCAATCTACGTTTTGAATGTGACCCACTAAAAATAAAAAAAATAGTAAAAAGGAAGAGATACAAAGTTTGCATCAAGGTATGATAAAATATATGTGAGAAATCAGTCAAATGGGAAATCTTAGTTGTTATAACAGCCCTCTTCTGTACTGTTTGCAGCCTGTGGAAATTCATGAGAAACAAAGTCCCCAGAGACTGCTCTGGTCCATCTTTCCAGTTCCAGGCTGGGAGGCCCAAAACCAAGCAGGGGCTGTAAGACTGTTTTGGGTTTTCTTTCCTTTCAGGCAGCAGAAATATAAAAAGCTAATCTCATCTCCCAGAGTGAGATAAAGAAAAGTACATACAAAATCTGACCCTGTTAAACATAATTGGTTTCTCCTATAACTGAATCTCACCGTATAGGGACTCTAAATATCCCATAATACATGAAAAATTACTTACAAAGACACAGCCAAAACTCTAGAGGGCACATACATGATACATCATCTGGTCAAGGAAGAAGTAGGTTGAAGAATACATGGGTTACCAAGGGGGGGAAACCCCTTATTACACCACTTGTGTAACTGAAATCTGGAGATAGGAAACACACTTATGGCATACAGGACACTGGAATTTTTCATCTTGACTTTACTTTGCCCTGTATGTTTAGTCTGCCTGTATCTTTACACTGAGCTGCCAAATGTGCTTGGAAAACATGATATCATAGGGAGTGGAAAGGAAAACCAGATGGTCTAAAATTTTACTTTTAATATTCTGAGGCAGTGTAAGTAACTCTGAGAAGGAACAGTATTTTTAACCTCCTAGTGCCCATTTTAAGTAGTAACCAGGTGTGTCTTGCAGAACCAGAGTTAATTGTAAAGCTCAGATTGATTTGTACAGAGTTTATGTCAGTTTAATATGACAGTTTATGTATTAATTACAAGAAGCTTTGATAAATTGAAGTCCTCTTGTGCCAACCTCCTGCAAACATGGTTTTGTGGGACAAGTTTAAGGATGTCCCAGTTTGACTGATGAGGTTTCCTTCAGGGTTGCCAAAGTGGTTGGATTCAGCACAGATAATTTGGATTCAGCACAGATAATTTTGCATCCTGCTGGCCTTTCCATGGAGGTGAGAATAAAGTCGTTTGGCTCACGTTGTGGAGAAGGGAGCTGACAACAGCCTTTTCCATGTAATATTTAGATATTGTTATGGTTACCATCTGAGCTTTGCAAGATAATCAGTGAAAGTTTTAGGCTGTTGCTGGTAAATACTGGGTTCACTCTTATCTCTCTGACCTTTTGTTCTTGATTGGCTATTTTTGATGACATTGTCTTTCTTTTTTTTTCCCCTACTCTGTAAGACAGCAAGTTACCTTGACTTTCGGAGAGGAACTGTGTGGGAGGACTGAGGACCAGGATGGGAGGGAGATGTCCTGTTCTTTTGGCAGGTAGTTGTAATGACCATGCTCTGGAAGTAGATTACCAGCTGAAGTTACTGAGCTGCTTTTGTCCTTGTATAAGTTTCCAGAGTACTTTAGGGAGATTTGAATGCTGGAGATTTGAAATGTCCAAAAGTTTGTCGCTTCAATGGGGAGTGGGGATCATGTGGCTCCACAGGGCAAGGTGAGGACAGGTATTTCAAGGTGAAATTCCAAGCTCACCTGTGTATTCCAGTGTGTTGCCACTCGAGGTACTTCTGTGATAAGAGCAAAGTGTGTGATTCATCTGTGATTAGCATCTGAACCTCTATATTAATAACTTCGGAATTTTTTTATCTTCTTCCACAGTACTTCAACTTTTTTTCTATTTTCATTGATCAATACCTGTAATTTTAGCTGTGACTGTGCCTTTTGTGCTCTGCATATCTGGCTGCATCCAGGCTTTGGGAAGGGGAATGTGCTGACCCTGGCAAGATGAGCAGTGGAGGAGAGTGAGCAACGTCGGTGGTCTTTTGAATTAATCGTGGTGGGGTTTGAAATACTCATAAATTAATCTATGTGAGGTCAGGTCTGCAATACAGATGCTGCAGGATTTTTGCCAATTCCTTTTTCAGAAGCAGTGGTTGGGAGATGGTTGGGAAGGTGAGACTGCTGCCATTAAGAGTTAATGGGGAAAGAGCAGAGCTGGAGTGGATGGAAACTCAAATTAGAGCTGTGTCTGGGAATTGGTTGTAAATAAAGATGAATGCAGGAGTGAATCCACAAATGCTGCCAACAAATTCATCATACAATTAAAGGCTGAAACAGCAAATTAAGAACTGTCAAACACCTAACCAGCCACCCACGCTGATTTTTTCTTGTATGCTCCATGCTAACCGCATATATTGCCTCTTCTTCATCAGCTGCTCTTCCAACACTGCTTTGTGTTATCTGCTCAGTCCAGGGCTCAGAGGACATGGTACTTTGCAGTAAGGCTTGATGGTTGTCATGTCTTGTCTTTTAATGCCAGGGCTGATACTCAGCTGATTTAGAAATGTTCGTAGCTCGAAGTGTCTGTAGAGGAAAGCTAATTTGGATTAAGGAGTATAAGTGAGAAATAAATAATTCGAAAGTATTTCCTGATGGATTTCCTGACTTATTCTACCAGAGTCAGCTTTGGAAATGTCTGAGATACTTTGGAATAAACGTACCTTAAACTAATGTTCTACGCAGGGTTTGTCAGGAATAACTATGAATAGCTCCATATGTGGACAAGCCCACAATTCTTTAAGTGAAAAGGCTGAAGGAAAGAGTAAGGGATCAATTAGAGGAAAATACTTGATAAAATACAATGTAGTTGAAATTTCCGTGTTCTGGGCCAATGTAGCCCCCAGAGACTGAGCAAATTGTAAAACACTAGTCATCTTTCAACAAGAGACTTAATGTGTTTTCAGAAAATATTGCCTGTGTTCTCTTGCCTGGAATCTCATTACCGTCTGTCCTCCTGTAACACAGCCTGACCCCGCTTGGCTCCTTGGAAACAGTTTTATGCTGGATGGGATGCACCATGCTACTTTTGCTGAAAGAACAGTTTGGCTGGTGGATTTGATTAGTTTCTTAAGCCTTTTAAAATAAGTTTAACAGACTCTCCTGGTGAAAGAGTTGCTGGAATAGATTGGATCATGCAGATGGTTCTGTACGTTGAATTAAGGGTCTACTTTTCTGTGGTTTTAAGGCTTTCTGTGTTTAAATGTGGTAGTAATTTATGATTCAAGTGTCAACCAGGTTAAGGAAGACTTTTTTAAAGTTATTCATCTGATTTTTACCACTTGGATTTAACTTGTGACTACTAAGGAACTTCAAAATCCATGGGACACTTAGTTTGTGCTGGAGTACAAGAGATATGCATAACAGCAGGCCACTCTTGGTAAGTTTTAGGTTTAGTTTTAAAAAGGAAACAAAGCTAAATTGATTTAACTTTGAAAGAAGCTATTGAGTTATGCAAAGCACACAAACTTTCAAAATATGTGCAGTGACAAGTACTTGTGCAAAGTGTTTAGTGTCAGCCTTGTCAGCTTCACAAACTTTCCCTGTTCTTTGCCCTTTAACTGATGTGACTGGAACAAGAGTTTCTCCTTGCGCTGAAGAGAACTCTGCACAAATTTCCACTGTTTGAGGACAAGGGTGTATCTGATGTGGCTAAAGCAGAGGTAGGCAGGGAACACCCACAGCAAGATTTGTAGGGAATGTAGCTGGGCAATTGAAGGGCCATGTGTGGGGAGGGAAATCTGAGAGAGGGGCAGAAGCCCAGTAGCCCTGAGAGTGCTCCTGAGGTGATGGATGAGGAGGCAGCTGGGATGAAAAGGCTCATCCAAGAAGGTCATTGTGAAGGAAGTGTGTGGTGGTGCAGATGATGCTCTGAAGCAGGAACAAGGGAGCTCTGGAAAATAATAAAATGGAGCTGACTTAGGTTTGACAATGACAGGATGAAATAATGCTCTGCAAAACAGCTCTGCAGATTCCAGGTGAAATTGTCTGAGGTGGGAACTTGGGGGAAGTTGAGAACATTTGTGCAAAAACTCCAGTTTCCTAAATGCTTGTGACATTTGGTCCCTGTGAATGGTCTCCTCTCTGAAATAGTATGTTTTTAAGCTCTGGGAGGTGCTGAGATCTGAGGGATCTTGCTGGGTGAGGTTTCTCTTTGAAGCAATGTTTCCTGCCAGCATACAGGGGAGCTGCAGTTAAATTAATGAAGGCCTTATTGTGTCAGTCAGAGGCAAAGATGGGACAAAGAGCTTGGCATTGTCCAAGCTTTCCCATCCAGAGCCCATTAGTCAAAGCTTGTTCTCT
The DNA here is from genome assembly GCA_035041135.1 of Platyrinchus mystaceus. Taxonomy (NCBI): domain Eukaryota; kingdom Metazoa; phylum Chordata; class Aves; order Passeriformes; family Tyrannidae; genus Platyrinchus; species Platyrinchus mystaceus. Next base: position 6,027,113 of record JAWWLV010000024.1, on the reverse strand, counting down.
CCATGGGGTTTAAATTAGGAGTGGAGTCACCTGTTCATGACCCCAGCAGCTTTACACAGGACTGAATTTAACTGTGCTGGAAGGGCACTTCTGTGCTGTGCACGAGAGCGGGAGGGGAAAATAAGATCAGCATATTCTGAGTTTTAATGCTAAAGATGAACACTTTTTTTCCCTGGGGCTGGCATTTAAAGCAGAAACTGATAGTGGGCAGTGCACGTACTGGGCAGTTTCCTCATTAAAATAGGTGTTAACGCTTCAATTCTCCACTTCAATCCTCCAGCAGGTAGCACAGCCTGCTGACAAGCACGTGTGGAGGGACTTGTTCTCAGCTTGAGTTGTGACCCACAGCAAATTACTGACCATAGAAACTTGTATTTTTGTTCTGCCTCGGTCAAAGGGGCAGCGATTATTTAGATGAAGGTTTATTGGTGTTTGAGCTGTTATGGGTCTGTGATTGCAGCAGTTCAGGTGCTCTGTTCAAAAAAAAAAAAAAGAAACCAAATGACAAATGGGTATTTCCTGTTTCTCTGCTTTTCTGTTAATTTTCCTGGTGGTGGAAAGGGGGAGGAAGTTCATCTTCCATCTATAGATACATCTCGTGTTTCCTGCTAGCAAGCATTTCCAAGAGCTGTGACTGCAGTTTAGAAGCAGTTATTTGGAGGATACTTTGCTAATCTCATAATATTCCATTCACTTTTATGTTGGAGAGGGGAAATCCCAAAGAGATCTGAGGAACCAAACATAAATTTACAGGTTTTGAAGAGGCATAAAAAGTGGCAGTGCTGAATTCAAGGTTTGTTGAGAGCCTCTGACTTGAACCAAGAGGTTCAAATTTCCCCTACTTTCTCAGGATCCAGAAGAAATCAGTGCAACTTCAGATGTCTTAATTTTAAACTCGCCTATTATTTTAGTAATTCAGTTACCGGAGAAAGGGAAAAGGACATTTTTAATGTTTCAGATTAAAAATAGTAACTTTCTGCTTACAGGGGAGCATCTGACATAGAAATTGAGGTGTTCAGATTATGACATTAACCCAACCAAACACAAAACCTGCAACAAAATACACTTGAGCCCCAAGGCAGCTTTTGTCTGCAGGAGTATGGTCAGGGCTAATGCAGAGTACACTTAAAAAAACCCCAAAACCAACTTTACTGCTGCTTCTCTTTGAAGGGATTTTAGAATTACTGCATCTCTCGTGCTTATTTTACATCATGTTGCAGCAAGCACTTCTGACCTTCAAGAATAGGGTGAGAGATTAGGATTTGTTAGCAGATTGACTGCAGCCTAAACATGTGTCCTTTGATAAGTCATAGCCTCTCTGTTGTGATTTTTGTGCAGAGGCTTTTTCTCCCTAATGGGTTACTGATTGTCTTGCCACAGTTATTGTGAGGTTTATCTTAAAGTCTCTGCTCTCTGGATACAAAGTTTTATAGTGTCATAAATTAGATTCTTACTTGATTAAGAATAAATTTATGCAAATGACATTTAAGAGTAACTGTCCCCAGGTATGTTCTTTTAGTTCTGTGTTAAGTAATAAGTTATATTTATATGGTGAACATCAATTAAAGTTTCTCACCCTACTTAGACAGATAAAATCATTAAAATTAACCTCCTGCTTGAGAAATTTAAATCTTAAAATCCTTTAGAAAGGGTTCTAGAGGGTTTAAAGGTGCAACAGAGAAAAGTTTTCTGAAGCTTACTGCATGTTTCTGTACCAGATTTTCCAGTAGGCTTAGTTGTGCAAGCCAGAGATTTGCTTGGAGTCACCGAGTGCAGGTTCCTGAATCACCAGCCACTAAAAATTCCAGAACAATTCTTTGTCCTCAGGCTACTCTTCTCCTGCCACGTAGCAGAATAGCTGGCTAATTACTGAGTGGAAAAAAATTGGTCTTGATCATCACCCAAGCCCAGGTTAGTACAGAGAATAGCTCAGCTTGTTAGTCAGGAAGGAGCACACTAACAGAATGGGTTTGAGCAGCCTTTCCTGAGAGCATGGGCAGTATCTGCCTCTTACTAAAGATAAGAAGTGCTCAAACCGTATGGTTGTGGGAGCTTTTAAGAGTGTGAGTCAGATCATCAGCTGTGCAAGGTGCAGCCAGGCTGCAGCAGGAAATAAATGCTTTCTCAAGCTGCTCTCCTTAGAGCTACAAAGCTGCTAATGGTTTTGTACCAGCTGTGTCCCTGGTTCTGAGAAAACCGGCCGTGCATCAACCCAATTTAAATACCCAGCATAAGCCCTTAATGGCAACTAAAGCACCTGCTCTCTCCTCTTCCAAATGTTTCTGGGTACACCTCGTGCACAGATCGTTCCTGCAAGGTTAGTGGTCAAGCTGTAGTGTAGGTGCCTAAAAACAAACACACGTCTTATCTTTGATTCCCTACCAAACCCTACAAATCCAGTCATGGAGAAAATGGTTTGCCTGGAGCACAAAGGGTGGAAGCAAAGGGCCGTTAATCTAAATGAGATATGTTAATATTTGGATGATAATGCAGCGCTGAGGACCAGGAGGGGTTGTGTTCTTTCCTAAAAATGTTGGCCTTGTCTATGTTTGGCTTTGCTAAAGAACAGAACATGTTGGATAGGGGAGCAGGGACCTGCTAGTGAGCTGGAAGTGGTGTCAGGGTGGTTTGCAGTTAAGTGCTTACTCCTGGATTTGCAGTGGCAATGCTGTGGGCTCTTTCTAGTCCAACCAGCTACGTCAGATTTTTTTGTCACGTTAACAAAAAAATCACTAACAAAAAGTAAAATAAAAAAGTCTCTTTTTGGCTGCGAATTTTCTTCGGCTGTTTTCATGGAAGCCTGTGTTTGCTGCTGGTTTCCCTGAATGAGCCATGAGTTGTGGGTATCTTGCAGCTTTTGCAGTGCCTGGCTATTGAGTCACAAAGGCCTGGATCACCTACTTGCACCGAACCTTCTTGTCCCTCTTTGTTCTTTTTTGTGTTATTGTCTGGAGAAAAATGCTCAGTATCCCTGTGCTGATGAATTAGATGAGTTTGCCTAATTCTGAACAGCTGCTTTAGCTTTGGGTGGGATTTGCCCTTATGCAGAAATCACAGCTTTAAAATCAGATGTTTCCAATAGACTTAGGTGAACCCATGGAAAAGGCTTTGGACAGGTTCCTGATGCTATCTGCAGCAGATCTTATTTTCTGTTAGCTATGGACACATGGGGACAGGTTTCAGGTATACCTGAAGCAAACTGTTTGGAGTGGTATATATAAAGCTTCAAGGCACTTTTGAGGCTTTATTTGTCCTGATCATTCTTCACCATCAGTCGAGACATTGGTGAGAACAGCCAGGAAAACCTTGTTCCAACGTGAATCCGACCAGGAGATGGCAGCATTGAAGCATGCAAAGAGTATCCAAAAGTTAAAACGCCTTTCCCTGAACTGACAGAGGTAAAAAATTACCTCGATTTAATTAGAACATATACTGTCTTAGCAATACATAGATAAATGTTAATGAAATAGTCCTGTTTTTAGTTTTTGTCCCTAACTAGCTAATGCAAGTTAGTAAATTAAAAATGCTCTTAGGTCTTTGTCTAAATACTGGAGTCACCCTCTGAGCTGGTAATGATTTGATACAAGAATTTTGAAATTCAGTACCCTCTTGCTCAGAAGTGGTTACAGTCTTAAAAAGCTAGAAAGATAATAGATGCTAATATTGTCATTTCTGCATACCTGCTCTGTAAACTGATAATAGCTTTGCCTGTAGCTGTAAAATCAGGTTTTTTTAAAGCTTAAATTTAAAAATTCTCGAGCCTTTAGTTTTTCAGTGTTACCATCTTCCTGCCCCTATGGTATGTATACATGTGTGTTGACAGGGCAGAAGAGAGTCTGAAAGCTGAAAAACTGTGTTACCTGACCTGGTAAATAAGGAAGGAGCTTATAGGGCAGCACCCATTTTCCCCCTGAACTTGGTCTGTAGGATCTTGATTCTGTCTTTTTACTCCTGTCAAAAGATGGGAATAATTCCTGGCTCAGACCTTGCTGGTGAAAGTGAGCGTGGCTCCTATCAACAGGGTGCTGTTGTCTGATGCTGTAAGTCAGCCGAGGGCCCACTGCTGGACTCTCTCCATGGCTGGCTCTGCAGATGTTCTACAGAGAGCTAATTTGTCACAGGGTCATCCCCAAATCCAGTAGGATGCACCAGGAATGGCCTGAGTCTGGCAGGCTGTATTGTGCTCTTCTGTGGTGAGCAACAGGCTGCATTTGTGTGAACAGCCAAGAGATTAAAAAGCAATTTCTTCCTGAGATCTTGGTGATCAGGGAGCTGAATGGGCTCCCACTGTGTGAGGTCACATTATTGTCTGTGTTCCATGTCTATCAATCCCGTAGTGGTGCAGGTAAAAGCGTTGACATGGGCAGTCACTGTGGAGAGGCTGCACGGTTACGTCTTTCACCCTCGGCTATGCAATTTGCTTATAGCTTTCAGATGTCTGAAAATTGAAGTGTGAATTCTCTCGGTGCAGAGTTATCACACTGGTGCTGTTTGAACATATTTATCTAAGAAAGCAAACTGTGGAGACACACGTTGTATGCTTTTACCTTTGGCAGCGTTTCTGGGAAGGCACCGGAGTGATTGAGATCTGAGCGTGATAGAGTTGAGATATTTCTGCACCCATCTGTCCAGGTTGTTACTTTTTAAATAAGATCCCTGTGAACTTAATCTTGCATACTTCCCTTTAGAGACCTGTTCTCCACATCAAAAGGCTGCTGGGATTGTTATGGATACAGGGGAAGGTACATATGTAGGAACAAACAAGGCAGTGCGTTGGAAGTTCAGGTGCACAGCGAAAATGTCACCGTTCGGTCTGATCTTGGCAGTCACAGCTCGTGGCTTTTTGAGTACCAGAAGTGCCCTATGGAGCCAATCTGACAGCACTGCCCGGGTGACACGAGCCTTTATTTCCTTTCAGAGCAGCGCAGTGTAATCACTGTTTTTGTTCTTGTGCAGCCACAGACTCCCTTGTAAGCGCAAATTCAAATGGGAGAAACATCAAAGTTAATTTGAAATGAAATGCACCCCAAGTAGTCTGAGGGAAACGGAGACATTACTTTGTAGCCACCCTTCTGCTGCCAAAACTGCAGCACCCCAGATGTCAGGAAGCCACGCTGCGCTCTTTGTCTGGTCTTGATTGACTAGATTGTTTTCATCCGAGCCTTTTTCAAGCTTTCCTCCTGCCTCCATATTTTTAAGGAATAAAAAGCTAATATAAGGACATGGAGTGTTATGAAGCATGAAGTTCTATAAATATGTATGCTGAACTATCAAAAAACTTGACAGTTCTTATTTTCTTGACAGATTGGGGTCACTTGTTATTTTTGACCCTGAGAATTGAAGAGCACATGGAGTTAGATCTGTTTGTAATGACTTTTGGATATTGTTGTCTGGTAAACTTGTAGGAATGTAACAGGATAACAGACTTTTTCTTGGTGCCTTCGCGAAAATGAAACTTAAAACTTGTGTTGCCCACAAATGACCACTCAAGTTACTGTCTCTCTGCAATCTCCAGTGAATTCTTGTACTTTCTTTGGCACACATGGATTTCCCACTTAGCTGCTTGGTTTGCCACTTCAGATGGGCTGCTCTGAATTTGAAGTACTCTGTGACCACCTTTATGTCTGGGAATCATAGTGTTCTCCTGAGCTCAGCACAGAATGGGATCAAGGAAGGCTGAAAATCTGGCCTGTGGTGTCTCCAGTGTTTTGCCACCAGTCCCATCACAGTATTCCTGGAGCCAACCAAAGACAAACTGATTAAAAGTTTAAGTGCTGATGAACAGGCATTTTCCAGAGAGATAAGACACTTGTAAATCCCACACTTCAGAATCCTCATTCCTTAAAATTACGTGCACACAAGCTTAATCCCTACCTGAAGATGAAGTGGCAGGTGAATGTTTTAAAGCCAAGTCTGGCTTTTTCAGAAAAGCTGGATCTTTATGGCAGCAGCCATGTTATTACATCCAGCTGCAGAGGCCTTTCCTGCCTTGAAAATTCATTGTCTAGGAAAGGATCAATCCAGTGCTTCACCTTGACTGAAATCTAGTGTGTGTTTTAAGGTAAACCTTGAATATATTGTGTGCATCTGAAGCTATCCAGAATGTCTCTTGCTGTCAGACACTAGAGGGCACAAAGGAACTACCAAGGAAAGAAGTTTGTTCTTAGGATCCTAAATCTCCAGTTCAAATATGTGAAAGTAGGGGGGAAAATTCCTGCTAAAAGACAGGATGGCTTCAAAATTTTGGTTTCATTGGTGATTTTCCCCACCCAAATCTAGTTCTAGTTTGAAAGTTTAATATTCCAAGGGTCCTTCCACGTTCCTGTTAGTATAATATTGTGTTCAGGAACTACATGGCGCTCAGAGCAAATACATGAGCTGCTTATAAACAGTTTTTAAGTTCAACTCCTATAATTACAAAACTGATTTCCTTGTTTGTCAGGTTTCTGTATGAAACCAGTGTCCAGTGTGTGAAGAGAGAGGCAGCAAAGGGAATTGCTCTCTGACCATCTGGTTCCTCTGCAGGTGGCGTGTCTCATACGGGTTCCATCTGAGGTCGTCAAGCAAAGGGCTCAGGTTTCTCCTTCCTCGAGCACCCTCCGGATTCTCTCCCAAACCTTGTACCACGAGGTGAGTTCAGAGCAACATTTCTAAGCTGTTTCATTCTTCCCACTCGGTGCCATACGTGTCCAGAAGCATTCCTACAACTTTATTCCAGTTCTGTGCTCTCCCAGCACTTTTCCCATCTATTCTCGTTAAAAGCGATTGGCATGTTAGGATTAAGGGAACCAAAGCCCGGCCTCCCCTTTGTGTGTGCACTTATATGCATGCTCCAAACAACTCTTTTTATATGGGGTACCTCCATTTAAATGGGAGAAAAAAAATTTTAAAATAAAGGGATTTAGCATTCCAGGTTCCAAAGCTCTGCTTTTATGTATGCAAACAGTCCTTGTCGGGGGCAGCAGAACATTGAGTGTCTGTGTGTGGAATTTGCTGAATGGTCCCCAGTTTTTGAAGCAGGCTTTGGAGGGGGTGTCCTAAAGGCACCATTTCAGAGAGGCTCTGTGGGAGCCAGGAGGAACTCTGGAAATGAGTGCTCATCCAGTATTGGTGACTTTTGAAAAATAAGGGCTTTTGTCACCTTTTCAGGAGTTATGCTGTTCACCTCTGTTTTTGCAAGTCTCACAAGGAGTGTTTTTCAGGTTGTATTCCATAAGAGAAAGTGGCTCCTGAAAACACTGTGGGGAGAAATACTATACACACTTCTGATTGCAAAATAAAAGCCAAGAGAAGGAAGACATAAATATGATCTTTAAATGATTCACTTGACTGTTATTTGCTTTCAAATGAAAACTATTGTGATAACCTTGCACAAGAGGTTCACTGGAACTTCTTTCTGTGACTTGATCATTCTGCTCTAAAAGCTGGTGTTCTCAAAAACAGATGTTTTTCCCCTTCTGTGTTGCTGTCCAGAGAACCATAAGCCTTTCCAAACACTTGAATGAACTGCCCTATAATAGCAAACAACATAATTTTATATATGCTTATAAAATAAGTTTTAGTTGTTTTGAATATTAGTCAGCTGGTTAACAATATACAATATTTGTGTTGATAAAAGCTCTGAATCAAGTCTAAGAAGGTGAAAATAAAACCCTCTGGCATTGTAAGTAATGGAACACAATATAGAATGTAGTAGATTTGAGGTTCAGATGTGACACTGGGTAAGGCTGTAATGCCTGCTGTGTAATCACCGACTAATTGTGCTCTTTGGCAAACTAATTCCCTGTGGATGATGCTTTCTTTTGTTGTTTTACAGGGTGTTCAAGGACTTTATCGGGGTTATAAAAGCACAGTATTAAGAGAGGTAAAACACTTGTCTTTTTCTCTCTCTCTCTTTTTTTTTTTAAATTGATTCCTTTGCCTCACTTAGCTTTCTAACCAGAGATAGTTGTTCTGATCAATTGATCGAACCATAAGCTCTAAATCCCAGTGTATTTCATTCTAGATAAGTTACTAGTCTGTAATTTAAATAGAATACTGATAATGTGCACTAAGAAAAGCTGTGATACATGCATCCTGTCTCAGTTCTGTTGCTGCTAAATCGAAAATGGAGGGAAAGGTATATGTTAACATGAGAAAACCACAAACTAAAGTACTGGAAACTTTCTCAAGTCTTGTGATTGCATCATGTGAACTATATATGCCAACAATGGTGAACTGGTGGCATCAGGCCAAGTTTAGCACAGACAGATTTAGGCTTTCTTTAAATATATTCGTCAGCAGATGCCAAGAGATTATCTGTCATCTGTATATAGGGAGGATTGTGCTCTCTTTTTTTCTTTTTAATGTGTGAAAGAAATGTATTTAGTCACCCAGTCTGTAGATTTGATATGGCATTACTTAACTCTAAATCAGAAGTAATTCACTGTTGGGGAAAAAGAAAGTGTGGCTAAAAATATTTTAGCCTGCTTGGCAGAAAATAGTTCCTAAACTAAAATCTTTTCGTAAATGTAATGTGAATTTCAGGATCAGTGTTGTGGAAGTGTTTGATATGCTGTGTAGACTGAAGGCAGATTATAAAAGAAGTAGAAAAACCTACTGATAAACTCCCGGTCTACAATAGTTTCAGAATCAGATCCCAGGAGTTCATCTTCTGACAAAGCAAAAGTTGCATTGTGTATGTGTAGCTCAAACAAAGAGATGAGGTTTGGTTCCTGTGAAAACATAAAATCACAGAAAGGTTTGGGTTGGAAGGGACCTTAAAACTCATCTTGTTCCAACCCCCTGTCATGGGCAGGGACATCTTCCTCTAGACCAGGTGGCTCCAGGCCCTATCCAACCCAGCCTTGGACACTTCCAGGGATGGGGCATCCACAGCTTCTCTGGGCAACCTGTACCAGGGCCTCACCACCCTCACAGGGAAGGATTTCTTCCTGACATGTGATCAGACATAACCCATGTTGTTCAGGAAGGTGCTTTATGTGTGTGTGGGGGGGTTTGTCCTCTCCTTACATAACTCAACTGAGTAAAATTGCTTTGGATCTTTCCTCTTGTGTTTTAACCACAGGTTCAGATCTGTTGGCTGTGTTGCCGTTGATAATAAAGCCAGTTGCAGAGGCCTTTTAAGCCTTGATTCAATAGCTCCTTTAAAAGCCTTTCTTCATGCTGAAAACTGTTTTTAGGTACAGTTATGTTAGCCAGCTCTTGTTACAAGTACGGAATAAAGATGGGTATGACCTAAAATAAAAAATACAAAACTTAGTGTTCCTTAAAGTGCTGACAAATGCTAATGCACTGCAGTCTACTTTAGCAGTTCTGAGTGTTTAAAAAATTAGTTATTTGTGCAGAGATGACACCTGCTTTTCTGAAAAGTAACCTCCACCACAGCTTTGTCCTATGCTTATTTTCTGGCTCACTAAACACGTTATTCACTCAGATTTCATTTGCAGATGGGCAAAAAAAGGCCAACAAATACGGATAATTTTGATTTCTCTGAGGGGTTCTGAATAAATGAATAAATTTAGATCCCATTGAATACAGATTTTGCATACTAACAGGTAGATAAAACACACAGTTGCTACTGGGTGCTATTCTCCTTAAAATTTGTTTTGACATATGTCAGGGTGGTAATTAATTTGCAGACCATATTCATGGCACAGTGTGTGACCCTGCTGAGATAACTTTGTTTACTCAAAATGGCAGCACTTTGGTGGAAATTTAATGGGGGTCCTCTCCATTATGTATATTCATAAAAGATCCTTCAGAACTGATTTCAGTTGAAGTATTGCTTTTTGGGAGAGTCTGTCCAATAGAATGAGAAATAAATGATTACCAAATGAAATGTGCTTTCTCTTCAAAATGAAACAAATCATAGGTGATGTTCAAAGAGAAAAAAAAAAATCTTTGAATTTAACACTGTTAAGACTGATGCATTTTTCTGACATTAAATTTTGTAAAGCAATGTCCAGCTGAGTAAGAGCAGATTATTGCACCTTCAGCTGGAGCTGTTGTAAGCCTGACATTTAATCTTGGGATTTTTCCTTCTCTTTAAGTACATTTCTTCCTTTAGGGAAAGTCTTTATTTTCAGATAAAAATCTATATTAATTCATTATTGGACACATCCAGGTAGCTGCATAGCATGTATAGGCTGACATTTAATTCCAGCTGACTTTTTTACTTACAGAGTTTGTTTGCACGCTTTGGTTCTTTACCTACACAAACCCCTTTGTTTAGTTATAGTGGAGTGGGATTTTTTGGATAGAGGGGCTTCAATGCATGATTTTTCACTTAAAAGAAGTAATTGGAAGAGGCTGGGAATATTGATGCTTTTCAGATGATGATATTCTCACACTGCCAAAGTTCTTGAGCCAGAATTTAAGAAAGGTTAATTTTAGCTGTTGCACTGGGATAAAGTTTTGTGTATTACATCAAGCAGATTTCAGTGCCTGGGCAGAGATCTGCTTGCCAGTTGATTGGACTTCAGTGGGAATGAGTCTGTTTATAAATGAAGTGGGATATTGAAACCTCATATTTTTACTACAGCAGATCTTTTTGGGACAGCTTCATGTAATTTGCTTTAGCTGCTATGCTGCTGCTGTTCTGGTGCAAGGTAGTTGTTTCATCCTTCATTGTTGATTCTTAGTCTTTCACTTATCCCTTTATCTTCTCCTCAGAATACTTTCTGAGCAGATGAATGTTGGTAGAGAAAGAAGATGACTTAATATATAATGCTATTGGAAATAACTGTGTGAACTTCAACGCTTGAAAGTTTTGGCTGTGACTCTTTTCACTTACCTCCTTTTTGGTGACTTTTCTCTCATCTCTGTTACTTTTCAGTCTTTACATCTTCCTTTGATGTAGTTACACTGAACTAATCCTAAAAGGGAAGGGGAAGTGAGGTACAGTGCATCATTCTGTTGGCAGTAGAAGCCCGAAAAAGACATCTGTGCTCCAAGAGGAAAGCTTTTGTAGCAAAGCACAAAGTGAGAGTATGGTTATTAGGTTGCTGAATGAGACTTTGAATAAATGGCAGAAATTGGAGGCTGTGAAACGACGTGGAATTCCCATGTTGTCATTTCCAAAGCAAATCCAAGTGAGAATTGTCCTTTCCGATGGTTGTAGTGTACCAGTGTGCATCAGTGTGGAAAGTGGATTACACTACTAAGAGCAGTCAATGAGCAGGTAAATTTATTCATGTTTTCCACAACAGAGACAAGTTAATTTGTAAAATCTCCAGCCATCTTATAACAAGGCAGGACCAGACTATAAATCCAGTGTAAATCCTCTAGAATTTCTTAATGGGAATGTAGTTCTGCTGCTGAGATCTTATATAAGCAAATGGAGCCAGATTTTTAATTCCTGCATAATTCATTTTATTAACTATGACCAAGTAGAACATCTGTTAAAATTCCATAATGTTCAGTTCATGGGAAAAAGAAAGAAACCCCTGAGTTCCCGTTGGAGCTCTTCCATTTCCGTTCATGTTACAGGACTCCAGCAGATGTCTTAAAGGGCGTTATTATGAATGAGGGGGCAACACAAAAGGAAAGGAAGTGCTTTGTCCAGTTTCCCTGTGTACAATGAGTTACTTCACCCTTGTGAAGTCTGTGAGCAGGTTGCATCTTTGCACCAGTAGTGCCACGGTAAATGTCGTGTCCTTTCTGTCATGAGTTACCATAGGTTGGAAGAACTGAGTGAGTGCTGAGTGGGTGTTCTGTGTGATTTAAATTCAGTCTGTTACTTTAAAAATATTGCAGATGGACTGGGCTCTAGCTTAGAAATAGATTCAAAAGGAGCTAAAATTAATATTAAACTCTTCTTTTCCTCTGTGTTGCCTCATAGACTTTTCTGAGACAATTCGCACTCTGGTTGTAGTGGCCTCCATTCATGTGGAGGTAGCAACGGTGCTTTACTTGTCAATGTTGTTTCAGAATTTATATCAGAGCTCTGAATTTGAAAGGAAATTACCTAACCTCACTCTGGTACAGCACAGTATTGCTTGCTTTCAGTGAGATGGCCAAGTCATTCCTTTTGGAAGCCCCAGTTTGTTAAGGTAGTACACTTGTGGGTTGGTTTGGGTTTTTTGTGTTTGTTTTTTTCCCTTAAATGTATTCAGCCTAAATGGATAAAGGCAGCTGTGCTGTCTTGGGAGGGAGAGAGCACTCCATGGTATGTTAAGTTTGGGGAAAAGAAGGACAACTAGTTCCAAATATGCTGTTCCGTTAATGAGTGGCAGCAGTGTGACAAACAGCAACACATTCAGGCTCTTCCCAATTCCAAGAAGTAATAATGTCTCCTGAGGAGGAGAAGTTGCTGTTTGTTGTGTATGTTCCACAGAACTGCTGTCCTGCTGTAAGATGTGTCTCAAAAGAGCAGATGAAGAAGGAGCTAGGAGGACAAGGACCAACAAAAACCCCTCTTCTCGAATGACTTGCTGCCTGGCAGAGGGAAACTAAAGCAACTAGCAGCAAAATGGGCCTTACAGGCACACCTGCTGTGTATTCCTAAATTTAAAGGGTCAGTGAACAAAGGATGCTGAGAGAGGTTTGTATAAAAATGTAAAACCCAGCTGAGATAGGTTGACCCTGTTGACTGAGGGCAGGAGGGGATCTGTGAGGGCTAAGCTCAATAGGGAACGCTCTGCAAACAGGGAGCCCAGTTTGTTTATTCACTCAAGGTAGTTTTGCATGCTTTTCTTTTGTTAGGACATCTTTATATAAATATCCTGTTCTCCTAGCTGTTAGAGGGTTTTTTTTAAAACTTTATCTCTGTTGCTGTAGGACAGAAAGAATGTTATTAATGCATTCTTTGACTTGCACAATTAAAACTTTGATCTTCTGTCATTCTCTGTGTATTACATAGCAGATGTCGATAGAAATAGGCAAACAGGACACTATCTTAATACAATATTTGGAAAAATAAACATCCTCCTTAATGAAATATGTGCAGTATCTGTCTTTTGTTACCTTCTGGAAAACTGAGCTGGCTTTATGTTATTTTGTGATTCTAGATAGATTAGATTTAACCAGGAATTTGCCACACAGGAGCCATAGCACTGTGGGTTTGACTTTTACTGAGCAACCAGCATTTCTTTGGCTTGGGGGTTTCCATATAGAACATCAACAGTCTCATGAAAGGGATGAGAACTGTAAAATGGATTAAAGAGCTATGTGGAAAATTGTACAGAAGTTATGTGACATGATTAATGGAAGGAAAAGTTGAAAAATAAGTCCCTGCTCCCCCTTCTCCTTAACATCACTTTGTCTTGGAAAGCCTATCTTGTGTCAGCTCTTGTATCACTTTTACACTTGTATCCTGCTAGATACCAATATTCAAGATATTTTAATTTTGAGGGGTGTATGAGGGGTAAAGGTAATTATGGGGGGATAAGAGCAGGGTACAAGTCCATCCTCAGGGATAAGGGCTCAGGCACATCACAACTTGTGACTCTGGAACACCAGTAAACAGATAAAAGGAATAACTGTCCTTTGCTGCTGTAGGTTGTGCTCATTGTCTTCTCCCTGCAAAAGCTGGAATAGTACTTGGAAATGAAAATGGAGATCTCACAAAGCACTTATAAATGTGTTTTACAGGCCACAAAATAACCCTGTTTTTTCTAATTTACAAGTTGTGGGAAATAGGCTTTGTGACATGCCTGAATGGCAATTAAACTGGCCAGGGTGGACAGAGGCCTAAAGCAAATTCCTTGAAGTCTGGGGGGAAGGAGTGGTTTTTCTTTTTGGTTTTTTTTTTTTTTGGTCAAGCATGTTCAGTGATCTCAGATTTTCTGGTTGAAGCCTCTCTCTCAGGCCAGGTGCAGTATCCATACAGACTGGCCAGAAGCAGAATTCAGCCATCCTTGCTGCCATCCATGTGCAGTTCACCAATGGAGCACGCAGTTATTGCATCCCCCTGACACCAGTGGGTGTCTTCAGATGAAAAGAATTTCATACATGCAGAGTATTTCTGTAGTTTGAAAACTACAGCCCAGCATCTGGGGTCTTTGAACAGAAAAACACTTTGAAAGCCTTGTGAACTGAAAGCACCATATGTGATTTGATAATGCAGATTCTTTCCAACTGAATGTGTGTGCAAGCAGGGTCTTGCAGGAAGCGTGTTCCACTCCAGGCTTCAAAGAGAGATACCATTTCCATACATTCTCAAAGCAGTTTACTAAAGTGTTCCTGCAAATGGTGTTTTCTGTGGCATTCAAGGTGTAGGAATGTGTTTTGTGGGTGAGTGGCAGCACTGTGGGCTAGAACAGGTTGGGAATAAGAAAATGCCACGAAGAAAAAGTTCTAGTTTCCTTCATGCTGTGACATTTTTGTTTCTTTTGTTGATTTTTTTTTGTTTTACTTTTTAAATCACCTAAGAACTGTATTTCTTACACTGATTGCTTTGACTTTTACATTTCACAGTAGTTTGAAGAGCACATTACATGTGCTGTCTCCGGTGGAGAACATGAATTTCCCCACTGTGCTCCCCCACCTAAATAAAATTATCTGTTACAAAGGATCAGGAGGAGGTTGCAAATCCCTCATGAAAGAGAACACACAAAAGGCACCCCTTTCCCTCCTGAGAAGGTGGGACTGTGACAAGAGGGAGGACAGGCACCAAGAGATAATGTCCTCATTTTAAAAGGAAGGGAAAAGACTTAAAATAGGAACAGTGGTAAATAACAAATAAGGGATTATAAGGGATGTTAAAAAGAGCTATCTGGTATTAAAAATCTTCAAAACTTTTCTGGGGAAACTAAGGATATTAGAGTTAATGGAATAACTTTGAATCTTGGAATCATAGAATCATTTAGGTTGGACAAGACCTCTCAGATCATGGAGTCCAGTCATTAAGCCAACACTTCCTCCAGCACTTCCACCCCCACCTCCACATGGAGACCAAAATCTTCTATCACTGTAGCCTGATAGCATGACATTGAGGTCAGGGGAAGACCCTGCAAGTCTAATGGGATTATACTGTTGTACTTCTATAAAATTTGGCTGGCCTTAACATTTGTGACCGTATAAAACCAAGCAAGCAAGAATCAAAGAGAAATTTGTGGAGTTTTTGGCTGAGTGATGGCTTTTAGTTTTAATTCCACAGCTACGTTCCAGTATATATTTTGTCTAAGTTCTTTCTGTAGGTCTCAGTTTCTGTTTTGCTAAGCTGTAGAGTAATCCTGTCAATGGCTGAAGGGTTGCTGGGCTGTTTCTGGTGAAGGCCACATTGCATTTGTGGGTGAAGCAATTTCTGCCTGTCTGTGCTGAAGTGGGTAATTCTCTAACCCTACAAAAATACGTGTGTGTTGTGTGTCTGTTTATGTAAAATCTGTACAAAGATCATACAGATGTATCTACATGTAAAATAGGGTATTGTTTTTAATAATTCCTTGTCAAGGATCTTGGACTCTCTGAAGCAACTAGTCCTGTAAATGTATGTGATCGGTGTGGAACAGCAAGCAATTTAACAATTTTCTGAAAGCACAGGACTGTTTTTCATGGGTGAAATTATTGCCTGAAGTAAACCAAAACATGATTTTACAGTGGAAGGCTTCCACCAGCAGGATCACGCTGCTCTCAGTATTAATACCAATTACCTGGGTTTTATGCTTAGGTTACTATTACCTATTTTCTTTATACCTGCTAAAAAACAGAAGAAAAGAATCAGCAATCCAAGAATTGAATCTGTAGCCCAAAGGGTTTGGTGAGGGTGTGAAAAAGAAACCAGATCTGTGGCAGAGAGCTTATGTAAATTATCAGTTATGATAATGTTTGGAAGCAGGGCTAGAGAGGCACTTGTGAGAGTCGGCCACAAGAACAGTTCTTCCAAGTGCTTAATATACATTATACTTCAGTTTTTTTGAAAGAGTATCCTCTTATTATCTTGCAGGGAATAGGAATTGATCCCAGTGTTTTGAGCACAGGACAAGTGACCCTCATAAAAGAAAATACTGAAAGCCCTACCTGGCTTTAGGATATTTTAGGGGCCAGACTTGGCAAATGAAACAGCTTCCTTAGCTTGCTTAAAGGGGAAACTTGGGAGTGCGCTAGCAGTCAATCAGTTCACTTGGCCAGGTAAAAGAGAAGAAGTTAATTTTGGGCACGGGAAGTCTTTCTTCTAATCAAAAATAGAAGGAAAAGGGACCAGTCTCGTTCCGTGTCGCCGCGGCTCCGGCACTGCCCGCGGTCCGACACCAGAGGGCAGCAGCGCCCGCGCTTGGCAGCGCCAGCCCAGGGTGGCGGGGATCGAATTTTGGGATGAATTTTGGGATGATGACCTGTGGATCCTGGAACTGGCTCTGCTCTAATCCCTCCTCTCAGCCCGGTTGCAAAGGAAACATAAGAATTTGAGATGTCATTCCTTTGATTTGATTCTGGCGACTCGTCCTGCTGAATTTCCTGGGAAATTCAAACGTGTGAGGAAACGGAGAGAGGTTTAGTTTAGGGATGATTTTTTTTAATGGGTTGCTGTTTTTTAACTTTAACCAGGTTTTCATGTGATAGGAATGGACTGTATAAGGTGTGTAGCATTCCCCATGTATTCTTGCCCAGTGGAAT
>JAWWLV010000024.1:5988764-6010459 GCA_035041135.1 Platyrinchus mystaceus | reverse complement strand
GTGAGTTTTGTAGTCCTTGAGACAATCCCAGTGTGGCGTGCACCTTTATTTGAAAATCCCATGTCACTTTAGTGACAATGTAGTTGGAAATGGATGTGGGGGGTGGAGCAGGAGAGACCAGTGGTAACATGATTTTCATTATTTTTATAGAAATGTAGGCAAGGCAGGCCTGGTGTGTATACTGCAGATGGAAATAGTGTTATTAAACCAGGCTCTTATCTCACTTTTATTTTTCTGTTAATTTTATGGAAGCCAGTAAAGCTTAAGGTCTGCAAATTTTCTTTTTATGTCGGTTGAATATGTGAAAATCGTTTTCTTGCTTTTCAAAGCCAGCAGGTCGAGAGTTTGGCCTGAACATTTTGCCATCACACTGCACATGCTTGGGCCCCTCTGCCAGATCTGGCTATCCCAGGATCGATTCTTTCCCAGTTAAAGGCTGCTGGTGATGCACAGTATGTGACATGGATGAATTTCTGTCCTGAGCAGACTGAGGCATCTCAGTGCTCTTTCAGACAGAGCAAACCCTCAGAAGAGAGGCAGAAACATAAGCCAGGATACTACTCCGGCTTTCCCGTGGGAGAACAGGTAGTACATTATATTCTGTGCTTGCATTTGGCATTGCAGAGTCTCTTAATGTAAAAGTGAAGAGCAAATAAAGAAGGATCCACAAGTATCAGAACAAATAATATGCTCATACCTCAGTGGGAGGTTATCTGCTCCCTCCTTGCTTCTGCTGATATGAAATCCTGAAGTGCAATAAAACATTTTAGGAGTCTTGTGAAACACAAAACCATAAAGGAACTTAACTGGATCTTGTCTTGCTGACTTTAATATACTGAATGCCAATTTAAGCAAAATTTGACCCAGTATTAATCTTGCCACTGACTACATACCTCACAAGTTTTGAGTGGATGTTTTTTACCCCTTTCCCTCCAACCTTCCCAGCATTTTGCCTTCTGGCCTGTACAGCTGTGCTGCTGGTATCCTTTCTATTTCTGGAAATGACCCATGCAGTTAGGTCAGTTTGTTTTAGCCTTGCTCCTTGTTGCTGAAGTAGAATAGCACATTTCCCCTAACTGCATGAAAGCCAGGGTAGACAATCTTGATAAATATGATTAATGGGCCTCTCTGCTTTACTCTGCAGCTGAAGGCTTCCTGAGATTCTGTGTCAGCTGGGATACAGCTCCCCAAACCAATCTTTACAAAGAAAGTATGTCTCAGGTTCAATTATGTTGTTAAAGACATTTTTATTCCCAGATTTTGCTATAGGAAAGTCTTTGCAATTGAAACATGGTAATAAGAGTCTGATGTGGTAGTTTTGGAAGGAAAAGCAGTTCATAAATACGGGTGAGTTTGGACGTCTTTCCTCTGTCCTGTTACCTGGAAGTTTGTTGGTTATGTTTCCTGAGACTGAAGTTAAATCTAGGGTTAGTGAGGTGTTCAATTCCTTGCCCTGGTTAACAGGATAGGAACTATTATAGGAGATAGTAGCAAGTGATGGCAGCTTTGAGTCAGTTATAACTTGTCAGTTCATGGGATATATTTGTAAGTTCCTGTTATGTTGGTCTCCAGTAATGTAGATCTCCAGTAGATTTTGACAGAAAATACTTTCTTGTTGTCCTGTTATCCTTTTTGTCAAAAGGCAAAAAAAATCAGTATCATATTATCTCTATGGAAAATGTTATCTGAAGACTCCAGTAGTTGTACAACTGCTCCCTCAAAATGGAATTAAAGAACGTGGGGGACAAAATCCCCACATTGACGTGAGTGATAACAAAATAAAATGTGTGATTGGTATCAAGCAACACTGAGCTGGCACCTCTCTGTTAGTTACCAAACACTCAAATTTGGGAGGGTATTCTGAGAGCTGTTCTTAAAATTCAGAGGCCAGACTTGTGCCCTGCATGTGGGAATTGCTGGCTGCAGCACAGGCTGAATCCATCCAGCTTTCCTGGTGACTGCTCTGCCATTGTAATTGCACAGCAGCATTCTCAATAATTGAGTACAAGTCTTAATAGCAAATAATCCTCTTGAAGTTGCTCCCCCTCCACTGCAATCAGAGGAGAGCTTTGTTAAGGCATTAACTAACAAATTAGCTACTAAATACTGGTAATAACCTATTTCCCAAAGATTGCTTTTTAATTATAGCCTAAGCTGTGCGATTCCTGAAATCACTTCTTTGGCAAACCAGTGTTTGTGATCATTTCCAAGCACAGTAAGTAATTGGCAAAAAAAGTAGTTTTTAAGTCTTTTCTGATATCTGAACACACTTTGCTTCTATATTCCTGCCTGCAGAAATACTATTCTACTGTTACTAGTATTTTAATTTAAATGTATTAGGCTGTGCTGTGAAATTGTTGTTTTAGTTTTACTTCCATGAACAATATATGGCTTCATTAGATTTTGAGATAGCATAGATATTTTTCCACTTAATTGTTACAAGAATCTTTTCCTATCAGACAGAAGGAATTAACCACTTTATTTTTATATGTATTGGTTATTGCAAACTATTTATTTTGCTAATCTGTGTCACAGCAACCAATTAGAGAACTAAATTATGTTTAGCTTTTGGCAAGAGGGGGTATTCTTTGTATATTCATTACTTTTCCTCCCCAGATTTCAATAAAGTCTGCACATATTCCAATATATCATTCTGCTTCCCTTCAAACCTGACTTTTTTATAAGGGAGCACAGCCATCAAAATTGGCAAGCGTTAAGCTTGATAATTAGTTCAATATAGTGACCAATTCTGTGAATTACGAGTTCAAAGCAACACATGGACGTGGATGAAATCAGATTTTGGCATTTCTCACTTAGATTGTTTCAGGACACTGCTGGAGCTTCTTTGATCTGTAAATAACAACTGCAGTTCAGTGCCTTACTTAAAATACATCAAACGCATTCATGATTTCTGCTTTTACATGTAGACCTGACTTCTAGTTACAGTTTTGAATCCGACTAATAAAGCTACTCATGTTTTGGGATTTCATAAAGCTACCAAAGAAAGCTCTTTTCTACTTGTTTTAAGAGAAGCAGCAAGCACTTATCTGGTGTGATGTGCACCCCAGACTACACCAACAGATGCTTTACCAAGTCAAAAATTACCATCTCCTGAAGTGCAGATCCTCTACAACCTGTTAGCAATGGGTGTCTTCCTTTCTTCTTTCAGCAGTATGAAACAAGAGAACCAAGGGTTTATTTTCACTGAACTCTGTGGCAATCTCCTTTCCCTGCTGTAGCTTGCACAGACCAGCCTTTTTCCTAGTTCTGAACGTTTTGTTGGTTTGAACTCTGCTGTGCCAGCCAGCAGACTGTAGCTGGAGATGACCAGAATGCTGTATGTGTTACTCCTTAAAGATATACACAGGTGCTGACCCAGTTCAGTAAGTCATTGCCTTTCAGTAGGTAGTTAACTGCACTACCTCTGGGCTTATCAGTTAGTTATAAAAGAGCTGTATGATTTCTTGGTAGCAAAGGAATGTGGGGAATT
The DNA here is from genome assembly GCA_035041135.1 of Platyrinchus mystaceus. NCBI lineage: Eukaryota > Metazoa > Chordata > Aves > Passeriformes > Tyrannidae > Platyrinchus > Platyrinchus mystaceus. Next base: position 6,006,969 of record JAWWLV010000024.1, on the reverse strand, counting down.
ACGGTTTCTTGGTGTTTTACCGTCAGCTTTCCAGCTGGGTAACTCCATTGCTTCTAATTTAAGTTTTTGGCATAGAAAAGTTCAGCATCCAGCAGTGGTGCAACGGGGTGTTTCTACTCCGTGGTTAGTGTAATTACCCAAGTTCTACACAAACACTTAGAGTAGTTTTCATAGGGCTTTGGGGTCTACTGAGATAGAAACTCCTTGTTCTCTACAACCATTAATGTACAACAGCCCTGTCCCTTTTCTGGTTATAATCCCTTGATATCTCATGCTTGGATCTTTTATTTCTGTGGGTGGCAGATGATGAGACCTGAGCAGGCATGTTAGGCTTTGCATGATGGGATCAGATCCATGTTCTGTCCAGTGTCTTGTCTCTCCTTGGAACCAGATGTGGAATCCTCAGGGAAGTCAGGACGTAGGAAAGGTGCCCTGCTGTGTTTCAGGCTCACAGCTGGCAGCTGTTACAAGACAAGCATTCAGCCTCCCTTCTGTGAGTCCTTGTTCTTACCAGCACTCCTGACAAAAATGACTGTAGCAATAGGTACTACAAATCCTGAACTTTCACATTAACCCTTTTGAATGGATACAGCTGGCTCAGAGTTTTCTTACACTGATGGTTGATATTTTGAGGGGGAGGCAGCTTATATTTATTATATGGGAAAATAAATTATCCTTCCTACTTATTCTCCATCCATCTATCTTTCCTTTCAAGACTCTGCTCCAAAACACCCTTATTTATTTCTGTGTCCTGCTTTGCAAAACATCATTTTACACAGATAAACTTTTAATCTTTGTGGGCCAAATCATGCTCCCATCAGTATTTTCTTGCTGACTTCCCTCTCAGCAGATTGTAGGCCAATAAGTTGGGTCACAATCCAAGACCACATGTCTCCCAGACCTGTGTGGCAGAGGCTTCTCCAGGGTGGCTGCATGATGGTCTCTTACCTTTGTTGCAGAATCTTTTGAATATTGCAGTTCATTGTTTGGAAAGTAATAACCACAGGAACATCTAACAAAGCTGTGGGTAGAGAAGATGTTTCAGGAGGAAATTCTCACCATGAAAATTCTTGGCAGCTTTGGAACAACTTCATCCCCCACCTGTCATTCTTGGCAGAGGATTTCACTTCTGTGTCAGGGCTGTACACATCCAAAGAACCCTGAGTTTATGTAGATATAATGTGATATGAGAGAAATAGTTGACATAAAAATTCAGCTGGAACTGACATGAAAAAGAAAACAGCAGGAGAGGACAAGGAAAACCTAAGGAGTGGCACAGTGAGAGCACTGAGGTGCAGTGAAAGGAATTGGTGCTGCTAGTGTAGTGTAAGGTCTTGTGTTTAATTTCAGATATGGTCACAACCTGACCATGAGAGGAAGAGTTTTCAGCTGATTTTGTGCTTTATCTCCACTGATATCCCTTTGGGGCAATGCACTCACTCATGGACACCTGAGGGTCCTTGTCTTGTGCTCTGGCTGTAAGGCTTTGTCTTCTGCAAAGGGGAAGGAAACAGATAGCACAGGTAATTTTCAATGTGAGAAATGCTGGTGGATGCTTTCAGTGTGGTGTTTTTTTCTGGCCAGTTTTAAAGGCTTTTGTCTGTACTGACATTGAAAAACAAAGAGAGAATGCCACTGCAGGGACCACCTGTCTTTGTGTTTTCAATTCTTTCAGAAGGTTTAATAGGCTCTGCATTTTCTAAGATAAATGATTCAGTGAAATTTTACTATTTAGCTTTAGCTTGAGTAGTTTGTGCCATTGAGCTACTTAATTTTTAATTTGCTCAGCTGGTTGTTCAAGCTGAAGATTCTGGTTTGACCAGTTGGGAAAAGGTGGGCTCACTGGACTAGGGATTGGCTAAAATGGTATGATGAGGACCAAAAGGACAGGGAGGGCTACCTTGAGAAGGTAAAAGCCTCTCTGAGGGCTTTGGCACTGAATCTCAGCAGGATTAGTTTTGTAAATTAATATCTGAAGCATCTGGATTTGGTAGAATTAGATTCTAAAGAAGGTTTCTCCTCTTTTGGTTGCTTCTAGTATTTGTATCCAAACTGCATCCCACAAGATTACATTTTATGCTTTTTTTAGTTATTCTTTTTTTGCAATGTATTTACCTTTTTAGTGCTCTGAAATACATGCATATTTTCTGAGTGCTTACACTCCATCCTAAAGTAACGAGTAGGAATTTCATTTTGGATTCATAGCTGTCACCAACGCTCTCTTACTGTTTTGTCCCTTTTGTTATAAGTCTAGATATGTATTTAATTTGTTAACTTTGAATTTTAGATCATTGAGAGATGCTTATTCTGAATATTTACTGCTACTAACCGTTATTTTCAGAACATGGAGTTTCTGAAAGAATGCAATTAGAAACTAAGCCCAGGAATTTCTGAGGCAGGTCAGGCACTTATGGCCTCAACTGTCATTGACTGGAAGAAGAAAAAAGCCCCCAGTGCCTCTGCAAATCACTGAAGCATTCCCTTCCCTGATGTTATGATACAGGTCATATGGTCTGTTGAGAGACAATATGAATGTGCCTGGTGGATAAATGTTCTCTGGGTAAACTTGGATGTTACTGTTTCTTCTCACCGCGTCTTTTATGATCCACATCTCTCAGACTGATGTGAATATGTAAAATATGAACTGTTTGAAAAAACAGAAGTGTGTGTACATCTAACAACCATGGAAAGAATGTCTGAGAAGTGAACTGGATGCTATGGTGAAGTTTCAAACACTAGCCAGCAAAAGAGCCTTGATCTGTTTGTTTTTATTCCTGTTTCATGATTGTTGGTGCTTGATTCAGAATTTTAGGAGAGTGTTTGAAGAAGGCAGTGTGGTTTTGTGATTTAAGGAGCTGGTGAACTGCCATGGCCTTTGTGCATGGTGACTGAAGGTAAACTCACCTTGCCTAGATAGTCCAGATGCCTGTGAGGGAAAACAACAACAAGGTGAGTGAGGAAGACGTGGTTAAAAATAAATCCTGTGGGTTGGCACACCGTGGGGAGAGAATTCTGCCCAAGATCCTGCTGGGCTGGGCTGTGTTCAGAGGGGCAAAAGCAAGATGCAGAAGATCTTTAGGTCTTTGTTTTACTCTAATATCTGAGTCAATATGTTGCACAGATCCACGGGTCAGGTGAGCATAAACTGTGCTGTTGGAATTTATCCGGCCAGTAACTTAACCTCTGACTCACCCCGGCAACGGTACAGCATTACAAATGTCGTCTTCAAGGAAGGATGAACAAATTTCTTAAGCCATTGGGCACAAACAAAACCTTCAAAATCAGTCAAGAATACCTCCTTGTTCCACTGCTCCGTCACCCCTCGTGCCCTGGAATGTATTTATTGTGGCTCATGCTAGGAAAATTCAATCTGTCCATTTGTGTTCAGAGTGAATCAAGGTGCCTTTCCTCATTTTGTCCAGCTCATGTTTAGTTCTGTATCCTTTAAAAAATTTCCAGACCACCAAGTGTGATGAATCTCAGCTTAAGCATATGAATATCTGTGGTTTGACAAACGAACCTCTTTTGTTGATATAGGTCAGCAGAAGGGAACATAAAGAAGGGAATGCAAAAACATGGTTTTCTTGACAGACCCAGCAGTTTAGGAATTAACTAATCCCGGCCACAGGAATCCTGTGCATTACTAAGGGACATGAAAAGAATGTGTCCTCTCACCTGTGATTTTATTTTACCTTCATGCTCTCCCAAAAACAGCAGCCATGCAGAGCTCCCACTAACAGTGGGGAAGGAGCTTGGAACTTCCAGAAACAGATAAGGCCTAAGTGTATGAGTTGGAAATGAATCTTGTGTGTGTAAGGGAATTCCTATTGCTGAATTTCCCTTCTCTGGATTTTCCCCTGTTTTTAATTGAAAAAGAGAGCAGACCTGAGTAATAATGGTAGGAAGAAGCCAACTCAAGGATCCAGTATGAATTTTGTCCTATAGCTGGAAGATCCTGCGTGGGTTATGGGGATACGGACACTGAAACATGGGACTGCTTGTTGAGGTTTGATCTCTCAGTCTTCTTGGAAATTATGATCTTGAAATAAGATGGCCTAGAATGACTTAAAGTATTTATTTTCCCAAGGACCACTAATTGCCAACACAGGGAGTACTTTTACTGTAAAAAATACTGTGTATTTAAAGAGAATTCCTTGTTTTTGAGGATAAATGTGACCTTGATTAAATTATTTCTATTTTTAATCAACTCTAAGGTTTCTGGAACTTCTAATGTTCTCAGCAGCTGTTTCTCAGATGTTTGCTGGCCTCTTGGCCTCACAGATTTCCCCATCTCCTTGGGAGGACTGAGGACTCGGAACATCCTAAGCAGCCAGAGATAACATTTTGTAGCCAAGAAAGACTAAGTGGTGCCCTGAGCTCAGGAAAGCACTCTGTAAATGGTCTCTAGAGCTTCCCCACAGAGGTTGTGTTAGAGAACCCTGTTAAAGAGCACTTCAGCTTTAGTAGTTGTACACTGATCCCCAAACACTGGATCTTCTTTCTCTGCCAATCTTTCTTTTGTGCATTATGTTTCCTTTGAGAGCAGAACACAGACAGAATCTCTTAGGCTCTCACTTTGCTCCTTAATCCATCACCACAAACCAGAAATCCTTGGGGTTTAAGCAGCTTCACCATTTATTTACACAGGTCTGCAGCAGCTTTTTGTTTTCTTTGTTGTTTCATCTGTGGTTTTGCCCCCCCTGCAGTGTTTTGGATGGTTCTGTGTTCTGTAGGAAATTCTGAAAGGCTGTTGAGCTGCCTGCACGCTGCCCTCCTCTACATTCACCTTGTCATGGTGCAGTCCATGACCAGCATCCTGCTCTCAAGGCTGTAGTATCCTTTCTGGCCAGCAACCACACCAACAGCTATTGAGCTCCTTCTGCAGCCTTTCCTGCAAATTGGAGTTTCCAAATGGAGTCCCTCAGCTCAGCTAAGATGCCTACAGATGCGTTTGAGGTGTTTATGTGATGTTCACAGAAGTTTTTGGAGCTCTGTCCCTACCTCTGTCTTATTTGTCTAAAATCAGATGATGAGTCCAAAGGCTAAGAACAGGGAAAAGTGGGTGATTTCATGCACCACTTGAGTAGCAAAGCAGTCTAGAAATGCAGCTCTGTATAGTCAGAGATAAGATATCAGTAAATATCCTATTGAATGGCTCGGGTTCCACTACTTACTAGTGCAGCAGTGAAATAAGTAATTTTTGGAGCCAGATTACAAGCATATGGTGAAGATAGAAACCTTAGTACTGATTAACTATCATTATCCACACGGTTAAATAAAATTGTACCATCCAGGCATTGTGATGGAAGGCAAAACCCAACAATGCCAGCGAAATTTGGATCAAGACCATGTTATAGTGTTAATAATTGGCAAAGGCACTGGGTTTTACTGTATTAACCAAATATTGTCATTTATCGTGTGTCAGGTACCCATTGAAAATGCACGGGCTACAGTCCAAATACCTGTGGAGATTAACAAGTTGAAGTTTAGTTCAGGGCAGTCCTGAACAGTCAGGTATTAAAAATGAGAAATACTTGGTACGAAATGTCCTCAGACCTTGTGAGCACAGATGTCCTTTCAGGAGTTGTTGTGGGTAGTCTGCGAGTAACCAAACCATGATGCAGGTCTGAGGCACCACTTTCCTTTTCCTGGTAGATATGAGACTCTTTAATTGGAGATTTAGTTATGGAATTTTCTTCGTATGAGCAGAATTCCGTAGTTTATTATAGTGAAATGCCTGAAATAGCCAAAAAAAAAATCAGCCTATAAAGGAGGATCAGGGAGTTTAAAGCCAAGAATTGCATGGTGTTCTGGGTTGTAAGGGCCTTTACCCACTGGGAATCAGACTTGCAAATGCTGTGTGCTTGCAGAAGTGGAGTTGTTCCATTGTTGGTTTATTTACAGTTAATTGTATCCATGCCAGATAACTGTGACAGGTACCTGAATGGGCATAGAAATCTTTTTCTTAAAGGTATCTGGTATTTTTGCTGCTTTTGAGCTTTATCACAGACAGTCAGGCTTTATGTAAATCTGTCAATGTTATTTCCACCATTGGTGATCTTATTTCTGACTTCAGGCACTACTATTTAATTCTGTCAAAAGTGTTTCCGTAATTAAATTTATAGTGCAGCTTAATAACAGTTCAGAGAGCATAAAGCTCCCAGTGTGATTTAGTCCTATTTGAAAATGGATACCCAGGCTACAGTTTGGATCAGAGACAGTAAAATTGGATAGTATTTTGTGACCCTAAAGCTTTTTTATGCTCAATAACACTTTATCATTCCATTTTATTGGGATGGAAAGGATTTTTGTACAGGCGTGTTTTGAAGTATTTTAATACATTAAGAAAAATCACAATGAAACAGAAATGTTGGCATTTCTGTGCATTAAGAGCTGTTCTGCTCTCCAAGCTCCTGTTAACTCAAGTGTGAACTGCTTGAATGAGATGTTTGTAGGGTCAGGCTGCTTTCAGGCATCTAGGTGGAAGATATCCTGGTTTCTTACTTGATGCAGGATGTTGAATTAACAGGAAGTTATTAGTACCTTGCCACTCTCCTTGTATTTTTCCATGAGAATAATCAGAAGGTAGAAGAAGATTATTGCTTAAAAAAGAACTGATGAATTTTGACAGTGAAGAAATTACAACCTTAGACAATTCTATTGACGAAAAGTATGTTTCAGATTTTAGAAACTGAAGTATCAGGAATATGGACACAGTGCAGATGCCCAGATGCCCCAGCTTGAATAAACTTTCTGATCAAGGATACAGGTGTACATTTGGATGAAAGAACACAGCGTTGAGCATTGCTCCCTTTACCCCAATATATCCTTTAATGCCTGTGCTTGGACTACCAGAAAACCTTTGATTACCAGTGCCTATAAAGAGCAGATGGTATCTTCTGCATCTGTTTTCATATGAGAAGGTATTGAGTATAGATTGAGACCGTGCATATTTTAAATCAACTGTGTCTGTAAACTCCATTTCAGCGTTACCTGCGCTTTGAAGAACTTCAGATATTTAATATGTCTACAGACATCCCATAAATTCTTATTCACCCCACCTGCCTCCATGTGCTAAGTTCCTGCTGTTGCAAGTAGAGCTTTGATGAATATTTAGATTGCACTGTAAAGTTCTTTCTTTCAAAGATATGGATTTTCCTCATGGAAAAAGCTTTGTTTCTGTTCAGAAACACAAGGAGAAAAGGGTTCTTTTATGTCCACAGTTCACCAGTGTTGCAAGTGGGGTGCAAATGAATAGTTATCCCTACAGCTGTACAGAGCAGCAAATATGGGTTCCTATTACCCCAAAAGCTTGGTCAAAAAAACCAAATTGAGTATATACTTAAAAATTTTGGTACTAAAACCATCTCTTTCCCTAGTTCTGAAATGATTGCCACAATCATCTTCTTGATGGATATTGTTCTGTATTTGTTACACTCTTCTTAAGATCCACAGGTGAGATGTACTGTTAGAGAAAATGCTTATACAGAAGTTGTTTTCCCTTCAGGGAATTCATGCTTCTGAATGCAACAGTAATTGTTAAAGGGAAGAGGTTGTGTTCTCAGGTGGACTTCATGTGTGTTATCTTTGCACATCTGAGCTGGCACATTATGTTTGAGTCCTTCAGCCACTGCTGTAATATGAATAATCCAGAGAAACACGATCAAAAGCAAAGCCTTACTGTTTTACTGACCGTCCTCTCAGCAAAAGGTCATCTTTGAGCCGCTGACCTTCTAGTCTAATGGACAAGATGAAGGGCTACCATTTTTTCCAGATGTCAGTTCCAGAAAGATTGAGTGGTTTGCCTGAGGTTATGCTCTGAACTTCCTATGCAGTTGAGGCATACTCCTCATTGCCACAGCAGTTTCAGAAATGAAAGACTGCCCTGCTGCCTCACTTAGGGGTTTTTGTTGTGAACTAGCAGTTGAGCACACAGGTGGCATTTTGCAAGGCACCAAGGGCTGAAACTGTCACACTGTCTGACTCTGCCAATGATTACTCCAAAATTCAATGTATGTGTATGTGGCCTTCTCTGCTGTTCACTTTTGAGCCCCAGAATAACATAGTCCTGTAGCTGAAGCTCCTTTAGTACAGCATGCCTTGGACTACACAGGCTTGCACAGACTCTTAGGGCTATACTTGTTTCCCACAATTTTCTGCGTGTTTGTCTCTAAACGAACCATGAAATGATTCAGTGCCCGCATGTGGTTTTAATAACAAGCGTATGTGGGCAAATGAGAAAATACAGAATGTTCAACTGGAAGTTTCCAGCACATGCTATGGGTTAAAATCTAAGTAGGTTTGTAGTGCAGTGATTGTCAGAGTGGGTTAAATAATTTTGGGTTGTATGACATTTTAGATGATACTTTTCTCTCTAACCTTGTAACAACTGTTGAATAGTGGAAGACTATACTTAATCAAGGGCAGATTTGGAGCAATAAGCTCCAGCTTGATCTTCACTGGGTTCTGATTGTTTTTCTGGGAAGTTTGTGTGATGTTGTTGATTTTTCGGCTTTTTTGTTCTGCTGCTGTTGTTGATGTTTGTTGGGGGGAGGGGGGTGTTGGCTTTTTGAGAGTGACAGAGAGGAAGAAAGTGCAGCAAGTAACTTTGTGATGATGTTTAGCTGAGAGTTATGTCAAGGGCTTGTACGTCCATCTCTTGAAAACTAGAACTGCTGTTGATTCGTTCTGGCTATAGGTGGTCTTTTCAGAGTCCAGAGCAATCCTTCCTTTTGCCTCAGCTTTTCAAAATGCTTCCAAAACAACTTTGTGTCTTTCATTATTATTTTGTTAGATAGCAGTAAATTCTTAGATTTTCTAAACTGGCTTTGTGTTCCCTTCTCCCTGTTCATCTCTGATGTTTCCCCTTTTCCATGCTTACTGAAGGGAGATTGGGGTATCCCACTACCCTGAGATCAGCAGAAGTTTGTTCAGTCAGATGAGAGAATCTCTCAGACTATTCTGACTCTATGTTTTCTTTTGCTCCCAAACTTGAAGGGTTAATGTTCATTTAGACTTAACCAATTTTTTCTAACAATCTAGCTTAAGCTTGCTCATGAAATACGCAGTGAGAATGGCCTTTGGCAGTCTTTTATGTCCGTGTGCAGGAAAGGGAGGAAGAGCACTGGAAAAGCCACAGGAAGGTAAAATGATAAATAAAGACAAGTACTTGAAAATTTTCTGCGAAGGAGAAAAGAAAAATCTGTTCCTTTGTCTGTGATGAGGAGGTGAAGAAGTAATGACTTAAATTGCTCTGGGGAACTATCCAACAAACCAGCACCTGAGCTGATCATCTGTGCAGTCCATCCATCAGGAGAGGCTGCTAAAATAAGTTAGACAGACATGGTGGGAACAGGCCCTGCCCTTGATCTCATTTTCTCCATAAAACTGTAATTCCCATGAAAGGCAGGTGTAGTTGTAGGAGAAGGTGAACAAGAAATGCAGGGGAACAGAGCAATTCCTGTGACAGCAGTGCTTTGGGTGTTGTGTAGAAATAGAGATTCAAGTAAAACAGATGGATAAAGACTATAAAATTTGTTAAACTCTGTGTTTCTCCACTTCTGTTATTGGAAAAGTTGTTTTGCTTTGGAGATTTTTTCAGTATCTAAATGATGTGTCAAGGTCACTGTGAGTGTAAAGGTACCTGAACTTGGTGCATAGGTGTGGATATAAACTGTGTTGGGCTGCATTGGTTTCTTCTCACTGTCACCTTTGGGCACCAAATTTGCTTGCAAAGAGGAGTTATGTGAGCATAGGATTTGCTGGCAGCTGTGGTCAGTGTAGAAATCTGAAATGACAGCAAGGAAAATGCAATAAAATTTGCTATAAATCCTGCCACCTTTACGTAACTGACTGACATAAAACTTACACAAAGTATTTTTGGCCCAGAATTTTGAAACCAGCTGTATGTCATCCAGGCATAAAAGCTGGAGAGGGCCAAGAGGTGTGTGTTTTGGGGTACAGAAGGTTTCAGGAGGACACTGAAGCTGAGGGAAGGGCAGTTCCCCATGGCTGTTCTTGCTTTCTGCCTCACTGTGGAAGTGGAACCAACCCCAAGGCAGTTTATGGGACTCCTCACCAAGCAAGGGCTGTACCACCGAGGCAAATATTTGCATGTTTTAGAGGGGAAATGCACTTCTCTGAGGCACAAACATCCCAAGGTGCTGTAGATGATAACACCTGTATGCAGTTATTTTATCTCTGGGCTCATCGGGCCTTAGGAGCAGAGCCATATCTTAAAGGAGCTGTCACAGCAATCCTTGTTTGCCTCCAAGGTGTCTCCTGAAGTGTTCCTGCAGGTAATTAATCACCTAATAAAATACACTCTTTGACAGGAGGTGGAATTTGGAAATTAATTTGCACCCCTTAAATGAGGCTTCTAAAGCTATAATTACCACGAAAGAAAGACATGAGCTGTTTCAGGTGTGTAAATGATTTATTTATCAAGAATAAACTGTCACCAAAGTGGCACTTGGCTTGCAGCATCTATGCTGCATTTCTTTAAGGTGAATTAAGCAATGACTTTTGCCTTCATTGCCGTATTTGCAGGTCCTGGGGCAAATCTTCATTTGTTTGTGAAGTGTTTGGTACAAAAGTGACTTGCAACAATATTATAGCTGCTTTTCCAGTGTTCTTTCTTTAATGTGTGATCACTTCTTGCTGCCCCATCATTCCCTGCTTGATGCCTTGTTCCCCCAAAAGCCTCTGGCTTCCCCAGAGGACACCTTAGACCTTGTGCAGCCCAGCTGGCCATTTGGATTTCTCATTATCTCTCCAAATGGTGGATTTTGTGAACTGGGTACTGGTAGCATCAGGAAATAGAAAGGGGAGGAAGTTTTAGCTAGTTGGCTGGACTGCATATGGAATAAGTTACCTGGAATAAGAGGAAATCCAAGATATTTGATTCTCTCTCTCCTTTTTAATGATACAGGTTTAAAGATGCCCAAGAGATCTATTTTTGTAGGTTGTGAGAGGGCAAATTTTTTTTAAATCCAGAGAAATGTGAGAATAGTAACATTTTAAAAGCAAATAATTGATAAAAATATTTACCTTCAAAAATACCCTTTCAATAACATGTTACCAGAGCACCTGAAGACTTATTTTAGCTGCATGGGTAAAAGGGGACATGGGGTTCATTGCAGCCTTCCCTACAAAATTGCCAGTAAAACCTGTTCTAGTTGCTACAGCTCAAATGTATTTGTTGCTGACAGTAGTTTGTTGATTTCAAACTGCATGTGAATTGCTGATATAGTATATGTAGTCTGTGGACATGAAAGAAAATCCATTATTACATTTTAATCTGACCTTATTGGTGCATTTGTTCCTGAGAAAGCCCAAGCAATTTCTATTCGTTTGTGTCAGCCTGACTTCTCTAATGCACAGCTCCTGGGAAGGGCCATGCCTGATTATTTCCCCCATACTTGTCTGCCTGAAGTTTAGTTGACTTAAAAAAGAGATGAGGGTGCTCAGCACCACTGGTTTGATTCAGAAGTTCTGCACACAGTGAGATTTCTCAAAGCCCCTTGAGAAAAAAACAGAGTGAAATAATTTACAGTGGCCTTTTTATTTACATTTTAGTAATGTCATCTCTTACACCAGAAGTGACTTCTGCTGCAAAGCATCAGAAACACAAACCAAAATAGGGTGCCATTCAAAAAAACCCCTCCATGTGATGTGATTAGATTGGCAAGGCCATATTTTAGTTGTGAGAACTGACAGGTTGCAAACAACTCGTGTGAGGAAAAAAAACCACTTGTGATGCTGACTCTTCATTTAGGAGTATAGGTTGGAATAACGCTATGCAAAATCCTTTCAAAATAAACTAACACTTTGCTTCTCTAAAGTTTTACCAGAAAGTATTTTTACCGTCTTGCAGAATTTTTGGAAGTGTACTGGAAATATTTTTCATGCAAACCAAGTGGCAAAAATGAAATGCTCAGGAATGCAGCTGAAGGGGCAGTCCAACTACTCTGAGCATGTCCTGGTTTGCTTGAAATATGGTTGCCCTTTCCAGGCACTCAATTCATCTTGAGGCCAATTTTAACAGTGCACGGTGCAGAAATGGCTGTTATGACATGCCCTGAACTAGCTCTGGTTCAGCTTGTGTAAATTCTACATGTGGGGTGCTTTTGGAGCTGACAGGTGGAATTTTATTGTGACTGCATTTAACTATTCCACCACAGCAAAGGCTTTTGGCATTTATCTTTTTGAGTTGCTGCGAAGCAAAGGCACGAGTTCCTTATTTTTTTATTGTTTTGTTGGGGTTTTTTTTTCAATCAGCATGTCTTGTAAAGACTCTTGCCCAGGGTAGGATCTTCCCTGTGTTCAGCTGTGCTTTCCAAACAGGTACTTTCCTGCTGGTCTGTGGGCACCGGCCATCATGTCAGGGTCTTTTCTGGGATGACCACTGCCAGGCACACTGTGGTGGTGGTGGAAGCAGCTCATCCTTGGTTTAAGCCTGAGTGAAATCAGCCAAGAAACTGTCTGTTCCTTAGGCTGGAACAGTTCTTTCCTTCCTTTTCTCTTTGGTCCTTAACTTGCTTGATTTTTCTTTACTGCACTGTCTGTTGTCCCATTCCTTGAGTCCAAGTGGCAGTGCAACCTCTGGGGCACCATGTCTTTGGTCAGGATCAGTATTGTTTCTGCAGATGCTGCCTCAGTTTTGTTGAACTAATTTGGACAGAGACATCCCAGTCCGGGTGAAAGGAACGTTGTCCGTGCTTTATGGGGGCTGTGAGTATCACCCAGAATAAGGCATCCAAATGCTGGAAGAACAGAAACAGTTCTGGAGACCTACCTAAGGGCAGGTTGCTCAAGCAGTTACTAATGTACTGTCCATTGAGAAGGTAAAATTTCAGGAGATTCCTCATGGTTAGGGGATGCCTGGCTGTTTCCCCAACTATCATTTTTGTGTTTGATTTCCTTTCCTCTCAAGTAGTGCCTGTTAGCATGAAAATTATTTCATTGCTGACTGTTTCCCAAATGGAAAACAACTGGGAGGACTATGGTTCAAATCATATGTATGTAAATCCCATTGACTGCTTTGTATCACAGACAAAATCCTGTACCTGGCAACACAACTTGAGCCATTGCACTGTGAGTTTTATGAAGGTACCTGTGACAGCAGGGAATTGGCAATTCTGCCACTTGGCTGCAATGGGCATTTGACATGGCTGCTAAACCAGTGAGGAAAAGAAATCATCTCAGTGGAACCTTCTGGATGCAAAATGGCCTTTAAATGAATTAAAGCTGTGAGAGCAGCATTTCCCATCCCGTTCCCTCTGGAGCCCAGGCTGCAGTGGGCGTGGAATTTGGCTTTCTCCTTTTGGTGTCAATGTTTTCCACAGAAGTAGGTTTCTTAAAGGGACCATCAGTGCAACAGATGCTGTGCTCAGACCCGCTGCGTGAGAGAGGAGCGTGCTGGAAATGGTGGGATCTGATCCCATCATGGGGCCCTGGCAGTTACACTCGTTGCTTGGATGTTTCTGTTGCTGGTTGCGATTCTGAAGCCTCTTGGTGGAGCTGCAGTTGTGTTCTTACCTTGTCTTGTCCTCTCTTGGGTGTTTGAGATCACTCTGAGTTCTCCACTGTATATCTAAAATAACCCACAGAAAAGATTAGACTCTATTAGTTGACTTTTCTCTTCATCCACCGTGTTGTTTGCAGCCCAAACTTAGCAGAACACTTTGTTTAGGCCTCAGTTCAACAAAACACTTTGGCTCAGCTCCAGCTCTGGAAGAGCTTTTAGATTAATGGGAAGTTGGGAGTGTAAAGAAGAGTATGGAGTTTAAGAACTTGTTTGTGTTTGGTCTGTAACGTTTTTAAAGCAAAATCTTGCTCGTGTTCAGCAATAGTGAAATCTGTTGTCATGGTTTAACCCCACACAGCCGCTCGCTCGCTTCCTGCCCTGATGGGGTGGGGAGAGAACTGGAAGAGTAAAAGTGACAAAACTTGTGAGCTGAAATACAGTTTAACAGGTAAAGCAAAAGCTGAGCACACAAGCAAAACAAGGAATTCCTTCGCCCTTTCCCATGGGCAGGCAGTTCTTCAGCCATCCCCAGGCTTCATCACGTGTAGAAGTGACCCGGGAAGACAAACACCACCACTGCAAATGTTCCCCTTCCTTCTTCTTCCCCAGCTTTATGTGCTGAGCATGATGCCATATGGTCTGGAATGTCCCTTGGGTCAGTTGGGGTCAGCTGTCCCTGCTGTGTGTCCCCCAGCTCCTTGTGTACCCCCAGCCCCCTGGCTGGCGGGGTGGGGTGAGGAGCAGGAAAGGCCTTGGCTCTGTGTGAGCCCTGCCCAGCAATGGCTAAAACATCCCTGAGTTTTCAACACTGTTTCCAGCACAAATCCAAAACACAGCCCCGTAATAGCTGCTGTGAAGAAAATTAGCTCTAGCATAGCTAAGCATGTGCTTAAGTGCTTTGCCAAGCATGGAGGGGATGATTTATACTGGTGAAGTGGAAACTCAGTAGTGTCTATTTTGCTGATCACAGCTATAAGCAGAGTTTCATAGAACAAGCACGAGCTGCTGTCATGCTCTGCAGTTCAGTTCCCTCAGGCCCTGCAGAAATCCTGAAGTTATAGCTGGGCTGTGTGAACAGTCAGGCAGGACAAGCAAATGAAGAAAATAAGGGTTTGTCTGTGCATGTCTGGGGTGTTCCAGTAGTTTAGCTGTCTTGCCCACCAAAGCATCCTTGTTCCTCTTGATCACATTCCCATGCTCTGGTAGTCTGGCACACTTTTCTCATGTCCAGGCTGGGTGACTGAGTGTGAGAAATCATTTTGGTTTAGCTTTATGGTTTAACATTGTGGTTATGACAGATCCTCAAGGCAGACAGAAATGAGGTGGCCATATAAAGACATGCAAAGGAATTCAAAGGCTTATGATGAAAACATCTTCTCCATAAATGAATTAAAAGAAAACATTGAGAGTCATGGCTTTTATTTCCACAGTTCTCATAACGGTGCTGCTGTTTTGCAAGCAGGGTTAGGCTCCTTTGAGGAAGCTGCAAGAGGTTCTTGAAAGCAAGAACCTCGCTCTCTGCACGCTGAATTTGCACATGCAGCCAGCCTCACTAAAGTTTTTTCCCAGCTTGCTGACAGGCAGGAAGTTGGGGGCTGCAGGCAGTGAGGCAGCTTTCCCAGGGGCTTGATTGCCGTGGACAAGTCTGCAAGTCCACACCTGGGAGGGCAGCAAGTCCCAGGTGGCCCTGCAGTGTCCGACCCGACATCGTACAGCTGCTACCTTGGGGTGGGGGTGGAAGAAATGCTCCATTAGGAGCAGAGTAACTCTCCAGCTGCATAGGCAGGGAGGTCTGCTGGGTCCAGGGAGCTTCCTGTTTAAATAGTTACAGAGTCTGCAGAATTGGTTAAACTGTCAGAAAAGAATTATAGAGGGTAAAAAAAAAAAAAATTAAATAAGGGAACCATCCTTCCTGTATCTGTACATGCATTGTCTAACTGCTCATTTGGGTTTGACCAAATGTTTGCTGAGATTTTTCAGTTCACTCTAATGAGTTTTAGATTAGGTCTTTCGTAATGTAGAATCAGATTAAAGTTTGTGGAACTGTAGCTGCAGTTCAGGAAAGCTTTAATATTTAAAAAAACTAGGAGAGATCATTGTTGTAAGCTAGTAGGTCATTTCACTTCTGCAAGACCATGTCCTGTGTTTGGGCAAAAGTGATGCAACAGTTTATTAAAAAAATGAAAAAGGTAGATGAGGGAGGGAGAATAGTCTGGTCTTATTTCAGACACACAGGATAGTCAGACTATTCACTACAGGACTTAAGAATATATTTAACTGCTTCCCTATAAAGAGGTGGGAAATTAGATGTGTGTTTTAGTGCTTTGCAGATCCATCTTCTTCTATTCAGCTAATGCCAGTGGAGATCACACATGGTAAAGTCTTCTGAGGAGTCTGTGAAGATCAGTCCTTTACTAATTTGCCATTTAGGCTGCAGTGTGACAGACTGCCCACCCTGAGCATTGTTCCATTGGCTCCCCCTGGGAGGAGCACCTTGCAGGACAAGGCTATTTCTTCTTTTACCTGTGGCATGCAGTGCAGGTATGGTTCTTTGTAAACGCCTGAAAATAGCAGCCCCAGAAATAAGCTTAACAAAGCCTCGTTTTGTCAGATACTCACAGAATTCTGAATGTGTATACCCATGTAAGATAAGTAAAATGGCTTTACATGAACAGTGTTTCCTAAATGTGACATTAGTCTGCATTCTTTCTCTCTGCCACATGATGGAGATAATGATGTAAGATACATAAACAGTGTTGCACAGGGCTCGCACTTCAGAGAAAGAAGTTTCAACTTGGTTTATAGTAGTTGTTCCATTGTCGTTCGTTTTGCACTAGCATTGATGGAGGAATTTTCTCAACAGTATCTGTGAGGTGTTTTGTTTAAAGCAATGTTTGCTTACATGTTCTTTTTTGTTTTGGTTTGGTTTGTTGTTTTTTTTTTTCCCTCCACAAAGGCAAATAAGCAGGAATACCTTTACTAAATAACCAGGGGTAGTGATGCAGTAAAACACCAAAGTCTGTATTTGCTACAACATTCCAAAGACTTGCTTAGCTTGCATTAACTGTATTGGGACTTAGGATGTACTTAAATGCTCCCAGTTTAGGCTCAGATACAGCCAAGAGTTGGGCTGTTCTTTAGGCTGTTCTTCCTTCTGTAACAGCAGGGAATTTGCAGAAGTTCACATTTACTAAGTTAAAAAGAGCACATCCTAGATCCTGCTCTCACCATGACTCTGGGTCTGTGCATCCTGGGGAGGCCATGGGAGAATTGAGATTAGTTGATCCATGTGTTGTACACTAGAACTCTTGCATCTGCTCTCTCCTCTTTTCTTCATCCTGAGCATCAGTCCTGATCCAGAAGCTGTCGAAATCATATGTGCAAAATTCCCAGCAATTTATGACCTTTGGATCAGGCCCATATGCAAACGCAGAGATGGATTTTCTCCTGAAAATTTTTTTAGTGATACTCAGAAAACTCCTGGCAAGAGATGTATTTAATTTTGATGGTGAGAGCTGCTGTGTTGTACTTGTAATCATAATGTGGTAACAAGACATTTGTAACAAAACTACTATAGGATGAGATACATCCAGAAAGGGAGAAACCCATGTTCCTTCCCAGTCTGTTAATTTTTTTTTCCTGTGGCTGTTACACTGAGGACAAAAGTTCCTTTGCTGATGTCAGTGCAGTTACAGCTGCACTGTTGTCAAGTTTCTTAGATTGAATGTTTGCTGGGTGAAGCAATACTCTCACTCCTCTCTGTAGATCCACCTGCCTTGTGAATCAAACATGCTGTCCTTTATCCAAATCCTGTGTTCAGTTCTCAGCCACTCACTACAAGAAAGAGATTGGGCTGGAGCATGTGCAGAGAAGGGAATGGAGCTGGAGAAGGGTCTGGAGCAGAAGTCTGATGAGGACCAGTTGAGGGGGCTCAGCCTGGGGAAAAGGAGGCTCAGAGGGGACCTTGTGGCTCTCTACAACTCCCTGAAAGGAGGGTGTAGCAAGGTTGGGGTCAGTCTCTTTTCCCATGTGACAGGTGACAGGACAAGAAGAAATGGCCTCAAGTTACACTAAGGGAGGTTTAGATTGGATACTAGGAAAAATTTCTTCTCCAGAAGAGTTGTCAAGCGTTGAACAGGCTGCTCAGGGCAGTGGTGGAGTCGCCATCCCTGGAGTTACTTAAATGCTGTGTGCATGTGGCACTTAGGGACGTGGTTTAGTGGTGGGCTTGGCAGTGCTGGGTTAATGGCTGAACTCGATAATCTTAGAGGTCTTTTCCAACCTAAATGATTCTATGATTTTATGATTCAATGCTGCTTGTTGAATTCCTTGTGCTTAGGTCATTTTATCTCCTGCAAAATTCTCACTTGAGGAACTGTTCAACTCTGTGATGCTGCAAATCCATCGGTCCAGTGTCCACCTGTGAATATTTTTTTCCTTGATTAGAGTTTCTTAGAGGCTCTTCCTTGATAGGTGCCTTTTACAAGGCATTTTTGCAATATATACTTACATTTAAGGTGTTACATATATGTAAAATGTCCCTTAAAATGCTCTCAAAGTTCAGAGAAGTGATGTGTGCCTGGATAGCAGCACATAACCATGTGTGTGTGTGTGTGCACCCACAGGCTGATGTAATAACTTCTCCAAATGTTCAGAGTTTCTCCTCAGAAGACTTTT
>JAWWLV010000024.1:5860981-5985836 GCA_035041135.1 Platyrinchus mystaceus | reverse complement strand
TGCCAGTCTCTTCTTCAGTATTTACTCTAAAGTTTGTAAAAACAGATAAGTCTTCTGGAGAGCAGAGCCTGCTGAACTGGAGACAGGGAAAACCTGAATAAACAAACATGTGCCACAGATTAGTAAGAACATCTGTATGTTTTATATTGTTTTGAGAACACATACCACAGTTTTTCATTTCTTAGGCTTTTTTAGTTTCTCCCTTTGTTTCTGTCTCTTTCTTTTCTTCTTCTTTTTAAATATATTCCTAATAAAGGTTGGAGGTAGAAAGCACAGCTGGACTCTGCATGACATGCCACTGTTTAATTTCTAGCTTGGAGGATGAGAAGAAGAGTAGTTTTATTGTATCCTAGAAGAGAATAAAGCCACATGCAAATTCCAGCCATGGACATCTGTTTCCTCTTTGTGCGAAAGAATTCTCATATTTGGAAGGGAATCCCAGTTGTGAAGGGGCTGATGAGGTTTTTGGGTGTTTTTTCTTTTGGTTCTTCCTCCTGCTTCTTTACCACTCCTTCAGCATTCTGCCCTTGCTCCCTGGCTGCTGTTTTCCTGGGGCAATATCAGCTGGCAATTTAGCATCAAATATCAAATGGGTGAATTTTGATTTACTTTAAAATGTTGTGTTGTAGCTACAAAGAGTATTATTAAGTTCCTCCTTAAATTTCTTTTATTTGATCAAACACTGTTTGATAGGACAACTTTTGCTCTGTCATAAATCTGCAGTACTTACAGGTTGGTATTTCTCTTTAAAAGTGAGATATGTGTGTTTGTCACTCTGGCCGTGAAATGCAACTATTTCTAAAAGAAACTTATTAAAAATAATCTTTTGAAATCGTCTTGTATGAGGGGAATTAAGTAGATCTGTAGAAATAAGAATCTGCAAAATTCATTACCTTAAGTTAGGCATCAGGTGCTAAGGACTACAGGAACCAGAGTAAATGATAATTTCACTAACCTATAAAACATTTTAGAATAATGATTTGCAGCTGTCTGGGGGCTTTAAACTTGTCCTTTTTTTTGTGTGTGTGTGTGTAAGGGTTGACTCTGTTGAACAAACAGCA
Source organism: Platyrinchus mystaceus (assembly GCA_035041135.1). Taxonomy (NCBI): domain Eukaryota; kingdom Metazoa; phylum Chordata; class Aves; order Passeriformes; family Tyrannidae; genus Platyrinchus; species Platyrinchus mystaceus. Next base: position 5,984,775 of record JAWWLV010000024.1, on the reverse strand, counting down.
CAGTTATATAACATTAGGCCAGACATGAGAACTGGTACTCTCTGTCTATTTTATATTAATGTCGAATGAGGGGTTGGTGGAACTTGCCAGGGTTTCATATTTGCTGGCAGCAAGTTACCCACATGTGTGGACCACATTTTTATTGTTGCCTTAGCCTATTTCAGGCATAAATATTGCTGCCTAGCAGGGTGTGATCCTGTTCATTGCTGAAGAGCTTTTCTTTTAAGAAGCAAAATATGAAAAGGATTGAAATGCTCCAAGTGTTCTAATTAAGACTCCGAGATTTTGTCACGTCTGTCGTGGTGGAGGAAGAAAGGGCAATAAGCCATCTAAGGGCTACCCTTGCAGAGCTGTTTCTTTTTGCATATATTAATCCTGCTTTTGGGTGTGGGCTGTTGGTCTGGTCTCTTAGGGAAACAAGGCTTATGCAAGCAGGGTGTATGCACATATGAACACACATCTTGACCACGGAAATGTGGCAGAAGGGCAGAGGCTGCAAAGATAAATAGAAGTTCCTATAAGTTCCTTGAAAATATGTCTGTGAGGGGAGAACGAAGGTGATTAAGAGGTTTGAGGGAAGGCTTGTAATAAGAACTTTCAACAATGGCTGTGGAAAAGATCTCAAGAAGAAATGTGATGGAAGTCCCTGCCATGGGAATATTGCTGAATGTGGCTTGGAAATGATTTGGCTTCGGAGAATCTGATGGCAAAAACAAAATCTGCAGGAATCCAGACTCCCTTTCATTCCAATACCCATTAAATTGCTTGTGTGGATTTTGTTCTTAAGTCAGGTTGTTGTCAAACAGGCTCCAGTGGGCAATGGTAATAAATGTAGGGCATCTCATTAGGACCATCTTAGTGCAGCAAAGGTGCTGCTGCTCTGCTTGTTGTTTGTGGTGCTTGGGTTTGCAGGTTTTCAAACTCTGTTAGTGTGACTTAAGAATGTTTAGGACCTTATCCTGCAGCCATCCTGGAGAGGAGGGATCCCAGTGGCTGTGCAGGTCCCACTGACATACATCCATAATCTTCCCAGGTGTTTTGGACGCTGCACATCTCATGGGGTGTGCAAGGAAAAGTGAAACTGATAATCCCCATCCAGCTCTAACCCCGCTGAGCAGGACATGGAAAGCAAACACCACTAATGCCCAAAATCAAACAGCAGCCATGAACAAATTTCCTCTTTGATTAAAATGCTACTAGCTAGGAGATAAAAAGGGGGTTATGTCAAAAGCTTCCCTTGTTGTCTTATTAACAGCTGCGTAATTTTGCCACTCATTTACAAGCATTAAAAAGCAAAACTTGGAGACTGTATTTGAAAGCTTGTTTTGTTTGGTGTACAGCTGGATACAGAGCATTTCCCTTTCTCTCTTTTAACTGACTTGAAGCAAATGTATTGGCTATTGTTTCTTTTTTTTCCCTATTTTTTTGGCCTAGATAATATAAGATTACATTGCTTTTCATTTTACACTGCAAAGAAATGATGCCATATAACTCCAGTTCAACAATGATGCAGTAGCGTGGTGTATACATATCTTCTCATAAATATATTACCACACATTGCTGTCAAATAGCTGGACTTTTTCACCCAGTATTAAAAACGAAATTTAATTGCTACACTAGAGTTTCAAGACCCTGATAAATAAGAGCCATGCCTGACCTTTCTTGTGGGGCTCTGAGATGCCACCAGGGATATTGCTCATTGTCCAAGATGACAAACTTCCTCTGAGATTTCAGTTTGTCAGCTCAATGTACAGCAGTGACATTGATTTCTTCTCACTGCCATTTCCTGCCTGAATAGATAACAAATTTTCTGTGGCAGGTGTCTGTCAAGTTTAGTTTTGCCTGGCAGATTAACTTAATAGACTCATTTATTAATCATTAGTTGCAACACAGTGAAGCAGACAATAGTCTTTAACTCTTGGGATGTTGAATAGATGTACCATTTCAGATTCCTTTGAGTACCTTAAATTTGTGTTTAATAAGCCATTCATATCTTTACTGATTGTTTTTAACCTGACATTACTCAGAACAAAGATATCGGCATTAGTTAAGCGTGATCTTTTTTGAGTATGTACTCCTTTTCATGGCAAAAGGTGAATTAGTACTTTCTGAGACTAATTTGATGCATGAACTGCAAAATCAGCCTAAATGAGGGTGAAAGCTAACCCAACATGCATCATGTTTGGGGGAGAAAGATAAAATAGAAGAAAACAGATACTTGGAAGAAGATTTGAATCGGGGTTGACGGGCTGTCAAAGAGGAGGAGATAACTGCAGAAGCTTTAGGAAGGGGCAAAGCAGACCTGCAGATACAGCTGAAGGACAATTCTAGGACAAGGTAGTGTTTGCCTAGGGACTCCTTTCTCCGAGATGTTGGGAGACAGCTACTCCACCTGGAGTTAGCAAAGTCAGGGTTGGTACAAGAGGTGGATGTAGGACAGGACATCTCAGAGTGGTGAAGGACAAGAAAGAATTTGCTGGAGAATTTTGAGGAGGAAGGAATTATAAGAGAAGGCATAACCTTGTAAAGTGATGTCTCCTGCTGAAAGAATCATTGTGTTCATGATGAAAGCTGACTCAATTACACGTTAGCCCTGCACAGCCCCCGAGCTGATGGAGACATACATTTGCTTCTTTTCCCCGTGTGTTAAGAGGGTCATGAGATGTTTATCAAGGCAAAATCTGTAAAGGACCTGGAAGTGCACAGGCACTGCTGGGGACACATGACACAGGAATGAGCCTAGACAGAGATACAGGCTGTTGCTGTACAGAAGCACCTCATGTTAAGCACCATGAAAAGAGAACCACCAAGTTGCTCCCTTGCGTATTAGTTGGGTTGTGGTAGCTCTTCACAACCTGCTTTTAATTCTCAAGGGAGCTTGCTCATGGGAAATCACCAGGAGACATTCAAGGGAAGTTTCTGCAGCTGATGCCCAACTGCAAAACCCTGGTTGGAGCACAACTGCTTTCAGCTCAGCATCTGTGAGAGTGTGCATTGCTGACGATGTTTTTTTGCCAAGCTGTGTTCCTGGCCTTGGGAACGTGTTTCTTGAACCATCCTTATGGCTTTCTTGGCTGAGTGTCAAACCAAGAATGTCCCTGCACTAGATCACACTGCTTATTGCTCTTCTAGGCCACCCTGGTAACAATACATTAACCTCTCAGCAGGGAATGTGATAAACAAAGTAAAACTGCTTTAGTGAAACCAGTCATTTAATGGCAGCGTACATAAAGTGTCCGTAAAGATTTGTAAGTGTAATAAGCTGCAGTTCACTGGGGGAACAATAACTGTTCCTAATTTAGCCAGTTGAGGAACATGCCAACCCAATTTGCTTTTGTAACATTATGTTGTTGTTCTTTTTTTTTTTTTCTTTTCCCACCTCTCCAGATTCCTTTTTCTCTGGTACAGTTTCCCCTCTGGGAGTCCTTAAAGGTAAGTCCTCTTTAGTGATGGAAATATAAGTTACACGTTTTGCAAAGGTTTTCCATGGTAACTTACGTAATTTGATTATTGCAATTATGGGCATGTCCAAGAATCAGTAAGTATGTGCCAACCTATCTGTGCACGTGAAGATCATTTGCCTGAATATCTGAAAAATAGCAGGGAATATCTAACCACTGATATGTGGCATGCAGGCTAAATTTTACTCCCAACATGCCAGAAATCTTATCTTCAGCTCTAACTTTTTTTACTGCTTAAAAAGAGTGGGAACTGTCTTGTGTTGTGTGATTTTTTTTTTTTATTTATTTTCATTTTTTTAGTGCTTTGCTCTTTAAAGCTAGAGGAAATTGTGAATGATACAGAAAAAGCTGTTTGAGACTGGGTTTTGTAGACATGGAGAAACTCTCAGTGTATTGCTGAAAAGCTATTTTGGTTGGCTGCCTATACTTTATTTAGAGGTCATTTAAAGAAGGTGTCAGTGGATGATGTTTTAATAGTGCAGTTGTTTGGAATGATGTGCTGTTCTCCCACCAGCTGGTAGCTCTGTTTATCATGGTCAGAGTCAGGGTCTAGATTTTTGAGCAGAGGTGGGATTGGAAGACATGGAATTTCTCCTTCCCTCTTTGAACTCACCACAGAAGATGAAGGAAAGGTTTTTTCAGCTGCTTTGAGATCCTGGGTTGGAAGCACAGAGAACTATTGCAGGTCATTAAAAGCATTGCAGCAAAATATATTATTGTAAGAGAGGAGCTGGGGAGAGAAACTTTCTTCTTGTTAAGGGTGCTGGACTTCAGAGCAAGCTCGGCACTGAGACCCAAACTCGGTGCTGGTATGTTGTGTTGGGACAATAGTTTTTCCTCCCCTATGTGTCTCTAGCTTGGGGTAGGGGGAACAAGCCCACAGTGTGAATGTTTGCATGTAGAGGCTTCAGGGAGTCCAGTATAAAGGTGAGTCCACAGGCAGGAGGAGCGTGAAATGCATCAAGAGCCTTCACAGAACTGAGCTGTGTTTCGCAGAGGATCCTGTAGGTACTTTGTGAACTCGGCTTGCTGTGGTGTCTGGGTATCATCCCATTGCACAGGGCAGCTTGAGCTGCCTTATTAGGAATCTGTTTCCCTGCCAGTGTCTAGGAATGGCTTTCTGTAAACTCTTCAGCAGCTACACTGGCCTGACCTGCTCATAGTGCAGCAGCCCTGCTTGGGAGCAAGAGGTGGCAGAGCTTGAAGAGAAAAAGTGCAGTGTTCTTGCCAAAACCACATAAACCAGCACCATTGTGTAGCTGGTTTCAGAAAGTAAAGTTGTTTTAATTAATATCCACGTAGCTGTGACAATAAAATGTATTGTTTACATTACAGACTTTAAAGGAGACAGTTTTGAATGTAGCCAGCTACAGGAGTGAGTCACTTAGGATGAGGCATCATGTTTAATCTAAAGAGGTCAGTGCAGATCTGAAGAGAAACAAAACCGTGTCAGTTTGTTCCACAAACCTGTTGCAATGTATTCTTCTACTGGGGAACCAGGAGTAGAAAACTGCAAAAATCGGTCTGGCATGTTCCAGACACTTTGGCTCAGCAGAGGGAGAGAGCTCAGGGTTTGTCATGGTCAGAGCCAGGCAGTGAAAGCAGAATATGTTTTGTTTATCTGAATGAAGCTCTTAAAAAAGCTTGTCAGTACAACAAATGACAAAAACCATTATGGTCCCATCAGCAGGCTGGATGTGGGCAGTAGCATCAAGGAGAGTGTGGCTCAGGGAAGGGCTTCTCACGGGTGCATGAAGGGAGCGTGAAGAGACGGTAATTATGAAGGACTAGGAATGCAAAGGATGAGAGAAAAATGGCACGAAGCCTGAACAGAAAAGAGTCATTGAGATGATGCCTGAGGGACCATTCTGCACTGTATTAATGGGATTACTTGAGAAAGTAACTGCAGGAGCAGTTGTGAATGATGTGTGTGGGCCGTCTCACTGATCAGAACAGAACAAGTGCCGTGGCTGTGTCATTTTTAAAACCACTAGTACAAAGTTGCATAAGCTGACGGAAGATAGATTCATTCTCACAATTCCCTGAACAAGCTAATCACCATAAAAATGAGGAAAAATATCTTTCCATTAGGAAAGGACAGTTAGTGAGGCACATGGAAGAGAATAGTTTCCTTTTCCTTCAGATATGTGCTGGTTGCAACCAGCAGCAGGGTGTGAAGCTTAAAGAAGCCTGATAGAGGCTTGTCACGGGTAGCAAATTGGGTGTTTCCATATCCCATTTTCTCTATCTGCATTGCTCCAAGCTGCTCTAGTTACTCCTTATGCTTCCAGCATGCTTTAGCCACATAATTTACATGCACAGTTTTCTCCTGTCTGTGAATGTGGGCCAGCTGTCTTGTGTGAGAGTAAACTTGCATATCATGCACTAAACTAAGTTAGAAGAAGAGAGAGCATTGTGTAGATCACTGAACTATAAGGTTACATTTGCTGTGGGTGCTGGCAAAGAGGGTATTGCAGTGATTAGCAAGAAACAGATACTGCTTCAAATACAAGTCTTGCTGCCGGTGACTCAGGTGAACATAGAATTTAGCAACAGTTAATAGAGTCCTTTTTTATTTCACAACGACTCAAGAAACAACAGGAAAGAAATTATGGTGCTTTTAATTAAAAAAATCCCAAAACATCCTACTCTTTTATTTTTGGATGTAGGTAGATCCACTGCTATAATATGTGCTTAATGTAATTTTTCTTCCCAGTTCTCTATTTTCCTATATTTTATTTGAGGTATAAATTATTGATGTAATCTAACCAAACCAAAAGGGAGAAGGAAACTGCTATGGTGTATGAGATTTCAGGACAGACATCGTAATTCTCTGCTGGGGTAAGCTAGTGTAGTGCTTCTCTGTACTTTTAGTCCAAGCCTTACAGCTAAAACAATTCTGAGTTTTTCTCAGAGTTCAGGACAAGAAGGGGTGTTTCAAATCTCATTCACTTTCTGCTACACCAGCCCTCAGAGGAGCACCATGGTTGAATACCACTGTGACAGTTTGATCAGGTTTAGGTTCTTTTATGTGGGGCTAATGCTTCTGATCCCATCTCAAAACCAGCTGGCCATGAACAAAGGCAACAGAGCATAGATGTAGTGTGCTTCCCAAATGCCAACCAAGCACAGTGCCTCCCATATTAGTTCAGGTTTTGGAATAATGTTTTAAGATCTAGTCCCCTTGTATGCTGCCCTGGAATTTCCAGGGTGCCTCTGTAACTTGCTTTGGAAATACTATATGTGTGTTCTTCATTGTGGGAATTTCACATGAAATTGTTGTGGGCTACACAGAGTCTAGTGCAGCTCTTGCTTTCACCCTGCTGCCAGGGCTGTGTAGTCTCTGCTCAGATGACCCTTCTTTCTGTTTTGTTCTGGTCAGGCATTTTATTCAGCACTTGTAATCATCATATCTGAGCTTCTACCAGCAGCATATAAGCGATTTATCATTTACTTCATGTTTTAATCCATAATTCTTCTCTTTTAGACCTAACCGAGGAAAGATAACTTTAATTTCTGCTGTGAGGGTATTACAGAAATACAGGGCATCAGATTTTGGTTGGTTTTTTCAATAAAATAGAGTTTTAAAACCATACAGAAAATCAAGAGCCTCTGGTTAGGTTTTGAATTCAGAAACATCTTCTCAGAAATCCCTGTTTCTTATGGCTCACTGGAAGTAGTCAGCTCCCTCAAAGAACAGTGCTGTGTGTAAGATAAACCCGTCTCAGGTGAAACAAGGCTCAGTCCTCTTGGGTTTTATATTTCTGCATGTTGGCTGAGCTTCAGAGCCAGCCTCTGAGTTACTCAAATGCAGCTGTACGTGGAGAATGGTCTCTTTATAGACCCAATGTATTGTATGTCTGGAGAAAAGGCTTTGGTAGCCGGTGAGGAGGGAAGGAGCAGGCGGGACTGGAGGACATAGGTCTCAAATGAGTAGGCTTGAAAAACAAGGGGTTTTTTGTTTGTTTTGTTGGATGTTCCTAAGACTGTGTAACATCAGAGTCAGCCAGTCCTGCCCCTGCACACCCATCCTCTCTGAGAGGGCTGGCACAGGCTGTGCTGCTCCACTGGCCCAGGAGCTGCTAAGAAAGATAAAAATCTTGAACTGGCCATGCTCAAGGTGAGTTCTGGCTCTTCTGGCACTCAGTGGGGCCAGGGTTTCCCTCTTTGTCTTAGTGCTGAGCAAAACTTAAAGCTCTTGGACTTTCTGCAGCTCTAGTGAGCCCACAAGTTTTTTTGTCACTGGCTTTAGCAATAAGATAATTTTCTCAAATCTGTAGGTCTCACAAATTAACAGGTGTTTTACAGAAAGAGGTATTATGTTGGACTTCAGAGGCAATAGCTGGAGACAGGGCACTGAGATGCATGGGCAGGTCTCCCTTGTGGGTTGCTGTGCTGTAAGATGCTGAACAAGTAGAGGAAGGAATGCTTTGGTGGCTTCAGGAGAAGAGGGTGAGTGCACATGGGCACATTTCCACCCTGTTAAAAAAGTGGGCCATTGTAGTAAAGAGAATGGGGAGAGTTCCTCTGTGAGGCTGAGTAGGATCTGAGAATTGGTCGGGTCAGAACAGAAATTCCTTGGATTGGTTCTAAACTGGTTTCTGCCCCCACAATGGAGGGCAGGTTTGGGATTGGATTTAGGTCCTCTGTTATCTGTTCAGGTTCATTTGTCACCCCAGGCACAAAGGCGCTTTTATTGAGGGGAAATCTTCTGGTGAACTGAACCATAGGTCTACATGAGGGCATTGATGTAGGTATTCATTTGCTTGGTGGTCTTGGTTCCCCCCTTCAGAGAGCTCAACTTCTGGGGCCTGGGGTAGGCAGTACAGGGTGTGGACAAACTGGTTTGAGGGTGGGCTCAGCCTCACTCTTAGTGGTCAGTGCAGATATATTTTGAGACATATCTTGAATCTTGCTGTGCAAAGACTGCTTGGTGGCTTTCTGTGGAGAGTGAATACACTAATCTTTCTTGGAGCTCATTGCACCTGATTTTTAAAGTTAATAAAGAATGAAAAGTTTACAGAATACTTCTGCCCAGGCAGCTGGGGTTCTCAGCAGTAATATACGTGTTTATAACTCCACCATTGAAACAATAAACCACATGCTATTTCCCTCCTAAAATTTACAGTCAGATCTGTTGCTGTTTAACAGGGCAAGTAGAAAATAGAGGAATGTAGCCAAACTGGGCCTTAAATGGCTCTTTCCCTGCTCTATGGGTAGGTGACCATTTTCCTTTTTTCCTGGAGAAGCAGTCTAGTATTTCTTTTCTCTGTGCTCAGCTGCATATAAGTCAGGAGTAAATGAAACCCAGGCCCAGCTTTAAACCCACTTCCTTGCAGGCAGCACGGTAAGTGTTCTACCATACCTTGCTCCCTCTTTGAGTAAGGGTTGGGCTGATTTAGGGATTAAGTCCTAATGGTTAAATAACCCTAATGTGTCTGCCATTTGCTTAGGTGCTGTATCAGGAAAACATATTTCCACGGGGCGTTCGGAGGCGTGATGTAACGTGCAGCGTGTGCATGCCATTAGCATAACGGCTGCATTTTTTCTCACAAAGGAACAATGTACCCAACAGCTGTTCAGCAAACAGCCCTCTCTTTATTAGTGGCACAATAAGTGTCATTCAGGCAGTCTTGAGGCGCAGTCGAAGGAATGCTGCACACCATCTGCACCAAAGAGAAGGAAACAAATGCAACCCTCACTCACAGCACTGCAGGCACGTTTGGGAGAGTCAGATGGTCTTGGGTCATCAGTGCAGCATTTAAAACGGCCAGAGGAAAGCAGTCAATTGATACAGAGCCAGATTGTGACGCTCTTGGTCGTGCCTAGGCCACAAGTGGTTCTCTAGAAGTTGCTGAACTTGCCAATGACATCTGGAGATGTTTGGTAGAATATCGAAGTAATCAGGGGCTCGCCATTTGATTTGGGCACTTGCTTCTTGCTGAAGAACCTTAAAAGGCTCATGTAATTCTTCCATGTAATTTATTCACACAAGCCTGTGAAGCACAGATTTATTAGCAGGTAGTAGCAGTGCGGATGCTCAAGGAAAACTGTCCGAACTTTGAAGTGATTTTTCAGAAGTGTGTTTTCCTCCCCAGACACACACATGGCCCTTCGTGCCATGGAAACAGAGTGTAGCTGTTCTGCCTTGCCATGGGAACACTGTTTTGAAGACATTTTCTTTAACCAGGCTTTTAGCACATCCATTTTGATTTACATCCAAATGGGTCACAGACATCAATGCAGCATTATATGGGCAGAAAAGGGGAATGAAATGCTTTTAACATGAAAAATATGCTCTTGCATGTAGGCCAACTTTTGTTCTCTTTCAATTTATCTAGGATTTGGGTGGGTTTAATTCTAGGACCAAATTCAGTACTGGCATAAGTGAGCACAACTCCATTAGTGCAAATGGAGTCTCAACATTTATGTCAACAGTGAACTTAGATCATTGAATTTTTCCCATGTTTGGGCTTGCATGTTTCCTGCAAGATAATATACACATGTACTTGCACATATGCTGCACATATGCACATAAAAATTCACTGTGGAGGACGTTTGGCTCTGTGCTCCATGTTTGACTTTATGTATAGAAACTGCAAGCAGCTTATGAGTTTTTTGCTTCTCCCTTAGCTAACGTGCCATGCATCTGTAAGGGTCAGCCATGCAGAATGCCACGTCTCAAGTAAAATCCCTAGTAGCAAAGGCAAACATGAAAGCTGCTTTTCTTCCCTCAGCTTGCAGGACTGCACGTGCACACAGATCCATGTGATTAGGTTGTACAGATTTTTCTCCCCCCTGTTCTCGTGAAGTTGAACACTGTCTTGAACAGAGGGATGTGTAGAAATACTAGAGATGCTTATCACTGGAGTGAATTGTAATATTTACTCAGCTGCAGGCCTCAAGTTTAGTGCGTGCCATGAGGTCTGCTTGCCTCTTAGTGCCTGAAGAGAAGCAAGGCCAAGGCAGAGATGTCTCATTCTCTGTGGTGCTTCCTGCAGCATTTGGGGTGTTGAGCTGGACACCAGGTTTGAGAGGTGTGAGTATTGCATTTTCCTCTGGATTACCATTGCTTAGATGTCCTGAGTATAGACCAAGACCTGGCTGCATTGGGAGCACAAAGGTAACAGCTGATTTCTGCTCCTAACTTCTACCATAAATGTATGGCAAAGGTGGCAGGCACACACAGGTAAGGGGTTGTGTGCACTAGTCAAAGGTTATTGGCCATCTGGAGGCCAAATGTCGACAGCACATGAGGAGTTCACATTTGTAGGCACCATATATTTCCCCTCCTCTCCCCCCTGTATTTAAAGGCAGCAGTAATATTTTCCTTTTTATGTTTGTTTTCAGGTTGGAAGGCCATAGGTATATCCTGAGAGTGACATTTCCAGTGCTCCCTCTGCCCAACAAAATGGGGTGTCCTCGTGTTCTCAGTATCAAAAGAGCTAAATAACATTTGTGGTGAGAATTAGAGGACACAGGCCTGTAGAACAGTGTGAAATGGGATCACTAGGAAGAAAAGTAAGGCACTGCCCACATATAAAACTTGACCCTTCTCTGTGAACATTATCCCTGTGAATAATTGGAAATCTGCATTCAGGCTTCCTGCTGTGTCCCATCCCCTGAGGCCACACCCGCTGTATTGCTTTACATGGTGCAGCAAAGCACAGCGAGATTTACATATATATCACATAAAAGTGTTTACAAAAAAAATTAGCATGTGATTGAGCTGGGAAGCTGCAGAGGGCCCCAACTGTACGAGTTTCCATGTGCTTCAGCCAGAAGATTTATTTCCAATTTGTTATTCATAAGGGAAGAGCGAGAGATTGGGATGGGGTCCTTTGAAGTGGAAAACAAAGTCTTCTATTCAGCCTTCAGCTTAATAGAATACACATGACACAGGCTTGGCATGGCGGCTGCTTTCATGTAATGTGCTCCTTGTCGTTTTGCCTTCCTAGGCTGTGAATGCTAGTGGGAATGGGTATTGCCCTGGAAAAGTCAGGTTATCCCCTGCAGCCTTCTGCAGGAGGAGCACAGTGTGAGCAGGTAGGAGCCTTTTGGTGATGGTGGTGGGGAACCCAGGCTGAGCCAACTGTTGCAGTCGTGTTGCTCATAATTCCCGGGCTGTGTTTCATGTTGCAAGAGCACGTGTAAGGAGAGTGGTGTCACTGCAGGGCTTCTGCAGGCATTGCATGGGCACTTCTGCCCTTTTTGGAGCTGCTGAGCTGTGGCCCGTGGGCTCTGAGCCTGCCTCTGACACCCGTCCTCTGCCTGACCTGAGCTCTCGCTGTTATCCCCCCGAGTGGAAGGCTCTTCTGAATCTGTGCAGCATCTAGGATGGCAGAGTGTGATCCGGGCCCTGTATCTCTGCAAATAACCAGCCATTCCGTTCAAATCAGTGTTTTTGGGATGTTTGAATATGGATCCTGAGTTTCTTGCCAGGAACAAGTCCCTGGTTAACCAGTAATCCACAAGCATCCAATAGCTTCTGTGCTTTGCCCTGTCTTAATGGTGGTAAAACCTGCTCAGTGCAGCATGAAGGCAAGTGTTTTTGAAGAACTTACGATCCCGACTTACCACAAAGCCCTGTCAATTAGTTGGCCCATAGGCTATGAGAGAAAGCATGAGTGACCTTCAGCACGTCATCTTGGCCCGTAGCATTGTGTGGTTAGAAAGAATTTGGACCAGAGTCCTGCTGGTCCTCTTGGCCCTGTGACACTTGTTCCTCTCGGCTTCCTCCGGGATGATGTCCTCGTGCCCTGCTTCTCTCTTGCTCTTCTGCGTGTTCAGGTTTGGAGCTCTGGGTGAATCACTGAAATCGGAGATGGAAAGAAATGCATGAAGTCATCTCATCCTGCCCTTGCCAATGCAGGATTATTCCCCACAGTACAATCTTGAGTGCCTTCTCCAATCTATTTTTAAATGACTCAAAGGAGAGGGCTTTCCTCTCCTCCCTGGGGAGGCTGGCTCTGCGGTTCAGTAGACCTCACTCTTGGGGAATTTTCTTCCTGTTCTCCAGCCTCAATTCTCCTTTTCCCTAATTTAATTGAACTGTTCCTGGCTCCACCCTTTTAAACAATTTTCCGCATTGCATGATTGTTGCAAATACCTGTTGTCAATTTGCAGGCATAATGGATGGGAATTCATCACCGTTTGCCTTGCTTGGCAAAGGCTCTTTGTGCAGAGCTGCACTGGGAAGCCAGGCTTTATCAGAAACTAGATTTCAGAGCTACATGCCAAGAAATAAGAATGACCTTTTCCTTTTTCTGTGGACAATGACATTAACATAAAACCCCATCATGATTGAGAATAGGCTGGGCTTCTGGCAAAGCCATGAGTGTCTGTATTAGTGGGCTGATTTTTCTCTTAGTCCTCCAGCAGCTCTTCCACAGTGCTTTTTTTTCATGGCAGAAGTAGCTGCTGTAAGTTCTTGGATTTAGCTGTAGAGGTACAGACGTTTGGAGAACATTTAATGAAAAAATATAGTAATTCTGCTTTTTATCAAGTGGCTCCAGCATTCAAGTTTCAAAAACCCTGATTTTTCAATTTGAGGTTTTTTTAAGCACCTGAAATGTTTAGAAAAGGGGCGTTGAAGGTGAGATTTATGCTATTACAACACCCAGGCACTTTGGAAGGTAGTGCCATTTGTCTTAGGGAGCACTGTGTCCTTCATCCAGCAGGACTGAGCTGTGAGAGAACTGTGTGTCCAAGAGACTGTAAGTTACTCCAGAAAAGCATATTATGGTTTTGAAGAATTATGAATCCCTATTTATTTATTTATGAGACGAAAATGAGTTTCTGCTGTGGGTGACGGCAGAATACCATCCCATACTGAAAACACCAGGAAAAGAATGGCTAGCATTAAAGAGGCTGGAATCCCTTTAGTGCTTTCGTACAGCAGAGCTGCAGCTATTTAGCTATGGCAGGGTACCAAACAACATTGTGGCTGGCCATTGTTGCTTGAACAGTTTGATTTTTAAAACATTCAACTGAAATATAACCACCAGCCAAGTTGGAACAAGCGAGTCACGAGGACAGCGTGTTAAATGAAGAGTCAGCAAACAAGGGAAGAGTTCTCCTGCTCCAGTGGAAAGTTGCTGTACTGAAGACCAGGAGCCCCAGAGCAATACCTCAGCCTAGCACAGCTACCAATTGCTTTAAAGAAAATTTTATAGTGTAGAAGTGATATGAGTTTAAAAAGAAGGGGAAGGCCACAGCTATAAAATAAAATTCCTGATTTCTCTGTGGTAGGCCTCGGAAGGGCCGTGGATCCCATCCCGTTTTGCTCAGCGCTGATCCTCACATCATAAACCAGAAACCTCTCCTCCAGAGAGCTTCCAGCGTTAAGTGTTTCAGGAGATGGGGATGGGGGGATGGAGCAGAGTGGAGGAGGAGAGAGCACAGTGACCATGGCTGCTGTTGCACAGCCATCCCAGCTGGCCTTTGCTGCTGACACCGGTGGGGCTGATCAGATGGGGTGAGGTGACTCTTGAGGGGTTTTTAGGAGGGCTGCTGTTCCTGCTGGTGCTTCCAAACGTGCATGTTGAAATGCTGCTGTGAGCTGAGGGGTGGCAGCAGGGCGTGTGGGAGCTGAGGAGAGGAGGGTATGTGGTCCCTAATGACTCCAGGTGAAAAAAGGACATACCTGCTTTGGGATATAAGGCGAGTGATAAGAGTAATTCCTGAACGATGGGGTTTTGGGGGGAAAGTGATGGGAAGGGTTGGTTTAATAAATGTAGGGGAGCAAACAGGACTTAGATCTCGTGGTTCATTTTAAGTAGGAGCCTTGGTACATCTGAGCTGAGCTGATATTGGTTCTTGCATGCCTTCCCCCCTCCCCATCCCCTCCCCGGTCAGTGTTTTGCTTTGCGTTGTTTTATCTGCCAAAAAGAAAATAAATTCACAAAATATTTGCAAAGTTGCATGGCCACAGGCTTAAATACATACATATGAATTCCCTGAAAGCAATTTGCTTCAAGCCCTCAGTTCCAGACATCTCTCTCACTCCATCTGCTCGTTCAAGTACACAAGTTCCTTGGGAAAAATCACTTATTACATCACTGAAAAATGCCACAAAAATAGCTTTTCACTTAAGTTCCCATCCTCGGAGTTAACTCACATGGGGATCAGATAGTTTCAAGCATTTAATAACTTTTTATTTTCCTTTCTCTTTAAACACAGGATCTCTGGTCATGGAAGCAGGGTCACGTGGTGGATTCTTGGCAGTCAGCAGTCTGTGGAGCTTTTGCAGGTGCAAAGGATTATATGTTATACTGGGAAAGACTAAAGAAGAAAGGGAAAAATGTGCAAATCTATTAAGTATAGCAGAACAACATTCCTTTGTAATTCAAGTTTGTTTAGAAGAAAACGGACCAGTTGTTGTTTGGAAATAGGAAAGTCAGCAAAGGAAAGAGAGGAATGAAAAAAAAAAGTCTCAGCCAGGGTGTCTGTTTGAAGGACAACCAATTTGTTTTTGACAAATTTCTGTTATTTAAAAACCAGGGGCCTGTCAGTCAGGCTTTGTGATTATTTCAAAGTTGATCTGGAAAATCCTCATCCAGGAGAAACTTTGCTTGGGTGGGGGTTTGTGCAGCTGTCCGCTCCCAGCGCTTCCCCAGGGGCTGAAGTGATTGCAGTGAGAGGCCATGATTCACCATTCATGTGACAGCTCTGACAGCCATGTAGATTAACTGGAGGCAGGAGAGCAGAGGAGAGCACTGCTCAGCCCGGAGGCAAAACCCTTCCACAGCAAAAAAACCCAGAGGACAAAACATCTGGGCAATCTCCAGACACTAGAATAAGAATAAAGAGTGGCAGAGTACAATACTGCACTATTTATTACCAAACGAGCCAGAAGTTAATTGAATTCTTCAGTAGGCTTCTTGCTTGATTTTTAGCCTACTGTACTTGTTTCAAAAAAAAAAAAAAAAAAGAGGAAAAAAATCAATTAGTGACTCATCAGTATAGCTGACAAGTTTGAGGGAGGAGAGACTCAACTGTCTTAATAGAAAAAACAGATTAGTAGTTAAGAGATGGATAGCCAGAGCTTTTCCCCATGGAGCTAAAATACATTTTGAGATTCCAAACCAGTAACAGAATATGTGGAAAAAATAAATCCTGCTTAAAGAGGAAATAGAGATTATCGAAAGCAAAGCTTGTTCTTTGATAACTTAAATTCAGAACCATTACATCGTATGTAATTTTTTTAAAAATAAGTTGTTCTATGGGAAATGAAGTATTAAGAGCAGCAAAATTCCTGCAGAGACTGAGGCTTTGTTTTGAAGGGCAATGAAGCTGCACAGCTGAGGGAAGGGACTGTGGCTGTAGCTGCACAGTTTAGTAGATTGGGTGTGTGAGCAGTGAGGGAATGGTTTAGGTAGAACTGATTCCATTTTGGGGCAGAGGGAATATTTTAGATGACCTCTTGTGGTCTTGTCCAGCTGTAATTTCTGTGTTTATGTGATGGGGAGGGAGTTTTATTCTGCTTAAAATCCCGCTGCTGGATTCTACACTGACTTCATCAATCAGTGCAAACAAAATCAGAGCGATTAAAGCAGATCGTTCATTTTTGTTTTGAAACAAATCAAGCTATCAGACTAAAAATGTTTAAAATGCAATCTGTACGTCTGCAGGTGTGATGGGGATCATTAATTTACCTCTGTTGATTTCTTTACAGTCAGATTGATACAGAAACTGTGTTCAGGCATGTTCAGAGAGCTGGAAGGTTATCTGATTTACCCAAGGCCTTGCAGAGTAATTTCCTGAAGTCCAATTTGGTGCCTCAGTTGGAAATCTAGCCCAGTGCCTCTAATTCCTTCTCTGAGTCTCTTGATTCTGACCAGCTGTGCTTGGACTTGCTACTATTTAATGGATGTTCAGCAGTGTCTGTTGCTTTTCTAGCAGAAATATCGCAGAAGGAGCTTTCAGAGGCACACTGGGGAGACCTAACACTTGGTGTTGGAGGAGACACGGGGTCCTGGAGCAGCACAGAGACTTCCAGGTCCATGGTGGTGGTAGATGGGACAGTTCAACCTACCTGCCTTCGTAGGCTCTATTTGCTGAGTACAAATCTTTGCAAAGCTGAAGTCCTGTTTTGTAGGTCGTGTTATGATCAGTGATCATAAATATTCTCTGGCTCATCCTTCCAGCTTCACTTCCTCCATCCTGGTTTTCCTTCTCTGTGCTTTGTTTCCCTGTTCTTTCCTTTTCACCAGCAGTACTGTAAACTTCCTTTCTCATGTGTCCTTTGAGGACCTGCTTCAAAACTCACAAGGTTCAGCTCTTTTTGGATCAGAACCTTCCCCTCTGTTTCCATTGCCTCCCTCTGCAGGCATGTAACATGCAGGCCCTCCTTATTGATCTGTTCTGGTACTGATTCTATTTCACCGAAAATATTTAGCCTTCTTGCTGAGGGGACGCAGTGGAAAAATAATGTCCTGCTTTCTGAAGAATGGATTGCACAGTTAAAAATTATTAACTACCTACACATAGCTTCAAACAAGTGAAAACAGACCAAACCCTTTATCCCTTTCTTTCCACCCCAAAACAAAAGAAATCAAAACCTCACCAGTATCCTGTGAATAAAACAAGATGGATGCGTGCATCCAAGTGATTAAAAATCTTCATGTTACAAACCTTAAAAGAAGAATGTTATCCAAAAAACAACCTTTAAAGAAAGAGATGCTGTCAAATGCCACCATGGTAGTAGTGGGATGGTGAAATCACACAGACACACTTTTCTTCTCTGTTCTTTGCTTGAATTCAATACTTTCTAAATATATGTTAGAGGTCCTGAGGGGCAGGGTAATAAGCTGAAACAAACTGAAAGAAAAGTCCTATTTAGCTTCCCTTTATGGCACACACATGTCTGTGTGCATTGGTTAGTTCCTAGATGAATTATAACTATTTGGTGAAGACAGAACCAAGAGCAACAATCTGTTGAATTCCATCCCCAGTGCCTGTGAAATGGCAGCAGTTTCAGGCAAAGTGCTGTGAGATGCCTGGTGCTGCTATGTTGAACACACGTGTATGATGTATGTATGTGATCCATGGGGGTTTTATAGAAATGTAACAGGCATGAGCATAGATACCAGAGATGTGGAATCTGCTCTGGCTCATCTGTTAATAATTTAATCCCTTGAGACCTTGTCCAGCTTTATCATCGTCTCTGGTGTCTTAACTAGAGATGTTTGGAGCAGTGATGGAGTGGGAGAAGGTGGTATCTGAGCAGCCGGTGGGGAAGAACCCAAGGGTAGATCTACGTATTTTAAGCCTCAGGTTTGTGTTTGAACCAAACCTTGCCTCGTGTGTGAGCTGTTTGGACACCAGCCCAGATTTGGGCACGGGGTGGAGGCAGAGAGGGAAGCACGTCCCCACACTGTGGGCAGGCCAGGCATGGTTGTGGTTGTGCTCCATGCTCGAGTCTTCTCTGGGCTTGGGCTGCCTGGCCAGACCACCCCAGCCCTGCAGTGTACCGGGGCAGGCTGTCCCAGAGGAGCTTCTGGGTGAGTCTTGTGTGTCCTCCAGGGAAGTGGGACAGTGGCAAGGAAATCCTGCCATCGGGTGTTAGCTGTCAGAAAGGCAAAGTACTGCCCTGGAGGTCTCCAGCTTGTCAAAGAATCTAAATGTCCATTTGATGCGATTGAAAATTACCTCTGTTAAGATGCCTTCTTTCTCTCTATCTAAAAAAAAGTGTGGCTTCACATTAATAATTAATGCTCTGTGGTGACAAAGTCACTGAGGATGGAGGTGCAAGTCTAGTGAGACATAAGGCACTAACGAGAGCTTTTTGCACATTAACAGCGAGGATTTCCCATCACTTTTGTTTTGATCTAATCGGCTCTGACAAGATTACACACTGTGTCTAAAAGCCTCTTTAACTCTATGGCTCTGAATAAATTTTTGAGTAGTTCTCAAGATTTCCCTGCAGAGTCTGCTTGGACTGGGCTCCTAACCCTGAATTAGTTAAATCTCTGAGGAAGCAGTGCTTTGTCTTGGTATTTCTGCTGAAATCCAAAGAGGTTCTTGGGTCACTTTGCTCTACCATTGTCAGGTGTTGTTCCCACACTGATAAAGGACCAGAATAAACTTCCTCTTAAAAAAATTTAACATAATATCAATAAAATAAAAATTCAAATAAGAACCTATTGATCGAAGAGTTCTGAAAAAGACTGTTTGTGAACTTGGAATTCAGTCAGTGTAAGAGGATGCTGTGAGGTTTAAGTTGGACCTGAGCCACTGAGTTTTTCAACCCAGATTTGGGATTCGATCCTGAATCAGTCCTGGGTAACCTTCAGGTGACAGTACAGAAAAAAATAGTGAAGAAAGCCAATAGTACAGCTTGACATGGATTTCTTTCTTTTCCGAAGACGGGCTAATTCCAACAAGGACGTTAGTCAAGCACAAGTTCTTGTCTCTAGAAACAAGCTTGAGTTACTGAACTGGGCTGATACTGCAGAAGAGAGAAGTAGGGGTCTGGTCAGATGACAGGAACACAGAACCAGGAGAAACCTCTGTGAAGGCCAGAAGGGTTCCCTGGACCCTTTGGAACAGGTGAGGAGAAGTTAAAATGCTAGAGGAATTAAAGATAAAGGGACTGAAGGATAACTTGTCTTCCTCCCTTCATAGGATCTTTTTTGAGGATTGTGTCAAAGTACCTGTGAAACATTTTCCTGTAGCAGCAAATTCTACAGGCAGCCACCTTACTGCAAGGACCCAGGGCTGTGTACTGTTCTCATGTGAAGTATTTCACTCTGTTCCGATGCTTTTATTTGTGTATGAGAGCTAAAAAGGGTAGAAAATACCAGCAGGAACCTAGGGGAAAATCTTTAATCTTCAAGACTTTTTCTTCTTGTTGCCAAATAAAGGTAGACCATTCTCTGCAGGTGTCTGTCACTAGCACTTCCATCAAGAACTGGTCCCTGGGAAAGTGTGAGTAGCAGAGGGATTTTCTGTTTAACACCCTGAGCTCAGCTGATGTGTGAATATACAGTGACCATTGTAACTTCTTGGGAGACAGGTGATGAATTTTCCACTCCTGAGTGAAGGTTTATTTTCCCAGTAGAGGAATTTGTCGCTCTGCTAGAAGTATTAATGAGCCAAGAGCCTTCTCCCATGTGAAAATCCATGTTTATGCCTACCTGCTGAGCCCAAGTCTTTCTAGGGCAAGGGAGAAAGGAGCCTTGTCCAGGAGTGAGCTGGTGAGTGAGTCTGGACACAGCCTGCCTGCAGAGGTGCCCTTTTCTCCATCAGCTCTGCAGAGAGGTTGGAATGATTAGAAGTGTGAGGCTGGATGTGTCTGGGCCTTTCTTGCCCATTTGGTACTATGATGGTTTTCCTGGTTGCTGACTAGTTGAGCAGATTCCAACGTTATATGGCAGCTCTAGGAGAATTCAGTGACAGCAGGAATAGAATGACTAAATAAATAAGAAGTGATTTAAAGATCTGTTGGGCCCTAATGTGTATTAGTGCAGTGCACAGCCCTCCTATTTTGAATGAGTAGACTCTGGCTGTACTGGTCTGTATCTGTTGTATTAATCTGATGATTGGAAACAGTCATGTTTTAATTTCCTTCACCTGCCTGGAGTAGGTGGACTGAGCAGTACCTCACTGATGGTGTGGCCTGTTCCTGGATAGCTGTGCACTAAGGTTGAAGAAGTCATTCTAAAATTACCTTGGACATTTAGGGTTAAGGCTAGAGCAAATTCATTTTGTCAGACTCACTGCCTTCAATAAGAAGCAGTTCCCAGCAAATGCTAGCTTTAATCTTGTGTTTTTGTCAAGCATATACAAACTTGCTTTTAATTTAGCCGCTATCCTGCTGCTTGTTGTGCTTATGAAGCATTTTATTGTTGCTGTCGTCGTTCTGAATTGATTGGTAAATCTGTACCGAATACTTCCCAGTGATGGAAAAAGAAACATTGAAATTTTAATAACACAAGAGTAGGAAAGATCCAGATGTTAGCTGGGGAAAAATGAAAACCAATCAGCCTTGATTAAACTTTTCAGATAAGAATTTGGGAACATCGTGTCAGGATAAATTGTGTTTGTTCTAATCACTCTATCAGCCAAGATTGAAGCTGCTGCCAATAAGAAACTCGTAGGAACAAATGCATAAAAAAGATTTAAAGGATCTGATAAAAGAAATAAGTTGGTCTGACTAACGTGTTAGCATCAACGCTGTAGCTGGGTGATGCTTGGAGATTTTTTTGCTTGTTGCAGGTCTGACAGCCATGTGTTCACTGTTTAATTTTATCTTGTTCTGTGGGCAAAGGAAGGCCTTCTACATCCAGACTTGTAAAGCCAGTATTTTCCATGAAGATTATTTTTACCGTTCTAAAAATACACCGCTGTCATGAGTACCAAAGTTTCTATCCAGACCATTCCCTCAAAGCCTTTGGGTCACTTACTCAAAAACTGGCTCACAGTAAAAAGGATTTCTGGACTGGAATTTAGTTTAACTTGCTCATGGTTTCTGCTTTGCCTTCTTGAATACAACCCATTTTTCTGCTTTTCAGTGAGGTCCCACTGCTGGAAAGGGTGAACCACATGGGCCGACCCTGCGGGAGCGGAAGCTGCTCCTAAACCAGGCATTTTGGGCTCTTCACTAACTCAGCTTTCCTGCTATTCTTGTTTGAGATCCAGGGCACTGCACATGTGCCTTACTGCATCTCCTGAACTGTCATGGGACATTCCTTAATTAACTGTAAGAAGTCAAGGAGGGTGCCAGCTGGCCCAGCCTCCTCTGTCATAAAACAGGGGTTTAATATGTTCAAGCTAAGGTGATGGAGAGAGAGAGAGAGATGCAGGTAAGAACATGAGCCAGCAGGGAAAATGGATTTTTTCATTACTTTACACATTTTGGAAGAAATGCTTTTTCCCTTCTCCCATCCCAAGAAAAGAGAAATCAATTTTTTGACATTCCTTAAAACTTGGAACAGAAAATAGATTATTTTTAGCTTATTCCCTGGGTACTGTGTAGGCTCCAGTCTTTAGAGTCACTTTGTTCCCTGCTGTAGCAGATACAGGATTTATACAAGCTCCAGAGAAAAAAAATAAAAAACAGGAGCAAGAAGAAAAATTTCAGAACAAGTCTCTCTTTTCTCTCCCCACCCTTTCTTCCCCTTTCATTCTTCACTTACTACTTGTCCTGCATTTCAGAAGTTTCCTTCACTTTGGCTCTTCCTCAGCATGAATTACTTACTTGAAATATTGTGAACAGAAGAGATTATAGTTAATTTTAGGATGAGGAAATAAGGCAAAGGGAATAAAATTCTGGGAGAAAAAGCAGCAAAGCTGGTCCCTAGATAGCACAAGAGGCCAGGCTGTAGCCACAGGGTTAGAATGTGGAGCCAGACACACACACATTTGTGGGTGAGACATGCAGATGGATAAGCTGGATTTCTGGCTTTCAGGAGGAAAGTCACAGCTGAGCTGGCTGCGGCAAGTGAAAGTAATGAGCTCCAAGGGTGAAGTTTGGGAGTGATTAGAGAGAATAAAAATGGCCCTGAGGGGAAGATGGCACTTGTGGCAGCAGACTTCTGTCAATTTTCTAAGACCTTTGGGCAGCTTCACATTGTTGTTATCCAGAGTGGAACTGATTTCATTTGTTGGGAGTGAGCTCCATCCCAAACTCTGGCTTGTCTTTTTTCCTTGAAACAGAGTCCCAGATCTAACAGTCCAGATCCAGTCTCTCTGTATCTAGTGGTTATCTTTGCCCAATGGGTTTGTGTGTTTCAGATGCAGAGCATCTTTCTGTCTTTGTAGCATTTGAATGGTCAGACTTTAATTCTCAAGGCCAAACACAGTGGGACTGCTTTATTTTCCCATCTGTGCAAACGAGTAAGCAGGTTCTTCCTTTCAGACTTGCTGTAGATGCTGGAAGTGGAATCCGTTATCATTACAACCTTCATGTGTTCATACGTGCAGAGTCCAAAACAAAAGGACAGTAGTCTCCCTGGGGATGTTTGGATTAACAGTTAACTAGTATAGAGCTGTTTTCTTAAGTGAGCACACAGTAACAAAACACTCTGTGTGCAGACCCTCGACAAACGTTCCTGGGCTCTGACGGGGGGAACAGGCTGTAGGCATTAATAACAGAGCAGTGTTGACCACAGCCCTGGGAATTATAGGCAGTGTGGCACTCATATTCACCCAACAATGTCTCACTTGTGTTTGGTTATTTTAATTTTCTCAGGTGGATTTGCAGCTGTAGTCACCACACCTCTCGACGTAGCGAAGACGAGAATTATGTTGGCAAAGGTAAGAGTGAAGGAGTCCAGCAGACACACAGGTGACTGGCCTGGGTAGTTCCGGGCTTTCTGTAGGGTCCTTACAGAATGAAATCCAGAACCTGGATTTCTGCTCTTGTCCTCGAAGGCAGGATTAGATGTGAACAGCAAGAACTAATGAAATTGTTGTGTTCCTTTCCTTCAATTGCTCCTCTGGTCCTTTCCCAAAGGACTTGTCTGAAACAAGGCTTGGACTTGTGCTTGACTTCCAGAGTCTCATACCGAGTCTTTAAGAGAAAATCCTTGCAGAGTGAGACACCCAAAGTTAAACTGCTCATCAGGGATTTATTCCTCTGTTGTTTTGATAACTGTTGGGCTTCAGAGTGTGGGTGTGTGTCTCTTCTGAGGGGTGCTTGACACTGGATTTTCTGTCCTAAAATTTTAAGCCATAGTGTTTGTGATGGCCTACATCTGCCAACCAGGGCAAAAGAAAGATTGCTTATAAGATCAGTAAGTTTAGTAGGTTTATAAATTGACAGTGGGTCTGATGTTTACCCATCATCATCTCGCTGACCCAGAGCAGAGCTGACAGCTACACAGCTAAAAGCCCTGAGCAGGTGGATATTCCTAAAGCCTTTCTCTGCCCTGAAAAGAGCTGTTGTGTTGGCAAAGGACAGGCATCCTGGAGGTTGTATGGGTGGTTTTCACCCTGTTGCTGGTGTCTCTCAGTATGGGGGTGTAACTTGTGATAACATGCACCTCCCCAGCCAAGTCACACACATCTGTGCTCACCACATTGCTGGGTGTATCTGTCATTGCTGGGCTGCATCTGCTGCAGGTTCTTTGTCTTTCAGTAGTATGAGTGATAAAACTATAAGAATGACGTTTCAATTATCTGTGCTCCTGACCTGAGCAGCCAGGTAAACGTTGGTAGGGGAAGAAGGGTGCTTTGAGGTGTTTTGAGACCATTCAGACAGCTTCTTTATATAAGTTATCTCCACAAACTAGATCACACATCTAATAACTACAGAATCTGTAGTTCTGCTGTTTGTCCTCTGGTTTTCACTTAAGAAAATTTTCACATGCAATACACTGCTCAGGTTCTGGGGATTTTTTTGTTAAATCTCGAGGATGCTGCTCTCCTGCAGTGAGCAGCAAAGTCACTTGTTGGTGCTTTGAGAGTGTGTTTTTATTAAGGTCTAAATCTCTGCCAACAGTGTCCACTCTCTCTCTCTCTCACTCTCTCTCTGTCTGTGGTGCAGGCTGGTTCCAGAAATGCCAGCGGGAATGTTTTGACTGCCCTTGGTGGCATCTGGAGGACACAAGGCCTGTCAGGGTAAGGACATGCTGCACCTCAGATGTTGTATCTCTGTGTGTCAGGGGGTGGGAGAGGATGGGATGATCTGCTTATATTTAAATACTGTCAAAGAGAAAAGATTTTGATTGCTGTACACCTGGACGGGGAGCACTCAGCTAAGAACAAATCCCTCAGGGAGGGACTTTTATCCATTTAAATTCAGGCTTGCACATCTTGTGGCAGTGAGGACCACAGTTTCCTCTTGAGGTGTGTGAATCCCCCTTCCTGAGATGTCAGGGAAGGACAGCATAGGAGTCATGTTTCCCTTGTGGACAGTCTTTTCCACCTCCCGGCAATTTCTTACGCTGTGGAAGTCTGGGGTGATGTCAATCCAATCTCTTAACTGCCTCACTTTGCTCAGGCCTGAGACAGAGAATTGCTCTCCTGACCTTGGAGTGGTGTGGGAACACAGATTCCTGTGCTGGCATTTGTAGAACATTTTGAGGTGTCAAAGGCTTATAAATTATTGTTGATTTTTACCTGCTTCGTTTACGACACCTTGCCCTCTTTGGGGGCGTGACTCATACCAGTTGTTTGGCACTCATAGTGAATATATATCTTAAACAACTTCTCCAACCCATGAAGTTTAGCCTGTGCTTCCTTCAGTAGGGCTTGTGTCCCACCTGCCCATGGCCTGGAACAGAAATAGAGAGATTTTTGGATGCTTTACTTGGGACTTTTCCCTGTAGTTTCTCATAGGTTTTTAACTCCCTCGCTGTGGCCGATGCTCTCAGGGCGCTGTTTTAACCTTTGTAAACCATTCCCAAAGCATCCTGCACATCACTGCTCTGTGGGGGACAGCTTTCTCTGAACATCTGATCTCTGCTTGCCCAGCTAATGAAAGTTCAGTCCCCTTTCTACACATGTGGGAAATAATTCAAAACAAATTGCAGGAAGTTCCTGAACACTGATTCCAGGAAGACGTCCAGCTGTGCCCCCAGGCAGCACTGAGATGGGTTGTCTCAGGTTTGCCTCTCTGAGGTGATGAGGTGATGTGGCAGTAGATGAGTTTTGAGTCCTGCATGGCTTGGTGGACTCCAAGGCATGTTTTGAAAGGGAGTGGGAGAAGTGAGGCCTGCTGATGGCAGTTGAGCTCTGAGGGGTGTGAAGAGGCATGGATTTGGCTGGGGAAACCTCCCCCATTCCCCAGCCAACAGCAGAAAGTAAAAAATGTGTGTTTGTGTTCTTTTCAGGGTATTTCAGCAGTGCCCTTTTCTAAACAACCCAAAATTAAACTCTGCCTAAAGATAGTACCCGTGGACTAGGACCAAAGGGAACACAATTCAGTTGAAATCAAAACAATAAGTGATCTGGAGAAAAAGTAACATGTAAAGGAGGCCAAGCTGCGTCAGCTGCAAGGAAAAGGAAGAAAGTCTTGGGAAAAATAAACGTAGAGGCTGCCATGCCTGCTGCCAATTATAAATCTATTAATCAAAAACAATAAAAATGTCGGGCTTTTTTGGCCAGTTGCAACATGACATGATTTATGGCTCCTCTAATAAATCTCGTGCTTGAAGAGGAGGAATTCTGAGGGCAGAGAGACTCATTGCTTATTGCCACCTTATTAAAACCAGAGCACAGGGCTCAGCTTCCTGGTCTGCACCTAGTAAATCCCTCTGCTTCATGCCAAGAAATTTCACATCCCTTTCTGTCCAGGGAGAGCCAGGCCTGCAGGGGGAGGTGGGATAGGGATGGGGTGAGAGGATCCGTGTGCCTCTTCACTGTTGCCAGCGGAGTAACTGAACCATTCACATGAAAGAGAGTTTACATCTTGTCCGACTGCTTTTCATGCAAGGAGGTGGAGGTGTTTGAAAGCCGTGGATGAAGCTTCACAACTCACTGGTGAGAAAGATGAGGGTTATTGGAGTGATAAATCTGGTGAGATGGCTTGTCCCAGCCTGCGGATGGAGCTGGCGGCTTGTACCGGGTGTCTGTTCCTCCGATGAGGTTCCTGGTTGGAGTGGGCTTGGCATGGCAGGTGTGAACCACACTGCTTGCTCTGCACAGCCAGATCCTGCTGGTGGCTGTGCAAAACACAAGCTGCCCACAGAGTGAGCTTGGTGCAAAGCTGTAGCCGGAGAAAAGCAGTGGTTTGTCTCAGCGTGGCCACCTTGTTGGTCCAGAGGGTAATACATGAGTTTTGTAGCTGAGCACACAGTGCCTTTTTCAGTGCTGGCCCCTTTGAGCTGTGTCCAGGCCCTGCAGTGCCTTATCCTGGACTCACCATCCCTGGAAGTGTTCGAACACTGTGTAGGTGTAGTGTTTGGGGACATGGTTTAGTGGTAGGCTTGCAGTGGGTTAATGGTTGGACTTGATGATCTTAGAGGTCTTTTCTAACCTAAATGATTCTATGATCCAGAGGGTAACTGCAGGGGTCCTGTTAGTCTCCTATTAGGGGTTGAGGAGTGGCAGAGTGCCAGGTGAAATCTGTGCAGACAGCAAATAGAACTAGACAGCAGACCTGTGCCCACCAGAGCGGTTTCTGATGGGGCCAGCAGAGATAAATCCAATTTATCTCATCTGCTGATGGGGGCAGGCATGGCCCAGTGGGGACCAGTTTGGATAAGACCTGTGGCAAAGCTCAGCTCTCCAGATTTGGGACTTCCCTGCAGCTGTTCAGCTCTGCTCTCCCCCAGGAGGGAGCCCATGGGGGAAGCGTGGAGAGGCCACGGATACAGGTGGGAATGGGAAACTGGAGGAAGCAGGGCTAGGATTCTTGGAAGTGATGCTTAGTAATAGGAGTTGCCAGGGATGCAGGTTCTGGATAACTCAGTTATCAGCTCCTGTTTGTGTAATAGGGGTGTCTCGAGTGGGCTGTTCTGGAAATGAATGTCTGCCACTGCTCCCGTAATGAGGCTGCCTAATTCGGCAGGAGAGGGATGGTGTGTGCTTTGGGAGCGATGCTGCTCCATAGGATCTACCCTATCAGTGCTCTGTCCATACATGCCTTGTACAAATTACTCTGTTTTAAAGCTGTCATTATGGTAATAGACCCAATTGCTGTCTAGTAAAGCCATAAAATGTTTCCATCTGCCTGTGTGCTCCAGGCTCCTTAGCAAAGCTCATTACAGCCAGGGTTCCTGCAGCCAGCGGTTTCCCTGTGCAGCACAGGCTGGGAGCAGGGAGCTCCTGAGCAGTCAGGCCTCACCAGGAATTACACCTTATCCTGCTGTGGACATGCTCCTGGAAGGGACCATGCAGTGTTTGGAAAAGCCAAGGGCAGCATCCCTGCAGAGCTCAGCCAGACTGAGGGCAATACATCCAGGTAGGGGGGGATGCCAGATGGATTCAAGCCTAATGTTTAATTCTTGCTTGCCACAAAGGAAGCCTGTAATCCTCTGGGGGAATACACTGGCCTATCCTGAAATTGTTGAACCAACTACAGGGAGCTTAGATGTCTCAAGCAATTGGCTCTGCATGAGTTTCCTGTTAATTTCCAAGAACTATTGGGATCAGGCACCTAAAAATTGTGGTGGCTGAAAGCACCACAAATTGAATATTCCTGCTCCACCCCAGCTGGACCCTGTGTGTTACTGGGAGTGGGCTGCTGCAGGGAGCAGTGCTGTCTCTGCAGTGGGGTTGCCCCTGGCAGAGAGAGGAGATCCCTCTGCCCCAGCTGGATGGGGGCAGCAGAGGATGGGATGCTTCCCATCTGTCTGCAGCCCTTCATGTGGATGTGTCTGAGCTCCTGCCATAAAGACCTGCTGCCCTTCTGCACCTGCAGAGTGTGGAGAGGGGTTAAAAATCACAAGCCTTGGGAGTACTGTGTTAGGGAAGTCCAGATAGATTTCCTTCAGGGAGCAGTGGGGTGGGATTTAAGAAATCAGCAAGACAGAGTTTTTCTTGGCTTTGTTTTCCGAAGCCGGCCGAGCACCACCCGCTCCCCGCTCCTCTGAAGCCACCTCTCCTTTCCTTCAGCTTGTTCGCAGGCGTTGTCCCACGGGTGGCAGCCATCAGCCTGGGAGGCTTCATCTTCCTGGGGACATACGAGAAGACTCGCCAGCTGCTGCTCTGAGCCGGCCCGGCCGGTCCTGCCGGTGGCCACCGAGGAGCTGGAGGAGTCGGGCCACGAGCACAGCCTTCCTCCCGCCACAGCAGCTGTCCTGCAGGCTGAGAGCCACTCTCACTGCTAGAGAGAAGTAAATCCTCCAATAATCCAATTTCCCAAACATGAAATTTTCCTGCATGGAAAGTGAGTGAGGTCATTGTGAGAGTTGTGCCAAAAAAGTAATGTTTGGGGGGTAAACAGCTAATTACGGTGACTGCGAAAGGCGCTATTAGAACTCCTGCAGGGCAAGTGTTTTGGAAACCTCCAGCTCGGGGGCTGAGCTGGGAGGCTGAAATAAAGCAAGTTTTCATCATTCAGTGGCACCTGCCTCGTAACGTGGGGAGGGGAAGGGGCTGATAGAGTTACAGCCTTGCTGCCCTCCAACAGCACCAAAAGTATTCTGGGTTGGGAGAGCTCTTTGTAAAAGACAATCATCCATTTGTTTCTGATTTGAGGGGTATTTGTGGAAGTTTATATTCCTGTTTATACCTACAGGTGCTCAGCAAGCATTCCTGTGTGGGAGCCAGTGCAGCTTTATTAATCAGACTCACATTTCTCCAGTAAAAGCATAGGCTTGTATTATTTTACAGCTGTGCTTTTGCAAAGACGTGGAGCTCTGCCTTCTTTTGGTCTTCATCCCTCAGCAGCTGAAGGAGCAGGAGGTTCAAGTGCTGAAGCCCAGGAGGAAGCTTGGGAAGGCAAGGCAGGGAGAACACGGGAGTTCTCCTGCTATGGATCCTGAGGGCTCTCAGGGGGCTGCTGGCAGGCAGAGCAAAACTCTGCTGCAGTTCTCATGTAGGGAACAGAAGCTGTAGTGGCCAAAATGGTGCAGGGACTAGCACAGTGAAAAGACCTGGAATTACTCAAAATCATTACCAGCATCAGGGCTGGGAGCTCCAAATTTACAGCAGCTTGGCTGAGTGGTGCTGTGGAGTGGGTTGGCGTGGGGTTCTCTGGGTGGGCAAAGCCAAGGGCTGCGGCAGCACCAAAAGGCTCCTCCCTGGTGATGGTGATGGGGCAGGCAGTGGTGTCTCACACCTTGCCCTGGGCTTGGTCATGGTGCTGGGAAGGTCCTCACACAGAGGGTGAGCAGGTGGGAGGTGGCATGTGTGTGCTGAGCCGTGCTGGGTGAGCAGGGCAGCCATTGGGCTTGTCCCGGTGGCGCTGTGAGCCTGCTCCGTGCACACTCCCTCCTGGTCATCCCAGCACGGATGTACCAGGGATGATGTGCTCCCCTGGAGTGCTGCAATTTAAGTTTGAGACTGTTTGCCTCATGAGGATGATGTACAGGTAGGTGGAGGAACAAATGCCAAACCAGGTTAGTGCATGACCAGGGAGCACGTGCGACCCGACCCGGCCCAGCATGACTAAGGCTGTCATCCCATGACATAATAATGAAACTTCTTAGAGGCCAAAAACTTAGAAAATAATTGGCAGACAAGTAAAACATACAGAACAAAGGACTTAATTCTTAAAAATAATCTTCAATTAAAATGGGGAATTTCAGCCAAGTCCCATATTGGCTGGTTGTTAACGCTACCCGTTACCAGGGCGCGGTGTAGCTGTTCCTGCCACTTGGAGGTTGTCTTTTATGACATTCTATATATATAACAGAGCCAATTTTAGGGGCTGGGGGAGGGGGGGGAGATTTATTACTCTGTCTCAAAACCTAACTTATATTTGCTCTTTAAACATGGTGAAGGGGTTACCAGTGCAGTCAATGCATTTAATTACTTGCACTGTAAATAATCATCTTTAGTAAGTCATTGGGTCGTGATGCATTTTTTGTTGTTTTTATTTAACATTGCATAATCAGTTTTTGTCATCACCATTTTGGATTTATTTTTTTTAATTTAGAAAAAAACCCCAACATAAGCCAAACAACTAGCCAAATTGTTTTAGCCAGCCTAATGGTGGGAGGAGATGCACCCCCAGTGCTTCCTATTCTCCTGTGCTGATGGACCAGCTCCACATCCCAGATCGCTGTGGGAAGGCCAAAGGTACCCAGGAACAGCACCAGGCAAGTGAGAGCCCCAGCAGGTGGCCAGGGCTGATCTGCATGTACCAGTTTTTCTAATCCTGATGAAAAGGTCATTTTTAGTTTTGGGACTATGGGTGGGAAAAACAGACCTAAAAATGCAGGGGGTTTTTTCCCTTTGCTTTGAGTTTTAGCAGTGTTTTTTTTCAAGTTTAGCAAAACTTTAAAAATTAATTTTAGCCCATTACTGGAATGAGGTGGGATAACACTTGCATCTCAGACCAGGCACCAACCTCCTAAAGGCTCTTTCTTTTCCATTTTTAAAAAAATTTAACTCTTACATGTATTAAGGGACTTCGAGTAGTCTCAGACAACCTGCTTTATACCCAAAGTTATAATTTGGAGGAGGAAATACTTTTATTATTTTTTTAAAATATACAGAAACTGAATTGAGATTTTTAGTTAAAGCAGGAATTCAGGCTTATCTCCAAAGTTGCCGCTGGAATTTCCATCCAGGGTGGGGTTGGGGTTTGGGAACACCAGAGGTGTTCACAGCTGCAGCTGGGCCTGG
Organism: Platyrinchus mystaceus; assembly: GCA_035041135.1. Taxonomy (NCBI): domain Eukaryota; kingdom Metazoa; phylum Chordata; class Aves; order Passeriformes; family Tyrannidae; genus Platyrinchus; species Platyrinchus mystaceus. The sequence continues at coordinate 5,954,131 of JAWWLV010000024.1, read as the reverse complement.
TGCTGTCCTGGCCCTGTTTTGACTTACACACACGCTCACACCCCCCAATCTGTTCTGTTCTCAGTGCCAAGATAAGGGGGATTTGCCAGATACTAAAGCAAGCTGATATACTGGAAATCTATTTTTTATGAGTTCTTTATTCTGTCTTTCAATCCAGCCCCGAAATTCCACCCCATCCACACACCAGGCTGCCAGAGCCTCACGCTGTTCCACAGTATCTCATGGTCCCATTTCAGGAGCGGGTACATTGGCAGTTGGTTTGCATTTGCACCAGAGAAAGACAGAAAAGAGTATAGCAATGGATTAGAATTTTATTTCATTTTCAACTGAAACTCCCGAAAGCTCACTCTCAACAAAACAGCTGTAATATTATAAATGAACCTTTATTAAAGACACTTCAATGCCATTTGTTAGACACTTCAATATCTTACATGTTTTTCAATGTACAACATTGTACCAAATTTTCTAATAAATAAATAACTTTGTACACAAAAGTAATACTTCCTCTTTCACATTGCCTCTTAGAAGCAGCAAATTCACATATTTAGTGGAAGTCATAACATTAGGCAGTTAACTTTATTCAGAAACATTATTTTCAAATGTTAACGTGGCAAATATGCTTTTGTATCCGCAATGGTGATGACATTTCCGCCAGCAAAATGAATCCACTGTATCATTCCCATCTTCCCCGTGTCCCTGGTTCCATGAGTCGGTTCTGGAGCACTTTTCCCTTTGGTAAAGGGAAAACTACGCTCGGCTTATAATTTTCTAACATCCATTTCCTTTGCTTTGAATAAACTTGGCACTCAACATAATTCACCACCTGTCTCAAAGTGCAAACGTGTCAATAGTCAGGAACTGGTACAGACAGGTACTGGCTGAATTACGCCTCGATTCATCCAGGGGCAGCTGCTGCTCTGCACTGACACTCAGCAGCTGCTGGGCACAGAGGTCAGGTCCTTCCCTCAAGGTAAGGCTGGGCAGGACCAGCTTCTAATAACACCAAGGGGCACCTTGCATCCCTGGAAACCCACAGGTGTGGCAGCACTCAGGCAGGTCCCTAAAGGATACATCTGAACTGAAAATTAAGTGAAAATTTCTGCCCTTGCCAACGATGCTTGTTTTGAGCCCCAGTCCTAGCAAAGGTGGATTCCCATCAGACTCGCCCTCAGTGGAACTGGCATTTGAGTTGCTCCTAAGGAAAAAAGTAACAAACCCCCCTAATAAACCTTTCCCCAAAGTAGTCATCACCAGAGTTAGCAACCTCATGTTAGCAGAACTCAAATCACAAAGAACTGGGAGTCCTCCATCCACAGGTAATGACGCCAATGAAAGCAGCCCTTCTATAAATAAAAAGCGTCACAGTGAAGTCAGAAGTGACAAAGATCTGTTTGACTGAGGTGGGTATTTCTTTATCCTCCCCTATTAATGGATGAACTTAGAAGGCCACATAAAAATATTTGGTACATTGCCATTTAGCAGTCAATTCAACCATAAATGCATGGTTCTCCTTCTAAATGAGTGTATTTCTGACTAGCCCACAATTGCTACACGAGGCAGCATAACTCACTTAAGGTGATATTTTCATAATACAGAGTCTGGCTGCAGATGGGGCCAATGGTGTTCAACTACAAAGTGTAATATTGTGTTGCAGGGGAAGAAAAGCATTGGATGAATTAATGGTACAGCTGTCCCCTTAGGAGTGCGATTTAGTTTTGTTGACAAAACAGCTCTATGGTTTCCAACCCCCTCCAGAACAGATGTATTTTTTGGGTGTGAATATGCATTATACTGGCATGGGTTATTCCCCCTAAGCAGGGCAAGGCTGGATTATTACAGGCACCTCAGGCAGGTAAAGCTGGATCCTCTGGGAGCGAGTGTTGTGGTGATCAGTGCTGTGACAGCTCACATGGCAGGTAACACCTTCTGTGATGATGTTTTTGAAAGGTGCACTGTGTGAGACCACCCCTGGTTTACTGCACAAGTTATTTATTTTGGTAACGACTGCTTCCTAGCCATGACAGCCTTTTCCTCTGGTTGTTTTGGGGCTCCACACTGTTGCTGAGTTATTTAGTGCCTCTTGTGTGGTCCACTCTAAAATCTCACACAGTCACAGTTCAAATACTAATTTTTATGCCGTTCTGAAAAATAAAGGAATTTAAGTTCTTCCACCAACAGGAAAATATCAGGTTGCTATGTAATTTCCAACTGCTTTTCTTCCTTATAAAATTCATTTGAAACAGTTGAAGATCTCTGTTTAAATGTGTTAAGTGCAATAAATTTCAAAGGGGAAGGAAATCTGTGCTAAGTAACCCAATTGATATTTAGAATCATGCACATGCACATGGCTGGCTCGTGTCCAGCCTCTCATCCACCAATACAGGTCTCTCTCCACAGGGCTGCTCTTGGTCACTTCTCTGCCCAACCTCTACCTGGGATTGCCCCAACCCAGGTGTACCTGATGAAAAGAGGACAGTCCCTTTGGAACAGTCTGGCTTTTTAAAGTTCTCTTTATGCATTTAAGGCACCAGAATTATTTCTCTCACAAAGTTTAACAGCAACCTGATACTGAAAACAATATTGCCAAAACTGTAAAATTTCATTCAGTTTTCCATGCACTAAAGATTAAAATAGCCTCTGTAAAAGATATATATATTTTTATATATATATTTATATATGAAAACTCTTATGTACAATTGTATCAAATACTTTTCTCTTTACACAATAATCCCTTGCATTTATGTGCTTCATATGCAAGTTGACTTTTGAACACTTCATACTTCTCAGGGAAGTTTTAAACTATGTACAATCAGATGACGCTCGAACAGGAGTTTGTTCCCCATACAAGCTTGTTTCTCATACCTCAGTCGGTTGCCTTTGACAGGTCATCAGTTCGAGATTCGAGGTAGAAGTAAGTAGCCTATATACTCTGTGCAAAAAAAAAAAAAGATAGTGTGTTTGTTAATTTGCACCGTCAGTCTGTGCTCTCAGTCCGGAGACCTGGTCGGTGGCTTCGGCTCGTGAGCGGAGTCACAGGGCTGGGCTCCGCTGGGCAGCAGGACCTGCTCCACCTCTGCTTCACTCTGCAGGTCCAGTAGTGCTGGGGGCATCTCAGGGAGCACATTCAGTTGCTTTAATGACCCTCCTGCTGGTGAAGCTCTCACCAAATTAAGGTTGTTAAGCTCTGAAGGCTTTGCTGCTGCCTGTGAAGAGCCTGCAAAAACCCAAAGGACAGCGGGGTTAGCTGATGCTCAGCCTGCCAGCACTCATCCTCCATGACCTTGGAGGTCTTTTCCAGCCTTAATCATTCTATATAATTCTATTTACGATAAAACCAACCCCACTGCTATCCCTCACTCCCCTGACTCAGTTAAAAAGGCTGATGGGGGCACACAGGGCCCTGCTGTAACCCTGACACTGCATTTGAGGAGCAGAATCGACGCCCAAGGCAGCACGTACCGTGTGTGTCTGTGAGCAGCGGGCTGGCCGAGCTCACAGGCCTTAATCTGTCGTGGTTGCTGGGGTAGAGGGTCCCATCTGTTTCCACCCTCTTGCCACTGGCAATCCCGTTGCAGGGCTGAGGATGAAGAAGGCTGGTGCCTGCACCCCTCTTCCTATTCCGTTCCTTGCTGCTCAGTGCGTTGGGGTGGGGGTTTTCCACAGTCTTAAGGCTCTCAGGGTAGTACTCGGAGTCCCTGGGGTAAATGTGGACGTTCATGCTGTCCGTGCTGCTGCTGCAGTCCGTGCACACCACGGGCAGCCCGTAGCCTTTGGGGGAGGAAGGGAAACGGCAACAAACCAAGATGAGCAGCTGGAAGTGGTCAGAGCACACAACTTACAGATGGAAAGGGCAGGTCTGTTGAGTTTGATGTGGGAATCTCTCAGGAACGTGGACACTTCCTGGTTTTACACAGGGCTGCCACACACCTGCTTTTCAGAAATCTGTAGCCACCATCACTAAAGGCAGTTTCAACTAAAAGGCTTAGTTGGTTGGGTTTTTTACTTCAAACAATTTGTGACTCTATTTTAAAAAAAAACTTGCGTATTTATTTCCTTTCCCAAGCTTTCTAGTCAGTGTAAAAATGCAAAGTGGAACTCTCCTCTACGTGCTTTAAAATACCAAGTTTACCTTTCTCATTTTTGTACTGGTGCTTTAAAGGGATCACCATCAACTCACACTGTTATCTCAAGATATGCTATTACTGTTAGTGGGAACAAAAGATGAGCTGAAATCAAAGCAGTTGCAAGCAGGAAGGAGTTGCTAAATGTTGAAAGTTAATTTCCTTAGTGCACTCAACAACTTTCCATTATTAAACTTTATAGTTTCTCCTGGAGAGAAAATCTGTTTCACTGGCTCTTTTTGTATGGCTGTTACAATACAGCACAGGAACAGAAAACACATCCTAAAACTAGAAAAGTATGAGTGTAATACCCAAGAAACTGACAAAGAGCAGAGGCAGGTGTAGTGCTCAAAACAACCTTTAAATTTTGAAAATAAATAAATTGAGGCTGAGCTTTGAAGTTGACAGCCTCTTTCAAAGAGTGTGAAAAAATTTAACACCTTCAGTTTGAGAGCGCTCTCACATTTTAGGAATATTTCAAATCAAAATTCCCATCAGCCAGCTGCAAGGAATGGTGATCATGAGCTTTAGTCTGTCTCCTTCTGATGGTTCCTCAAATTCCAACTATCCAAGCTTGAGAGAGGATCAAAGCAAGCAGGAGAATGTAAATTTACTGTGCTCGCACCTGAGAATCATTCTGGGCTTTTTTTTTTCTCTGAAGGTAAAAATTTCTCGTGTTAATTCTGTCTGACTTGGAGGGCTTTCTGATCTGTACAAACACGAAATGCCTTCCCAGATTAATGGGTTTTGTACCTGTCTTATCTGGAACAAGCATTCCATCAGCCATGTCTTCAGTTTTCCAAGTGTCTTTATTATAGCTGATACACAGCTTGGGCTGTCTGCAACCTACAGCAGGAGCTTCAACATCTGGACACCTTCCAGCATCAGTCTGACACATACCTGTAACAAACCAACCAGCTGGTTAAAGAATACAGCCATCTGCTCCCACTTAAATGACTTGTTAGTCTTATTTCTACTGTAAAAGGGAGAAAAAGTAGCAGTGGAGATAATAGATAATTTTCGGATAACGTTTAAAAGAATAAAAGCTGTACAATCACAGGGGAATCTCAGTTCAGAACGCTTTAACTTCTCCTCCCTAACGTGCTGTGTTTAAATACTGTAAAACCCCAACATTTAATTTCTGAGCCTGAAGGCAGGGACAGGCAATGTTAATGTATTTTCTAGTAGAGCTTAACTATGGGCAAATCTGACGCCAAAAAACTAATCCAAAATTAGCAAAAAAATAGTCCTTAGGGCCTGACTGAGCAGTTTCTGAGGCAGCCTGCGTGCAGGAACACTTATGCCTGGGAGAGCAGAGCTCTGTGAAGTCAAAGACATCCCTGCTCTGAATAAATGCAGGAGCCAGAGAACTGCATTATGAAGATCTCTCAGATAACTCCCAAGTATTTTGGGCTGCAATTTCTACCTCCCCAGTTCAAGCCCAGGTACAGCACTGCAGAAGAAACAATTCAAGCCTTCCTCACCGTTGCTGTCGATGTGCCCGTTGGGCTGCTGGGTGTCCACTCTGATGGCCACATCCTGCCGGTCCGACAGAGTCCCCTGCGAGGACAAGTAGCTTGGCACATCAGGAGGCACAATAGTCTCATCTAGAGCAGTGGGGGCAGAGAAATGTCAGTTCCCAGTAAGATTTCCAAAGGCATATAAAATCATGTTTTCAAGAGAAATTTGGGACCAGATCTAGAACCGGTATTTTCTGTAGATGCCCTGGAAACTGAGCTGCCTAAGGTAGTCTTCTCCCTTCAGAAGCCCCACTCCTGGTTTTTAAAAGCTTAAAAGCTGTGAGAGATTGTGCTGATAAAGGCACTTTGAGTGTTTGCATTTGGCATGGTCAGTACAAGGTAGGTGGAGTGGAACTGTTTCTTCAGGACAAGTAAATCCTTCCCTTTCCCCTGAAAATCAGTCCCTCCTTTGACTCAAGTCCTCTGTCTCCTGAAGTCAGGAGTAAAAGGAGTCTGGAGAACAGGGTCATAGATTCACTTAAGCAGGCAAATAAGTCTTAAGCCCCTTGGCTGTCCTTAGCTTTCTCCATTTTCTACAAGGTAATTTCAGTTTCCCTTGTTATACAAAACCAAGCGAAACTCAATTACACCAGGCATAAAGCCCTAAATTTTCAGGACTGAAAAATCCAACTGATACATCACACTGCTGTTAGGGTATCCCAGACTTCCTACCTAGCCCATGTCTTTAAAATCCCATCAACACTCTATCTAAAGCTAAGCACAATACAGGAAGGCTGCAAATCCCAGCAGGGTGGGAAAGTCTTAGGCTGGTTCTTCCATACTGCTGTTCTGTTCAGAAGCTGCATAACATTGAGGGCAGGAGACTTTATTGCCACTGCAACACTTATTTCAGCACCGAATTATCCCTTCTGCATATCAGGAGGAAGCAATAAACAGTACTTCTTCCTTTAAAAAGTAACAGATACCCCGCATGAGCAGGGCTACAACAGCTCTTACAGCCAACATGGAGAAAGGGTCTCCAGCTTCAAAGTCTAATTTTTCAAGTTTTGAATTTGAAGTCTTTGAAAATACAAATTCCCAAGAAGTAAGACAGGTTCTCAGCATCACAGACATAATCCAGACTGTCTCAAGAGTTATCATTTATGGTCATGGAAAATCAAAGTAGCAAAGCAATGGCTGAAACTACTGCCAAGTGGAAAAGACCTTCCTGAAGAGGAAGCCAAGGTTAGAAATGCAGCTCTGAACCTGCTTCAGCAGCAAGTGAAAGCTGGCTCCAGCTCTGTGAGCCAAGAGAACCACAGACATAAGACAACTGCTGCTCCAGTGTGGTTGTGTGGCTCCCTGACGGGTGATTCACCCTCAGTGGGACATTTAAGAGCACGAAAGGTCAGAGGAAGCCTCAGCAGGAGACTGGAGCTACCTGTGTTGGTGACACTGTATTCTTCACTCTTCTTTCTGGTTTGGTAGATGATGCAGACCCAGACCAGGGAGGTGAGCACGATGCTGCACACCACAGCAATGGTGATGATCCCCACTGTGGTCCGGTCCTTCCTGCAGCCCAGGGACTGCAGGATGCTCACGTGGCTGTGCGCACGCTCCGTCCCCAGGGTGTTGGACATCTCACAGGTGTACTTCCCAGCATCCTCCAGGACAACATTCCTAACAATCAGCAACTGGTTGCCAGAGGTGAAGTGGTGCCTTTCTGTCACCACCAGGGGCTGGTCACCTTTCAGCCAGGTGATGCGGGGCGGGGGGCTCCCCGTGGCTTTGCACTGGAGAGCCACGGTCTCACCCACCGACACCACATGATCTTCCAAGGGATGAACCAAGGATGGTGTCTCTGCAGGAGAACAAACACAGAAATTAGTTCTTGGGGACGGTGTAACAACAGAACATTCCTGATGTTCCTGCAGACACAGCAGTGCATGAGGCAGGCACGTGCCCAGGAGCATGGCAGCTGCAAACCACGACAGATCCAACAACCACAACCAAGGCCTCACTTCCCATAACCAGTTGGTATTCCCAAAAAGGAACCCAAGGACAAGGGCCAACAGTTGACATGAATTATTTCATAGGACAAAAGAGATCATGGAGTGTGATTTCCTTTTGAAGGATTTCCCAAAGAGCAAACAGGCTGGTTGGAGGGGCTCCCTCGGCACAAGAGGAAATACGACTTATTGCTCCTCCACTAATTAGTTTTATTAGTTAACTACAGTGTAAAAGAATGAAACAAGACAAAACACGGACTCTCTTTTCTGTATCTGCAACTGGCAAAGCACTTGAACAGCCCTCCCTCCCAGCTCCTGCTTCCAGGCCGCTTGGGCTCCAGGGGCTCTGACTCACCCAGGACAGTCAGGGTGGCGTTGGCGAGCACGGAGCCCGCCGAATTCTGAGCGGTGCAGCTGTAGACACCCATGTCCTCGACCTTCACGTCCGTGATGAAGAAGACGTCGTCGTCGGGCATGACGTGCATGCGGCGCTCCCGGGCCGCGGGGAAGTCGGTGCCGCCGTCCTTCTGCCAGGCGATCTGGGGCGTGGGGTGTCCCTCGGCCGCGCACTCCAGCCGCGCCGTCGTCCCCGTGCGGCTCGTGATGTCATGGGGGGTCTTGATAAACGAGGGCAACACTGGTGTAAAGGAGAACAAGGAAAGGGATGAGCAATACCACGGGGAAAACACCATCTTCTGCGCGGTTCTGCTTTCCTTCCCAGCGAGGATTACTGTGACAGTTACCCACGGGCACTGTGCTCCTGCAGGACAGCTTAATGCCATGGTCTAGTAGCCATGGCGGTAGTGGATCAAGGGTTGGGCTTGATGTCCCAGCTGGTTCTATGAGTTTATGATCTCTGAACTGCTGAGGACTAACCCTGTGTTTCTACAGAACATACCTGTCTGCAGAGTCCACGACCAGCCCCGTTCAGATCATTAGAGCTTGGATCAAAACTAATTTTCTTCTGAATTAAGATTACCCTGGGAAATAAAGTTATTATCTTTCCTACAGAGAACTTCCAATCACGACATCCCTCTTCTTTGTATCCTTTTGTATTTTCATTGGCTATTTTCATTTTCATTAGTCCATTTTACTGGGCAAAGACTCTACCTGAACAGCCAAAGAGAGGCAGCTAAAGTTGTTAAGAATATGCTGAAGTGCTTGGCTGGGTGGCAGCCATCCCAAACCTGGCGTGTGCTTCTCACAGGGCACTTCTCACCATCCACTGAGCTACAAGCAGCTGCTGTGAAGAGGTTAAGAGCTCCTCACCACCAGGAATGGACCCTGGGGAATAACCATCCGCCAGAAAAGAGCCCAAAGGAATTGTACTGTGTACCAGCTCAGGCTGAGAAAAGGAATGAGAAAGCAGCTTCCCACTCACCATTAACAGTGAGCCGGGCCTTGTTGGAGTAGGTGGAGCCGAAGTGGTTGGTGATGATGCACTGGTAGCGCCCCTCGTGCGCGAAGGTGACGTGCCGGAGGTGCAGGATGGTGGTGCATTCCATCACCTCCCCGTCCTTCGCCCGCACGTGGGCAAAGTTCTCGATCTCGGCGTTGTGCAGCATCTCGTTGTCCTTCTTCCAGGCAAACACCATGGGGGAGCTGCTGCTGCTGGCGGCCAGGCAGGTGAACCTGATGTCCTTCCCAAGGACTGCCACCGTGGTCTCGGGCTGGATGATGATCTGCGGCTTGGGGAAATCATCTGAGGGAAAACAGCAGGAGCAGTTAGTGCTGGACTGTGAGGGAAGACTGCAGCAAGCCAAGAGATGCAATGAGAAACTGAACAGTGCATAAGTGAAGTTATTACTGCACATCTGCTTTTACATCTGCTGTTGTACGTGCACTGCAGCATCAAGGCTGGCTCTGTAGTGCAGGTGTGCCATGCACAACTCCACTGAGGGGCTGGTTTAGGTGGGACTCCTGTTCCTCTGGTTCTTTCTGTCACCAGTGGGCTGTCAGACACCTACAAGATGCCCAGCTCCTTCACCAATGCAGCTGAACCTTAGAAAGACACTATGGTCTATAGAAAATATCCTTCCTTGTACAACCCATGCCTGAAGAGCATGACTGAACTTACAACTTCACCTCCAGGTTTGCATCAGTGTGAAGCAGGACAGGAGAGCAGGAGGGCACTTAGAGGGCTGCAAATGCCATCTCTAGGGAAAAATGCCCTCAAGAGGTTGTAGTGAGATGGGAATTGGTCTCTTTCCCCAGGTAAAAAGCAACAGGATAAAAGGAAATTGCCTCAAGTTGTGCCAGGGGAGGTTTGTATTAGCTAATAGGAAAAATTTCTTCACTGAAAGGGTTGTCAAGCACCAGAACAGGCTGCCCAGGGAAGTGGTAGAGTCACCATCCCTAGAGGTATTTTAAAAGACACGTAGATGTGGCACTCAGGGACGTGGTTTAGAGGTGGGCTTGGCACTAGCAGATTGACAATGATTTACAGGTCTTTTCCAACCTGAAGGATTCTATGACTCTACACAGCCTGTGCTGTCAAAGCAGAAGCAGCTGTATTTGCCTCTGTCACCCGTCCGGGGTGGAAAGCTTCACACACTCTCTCTGTGCCCTGAAGACTGTTGGTTTTAGCAAGGGTCCAAGCAGATTCATTTATTAGATTTCTACAAATGGTGTGATTTAATATTTGACTAAGTTTTAATTAAACAGCCAAGCCTCTGGAACCAGGAGTATACTAGTGCCTGGAGGACTTGGCAGGCAGTGGGAAGCAAAGCTGTCTTTGCTTTGTGATGTTGCTGTGGGGATGAATCCTTCAGGATCTCTTCTTCCAGATGAGCACAGCAAGCCTCCCAGCCTGCTCAGACAGAGGCCACCTAGGCAGAGTCCTGCCACTGGGGGATCAGGAGGGACATGGGACCACAGCTGGAACAAAGTTTCTGCTCAGTGTTCAATGCAAGTCATGCATTCAGCTTAGTTAAATAGTGTTTGCAAAAGCTCATTTTTGCTTCAAACACCCATTTGCAGCTCCACCCAGGATCCACACTGGTTGGCTCCAAAGCACAGAGTTTGGCTCCCAAACCAGGCCTTTCTTTTCCCCAAAAGGTGGGTGCATGAGCAGCATCAATTTGGCCTCTTCTGATCATTTAAATTTCTTTATGAGAGAGGTAGCAAATGTTTGTGTGTGCTGGGTATTAAGTAAAGCTGCTTTGCAACCACAGCTCAGGTGCAGAGTCAACTGCAGTATTTGGGTGGGCCTTACTGGTCCAAAAAATCAGCTGTGATGAAGAGATTCTCCTCTGCTTTTTAACTCTTCTGTTATTTCCAAGAGGGAGAAAAGGTACATGAAGAACACAAAGCCACAGAAGCAGGTCAGAACACTGCAGAGAAGAAAAAATTACAGCTGCAGTCTTGATAGTATCAAACTGAGAGGACTGAGGAAGTCTCTGTGCAGCCCCATCTGGAAGTGGAACAGGCATTAGTCCCTTTTAATACTCAGGGAGCCCTGCAAGGAATACACTCGATTCAAGCAATGCGCTGTGTGGTTTTGGTGGGAAATAAATTGTAGCCAATGACAAATTTTTAAAATGCAGGCTTGGGCTTCCTTTGATCCCACTGAATAACAAAACAAAACAGAAACCCTCTCGTAATAACATGCTGGTAGTCAAAAGAAAATGTTTCCCAAGTGAGTCCTACCCTTCATACAACCTCAAAACACGCAGGCGAGACTTACCACACACAAAACTTTCTGGCAGGATGGCAAAAATGCTCTTGCTTTTCAGTGACTCAGGATGGGCACAGGTGGCCACCACAAAGGACTGCAGCTCCTTCTCCACTAACCACTGGGGCAGCCACTTCAGCTGGCAGTCGCAGAGGAAGCTGTCGCTGTTAATGTGGCTGCAGGGAAACAAAACCAACACGAGCCTGCTGTGAGTCCTACACGGAGAGGAGGCTGGAAGGCTCACAGCCCTTTCATGTTAGGCACATTCCTCCCGCCCCCCCAGCATGGGTGGAAGGGAAAAAAGGCCTGCAGGGATGTCCTCGAGGCACTAAAGATGTTAAATACATGACACATTTAAACAGCATTTCATCTCCACACAGGGCAACCCACTCCTGTACCACAGTGACACTCTCCAGCACCTTGTATTTATTAACCAGCTTCCAGAGTGATCCCCAGGAACAGATAAGCAATCTTATCCCTGGCTTAAGGGATATAAGCTGAGGCAGATCATCTACAATGGAGAGATGCAACAGAGGCACAAGGCAACAGTACAGCCTGTCCTGCCTTCTCTCATCCCTCATTACCACACACGTTCCTCCTCTGCCTCTGTGGTTTGAGCATCTTTGGTGGGACCAAATTCAGGACTTAATTGCTGAACAGTGAGACGATGCTCAACTCCCACTGTAAGGCCTTGAGTTCCCTTTGTGGTCAACCCCAGTGGAGAGGTCCTGCCTTCCATAAGCTCTATATTCACACACTGGCATCACCAGGGATAAGAGGTGTAGCTGGAGTTGTGTTCACTGATTAACAGAAGCAGTGGAAGAGAAATGATCAAAGGTATTTGTGTAAACCCAATAGATACAGTCACTAGTTTGGAAAGTAAAACACTAAAACATTTCTCAGCATCCTGAGTGTTCCACCCCCCTGCCCCTCTGCCCCATGGAGGGGCTTGGAACTAGATGATCTTTAAGGTCTTTTCCAAACCAAACCACTGCATGATTCTATGATTCTATGATCCTAACAGTAACTTAGTACCCTCTGTTAGGAAAAGAGCTGTGAAAAAAGGAGCAAAGAAAATGGGAACCTCAGGATTAATGTGTTTTTTTAATATTCTGGGCCAAATTGTGGCATGATGGGATAAACCCTACTGGCTAGTTGGGAGAGGTCACAGAGACCCTTCAGCATTCTGCATGTATATGTCCTCTATCTGAACTTCTCCATGGTATAAACACTCCTTCACAGTATCTGGGATCTCACTAATTCTTCCCTAATAAGATCAATCTTTCACCTCAATTTTGTTCCAAGAGCCAGTGCAAAAGATAAGGTGGTTAAACACACAACAGACATGCAACGTTTATCTTACTCATTCCCAGTCCCTGGTATTAAATGTCACTGCTAACAGTGACCATCTGATTCTCATTTCCAATGTCAGGAAGAAGAACCTGTACCTGACCAAATACCAAATAAGTGATTTTGTGTTCCACAGACACTGCACTACTCCAGAGTGTAGCAATGCACTGACAATGGATTAAATATTTATGGAGAAGAGGAGAAAAGGAAACCAGGCAAGACTGGAAACAGTATCTGATAACAGTGCAGAGCCCCGGCCTGGAGCACAAGCAGCAGCTCTGATAACACATCCGTATTTTTACACCAGAAGGCTGGATGACAAGTGGATGCAGTTCAAATGGTGCTTATCACTGAAATATCAGTCCTGTGTGTGAACCCCAAACACAGGCACGGCAAGGGAGCAGATGAGCCACTGGGAATTAAATCCGTGGCAGCGTGAGGAGGATAGCTGGCTAACAGGACCAGGGCTGGACTTCCTGAGCAGACATGAATAATTGCACAGATGCAAACCTGCTGGAAGAACCTGTCCCAATGATCTAATTTCACTCACTATTAAATGCAAGACGTTCCCATGACAGCTACTCATGTGTAAAAATACCCCTCAGAGGAGGACAGAGGGGAGGGGGAAATAAATGAGTGGAAATGCAGATAACACCCGTGCTACTGCTCACGTCCAGGGCAAGGAGGGTCCCTCACCCCTGAGTGGGGTGTGCAGGGCAATCACTTACAGCTGCCTCAGGCTCTTCATCTTGGCAAAGGCGTCGGCTTGGATGGAGCGGATGGCGTTGTCCCCGAGGTTCCTGCAGGCACAACCACAGGCAGTGTGAACAAAAGGGATGCTATGACTGAGACAGAGCCGCTCCACATTTAAGCAATGACTCCAGGAGCAGCTGATTTGGTGGCTGCTTCTTAAGGCCATATGCATTTGCAGCTCATAGAAATGTTCCTCAAAACACCTTGATTTTGATTAAGTATTCGTGAACAACAGTCAGCCAATGAAGATTACAGGAATAAATCACTAAGCCATTCCCTGCCCCATCTTCTCACTATGCTCTCTCAGTCTCAGCTACCTCCATCATCCAGAGCACAGAAATTCCTCTGCCCCCTCATAACCAAAGATAGTCAGGAATGTCATACCCCAAGTTGGACCTTCAGAAAACGTAAAGAAAGCAAATACTTGCTCTGAGCAGCATCTGAGGAGTTATTTGAAAGTGACTGTTGAGTTGGAAAAAGCATCACAATGCTTCCAAAAGAAGGGATTCTTAAAAGCTTCCCTCATAACTATTGCTAATTAAAAGATTCATTTGCTCTCTGAAAAAGCACAGTGTCAGATTTAGGGCTGAAGTTTACTAAGTGACATGCAGGGCAGACAACCACTGCTTGAAGAGGAAAATCTCAGTAGATCATTAAGGGCACCTTTATTTGGGAACGCAGCCCCAGCCAGGCAGCTCTAACCCTTCCGTGTGCTCTCAATGGCCATAACATTTCATACACTCAACAGCCAATAAAACATGTAGAGCACAGCCACATATACTTTAACTGTCTTAATCCAGAAAGGAGGTTATTCATGAACCTCTGCTGGAGTCATCAGCCTTGGGATACAGAAAAAAAAATCACAGAGGCAGCCAAAATGTGCGTCTTGCAAGTGGCGCTAAGGTGGTTGTGCTGAACGGGGATGTGATCAGTGCCTGGATCACCAGCAGTCATCTGCAACATGTGTCACTGCCAGAGCCTGGATTTAGGAGGAAGTTGGGGCAAAGGAGGAGGAGGAGAGAGGGCTACATCTGAAACAGCATATTTTCATTGGTAATAGCCTGCAAAGCGGCAATGTGCAAGTCAAGGCGATACTTATCCAAGAACAAATCAAAAAATTAAGGAGCATGCAGATTTGCCATATGTTCTACAACTTTGTTCCTGGCACAAAAAAAGGCCAAAGTTGAGGCGGACTTATAATGAGAAGGAAGCAGGTGGCCCCCACAAATGGACTGGCTTCTCAGTTTACAAAGACACTATTAAATTGCTAGCAGATCTCTCAAGCAGCTACTTTTGGCAGACCCCCCTTCCCAAGCTCTGAGGCATGGTGGGTTACTCACAGGTGCTCCAGGGCCTCCAACCCTGAGAACGCTTTCTTGGCCACCGACTTGATCTTGTTTCCAAACAGAGTTCTGTAGTTTCCAAACATCCAGTGCCAGATAAACAGAAAGAAAATGGGGAGAGGGAGGCACAAAAAGAAGGAACACAATTAGCGTGGCTTTATCTGATAGACGCGCTCGGTGCAAGTCCCGGGAAATCTGAACTGCACAGAGATTAAGAGGGCTGGAGCACACTCGCTTTCCTGCTCCTGAAATTAAACCCTTTTATCTGTATTTGAATTTAATAGTGATGACAGCGCAGAAGGGAATGTGCTGTACCATGTAAAAAGGCAGGTTTGCTCCCGTGCTTGAGAACCAGCTTGCTGAGTAACAGAAGGTCCCCTCTATTCTTTGCAGGCTGACTGAGGACAGGATTAAGTGCAATGACAGTTTAACAAGATACTGGTCTCTCCCTGAAACACTTTTCATTTCTAACTTCTTCCCAGACAGGAAAAGAGTGGTAATTTATTCACTGCTTGGCCTGAATGGCCATTTGCACACAGGGCTGAGGGCTGGCCCTTGACTGCATGTTTACACAGCAGCTGACTGCAGGGACTGCTGATTCCTTCCTTGCCTCATTACAAATGCAACTGCAAAATAACATAATGCAACAAATCATAGCCAAGTGGTAATTTTGAGGGGTGAAAAGTAGAAAAGGTAATGTCCAGAGCTGAGGAACGTGCTTGCTTGCATCTGTGACCAGAGAGCATTCCTCTGAATCAGCAGCAGCACAAGAGGGACTATCAGTGGGCAACAGCCAGCTGGAGAGATCCCAGCCCAGCTGCCACCTCCAAAGTAACAGTTCTCTATAAATATTGACCGGTGGTGATCAGTCAGGGGCAGGGTTTGAGCCAGATGGACAGTCCCCTCACCTGTTTTAATAAAATATCAACCACTGTCATCAATTAGGAACTGCTTTCCTTCCCCAGGCTCACTCTAAGGTTTATCCTCCAGGTGCATCTTCTATCACCATCTGCTTCACATGGTGTCCAGTGCAAGTCCTCACCCACACCTCAGGTAAAAAACTAGCCCACCTAGTGCTGCCTCAGATTTTTGACTTTTCCTTCAAGAGCTTTTCTTCAATACAGGGTGTAACCTATCTGCAACCTACTTTGTTGACAGAATCATTCTAAACATCCACAGTGAGCTTTACTGAGCTTTTTGTTACAGCACCAAACCCAAGGTTATCAGAAGTCCTGTCCATTGCATCCAAGTGCACATGGCTGTTTGCTCTGGGTGAAATACCCCCAGCACCAAAAGATGTGTGCAATCATGTGCACCATCATTGGTAAAAAGGATGCTGCATTAATGAAGGCTTTGAAAAATCCATTAGAATGATTAATATAGTAAATAATTTACTATATGCAAACACTGCTCACGTGGCTGCATCCATTTTTCCATCCACTGATTTTTGGAGCCCTATTCCTAAATAAGGGTGTTATAAGGACATGATAAGGGCAATAAGGATAAGAGAAATTGGTCTCAAGTTGTGCAAGGGAATGTTTAGATATTAGGAAAAACTGATTCCCAGAAGGGGTTGTAAAGCATTGGAACAGACTTCCCAGGGAAGTGGCAGATTCACCATCCCTAAAGTGCTCAACAAACATGTGGATATGGCACTGGAGGACATGGTTTAATGGTGAACATGGTGGTGGTGCTGGGCTGATGGTTGGACTTGATGACCTTTCCATTCTTAATGATTCTATGAAAATTAGATGGGCATCTGTTGTTGAAAAAATTAAGCAGAGCTTGGGTTTGATAACTGGAGATTTCTACTGATTGTTTATAGTAGATTTTGGACTTTGAAAATTGGATGGTATCTGTTTACTTATCTGTGTAGAGAACTGGGGATGGGAATACACAACATATTGTGTACTTGTGTAGGTGCATACAAATTTGCAGCTGTACATGAGAAATACATAATACAAGTAACAAGGCCAGGCCTCAGGGAACTCCTGAAACTCAGTTACACCTTTCGAATTTCAACCGTGCACTTCTCCAAACCTGAAATGGTTTGAAGCCAGCAGCCTCCTTCAAAGGGCTGTGGCAGGCTGGAATGTGAAGGTGGCAGGCTGGAATGTGAAGGCAGCAGGATGCAGATCACAATTAGCCAGCCCACTGCCATCCCTGAGCGCTCCTCCACCGGCAGAGCCGGGCACAGCTCTCCCGGCTATTGCTCAAGTGTAATTACATGCCAGGCATGCAATTCATTACAAGGCAGTATTTTCTCCTCCTGCCAGTTTTGCACCTGCAGGAAGATCTCAGTCGCTGACTGAGCCATCAAAAAACCGGTTACATTTAGCAGCTTGAGTAATTAGGAACCTCGTTGTTCCCCAGTGATTCCATCGACGCTTTTTATGCTTTGGTGCTTCTCAACTCCCGTTCTTGAAACAACATTTTAATTTAGGCCTGTGCTCTCCATCCTGGAGAGCTTCATATATAATTCAGAGAAGGCTAAAGTGACTGGCCTCCCCATCTCTGTTTAACACCTTCATGTCAGAGAACAACCCTCTCTGTGCTAAATCCTTTCAGAGGCTAATCTGTGCCAGATCAAAGGGGAACGGCTTTTAAGGCAATCTCCACAGAGCTGAGGTGATTATTAATTCATTGGAAGGTCTCCTCTGAAGTGCCCATTTATTTTTTGTATGCTAATGCATTTAAAGCCGGCTGACAGTTTAAACACAGGCCCTAAATCACACAGTGAAATGTTTGCTGTAGAGGCTGATCTTTTATGTAGGAAAAAATCCTGATCCTCACTTCAGTCTAAGAAATCACCAGGTTGGGATTTATGTGCTGATGAGCTAAAACAGTTCTGAGGAGATCCTTTTAAAAGTGGCCACTCCCAAGTATCCTCAAAATGCCTCAAGACATAATAATAAAATAATCTCATATTCTGAGGGGTTTTCTGATCCCAGCAAGATGTCTGTCCCACAGCAGGTTTGTTCTGTTAGGTAATCAAACCACTCCTGCCTGCCCGAAACCAACCCAATGCAAGCGCTCATCCAAGCTATGAAATGTACTGCAATCCCCCCACAAACCTTCCCTGCACATGTCCTTCCCTGTGTTCATCCAGATTCACAGCTGGCCCAGGTCCATGTGCAATGAAAAACACAGGTCAGCAATGTAAAGAAAGATGCAAACCCAACTTCCTTAGTCTGGCACAAGCCCCCACTGCACCCTTGGCTATTGGCAGCCCAAATCAGCCATCTTTTGAAGGGGCTCCCTGTGCCGATGATAAACATCCGATCAGGACACGGCTACTTCACAGGGGAGTGATTGCTCCTCTGCCCAGAGCTCCCAACACACCACCCCACAGGCTGCCCCTGCTCCCTTCCTTCCTCCTTCTGCTCCCTGCTGTACCTCCTGGCCTCTGCCTGACCCCCACAGCTCATCAGGGCTCACTGTTCCTGGTTGCTGAGTCAATCCTTTTGCTGAACTCTTTCCTTCAATGCTGTCTCCTCTGGCTTTTTCACCTCTCCTGTTATCTGCTGCATCCAGCAATTCTAACATATCCCAATCACATGGGACCACTACTTTTGCTCCCATGACAGTGGCCAGGTTGGAGGGATGCCCTACAGTGGGTGTCCCAGCAGGACAGCTCCCTCTCTCTCCACTCCTTTCTTCTACCTTCTCTCCCTTGTCAAAGCAGCACTACAGACTCACAGTCCCTGCAGCTTGCAAATTCCAGTAGACAAAGTCTCTGCCCCCATTACCCTTCTAGCTACTCACATGGTTTCACTTGTTTCTTCAGACAAACCAAAAACTTCACTCAAGCAGTCAAGGACTCTTCTACCCACCACATCTGCTCCTCTGCCTTTTTTGTAGCAACTCGTGGGAAGATTTCCCAACTCCATGTGCACAGCAATTCCTACTGGCCTCTCTATCCCACACACTACTTCCACTTCCCTGCCTGGCTCCTCCCGTCCTTAAATCCTCCTCTGCCTTCTGCCTCACTTTACTTGCAGCTACAACTTGGTTTCCCTCTCCCTGCACCCAGTGACTCCCCTCAGCAACAATCAAAATGCCACCTCTTTTTGTGATTTCAAATTCTTCTTTTCTAAGGATTACATCCCCACAAATCCTGCCATGGCCTCTCCCACTCCCTGAGGAGTCCTTAATGAGAGCATGACAATATCCCGCCTGCCAGGATTCATTCCAGCCATCTGCTATCCATCGAGGTACTTTTACTGCACCTCTGGCTGTGCCATCCCAGCATCAGAGACAGCAGGATGGGGGGGTGCTGAGAACTTCAACAAAGGCAAGAGGTAATGATTAGAGACTCTTGATTTGTCACAAGCCATCAGAGGCTGCTCTGACAGGGCTGATTTATATGGCCCGTTTCAAATGGAATAGGAACTTGCACTGAGCAAAGTGAAAATCCCTGCGAAGGCCGAGCAAGCCATAAACATTTGCAAGGCGCATGCTTGCCTTGGGTTTCTTTTTATCTCTTCGAGAGCCTGTGCCCCATGGTGCCTTTTATTGTCACTGCACATGGAAGCAAGCCCAAAAGATCACTCTCAGGCAGAGTATCCCACAGAAACGAATCCTGTTTCAATCCTCTGTTGTAACAGGAAGTGGGGTGATTTTTCTCTTCTGTTTATTGTTATTTGCAGCATCAATCAGTGCTTGGCTGAAGATTGCAAGGGGTCCTTTTTGTTGTTTGTTTGCTTTTAGAAGTGAGGGACAGTTGTGCTGAATTTTACAAATGAAACAACTCAAACTTCTCTCTCCAATGTCTCTGAACTACAGTATGTGGCACCGTCTGTTCACCACTTTAAAAGGAAATAATTGCCTCATTCCTCCTTAGAAATGTCATTTGCACTCTTGCAGTGAGCCTCCAAAACTATCACATCTCAGATTTTCTATTGATTATCTTGTTCCAAAGGGAGCAAAGGCTGCATCAGAGGGGGCAGACCCACCCCCACACAGGCACACAACAAAACTGGTTTGCAGAATTCAAACCCAGGGATACTCACAGCTTGCTCAGGTTTTCCAGGCCTGTGAAGGCTCCATTGGTATCTTCTATTGTGCCTGAGATGTCGTTGTGGTCCAGTTCCCTGGGGAGAGAACAGGAGAGAGCCTGGAATCAGCATCTTAGTCCCAGTCTCATTGTCACAAATGGAAGAAAGTTGGAGAATGCCACATGAGATCTTCCCATTTTCTCCTGGTGGTTATCAGAAAATGCAGAACCCTACAGCAAGGCATTACTAATCTCTTTTCCTGCACTGACCCACTCTGGGATGGTTCATTCCAAAAATACTCCTGGCTTATTCCTAGCTGAAACCCTCTGAGACAGCAACAGGAGCAGACAAATACTCTTTAACAAGTAGCTTCAGCCCCTTCCTAGTTTTGTGCATCCAAACAGAAGGAGGAAAATGAAAATAAAGTGCCAAAACTAAACTGAAATAAACAGCTGTCCTTAAATGATACACTTTGGCTGTTCCAGTGCATACATGTATTTGTCTATAGCTGCATCTTAGCAAGATGATTTGATGTGTTTACTACAAAGCTGTATTTTTCAGGCAAAGAACTTCAGAACTCAACAACAGAAAGCACCAGCATCCCTACACCAGCCTAACTCTCTGTATAACTACATTAAAAAAAAAACAGAAACAAAAAACAACAAAACAAGTAAGAATTCCTTTTTCAGAATCAGCTTCTTTTGGCTTTCAAATTGACCATCAATTACAAGAGTCAAAGAGCTCTAAAGAAAAACAAGCACAGAGAACAAACACAGAGATCCACAAAAGCTGTTTAAACAGTCTGTTTAAAAATCCTTCCCTCCTAGCTTTAATTCCAGCTAGCAATGAATACCCAGCAACACAGACAGAAATTCATCATTTCTAACGTTAAGTAAAAAGAAAGAAAAACCAAATAGGCTTTGTTGGTTTTGTTACATCACTCTGATTTAAAACCTGGCAAAACCCAACACCAAAGCAAACTTCATTATCCAGATAACCCCCAAACCCTCAGGTACTCCTTTTGCACCTTTTGAAGATTATTATCAGAACATTTCCAGATAAAAAAATATTAAGACCAAAGAAGAAAAAACAACCCTCCCTGCATTTTGCAACACTTCACAAAGGCATTAGAGTGCAGCTTCTGGGCTCTGCAGCACAAACACACAGTAACTCACAAGAAAGGAAAAGAAATTTAAAAATTAAAAAAAACCAGTTTTAGTAAGGGCATGGTTTTCCTCAGCTGAGATGGAGCTTTTTGTTCTCAGTACCTCAGCTGGCTGCAGTCTTTGCTTCTTTCTCGGCTTTGGTGGAAGAACTAAAGGAGTGGAGATGGCCAAAAGCCACAATTCCTGTTTCTCAGCTGGCTTCAGCCTGAGACCTGAATCTCCCACCCCTAGGGAAGCCTGGCCTTAGCCAGCAGCACTGTGGATGTCAGGGTGATCTGTGGGTCGCTCTGTGCCAAAGGGATGGATAAAAACTCAACATCCCCGCGGGGTGTGGGTGCACATAATGCTGTGGTGGCACAAGAGACAAGTCCAGGAGAGACGCTTTGATGTGACGGCATTTCCAGCACTATTTGAGTGGGACAGGAGCAAATACATCCTCCTGGAGCTGAGTTTCTACATTTTCTCTATGGTTGCCAAGCCAGTGTCCGTTGTCCTGTTTGTCTGTTAAGGGAAAATCCCTTCTCAGACATTTCTCCTCTTCAGTTTCACCACGGGCTACTGGTCTTTGGAGCTTCAAACCCTTTCCCATGGCAGAGACAGACAAGTGGGAACAGCCTGTAGGAGCTCTGACACACACTTTTATTAATTGACTGCCACACATTGTGTTTTCTTGAAAAAGGGGAAGAAAATGATATTGCTTGTTCATCCAAAGGCAACTCAAAGGTTTAGTGTTAGAAAGGAGGAATAAAAACCTTTTTAACAAATGAGTGAAAATAGAGAGAGGGAGAAAAAAAAGAGTGGGGTATTTTGGCCCAGCTCTCTTTGTATTCCAACTCCTCTCCCAGCCCCTGTTGCCAATTTCCTATTCTTTCTGGCTGGCTGAGCTTGAATGCTCGCAGCCTTGTTAATCATTGTGCTCCAAGGTCTCCGGGCCTGACCTCTATTTGAATAGCTCCACATTTCAGCAGTTTCACACCCACCAAAGGCTCCCCAACAATAGTCCATAATTAAAGCATGCTCGGCTCTTTTTCACCAGGTGCAGGACCCAATAGGCCTTTCTCTTTATTAAATTAGAGCTCGCTCACACACTCCCTCTCCGCCTCCCCCCTCTGCCCGGGACATAAAAGAGGCTCCACATTCACTGCAGAGCAAAGAGAACTACCAGCTCCCCTTCCCCTCCATTTTTCTTTGGAAACCTTTAGTTCCGGTCTTGACAGCTGCCTCAGAGAGGTCCCTTTCTGAATGCCCAGTGGCTGAAAGGCTTTGGCTTAAGTTTAAAAAGAGCAAACAAAACCCAAACTCGCTTTCCAGTCACTTCCTTCACTATGAACTTCCAATAAAGGAAAGAGTAAGACGCAAAAAAGTACTGTAAAGAGGGGAGATCTCTCTGTTCCCATTTCCTTTTAATGACTTGGGCCACAATGGGCTTCTGAAGTGGAATAAAAGTATCAAAGTGTGTTTTTTTCTTTTGAAGGAAGAATTAAATCAGTGTGGTGAACCCAACCAGCCTGGGAGTGTGGCTGGTGCTGTAATGTGGACTGTGAGAACTTTGTGATGTGCCAGATGAAGGTGCTGAGCCTGCAGCTCCCAGAGAGAGGAGGGCAGCCAGCAGCCCTGCAGGTGCCAAACACAGCTTCAGGAATGCACAATTAGAGCAGGATTCCCCATCTTCTGATGCTCATAAGACAAGCCCAGATGTACTTCAATCTAACACAGCTCTTGGGTTAACAGTGCACAATGGCACAATGCTACTAGCTGGGATCCCAGAGGAGGTTCACACTGACCCGTCTAATGTGCTCTGCTAGTCCTACAGTCTTAGAGGTTGGTATTTGGATTAGCAAACTCATTTCCAGTGTCACATTTCCAGGTATTATGTTGTGTCAGTTACTTTAAAATAAAAGTCTGTGTTAAATGGCCACAGCCACCGCTGGATGGATCACTCTGCAGTTCAATATTAGGGCACATAAAACTTTTCCTTTGATAGGATGGCAACTTGTTTGTTTTTCAGAGTTTACCATGAAAATCAGAGCACAGAGCATTTAATGACACAAATGAACCAAATTCTGCATTAAAGAGAAAGACTTCTGGTTATTCTCATGGTACCTGCAGCTTCTTATTCCTAAGACTTAATCAAAGACTGGGTGAAGCTTCATGTATTGTTACACTTCTGGTATAATCAGATCCCAAGCCCAACCTCTAAATTTCTTTGTTTTGCCATTGTTTTTTAGTTAACACCACCCTAGCCCTTAATTTTATGTTTAATATTCAATTAAAATAAAAGTAACAGATGTGCTTGATAGCACATTTAAGAGGATATTCAAATTTTCAGTGCTGTACTGAGTGCAGAATGACCCAACAGAAACCAACATTTTCTAAGAATTTCAATTAAAGTCAACATGATAGCAAGAGAAATTCTGCTATTAGCTGCACGAATGAGACCTCAGGAATTTTTGGTCAGCTGGGCCAGATTCAGGATCCTGTTCTACGTTTCCATAACTTTACTCCAGAGCTCTCTACTCTGAAAACACAACACTGAGCTGTCTGACTGCAGTTCTCCTGACTACTCTTAATTAAAAAATACAAGTTCACTGAAGTTGAATAACGGGGCAAACACAGAAGACAACAGAGCAGCGTGTAGGGGAGTTTGACACTGGGGACACGGGCACCCAAACCACCTGTCTGGCAGGACACAAACTGTGGAGGGAAGATGGGTGTTAGCTGACAAAAGCTGGGAGCAACTTACAGGACACGGAGGTTTTTGAGTCCCTTGAAAGCACCTTCTGCGATGTGGTTGATGGAATTGTGGCTCAGCCGCAGCACGTGCAATCCCCCAAGGTCTGCCAAGCTTCCCTCATCCAGCCTGGTCAGGTTGTTGTAGGAAAGTATTCTGAGGAAAAAAAATACACAACCCTTGTCAACCCATTTGGTATTTTCCAAACTCCTCTGTGCCAACCAGTGCCTGCCTCCCACAACCACCTTATTAGAGGTGATGTATTGGGTGGATACATAACAGCTGGATTAGGAAATAGGAACTGCAGCCTGCAAATATCCTACAAGATACCTGTGAGGAAGCCTAGATGACTTATGGGAGCAAGAGACAGTTGGTACCCAGCTATGGAAAAGTCTTCTGTGTGGGCTACAGAGAGAGGCTCCCCTGGAAGTGAGTGAGAGCAAGAAGTCAACACACACACACATGGGGGTTGAGCTACTCCTGCTCCTGTATGGCTGGGTGAGGGTCTGGGAGCACCATCCCCTCAGTCCCCACAGGTACAGGCAATACTCAGATGGTTGTGTTTAATTCTCACTCCCATTTGGATTCTCTCTGAGGCTTACAGGAAAAAGCAGTCCCTCCTTCCCTGCGCCCTCAGAGGTGGAGAGAGACGTTAAACACGTGGATTTTGAACTTCACACGCGCTCTTGGCAGGGTCCAGAGCTCTGTGCTCGGGAGGTGTCTTATCGTTCTGCACTGGTGCACAGTGAGCCTCAGGCGTCTGGGTGTGGGTGCCTCCACCCCAGCCCAGATCCAAGAGCATTTCACCACCAGGCAATTGAAAGCTTCCTTTCATGCACAGGAAGGAGGGATCTGCTGTAAACCAGCCACCTTCCCTCCCACTCCCCTTTTTCAAGGAGCACACAGCCTGCTTGAAATCCTCTCCACTTACAAGACCCTCGTGTTGGAGGGTTGGTGGTTTTTTTCCTGGTTTTCCAGCTATCTCTTCCCCTTTGCCTGTATTATCTCTGGTTTGGGATATTTTTTTAAGTGCTACCCCTGTTGCAGTTTGGAAGCTGGTAGGAAGAAGCTGCTCTTCTCTTCCAGCAAGGTGCAGATGAGGCTTTGGAGATCTGACACCAAGGGCAGGCCATGGGGAGCTACAGGCCACTGCAGTCACCTCTCACACTGTGCAACCACCTTCTATGCAGCAGTAAAGCCACAGTGTTGCTGCTGTGGAAGGCCAGCTTGGATTGCAAATGAGGCACCTCTCAGGACAGCAGCAGGCACTGGATTTCTGGAAATACTTTAGAGACCTGGGACCACATGTCACTTCAAAGAATGTGAAGGTTTGGGCTGCTCAACTTTTTAAAGAGTGGAGTTATGCAGCTTTGAACAAGAACTGAACTCCTTCATTGTACAGACAACAAGAAAAAAAAAAAATCTCACTGAGTTCCAAACCTCCAAATTCCTCTTCTAGTACTGCCTGTTAATGAGTTTGCTTAAAAATGTGTCTAGGGCTTGCATGAAACTCACTGCAAAGCCAAAACCTAAGTTAAAACAGACACATACTCTAAAGCCCTGAGAGTGTCATTTACTTGGCAAAAGTGCTGTCTATCTTTTAGCTGTGAGTGGGCAGGGGGCAAGCTCTGGAAAAAGTTCAGCAAAGATTAATGAGTTTGAAGGTATGGGACAACATACTTTCATTCCTAAAGAAGTTGTAGTGTTAGTTATGAAGAACTGGCATCTGGTCAAAATTATATCCTCACCTGCGATTAAAGAATTTGGCTGTAAAAAAAAAAAAAAAAAAAGTAGTGCTCAAAAGGAATCCTAAACCTGGCTGAGAAAATAAATAGTTCCTTTTGATTCTATACATAAGAGCTCCTGCCACAACTGGTGAAGGCACGTTCTCTCTGGCAATTGTGCTGTCACCTCAACATGGACACACAGAGCAGTACTCAGAGAGTCTCCCAATGGTGCAACCATGTGGAAGGTTTCAGGAGCAATCGCACCTGGCACTGGCTTCTTCAACGTGCCAGGGCTCTGCTTCCTGCCACAGGACAGGCCAATTTGCAAAACAGCAGGTTTCCCTCCTCAGCAGTGTCCTGCTGTGCAGCAGTGTCCTGCTGCCAGCCACTTCTGGACCAGGTACATCTGACACACTTCATTCCCATTGACCAAACTACGGGGAAAAAGTGAAAGGAAAGACCCAGCAGCCAAGTCATCATTTACCTCTGGTGAAATCCTATGCTCCCACTGTGGGTTTTTCCATGATGCTGATGTTCTAGCACCTGACTGGTGAGTACAATCAGCCCTTTCTCATGCTCAGAACAAGGCAAATGCTTTCTCTCCTTGTTAGCTTTTACTTTCCTTCTTAGCTTTTACATCAGACCTGAGCCTTGGGGTCACATTCTGTCCCAGCAACTGAACGAGAGACAACTTCTTCAGATGACCAACTCCCTCCTTAGAACTGGAATTCATTCCCTGTACAACCACACAGTGTTTTCTGGTAACTGAAACTCAGTAGATTTAGCAATACTCGAGACGAGCAAGGATCTTTCAATCGGGAATGAAACGCTCACATTTAATGAAGTGCAGCAGTCAGTCTGGATGTATCCAAGGCTTCATTTCCTCACCCTTCAATTCCAGAGCAGACCTCTCCTACAAATACTCGGGCTGTGGGAGTTTCAGTTAGGAGATCTGATGGCTCTCTGCAGCAGCCTTACCCTTAAGGCAACACCTGCAAGAGCTTGTAATATTTCGCAGGGATGTGCACTAACACCCACATAATCGCCTTTCACATCTCAGTCACTGTCGTCTCCGGCCTCACACTCCAGCACAATCCTGTTTGTCAGGCCGAGCACACCCCAATGACTCCCACCACCTCACATTTCCAAATCTACCCCATCCTGCACCAGCAGAAGTGAGTCCTGCACTGGGTTTCTGCAGTTACTGCAGAGGATGGCCCCTAAGCCAGAAGAGCTCATAATTAGCACTGCTGGTTGGATGAAATCCCAATCCATACCTGACAAATAAATGACTCAGCATGACATGCAACCTCCAGTCTAAACCTTGGGGGTTTGCAGGACAGTGTCAGGTAGAAAAGACAATCAATAGCTTTCCCCAGAAGAGTTCTGACATTAGCCCTGTGCCACAAAAAGGAGCCCTTTAGGCACAGGCAGTTTTGTAGCAAATTGAAAAATTAGGTAATTAAACAGTCACACATGTATTTAACTAAAACCAAAAATAAAGTATTTCCTTGCACTCCCCCACAATAACCCACATCTGAATGAATAATTTGAGTTCAACAGCTGATCACAGGGCTAATATGTTAATTCTAAACTTAAAGGAATTACATGTGTCATACCCACCTATCTCTGAATCCACAGCCCAAAAGTCTAGGGGCTCACAGCTGGGTGGGCAGACACCAACCTCTGGCAGCAGGAAGCTGCTTTACCGTGCTTTGTGGTGGATAGGAGAATCCCAAACAATGTTTAACATTTCTGAGCACCGAGCAGAATGAATTACAGTCCCACTAACCACATGTGTCAAGCTCTCCAGAGAAAAAAGTGAATCTTTCCACAGTCCCACCGAGGGGATGACAGCTACTTCTGTAAATACTGCAAGTCCATGTGTGCCTCTTCAAAAAGGCATTAAGCAGTGCCACAGACCCAAAAGACACCCTTGTGGGCCTGTCCTCAGCAGCAAGGCTTTCTTTCATTTATCAAACACACTGTATTCACAGCTGGAAACCTCAGGAGAGCAAAGCCAATGTATTTACTTTTCAACAACTGAGCCCTACAGGAAGGGGTAAAGTGTAAACAGGAGAACTGCCTTTAAAGGGCCAAATCTCCGCTGGTTAAAAACATGATTGTTCTTCATAAATACACAGGATAAAGCAAAGCTTCCTCCAGGCTGTACAGTCATTATATGGCAAGTTACATGTCTTGTAACTCTCTAGCTAAAAGCATTGGCAAGCCACAGCTCACAAACTCTCCAGGTCTTTTGGCACTGTGTACTTCTAGTGGGTTCTAGTCTCTGTTTCTCATGTAAACATATTTTAATCAGGTGCTCTGAAGGTCATAACATCATAAATAACGAGGGCATCCCTTAGGAGGCTGCAGCTCCTGCATTTCTACAGGTTGATACAGTGGGAGCTGTAAGCCTTGTGATTGGGACAATTCCTTATTCCCCTTTCATGCCAACATAACACAGCACAACAGAAACCAACTTACAGCTCATGCAGCTTCTGGCAGAAGCTCCAGCCATCTGGATTGATGCGGGATATGGAGTTGTTACTGAGGTGAAGCTGGTGCAGAGAGGAAAGGCCATAGAGAGAACCGCTGTTTACTTCTGTCAGGCTGTTATATTCCAGGTGGCTGTGGAGAAAAATCAGAAGGAATTGACAGATAAGCAGCACTGGTCAAATGCTGGAGAATTTCCAGCAAGAATTGGAATTTTAGCCATTTCTACACGCTCATGTGGATACATGCATGTGTGGGCATTTCCTGTCAAATGCAGGACAGAAAGAAATCCAAGGACAACACGAAGGAAATACCCAGAAGGAGCTGTGACTGCAGACGTAAGCTCCACTGCAAGTAAACTGGGTTTCAAGCATCCCAACTGAGTTTATATTTGCAGAGGGTCAGTTGTGTGACAGCAGCATCCAGAAACATGCTGCCTTGTGACCTTGCAAACACACCTGAAAGCCAAGCATGTTGGAAGCTTCAGGCATTTCTCTGCAATGACTAATCAATTTGTTCCCTGGTATGGAAAGAAAGCGTTACCTAGATAGGGCAGTTTGGTTTCTAGGTATGCCAAGAGGTGGAATAATCATGTCTGCAACACAGAGTTCCCACGTGTCAGTCAAAACAAATTTGCAAAGCCAGACAAGCTTCTAATCAAAGACCAGTGGAGATCATAGGGAATGTTCAAATCGTCAAACTTTCAAAGGAAAACTCACAAGCAACAGGACTTTTTTGATTGAACACCTGGTAAAGCAATGAGTTTTAGTAAACTGTGGGTCAACTAAACAGAAACTGCTGCAGCATGGCAGAGCTCTGGGCATGCAGAGCACAGGAAGAAGCATGAGGACTGGCACAGGCGCTCACAGGTCTCTGGGGAGTCCTCGCTAAAATGCAGAGAAGGACAGGAGAGCAGGTAAAGTCCTGTCTGTTTAAGGGAAGAGAACCCCTCTGTCAAACTTACAGAACTTGCATCTTGGCTAGACCCCAGAAAGCTCCATCAGTCAATTTGCTTATGTTGTTGCGCTGGAGTTTCAGGACTTCCAAGCTGTCCAGTCCCTGGAACGTCAGGCCTTCGATCAGGCGGATGCGATTCCGGTTCAGCTCCCTAAAATCACCAAGGCCATACAAGTTTATTAAAACCCAGTCCTTTCTCATGAAGTCATCTGTGCAGCACAAAATGAGGACAGCAATGCCAAAAACTCCTCTGTCAACTGTTCCCGGGAGACAGCAGAAACGCACCGGAAACTTTCAATCCCAGAGCTATCCAGGGAAGTCAGCTGGGTGTGATTGTTTAAATAAACTCACCCGGGGACAGCCTTTCACTATAGAGGAATAACAGACTGCAGCAATTCCTCTTCATCCCTCCTTTCTCTGCATTTCTTTTAAGCCATTGATCCTTTTCATCAATTTTCACACTTCATCTTGTCTCAAGCGCAGACAACATTTGAACCAGTACAGCCAAACAACAGCATTATTTCCCTTACAACCCATTGTTTTTACAGGATTCATAATTGCCCAGTAAAAATGTGCTCTGAAAAATGCAGGTGAGGTGCCCCAAGAACTGTGGGCTCAAGAGGAAACTTTATGGCCAAGTTTGAAAGGAAAGCTTTCAGTTACCCTGACAAATTTCACTTTTTTTTTCTACTATAAGAAACTAATAAAGAGTGAAACAAGTTGTTTCCAATAACAAGGCAGTCTCAGTATTTTGTGTATATAAAGTTCTCCAACTTGGTTCATTAAATTTATTTATCTTTTCCTTGGGTGGGGAAGGACTCCTAAATTTTGGGACTACCTTTTTTTCTGAATAGCAATATGAACATAATCACAGCACACTTTACCAGTCTATATCAAGCAGTCTTACGGATTGCTTGACCCAGACATACCAGGTGAAAAGCCAATTCCATAAAGTCAGTGGAAAACTTCAATACAATGCACTAAAGCTGAAGTGGGAGCTTCCCACACATACAAGACTAACCTAAGGGTAGTTCCCTAGTCAGTGTGTGTGTTGAGGAAAATGGTGGAAGTTACAACATCAGAACTTGTTTTGGAAAAGATGAGGAAGCCATAGAAACTTTTAGCTTACTTTTCAACTGCCTAAAAAAAACAATGTTGAACTTGCACTCAAGTTGAGTGTAATTAAAGTCAACTGAGCAATTAAGATTTTGCAGGCCTAAAGTCCCTTGTCATACTGCACTTCCTGGGCTATTAGTGAAACAGGCTTTGCCAGAAAAAGTACACAAATTCTACAACACATCAATCTGTATAACTTGCAATTCATTCATGTTTATCCACAGGGTTAAACAACCAGCTGTGAGGCTGTCATTAAGAGTACCAATTACTCCAACTTTCAGTGCAAACTGTGTTCCTAAACAGACTGAGTTGTTTCTATTACAGTTTTGCACATAATGCAGTCAAACACAGGGGATTACAAGCTCTCACTCAATGGACAATAACTTCCAAAGGAGAGACAACAGACTTTTAAGATGCATCTGCTGTTGTGTCACCCCATTCAACCCCAAATTTGCTATAAATCCTGCATGCATGCAAGCAAAAAGTCCTTGGGCACACCACGACTTAAGGATCTGCCCCTGCCGTTTAGAGGTGTGAGTTCCAACAGCTTGTGTGGACTTTATGTTAACAGACAGAGGTTGACCTTTTGCCTATCAAATTTGATGGAAAGATTGCAACAAGCCTCAGGCTGGGCCCGTTTCTCCAACAGCACCAGAAGGGAAAAGCTAAACAATTAGTGCTACTTTTTTACACACAGAGCATGTTTACAGCTGCAGATGTCTGTGTGTCCCCATGCAAGCAGGACAACGACGTGTGTGTTAAATCACCACAAGTGCTGTTTTCTTTGCCCAAATATCACTGCACAGTTTAACAACCTTCCCTGATTGCATTTTTATTGCCACATAAAGATACCTGTGTGGTCTTGAAAAAACTAACATGGTATCTGAGCTCTGTCACTCGCAACAGAAACATCTTCCAAACCTCTCTTGCACCACAGACATCAGCAGCTTGCAAGGGAATGGATTTGTCTCAGTCTGCCAAGTGCACAACATGCTGATGCAGCATCTCTCCCTTCCCAGCTGATCCAAAAGGTGGCCTGAAAAGCCAACAGTTACATGACAAAAAGAACCCTCTCCCAACATATTTTACTAGGTGCTGGTAGGGGACTGCTGCATAGTGTATTCTACGTATTACAGATAGTAGGTGAGGAAGGGTGACATTTGGTGTGTATATCCTCAGGGACATTTTGCCTCCATAAAGTGGGGCTGAGCTTAATTAAAGTGGACATTTCTACTCACAGTTGTATTAGCCTGGGTAGCCTGAACGCCTTGACAGGAAGCTGAGTGATCCTGTTTTTACTCAGACGAAGTGTTAGCAGGGACCGTGACAGACTATCAAAAGCACCAGGTTCCAGGGTGCTGATTCTGTTGCTCCCCAGGTAGCTGCAATAAATCACAGTAGAAAAATGAACAGTTCTGTCAGAAATCTCCTTTTATCAGCATTTAGTTGGTCTCAAGACAGGTTGGTGAAATTACAGCAATGGCTTCAAACCAGTTGGATTTCTGGCTGCACAAAGAGCAGCCTGTGATGAATGTGGAGAATCCCTGGGCACTTCCCAAGAGCTCCTTGATACCCTCCTACTTTAGAGCAAGGCAATCATCAGGAGTGGATGCCAAAAACTGAAGAATATTCTAGTGCAGGATGATTCTATTCATTCCCTGGTTTTCCCTCAATATGTGTCTCAGGGGTCTTTCTTACTTGGATCTCAGTCTTAGCCAAAGAGGCTGTTTTTACAGGACAACAGACAACCATAAGTCACAACACCACTCTCTGACACCCTCTTACAACCAGCACCACAAACTTAAACGTAAACTTTAATGCAAGCAGGTTATTTGCCTGCACTGCTTTAAAGGCACCCAAAATACAGATTATTTTATGTTTCTCTGAATAGGCAAACATCTCTGTAGGGAGGGTGTTACTCTGCTTAACCACCAGCTTTCTTCTAATAACTGATGAGACATTTCTGTTCTTTCAGTAGCCACTTTAATGACAAAACAGTTGTTCTCCTTCCACTCTTCCAGATGCACAGGGGCTGATCTGGGAAACAGCACAAAGACTTCCTACCGGGGAAGAGACACAAACAGTTCTGCTGGCTTATAGGTGGTTTGCAGATGTAAAACACCCACACCTGAAGGATGCAGGATACCTTTTCTCTGCAACACAGTAATAATCTGCATTCTTTAGAGACACATCAGAAACAAAAAAGACAGCATTCAAAAAATAACACGGCAGTAGGGACAATGTGCTGCCTTTTAATTCTCCTTTGCACTTAAAATCCTGACAAATAATCCCATACTTCTTATATTCATTACTTCTCCTTTTTTTAAAGGTTTGAGGCCCTCTCCTCTGCTGGGGTAACTCAACAAAAGCTGTTCCCAACAAGAAAAACTCACAGCTCCTTTATGTGAAGTCCCTGTGGAAAACAGCCGTTTCGGATTTCCGTGATGTCATTGAAACTCAGGTCCAACGTTTCCAGGGTAACGTAGGGCTGCAGTTGACTTGGTTCAATGCTGCGGATCCTGTTGTGATGCCTGAAACAGTCAGGAGGAGAAACAGAAACTATTTAGTTCTCTTACAAAAACAGAAAGAATACTCAAGGCTGCTGCAGGTCCCCAGGCTGGCCCTGAGTTTGTACACTCAGTTATGGTGCTTCTTCAACAGCTGTTGGAGGAGAAACCCATCCCAGAGAGACACTCCCTAATCCCCACGCTGCTCCTCTGGCCAAAGACCAGCTCACAGGTATCTGCAGGCTTCAAGACACTTTTTCTGCTATGGCACAACACTTTTCCCCTTTGCAGAGCTATTGACTCCACTCATCAGTTTTTCTTCCAATCATCTGGGCTCGCTCTTCTGCAGGCCTGCACTTCCAAAATGGATTTGTTACACGCAAGGACTGCACGGCTGGATTTTAATCCCGCGGGCAAGGAATGCTGCCAATGTTATTCACAGAGCATGGGACTTCCAGAGAAGGAAACAGAGAAGTAAATACAACCTCAACAAAAGTTACAAAACATTGTTTCCTTAATTCCTAAGAATTCTTCTGAAAATTCCCAGTTTTGCACTATGTTACAATGATTTGTAATACACAGAAATACCGTAACAGGATTTGCAAGTGTTCTTGCAAGTGTCTCCTCGTCTTTTGCTACTTTTGTCCCACTGTACCATCAGGACAACTCTGCAGTGCCAGACCTGCCCAAGCACCGACCACAGGATCAGACCCTGCACTGATCACCTGTGACTGCTGCAGTACAGCCTGAAGGATTCAATCTAAGATTTTTCTTTGCAGAAGGTACTGCAAGCTGTGTCTCCACAGCCACCGAACAGTTAAATACCTTTAAACCTCATATGTACTCAACAAGATCTAACAAAAAATCCCCTTTCCTCTGACTCCTTTCTGGCCTGAATCAGTAGAAGGAATGCTAATCAATTAAAAAAATACATTGTGCATTAGTCACGAGAAGTAGAGCACATGCCTGATGTGAATTTAGACCAGTCACTGATATTACTGGCAAGGCTGTGAGTGAGGCACTCCAAACAGAGACGCTCACCAGACACTTGGGAACTTGCTGAATAATAAGAGATAGTAGAGTTCAGACAAGTCCCAAGCCTTAATCCATCCAGCTACCTACTGGGTAACCAGAGGAGGAGACAGCAGCCAGTGAAAGAACTGCTGAATGCAAGTCCCAGTTCTGACAAAGCATCAGCTCTTTGAAACAGAAAACTGAAGGATGACCGACCACAGCTTTCCAGGCACTGAAGCTGACAGCTGCCGAGGAGCCTGTCTTCTCCAGCCTCACCCCAACTTCAGGCACTCCCAGGGGTTCAGACAAGCCCCTTTCAAAGCAAACCTCCCCCCTTCAACAGCAAATGCCAATAGCACATGGGAAAGGACCTGCTCCCGACACCGTGATCTGCTCCTTTATCCTCACTGTTATTAAACCCAGACTGCTTCACCACTGCATTTGCTGGTGTCTGCAACAGGAAGAGGATAAAATCTGCAACCCCAGAACAATTTGCTTTTTGGAGACTCACCCTTTAAATAGCCAGCACATGACCCTCACTCAGCACTGGGGAAACAGGCACAGAAATGCTGCTTTGACTGAAGAGTTTTAATGATACTTAATTCAGTGCAGGCTCACAAAACATTAAGGACCAATCTTACATCACTATAGCAGTATGCTGCTAATACAATGACACAAGGTGTCAAGAAAATCAAAGCAAAGCCATAATTTATGTCTCCAAACTGGTTATTCCATGGGTTACAGGCACACAGGTCTCTACAACCACAAACTGTATAAAAGACAATGACATGGCTGCTATCCAAATGACCAGTATTAATTTACAGCTAGAAATAAAGAGTGAATTTTCACATTCATGCACCCAGGAGAAGAAAGGTCTGTGAATTTATACTATACTGAGACTAAAACACAAGAAAAATCATTATACCCAGAATTTTGTCATCTCCATTAACTAAACACGTGGAGGCAAACGGGAACTTTTTTTCCCCAAGGACTAGTTGGGTTTTTTTTCAATTAACTCAATTAACAGGATCAGCAAGTTCAAAAATTTCAGTCTTCTTTTCCTCCTCAAAAGCAGAGAGTCCACTAAGTGTGTGTGTGTGAGCCTGATTCAGGAAAGCACCTCAACACAGACATAACTGAAAGCAAACCCTGAGCTCCCCTGAAGCAGGGGCTGTGAGTTCAGCTCTGATCTCATCTAGGCTGTGATGGCTGAGATGAATCTGGCCGTAAATTAACAGGAAATGAAGGCTTGTACAAACGAACTTGGAGAATCTATAAATCACCTGACAATCTCTGCACAGGGCGGTTCAGTCTGCAAGGGACTGAGAGCGCAGAGCGAATTTGGACATGAAGTGCTCTTCAGAAGCCAATGTTATTTTTTTGGAGTATTAATATTTCTGTGCTTTGGTTGCTCAACATATATCCAATCTGCCCGCCTGCCAGATCTCCCAGCCCGTCCCAGAAGACAGACTTTAAGAGAGGAAGAAAAGGACAGGAAAGAAATTTTGTTTGAGCCATGTTAGCAGTTTCCAGGTGACTTCTGTCTGTTTGCCTCTTGCTTTCATGTGCTGCAGCTGGCAGATGAGATGGATGCGTTATTTTACACAGGAAAAAAACAGGCTCCCTTCTCTCCCCGTCTCCTTCAAACGTGGGCTGACTCCAAATGTAACTCTCAGCTCCAAACACCATCCCGGGCCAGTCCCAGCTGGGGAATGTCAGACAGTTCGCTGCAAAGCACTGCACCCTCTCAAAGCACTGCACTTCAAACAAAGCCAGCCCAGCTGACTTTTCCTATACACAGCATGTGATATGAAGGCAACATTGCCCAAACTTTTTACTAGCTTGATTACAATTTATTTTTCATTCTTTTGGTAAGAGCCCAAATGTGATTTAACCCTTCCTGTTATTACTTGGATCCCTTCAGCTCTCCTGCCTTTGTTCCCCAGCTCATCACAAGGGTGTTTTTCAGAAAAAAAAGACCAATGATATTATGACTTTGCCTCTTCTCTTTATCACTGACTGGAAAAGGGCTGGATTCTTCCCAACTCGCTCCTTAGTTTACACTTGGTTGGCTTCAAAGGTGACAGATCAGATTTTAGTACCAATTGCCGAAACCAGGTGGTAAAGCACAAATAACTGGTACTTGCACAACCAATTTGCCTCCAAGTGTCTTTTCCTCTCCCCACTCCTTAGGTATCACGGTCTGGAAACAGCTTTCCCTGCCTCACTTCAGCCAGTGTTACCTCAAGAGTATAGGATGACAGGGCTTCAATGTGAGATTGCGCAATTAGAGCCTGAAGCAGCAGCCAAGTCTCTTAGTTTCTATTCCCAGCTCTGGCACCAACTCATCTGCCTTGGGCAAGTTCCTTAACCCCTCTCTACCTCTGGTTTACCAATATGTATGGAAAAGCACTACCCAGTTAGGACAGTGCAGACCTGCCTTTGCTGAGGACTAAAAATCTGGAGTCAAAGCAGCTCAAGTGAAAAAGAAATCATAGGAACTAAGCAGCCCATCCAAGTCCATTTGGGTTTGTTTATGAATATGGGAGGATCTGGCAAAAACAGCTGAACTTCCCCGTTCATACCCAACGTCATTCCCACAGACACCTCATCTGCAGCTAACACCGGCCTTGAACTATAACATCTCTGTGCCAAGCTAAGGTAACTCAGAGTCAGCAATGGACTACTTTCAAACTCTGAGGTCTGCCCACATGGCACTTGTTCAGGAACTGCTTCACCCTCGGGTCAGCCCCAGTTGCAGAGGAAGAGAGGGGAGCTGGGGGGAGTCACCCTCCAGCCTCTCAGCTTAACCCGCCTGCACCCAGGCTCAGCACCCCGAGGGAGCGCAGCCTCTTAGCCCCTGCACCTCGCAGTGCTCTTGAAGAGACCCCTCAGGATTACAGGAGATGTGGATTAACCTCAGCCAGCTCTCTGCTGAACCAAGCCCACGAGGACGTCAGGAAGCGATCGCGCGCTCTCTGCTCCTCCGGGCTGAGAAAAACAAGCAGAACGTTCCAGCGAAGCCAAAGCGTGTTTGGGTTTGCTCTGAGTCGTGAGGGAGCCGAAGGGGGTGGCAGGAAAATAACAGGTGGCGCAAAGTCAAAGGCTTGCAGCATTTCCAGGAATCTCAGCTTGTATTTTAGAGGTAAAGTTACACTTTAATCCCAGTGGGTTTCCTCGTTCGAAGCCTCTTTGTGAATATTTATTTGATAAACAGGCTGTGAAACATTTTCCACCAGACCTAATAGGAGAAGAATTCACCTTCTTCTTTGCAGCAAGCCTGTCCTTTGGAGAACACTAATCAGTTTAATTTAGACCGTGGCTTCAAACTCGTGTGAAATCGATGCAGAGAGCAGTGCAAACACACTCCTTTGTTGTTTGAGCCACGTCCACTCCCCCAGCAGCTGCCCATTCGAAAGCTGACAGCGGAAAATCAAAGCAAGCAGACCCTCAGATGGGAATGTATGAGGGGCTTTGCTTGGACTGATTTAAATACAATCAGCACAAAACCTCTGGGTTTAGACAAAGCTTGAATTAAGGCTGCCTGAGCTGCTGGGAGTCTGCAGCGCAAATGTTCGGTGTGAAGCGAGGCTAAAGGCAGGGAGAAGTCACATGCTTGGCCTTCATGTAGTGTCAGCTTACAGATCTGGCTGGGCTCACCAGAAAAAAGGGAAAGCTGTAATACAGCAAACCTATTAAACCAGCACCTGTTACAGGCATCAAAGATAAAACCGAGCTTCAAACGAGAGGCTCCACACCTCGGGGAGGGTTCTATTAATATGGCAGCACATTTTCAAAATTAGCAAGTGAGGGAAATCACAAGGCTAGAAAGAGAGAAATTCTGAAAGTTCAGGGTTTGGTTAATATTTTGATACTGGGAAAGTATTGAACAAACTAAATGCTGGAGCC
Source organism: Platyrinchus mystaceus (assembly GCA_035041135.1). Classification (NCBI taxonomy): domain Eukaryota; kingdom Metazoa; phylum Chordata; class Aves; order Passeriformes; family Tyrannidae; genus Platyrinchus; species Platyrinchus mystaceus. Next base: position 5,916,802 of record JAWWLV010000024.1, on the reverse strand, counting down.
AGAAAGGGTTATGGGGTTTGCTACTGAAGGACAGGCAAGGTTTGGCGTCAGATACTGGCCAAGCAAAGAGAGGGAGATCAAAGGCATTGTAACAGGAGAGGGATCACATACACTGTGACTAAACGATGCCTGGAACTACCTGCCCTTCTTCTCCTCACCTCAGAGAAGATGGAGATCCAGTACTGATCCTCCTAGAAACACTGAAGAAGATTGAAGACATGGGTTCCTAAATCTTCTTAGGTGATTTTAACATCTACCCATAGATATTTATTTTTTTTACTTCCAAAGACTTATATTTCAGAAAGATTTTTCTTCTGTACTGTAACTGGTGAAATAATCTGCCTTGCAGTGGCAAAGCTCTGTCTGCAGCAGAAGATGAAGTGAACACATGCAGGTGACATGCTGGAAGTCTGTGGCACACCATCCTCTATTTCTTCACAAGAGACCATCCCAAAAAAACTGAACTTCCCAAAGTGAATGAGCCCTCACACATCCCAGCTGCTCTGGAAAGCCCCACTGACACTGTCTGACACTTTGCACTGTCACATCAGCCTTTCCACGATAATCCACGAGGCACAAGATTTTGGACCATTACAAGAAAGCGTATTTTTATCCAACACAACATGTGCTGTATTTGCTTATGGGAACAGCACCACTGTCCTTTCAGGGTAAGGCTGCATGGGTTACTGTCTGGGCAGGAAGCAAGGACACATGGCAGCAGCCCCCAGTTTTCTCAGATGCTCTGAATCACTCCTTCCCTGAGGAATCCTGGCAGATTCCCAGGCTGTGGCAGATACAGCTCTGTTTGTTCAGGTGCTGGCTGCACACACAACAAGAGCAGAGCAGTGGCAGGCCAGGCAGCCACTGCATTTCAGGGTCAGCCACAAAAGAAAAAAAAATCAACCCAAACCACAAAAAAAACCCCCGTTTGCATAATTTTTTACAGATATCCAAACTTTTCCTTAAAGGTTTCCATGCTCTGCCCAAGACTGTATGTTAGGATCTTCCCTCTCCCTAGTATTCCTTCAAAAAAAGGTCTTTCTAAGATGCAGCAAACAAAACCCATAACCATTTTACAGTTTTCCACTTCACATCATATATAACAGTAATGCAAGAACAAGCTGAGGGAGCTACTCCAACTATATCAAACTGTGGCAGACATTTCTTCATCTGCTGTACATCAGCTTCAAAACAAGTATATGTCAGGGGCTTTATTTATCAAGTCACGTTCTCACCCTGTTTTGTGGTTTAGAGGATGGAGAAGCATAAAGCAAACTACCCCCATGCAGCTGGGACAAGACAGGGGGTTCAAAAAACAATGTGAGTTTTGTTGATTTTTTTTTTTTGAAGGACGAGGGGGTGGAAAAAAATGCAACCTTTCACAGTGAAGTGACTGCATCTCTGTTCCAGGTCATGGGTGTTTGGAGGCAGAAAGCAGCCTGGGAGATGAGATTTGCTAATTCACCCCTTTGGGTCTGGGAGCAGTGGCCACCTGCAAAGGGCCGTGCTGTGAACTCTCTATTCCCACAAGCAAACTATTACTCACGCAAATAGTTCCACTGCAGTCAACAGGACTATTCATGTGAGACCAGTGTGACCCAAGGGCTCTGTTTTCACTGTCTATTAAAGGCTTCTCTGTGGTCACTCACAGGACCAAGCTCATCTGCCTCTCACATTGACAGACTGCAACCGCTGACCCTGCAGCAGTTCAAGCGTGGCCTCGGAGCATCCCTGAACCCTGGGTGCCCAACCATGGGCAGATGTTATCCTCCTCCCAGGCACACTCTGACAGCTCTTTCATAAGGCAGACACATGGATAAGAGGTGGAGATCAAGCATACTCTTTAGAGACTTTGATACCAACTGGACATAAGCAAGGGCCTGGATCTGATGATCATTAAGGGGTTTTATTGGGTTCAGTATGAACTGCATGAAGGAAAGCCTTTCTTCTAATGTAACCAAAACCACCACATCCAGTGAGATACGTATTCTCTGTGAATAATTCTGCACTAGCACTGTTTATGTAAAACTTTCTGACTCTTAGATGACCTTATGCTGTGTGTTAGATCCACTGAAGTAAGTCATGTAATTTTTAAAACATCTCTCCCTCACTTTGATCTCCATTTACTCTCAGTGGATTTTGACTTGCCACCAAATGATTTTGGATATTTTTTGCAATACACAAGTTTTTAAGCCTTCAGAATTTCATTCCACTAGGAGAGCAAAATGTGTGGGACAGGCAGGATTAGAAGTTAGTCATCTTTAAAACAGAAGCTGTCTTATCTCTTCAGCAGATTACACAACCTGCTACGACATCAAAGCAAATTAAGATTCCTGAAGACAAGACAGTCTCTGTTACAGGCACAGTCCCCCCATCAGCAACTGGGTGGTTCTAAGAGGACCTGCTCTTTTCTGGTTACACTGGATGTTTCATCAAGACTGTGCTCTGCAGCAGCTTTTTAAATGATGTATTCACAGAGGGCACAGATCCATTAAAGAGGCTGTGCAAAGCATCTTTCATTGTCTGGCACAGTTTCTCTGTAAGGAGCTTCCCTGAACTTTTATGAACTCAATACCAGAGCATAACCTCACGGCCCTGTGTGCAGCTCTACCTCAAACCTCTCATCAGTGATTATCTTCAGAGCCACTGAGTGCATCCCTCAGTGGACGATGCACCTGTAGGGGTTGGGGCCAGGTACCTTCAGCAGGGGCTGCCCAACCTGAAATGCAGTTTGGCCACTTCTATGGCACAAGGGAGGGAGAGGAGCTCTAAGCCACTGAGCACAATCCATGCTGGTTTTGAAACAGCCAGTCTGCAAGCACTCAGAGATGTGTTAGTCCTTCACCCCCTTCTCCAGCTCTCAGTCCACACCAGTGCTCCCGCCACTTCTCACATCCCCTGACCTCAGTCTGGAGCAAGCACTGAGAAGGGCTGCAAAGGAGATGAGAGGCTCTGCTGAGTGCTGAACTCTGCTAAGGAGGAGAATTGTCCTATGGGAATAAAAGGAAGGGGAGTCATATAAGGTAAATGGCAGTTTTCATCCAAGAATGCTTTCGGAAACCACACGGCTCTGCACCAGCTACCTGAATGGGGTCTTGGGCTCAGCAGAGCCCCTTTGAAGGAAGGGCTGCATCAGCATTTGAAAGGGGTCATTCAGTTGCTGGCAGATGACAGTCAGGTCAATGTTTCCATGTTCTACATCTTATATCTTCAAGTCTGCTACTCTCGTACTCTGCCACTGGCTTTTCCTCTTGCACTTTTACCTCAAGGGCTTTCTTCTGCTGCTGATAGGTGCCAGCCAAACTCAATCTTCTATCACAAATTAAATGCATAAGCCACTCCTTGAAGCCAAGAAAGAGGCCAGCTGCACCCCCACCAGTTTGCTGCAGCCTTCTTTCATTTTCACTGCAAGTGAGTTTTGTGCTTTTAATCAACAGGGACGGTATTTGCACTTGACAACCAAGAAGGTTCAAAAGCACAAGGCATGAAGGCATTTTTATCCTTAAATCCTGATACTGATTTTAGTTTCTCTTTGTGTAATAAACAATCAAAGAAGATCCACCACAGCCTAGCGAGTGCATGAGTTTTGTGGGTGGTTTTGTTTTGCTTTTGTCTCTCCACAGGAGTGAGGAGGGGAAAATACGCAGGCAAGAAGCAATTTAAGTGCAACTCAAATGTGACAGCTCTGCCCACGATGCTGCAAGTATTAATCCAAATTGCAACTGCAAGCAGACTTCATGATAGGCACTGCCTGTGCCTCTAAGCCATGATGTGACACAGGGGCTTTTCCCTCCTTTGACAGGAACACAACAAAACCAGGTGGATTTAACTACACAGGAGCTCTGCTGCTTAGGGAGGTAAATAAAGGACAACACACTTGAATACATCTACTCTCCAGACTATCAGTCTCACTGAACTTGCAGCAGAAGCTGCTAAAAGACTTGCCCCTTGAAGAAGGCAGCAATTGAAGAAACACATTTTTGACTGGCCAGTCAAACTCCTGTTAACACTTGAGAGATGCAGATAGGCTGGCGGGTTAGTCTGTTCCAACATGACACACACTTGTGCTCTGTTGAAAGGGCTTATCTGTCCTGTCAGCAAGGTCACCGGAACTGGGATTGCCTCTGGGCAGACTCTACAGAGCTCTGCTCACACTGCTCAGCCTGCAAGAAGGAACAGCTCCTGTGTGGAAAAGCAATGGTCAAGCTAGTGAAGAAAATAGCTGCTCTTAACAAGTCTAGACACCCTGTTATTAATAAAGCGTGTCAAGTAGGAAGGGTGCTTTGCAAACTCCAGAACAAGGTGCCAAAAGATGCAGGGAAAAGAAAATTTGAGCTCTGGAGTAGAACTGCTACTGTGCTAAGCCAGGCTTGGTGTAAAACACTGTCTGTTCAAGCTTTCCTGGAGCAGAACTTGTCAGTGGTAAGCATGCACCACCACTGAGCCAGTAAGTTCTTCAAGCTTCTTTAATAAGACCATTTACTTCTTCAGTTCCTCTGTTTTTGAAAAAGATGACAGCTTTCTAAAGAAAACCACCTTCAGGGCAAAAAAGTCTTCAGTAAGACCACCAAAAGTGTTCCTTTTCCAAGGCATCTGAAGGATTACAGAAGTCCAATGCCTTGATCTGACTGCAGTTCAGCAACCGCTTCCATGCAGTGTGTGACCAGCAGCATAATGGACTGGAGATGGTATTTTAAGTCTAAAAATGAGCCATTAATAGATTCTTCTTCTACCCCTCTCTCCAACTCATTTTTCTCTGCTCATATCTGACCTCTAACAGTTGTCTTTTCACCCTGTGCTCCTGTTTCATTTTCCAGCTGCCTTTGCTATTTTCCCCAATGTGCAATCGAACATTAAATGGTTTGACAGGCAGAACATGTACTCACCCAACCACTTATTCCCAATCAATATTCACGTGGAATTCCTGTTAACAAGCAAGAGTTATGCACACACTGTGAAGGGAGGGTGGCCTCTTCAGTGATCACTTCATTAAAGGTATGACAGATCACTCTCTTGTCTACCTTAACCAGCAATCACATTCTCCACGCTGCGCACCCCCAGCAGGGCTGGTTTTGCAAGAGTAGGATAATAACTTTTGACATGATCTCTATTGTTCACCTCTGCAATTAATTGGGGGATTTGACATGGGTTACAAATAACAGGAAACCCAGCACACAGCCAGCTTTTATTCATGTAAAAATGAGCTTTCTATAGACTTTTTCTTCTAATTTTTTCCAACTTGCACACAGCAGGATCACATTTTAGTGAACAGTGTTCACACTAAACTTTTTACCCTACACTATTTCTAATGGTGCCATGGAAGCGTTAAGAGTAGTAGAGTGGATAAAGTAAATTGCAAAACTGATGTGGTTCAAAGCCCAGTTTGTAAAATGAAGGCAGAATTCATTCTTTAACACCTCTGCTTAAACAGTTTGAGCCTTGTTATATGCAAAGGAACTAAACCACGCTGCCTATTCTCAAGCCTTCCAGGATGCTTGAAGGGTAACAAAATGGATGTATTTTGAAAGTGCTTTATGCCACCCTACTTAAAAATCACAGTTCTGCCCCCACCCTATTCTTCCCCCTCACTGCCCATCTATTTGATGCTCTGAGCAAGCACCACTGGTCTAACAACCAAGAGTCCTCACTATCAGCTGTCATTGCAACTGGGCAATCTCAATAGGGAAAGAAGCACAAAAACATACTGACAGCTTCTTGCTTTTGTGCAATTTTAGCTATTTTAGTTAAATTCAATTTTAAAACTGAATCTCCCAAGCTTTCAGAGAGAAAACTTCTACGTTAACTTGCTTTTCTTGCAGCTTCAGCTTTGCTTTTACTCACCTCTGAGCAAACTAAATATCCATTACTAGCAGTTTTCAGGCAGGAAACTCCAACATGCTACAGAAACTTTCAACTCAGCAAGTTATTTATATTTGAAATCTGCTCAGTCTGTGAAGACTAACAAAGGAATTGCTTTTGTAGACATGTGCTTTATTTGCCATATGCCATTAAATGAGAACAGTCACTCTACCACAGATATTAATAGTAGAGTTTGGCCTATTCTAAGGCTCAAATATGAAGCTATTTTTCATACTGACCTTAACAAAAGATCATGGTTGCAAATAACCCTAACAACTAATCTGGGCTTGATCTGTAGAGGGACAGAGCTTGGTAACCATCTTGTGCATTGCACATAATATGCACCTGCCCCTGGAAAATGCACCAGGAGATGCTTCACATTCATGAGTTACATCTGTCCTGAGGTAGATCCTCTTCAGCTCAGAGGAAGCAGATTCACCCAAACGGGAATTTACTTGTTCTTGGGATGTAGTGAATATGTGAGTCACACACAAAAAGATCCTGTTCCAGTATTCCAACTCCTAACCTTGTGCTCTGTCCCACAAGACCACTTGTGTCCTCTCCTTCCTCCAGACAAACACAAGCCCAGCCATGTGCTAAGCAGCACACAGATACCAGAGCAGATCTGACCCAGCTCAAAGCAATTCTCTACTCACAGAAGAAGCTGCCACAGCTGCACAAAATGCTTATCCTCAAGGTGTAACTGCTATTCCATGAGCTGCCACCAACTTTCACTTTTTCCTCTAGCCAATTTTTACACTCCTTTCTATGTGCCCAGATTACTTTCTCATGCTCTTTTGTTGAGTCTGATAACTAAGGGCTGTACTGCTGTTGCTTTTCTGGAAGAAATGATTACTCATTTCCCTGGAATAGCCTCAGATCCTTTGCCATTTCCCTGTGCTCATGTCATATCTAAAAGCTCAAAGAGGACATGCAAATGATTAGAACAGTTCCAACAGCCCAAAAGAGAAGTCAAAACACCATCTCTTCTGGTGCTTGGAAGCACATGATTAATGAGAATTTCCTCCACTGGGAAAGGCTCCTGCAGTCTTTGGCCTCAAAAATTTGCAGTCTTTTACACACCAGAGCCTTATTACAAACTCTGAGCAAAACAAACAGGAGAGGTGGGTTTCAGAGTATCTTTGCTGTGTGCTGAACAGCCTGACTGCCAGCATTCGCTCTATTTCCCCTTTCCACGTCAATACATTCACATTCAAAAATAGAAGCTCAGTAGTGTAGCCTGTACTGTGGACAAACCCTCAGAAAACCACCCTCTCTCCCAGCTCCAAGGGGAATTGCCTGAGTAAACAGTGGAGGACTGGCCCCCGCGGACATTACACCCTCTAAGCGATGCAAACAGGGGGTGGGGGTGAATCTGCTCCCACTTATGTGTCTGCAACCTGCATGTATCACTTTCCTTAGTTCCCAGAGAGTTTTCTTTGTGCCAGTAATCAGGCACTGTGGTTTTCTGAGCTGCCCAAGGCACGTCCTGCACACAATCAGAGCCTGCTGACTTCAACCAGACCCCGCGCACGGCTGCGTCTGAGTCATCTGGATTTTGTGCTTATGAGCACAAAACCTCTTGCTGCGACCCAGATGGAATTAACAGAGCAGTCTCCTTATTTCTAATTGTTAGATCATCCCTTTTTAACTCCAGCAAAGATGACTTGCAGATTAAATCTCTTGGGGGTCAAGGCAGTTGTTGTGTTTGTACAGCAATTAGCACAGCAGGATCCCAGGCCACAAATGGCCTCCAAGGCTATGTCTATACTATGGTGTCAGCTCAAACCTCAGTTCCTCATTTAAGCCAAACTTCCCAACTATCAACACCACCTACACAGAAGTTTTTACTCTGGCCTAGCCAGGAACAAAAAGTGAGCTCACAAATCGTGTAGAGACCAGCTCAGGCTTCAGCTGTGCTCGAGCAAGTCTTCACCATCTTAATTTGAAAAGCAAAGATGAACTGAAGTCACACATCTCAACATCACCAGATGCTGGGCAAGCCTGCAGAAGGAAAGTCATATTTGCAAGATCCACTTGTATCAGCAGAGCACAATGACTGCTTGCATTGTTTCAGCTCATGCAGAAAGACACGTTTGTCCTGGGTGGAAGGAAAACAGCAGCTCAAAGAAGCTAATGCACCACATGGGTCTTCAGAAAGGGTCACTGCAAACATGAGTGAAACAGTGCAAGCAGCACTAAAGTAACAGCTGCTTTTCCAAGCCTTCACTTCGAAAGGATGAGGCAACAGCTCCAGGAGTAAGATCAATAGCATGATCCTGATTCTGCCATGTTAGGGGACCTCAAAAACCAGTCAACTTTAATCTAGTACAAAGGTCTAATGAGATACAAAGAAAATCAGACAAGAAACAAGGGTCACGTTACTAACCATGTGACCAATTTAACCAGAATGATAATAGAGTCCCCAACATTTAGAGGAAAAGCTCTCCAAGAAACCGTGCAAGTCAAATAGTAATGACTTCAACACAGAAATTACTGGCAGCAGTCTTTGACCTATCTTACTCCTGACATCCAGATGGAATACCAGAGTACCCTTCTTTCCAGGAGGACCATGCTGTCCCAATCAGCATCTGAGCTCACCAGTCCTTTCAAGAAGCCCTCGTATGTTCCCTGCCACTCCCATCTTCCAATTCTCCATGTATTTAGTTTTCAAATTTTACATGATATATTTTGCCCGTGGCACAGTAGATCACTTACCTTTCCCCTATTAGCCCTCTGTTTAATCACAGTTTAATGTGAATTGATCTTTACATTAATGAGTCTGTAAAGAAGATTGATTTTCTTCAAGAGACTTTTCTGCTCAGTTTGGCAGCAGAGTAGTCCTATTGATTTCGCTTTCCCCAGTAAATACACTGCAGTGTCACTGATTCACTTCTTGTGAATCAGCTAATCCTATTTCACGCTCTTTTGCTCTAAAAATCCCTTCTCTGACTTTCTTGTTATCTGTGCTTATTCAGAGCAAGATGATGGGGCCAAAGCATCTCAGACAGCTTTGGCTGTTGCTAACACACAGCCGACTGCTGTGGGTCACCATCCCCTTTGTTCCTAAATGGTTGGGGCCTTAAAAGACTTCCAGCAAAAGAAAGTTATTTTTAAGTGTTTAATCTGTTAACTTCCTTAATTCCTAGCCAGCTAAGGATGTGGCACAGTGTGCTGTTTACCATGCTTGCTCCAGAGGTCTGGTTAGCAGGCTGAGCTCCACAGCTGCCCAACAGCCTGTGCTGGTGTGCCTGAGTCAGAGGATGCTGCCTGAACCAGCCCGGCCACCGTGGAACCAGGCCAGAGGACAAGGATCCACCTCCATCATCCCAAGCAAACATCCCCAAAACCCTCTAGGATGCATTTACCCACATGCAGGTAGACAAAGCAATGGAGACAGGCCCAGAGTAAGGGCTGAGCTCAGGGGTTTGTAGGGAATTCATAGAAACAGGGCTGACTGAAGCTCAGGTCCTCCTCTTACCTGGCATGCTGGCAGGGCTAAGAGTCCTTCCAGGCCAAATTAGCAAGGAAGTTAGGGATAAACAAGACTAATTTCTGCTGCAAATAGGTCATTTCTTCCATCCTCCCCTTCCTCACCAGATCAGGTAACAGAGCCTCCTCGAGAGCCTACAGAGTTAACACACTCCTTTTGCATTCAGATGGGAAACCCTCAGCCAAGAGCATGTCAGTGAAAACATCCTGCCATCAACTCCCAGATGTCCAAGTCTAGGAACTGTAGCTAAATTACAAATGCTGTGGGAATTTCAGGCAAGGTTCTCCTCTCAGCTATTCCGATGTAATTTCGGAATGAATCCAGATTCAGTCTCTCCCCCTCCCAGCTGAATTTCCTGGCTTTTGTTTGCACTAACAGATGTTTGCATTTAATGTCTGTCTTTATTTGGTAACTCGTACATAGATTATTTTTCCCTTCTGTTCTATTAAAAGCCTTATCAAGTCCCTTATGTTTGCTCTTGTTGAGATGAACGACTTTGGCAGCATTTTCAACATGCAAGGCAAACAAACCGACTCTTCGAGGAATAATTAAACTGAACTAAACTTCATGGCAGGGTATTAGGGCAAAGCATTTTTGATATATATGTTATGTCTGTGTCCATATGCAGCCTAGAACATCCAAAGACCTGCAGAAAGCTTTGAGAATTCTCTCTGCAACAGATTCCCACATATATACTCAACTGACCCACATCCACACACATGTGGGGTCAAGCAAGTTTTGGGTGATGGAGACAGGTTATGGAAAACCAAAAGCAAGGAACGCAAAGTAAAGTCCATTAAAGAAAACCTTTATGGAAAATGTGAGTTTGGCAGTGTAGCAGATTTCTTTCCCACATACCCAAAAGCAGAAAAAGTCTCTTCCCCTGTTTAGGAAGAGTAGGAGATGAAGAAACTCATTCAAAAGGACTGTTTTGAGTGACAAATATACAACCCTTGCTTTTATAATACATTAACAGCCCTTTGGAAATACTTAACCACATGCAATATACAAAACCTACTTCAGAGGTTTGTGAGGTAAACACACTTCACACATTTCTAAACACTGAAAAAAAAAAGGAAATGTATTTATTTTTCTTCAGCAGTAAGAATACACTGTAACACTATACACTCAAACATAAACCAGTTTCTCAGTACACAAGTCTTCATTATGAGTCTTCACTCTGGGTTTGGTTTGGCAGCCTCCCCAATTATTACTTCACAGATTTGAAGGCCAGAAGAAACCAGTATGACCATATAATCTGATTCCTTACATCACACAAGGCTAAATAACTTTACCCACCAATCTGTGTTGATCAAGCCCATTAACCTGGAGTTGAATTAAAGGACCATCTTTTAGGAAGCCATCCAGTTGATTTAAAGACTCCCAAGGATGGAGAAAGCTTCACTTCCTCAGCAAATCATTCCAATGTGAATTAGCAACATCGATTGAAGCAGGTACTTTAAAACATCTTTCAAGTTATTTTTATCTCCGATAAAAATTAAAAGGAAATGCAAGGAGGGGAAAAAGTGGTATTCTCTGAAATAAGCTAAACAAAGAGATCCTTCTTGCAGAGGTATGACAGCAGCATTACAAATCCCACTATCAGAGTTATTTATGTGTAGCAGCTGAGAAGAGCAAAACAGATTTCTGGAAAGTGATACTAAGCAGGTCTGTTTAGAATACCGTCCTTTTATCACTTGGCTTTGTACCTTCCCCTTCCTTCTGCACCACTCTGAAATTTCAGAGGAGCTGTAAATCTACTGCCTTCCACCAGCAATTATTTCTCCCTTCCAAACTGCTCATTTCATTTCAGGAATAAAAAACCCAAAGCTCCAGCAATTTGGTCCTTTGCCAAGGGCTAAATTAATAGCAAAAATAACAACAGGGCCTTGTGAAACTCAGATCGTTTATAGACTCCGTCAGAAAGAAAAGCCGATCTTGGGGGGCCTAAAACTATATCCTGGATGGTAAATTCTGTGCAAGCTTTCCACCCATAAATCAGATTTCTGGTGGTTATTTATGCATCCAACAGAAATGCTTGCTGGATCCAGCACTGATGATAGCAGAGGAGCACTGTGGCTCTTGGTAAGCTCTGCAGGAACACGGTATTCCCAAGAACCAGATCAAAAGCACCGTATCTCAAACAAAAGCTAAACTCACTTCATGCCAGGAGTGAGATATGGACACCAATTTGAAGCTGAGATCCTTAAACTGAATTAAGGCAGCGAGGGAGTTGTTCTCTTTTGCATATTTTAACATTGCCTAATGGAAGAGCAGGAAGAGTGCCAGTTCACTCAATTCTGTCCTTGATTTAAGTGACAGGAATGTACTCTTAATCAACAGATCAAGTTTGTCTCAGAGTAAGTCAGAGTCCTTTGAGCATGAGAAGCCAATCACCTGGTGGTGTGGTGACAGGTATTTTCCACCACAAAAAGTAGCAAATCCATGGTAAATATGGATACCTGTCTGCAGGTGTACACTGCAGGCTGGAAGCCATCACTTGAACAGCTCTAGCACTTTGCTGAAGTCCCCATTAGCTATAAACACTTCCCCTTCCCAGGAACTTGGGAGGTATCATGCATACCTCAGCAAAATTCCTTCTCGGTGTGCATTACAAGCAGACACATGCAAAAATACTTTTAAAAATCCACACTCTTAGGGTACTAAATAGTTTGATATTATAATGTTTTTATTTCCTTCAGCAGTGCCATCAACCCAAGATCCTTGTGGAAGATACACAAGGGCTCTCTGTGGTCATCTACACCACCAGAGTTAGGAATTTCAAACCTTCTGCTGGAACCTAGCTTTACAATCACTGTTCTCTCAAAAGAAAATTTAAAAAAAAAACAAAGAGTTGAAAGAGACCATAAAAACAGGTCTGGAATGAGTTCCCTGAAAGATTAGGATGTGAATAGTCTCTGGCTTTAAGAGAAAAGAAGAAATGATCAGAACAGGACCAGGGAGAAAAAAAGAACAATAAAGAAAAGGTAAAATTATATACTCTTAATAGCACAAGTATGACATAATGGTTGAAACCCAAAGGCAGATGAAGAAAATAAAAGTTTTACTCAGTATGCAACCAACATGTGGAGTTTACTTACGTAAGTTACCACTGACCATATGAACAACATCAGTCGGGCCCAACCTCAGGCAAATCACACTACTCCAGATGAGGTTTCTTAGTTAAGGTGCCAAGAGCCCGTTAATGAAATTTAGACTCAGCAGGAATGAGGGTGACACACAGGAAACTCTCAAGAGGCAGCTAAACCCACCCACAGAGAGCCCAAAGCCGAAGGAGGCTGCAGTGACTTACAGGTGGAGGGAGCGGACGCTGGAAGCAGCAGATCCCAGGGAGGGAATGGTGGTCAGCTCGTTGTTGTCCAGGCGCCTGCAACGAACAGAAATGAATGGCTAAAGCAAGCAGCCTGTGCCCAAGCCTATGGCAGAAGGGGATGGCCGTGGCACTCCCTTATCCAGCCCCCCACGACCCCAGGAACAACTGACATTTGGGCAGAACTGACGTTTGTCTGGGACTCTGATGGCCCCACCTTATTCTGTAATGCATGAGAGCCACCATCACTGGTCCCACAGTAGTGTCTTTATAAAAGCAAGGCTTTTTTTCCCCACTTCCACCCCCTCCCTTAAGGTGCCACTGAGGAAGGCATGGTGCCACAGCCCTCCATCTGCCAAAGCTTCCAGTCATCACAGAGGCAAGCCTGAGACAGGAGACTGTTGGCATCTACAGCCATGGGTCCCACTGCCTCAGGACATGGATTTGACCCCCTTCCCAAGAAGCAAACTTCACTTGCCCCTCTATGCCAGGTCAGGGCCTGGGGGCACAAGAGAGTGCCAGCCTCAGGCATCCTCTCCACACCAGGAAAACCTCTGGAAATCCCACAGGAATTTCCCCACAAAGCCAGCAGCACACACACAAAACACTGTTGCTGGCCACAACAATGCCACCAAAAACAGGGGACCTGGTGCATCCAGCTGGGGAGCACAGTGCAGCCCCCCAGAGTCACGGAATCACAGACCTCCCACTCCTGCAAACACCAGCACAAAAAACGTCCCCTTCAATGGCCTAATGTTTGAAGTGTTTTTCTGACTGAAAACAGATCCTTGCCATGTGACCGGCTCTTCCTTGGTTTAAAGAGCCCTTGTTTGTATGGTGAATTAGTCAATTAATTACTGTAACAGTCGCTTGTCTGGCTGCTTGAAAATTACCTAATTTCTCAGCCACGTTGCCTGCTCCCCCCTCACCACCACATGCTGAAGCCATTACAGCCAAACCCCAGCCAGGCCGAGGTGGGAGGCACACAGGGGCTCCCCGGGACCCCCACCCACCTCTGATCCCATCCATCAGCCACTGCTGGCCTTCAAACTGCTCCCCTTCCTCAGGGAATCTTGGAAAGATCACGGTCTGGGTGCAAGAAGCAGAGCATCCTGTAACTGCACAGCTGAAGTGTGCTAAGCCACGGGCACGAGTTGGGGCAATCCTAAATTATGTTGCTGGGTTTTTGTTCCTCTTCTTTCCTTTCAAACTACTTTTGGCAGGTGGGAGAGGGCAGTGTTACATGCATCCCAGAGCTTCCCTTCTGGCTCCTCTGAGAGGAGGCAAGATATTTGATTTCACCAGGAGTTCTAGGCACTGCTGGGATAAAAGCTTTCCTCAGCCTCGGCTCTGCCTCTGACATTATGCCCATGCCTTAAAATCTAAGGGAAAAAAAGCCAGCCAGATGCATTGCAGTTCAGCAAGGAGCTGCACTCTGCAACTAAAAGATCACTCTTGCTCATATTACACTGAAGTATAGAGCTTCCAAAAGTACAAAGCATGCTGGAAAAGCATTAAAATGCTTATTTGTGCCATGTCTTCATTAACATCTAACTGAGCATCTTTTGGAAAGCCATGGGAGAAGGAGGAGAACTAGGCCCACCCCCTGCTAGCCTGGGTCAAGTCTGGTTAAGGAGCTCCGACACCAACCAGCGTCTAACAACTGGTCAAACCCTCCTCTGACATAAGTGTGATATTCATATATCAGCCTCCTGTCATGTCAGGAGTCAGTCAGAAGTGGTTCTCCCACCTCATTTTCTGTCCTGGCTCACAGGCACCAGTTGCTGACATAGAGAAGACAGCCAAGTTTGGTATTTGCCTGGGATTTCCCACTCATCTTCCCCTTCTCCCATGTCAAGGAACTTAAAAAAAAATAAAAAAATAAAAAAATCTTCAAACCAGAACAGCCAGGCCCAACAAATTTAAACTTGCAGTCTCCTTTCTCTTCCCCAGCCCTTGCCTTTGATGACACAAACCCGCTGCCTCTGGATGCTGAGGCAGAGGAGGAGGGGGGGCCACCCGTATAAAATATTTACAGTCCAGTTGCCAGGCTGGTGTCAAGCTGAAATGGAGCCTGCTCAAAAATAGCACAGCTCTCCAGAGCTTTCAGTGAAAGGCACTTTAGAAAATAAAAGGTGAGTTGTTTGGAGAGGAATTTTAGCACAGTTACTACTTTCTTTGTTACAAATGAGGTTGAAAAACCTCAGAGCCACACAACCATCACTTTGGTGGATGCCATGACCCATATGACCTGAGGAAACCTCAGAAGGGACCACAGGGCCTACCCCACAGCAGCACCCTCCATCCCACCCTTTCAACCAAGGTCCAAGAATGGATGGACCCCAGGGATTGTCATTAGAAGAAGCCACCAAAAGAGAGGAGAGAAAGCACACATGTCCTGAGGGAAAGTAACATCCTACCCCAGCACACCCCCTGAGCTTCCACCATTTATATCAGAGCATGTGGGATCACAGGGTTTTGTGCCACTTTGAGGCACTAAAATTCATCCCACACAGACTTAAAGCTTTAAAGGAAAGAAAAGCTTCTCAAACCACAAAAAGGCCACCAAAGCAAACCACACAAACAACTGCCTAAACCCAGGGAAAGGGAAAAGCGTGGTGTTAGTTCTGCTATTACTTTATCACAATCTCAGCAAAGCACAACAGAGCATCCAAGATAAGCTATGAAGTTTAAATCTTTGGATATGCAGACTTTTTCGTAAAATTAGGGGAAAGTTTTCAAAATATATCACACTAATTATTCACCTAGAGAGACACACACAGAGTTTTGAGCCTCGTGTAATGCTCAGGAACCACAGATACCATGTTTGAAGCATCATGGGAGGTTTCAGGTCTTATCAATGCATCTATTATTTGGGGCAATCTCTTTCCCTGAGGGTGCCTTGGTTTGCCCAGCACAACATGCAGAGCAAAACACTGACTTGTTCTCAAGACATGCCACAGCATGATGCTTATTTCATGAATGTTTGTAAAGTGCTTAAAAAAAAACCTCAGAAAGGAGATGCTCTGGCAATACAGATGTGGTTCTCCTTGTGAAATGAAGTTTATTTCAGTGGTCTGTGGTTTAGCTGTTATTGAAAAGCAACCAAGATTGGTAGATAGGGCTTTTAATAGAGCTTCTCCCTCCCACTTTCCAGAGCCTGCCTTCCAGGCTCTGCTCCAGACCTCTGCCTCCTTTCCAGTCTTCCATTTCTGACTGCTCCCTTTCCCTCCTACTCAGTCCTATTCTCTCTCCCTGCTCCCTAATCCTCCCTTTCTGACACAGCAAGCAGCTCTCATCTGCACCATTACCATGTGGGCTGCATTACCTCCCCTAAAACCCTGACACCTTTTTATAGTGTCTAACTGCTCAGTGCAGGGCTTGTCCTGCTCTCCCCACGTGCAGCACAAGGGAGTTCCCTCCCTGAGGAATCAGCAGCCATACATATTTCCCACCCCATTCCCCTGAAGTCACATGCCTTCAGGCACTTCCACAAATAAAAGCTATTGCTAAGCCACAGTCATGTTAGGATAATTCTGAAGTCTCATGGGATCAGGGCTGCAATTCTCTTCTTTAAGCCAGGAGTAATTTAAAGCTTTCCACAGTTTAAAGAGAAGTTGAGAAAACAGATCCTTCAGGCAGCATTTCGCTGACCTGCATCACTTTCTCTCTCAGGATGATCATGAGGAACTGACTTAGAGCACTGCAGTCACTCCTGATGCATATTCCTAACTTAGTCATGATTCCTAGCAAGTCCCTACTATTAGTGTAAAAGCAGGGGAGCCAGGAGCCATCAGGTCAGGGGAGAAATGCTACAATAATCCCCATACTCCAATCTGGCATCAGTCAGGCAGAGTTCCCCCTTCTGCCTATTTAAGATTCACAGGATCTGGCCCCTCCTTGAGCCCCAGAGCCAACACTTAATGAAAACCGACAGATGACAAGAGAAAATGCACAATACACACAGAGCACAGTATTGTTTCTGAAAGGAAATGTTTTTTCAGTTTCCCATGAGGCATCAGTAGCTCTTCAAACAGAGCCCAAACCTCAAGTATGCCAGCGATTCACCAGTCAAACACGAGCTCATTACCTCAACCCACCGCCTGCAATTTCAGTCACTTTCGTTTTTCCAAACCCAAAATCGGAGCTCCAGGAATCCTGTGAATGGCTGACTCTGTGAGTGCAACTGCTGAGCCTCTACACAGATCAGGAGCTTGGAAATCCTGTGATTCCCCCCCAAAAAAGGTTTATTTTGCCAGCAAGGGGCATCTGGCAGAGCCACTCAGACCTTCACCAGCTCTTTCTCTTCCCCACCAGAGCAGAAGACGGCTCTGCTGTTCTAGCCTCTCCTGGCAGACTTCAAACAGAATTTGTTCTGGTTCCAGAAGGAGCACAAATGTCTGAGAAAGGAGGAGACACAGTTAAGTGCTTTGTTATCCACTACACTACACCTTTGTTTCCTGGGAGATTTGGGCTAGGTTGGCATCAGGTATCACAATCCAGGCTGTTCTGCCTTGCTTCAGGGTTATCCTTTCAGCAAGGAGCTTTGTGTGTATGTTCAGGTGTGTTGGCTGAACTGCTCCCTTGGAGCATTGCACAAGACTGAGGGAGGCAAACTCCAATGATTTCCAATAACAGTTCTGCTGTTTTAATTGGAATGTTGTGTTCTGCTAATTGATTACTTTTAAAAAAAACAGCATAGGTACAATATGGGGAAAAAAACACCCTCCACACCAAGTCAGACCTCATTCAAGTTAGCTAAAGGAAGGTGCTGTCTTAGGAAACGAGATAAAATTTCCCTCTGGCCCACAAGCTGCTCTGGCAAAATACAATTAAAACCTTTGAAGGAATACTTACACTTCCTGCAGGTTCGACAGCTCTGCAAAGGCAGAAGGATCAATCTCCGTCAACTTGTTGTAGCTCAGGTTTCTGTTAAAATAAAAGACAGTGGGATCAGCAAACTGCAGTTCCCCCTGCTCAGCAAAACACAGTCATCTTAATTATTCTGGACTACACTGGGAGGGCTTGGTTTTTTTTAAAAAAAGAGAACTTAAATGGTAGAGCAGCACTTTCCTGCTGAATACCAGAGTGAGTTTAGTTCCATGACAGAAATATTATTTAGCTCTCCCTAAGCTTTTTCCTCCTTTGCACTAGATTAGTGTGGTTTTAATTTGTCATTACACAATTACATTTATTATTTTACTATTGGTTATTCACAACCACAAAACTAATCACAGATGAATAGGGTATTTCCTGACGAATTAAAGTCTGAACAGAAACAATCAACAAACCTTCCACTAAATATTTTATAGCTATATTTGCATGGAGTATTTTTTCATACCACTGTGTGTTACACACAAATGTGCACATACAGACACTTCCTATGTGTAACCATAAAATATATCCTACATTTTCTAACAAGGTTATATTATTAGTATATCAGTAAATGTTTTTCTAATCAGTGAATACAGCTTTCAGCCACGCAGTAATACACGTTTTGGTCCTCAACAACCTCAACCAACACTTTCCAACTACCCAACAGCCCAAATCTCAATCACATTCTAGCACTTCACTGATGGATGGCAAACAGGTTGTGCTCTATTATCTGAAAACAGACTGGTGGTAGGAGCAGACCCACCTCACAGGACATCCCTGATTGGGAACATATCCAGAACTCACCATGCTTTGGGAAGGAACATGCTGCAAGGATTGCTAGGGCCAGCAAACAGCCAAAATAATGCAAATAAAGTACCAACTCCAAAAAACGCAAGCAAGAGCTTTACCATGCTCTGCTTTAGCACCATATGCTGAACAGCACAGTCTTCCCTCAAAGACAAGCACACCACACAGGACAGGTCAAACCTGCAGCCAGGGACTAACTAGGAGAACACAGATCAATTAAGACCTAGTGACTAATGATGCGGAAAGTAACAAGTGGTTTAATTAAATGATGTATGCAGTGCTGGCATGTTTCTGTGAGAGTGTAATCTAAAGAGGGAGGAGGCAAATTGATGGGTGGTAGCAGAAAAGCAACCACAGTAAATTGTAAGGAAATTGTGAGGGGGACCTTCTTTAATTTTCCTCTGCTCCACACCCTGCTCTAGGATATTACCGTGGGTAAAATTCATCCCTCCTGTCTCCTCTGCAGGGAGGTTACACCCTCTTACTGCACCTCTGAACACAACCCAAAAGATTCACGGCTGATTTTAGATAAGCCTTCAAACGTTGAGCTGCTTATTCAAACAACCAAGCCAGTCTGACTACAAAACCAGCCAATCTTCCCTGGTTTGTGTTTTTCCTTTGCTTTAAAACTGTGCCCACAGAGTGCAAGCAGGTCTGGAACCCAAACAGGTAAACAGGACCTAAGTCACTGAGGCACCTACTGAACACAAGCTCCATGACACAAGAGCTGAGGCACACACACAAAAAAGGGCAGAACAGCACTGATGGAAACCACCTGCTTGAACCACTCATGCCAATCCACTGCACTCTGTGGGAATGCAAAGAGAAACTTGGGCCCACAGCAACCTTACGAATACCAAGACTTAAAGACTACAAAGCTTACCAACTTTGCATGATTAGCACGAAGCGATCAACACCTCCTTCAAGCTAAAAAGCAGATATTGATCACCTGCCCTCTTATAATGCATTTATGGGAAGTCCTCAAAGCGTTCTCCTGCATGAGGGAATCATTTGATAGCTCTCATGATCACGCTGTTCCCCATTTCAGAGCAGCCAGCTCCTTCCATCTTGCCTGAAATGTTCAGTTTTTTGCCAATAGCTGCTGTGGAAGAAGGCTCCACAAATCAACAACACAGGCTGGCTCTTAACAGAATCTAGAACTGAAGCTATATGGGAGTGTAAAACCTAACCAAGCATCTCGTTTTAAAATATGCTGTCCTGTAAGCCCCTACTGTCTTTTAAAACACTCAAGAGACCTTTAAATCAATACCAGCCTACAGCAGATATCCATTTCACTATGAACTCAAAGGCATTTATCTAAATAAAAGTCAAACTGCAGTTTAAACTCGGAGTGTGTTTGAAAGCCAAGTCCATATTCATAGCACAATTACGAATTAAAGTGCAATTTGCCCACAGATTACATTACTACTTTTTTTTTTTTTTTAAACCACACAGCAAGATCAGGTTGGAGCCTGTCCTTGCCTGATCCACAGGCAAAAAGAGAAAATGCAACAGGTAATGTCCTATAGGCTAAACACAATAAAGACCAAGCCGACACAGAAATACTAGTGACAAACTATAAGGGGGAAACACAACTATGGACATGACCGTGCATGAATCCATCTGTTTTCACCTATTTCTACGCCTTTACTGCAGCCAACCTTTGCATTTTTTAAGGTTATGTATTTCTCCTCAACACATTCCTCTGCAAAAGGCTAAGGGGCATTCTATGAAGAAAAAAGCCCCAAGAATCAAAAGCACCAGAGTGATCATCCTTACACTTGTCAAAAGGACCAGATCCCTGGCTTAGCCAGAGCTCAAGAACTGAGTGACACTGACATGAAACTCAGAAGTTCACAAGTGAAAAGAAACAAAGGTCTTCAAAAGTTGAGGGATTTCAGGGGCACAGTTTAACATCACCCAAAATGACTTTCTGTTTATTGTTGCTGCCATTCAAGATGTTTGAACACCTAAGTCACTGCACAAGTAGGTGGCTCTTCAGACAGCACAGCCATATTCTGTTGCTCCAGCAACAAAATTTTCACTGGTTGCTGCAGAAATGCAAGTGAACTCGGACTTCTTGTATGCCCAAGTCTTCAGTTCTCCCCACTCTACCCACCCCACTCACCAATTGTCCTCACCAAACATACAATACACTGCTCAGAAATCAGTGGGGAAACAAAAGCTAGAAATACAGTCAGTACAAAATAAGTAGGAGACTTGAAATTACACAGATATGCCAAAATAAAGTTTACTGAATTTCTGACACTAGCTGTACTTTAAAACTTACATTAAAATACCCAAGAATTTCTAGCCTGAAGCATTAGCAATCAAAGGATGTGTTTCCCAGAACTCGGATTCCCTCACTAGGCAGTATTTGGCATGCAAGTCACAGCATTTAAGTGAGAGAAAGAATTAACGTGCTCCAATAGATAGATCATTGGGAGTCAGGAAACCTCCATCTATTCCTGGCTCTCTTAATCTCCTGCTGTGTGACCGGGTCATGTCACATCACCTCTCTGGAGCTTTTGTTTCCACAGCCATCCTTTGTCTGTCTTGTCTATTTAAACTGTAAATAAAATTGAGGCAGGTATTGTCTTGGTTTGCCCAATGCTGATGAAATGAGGCCTCAGTCTTGGTTGGGCTCCAGCAATGCAAATAAAGAAGGGAACTCAAAACTCGAGGTCATGGGTGCACATGATGCTCCCCCAACCCTAAGCGTGGGTCCCAAATGTACAGCAGTGCATGAAGCACTGCAGTGACTGTAACATTCCCACCAGTTTGGTCTCTCCAAGCTGGGTGGAGATGCCAAGCTTGGGGGCACAGCTGTCCCACTGCTGAAAGCTGTCACATTTACTGCTCTCCCATAGCACAGAATGCATTCCTTCTTGAGGAGCCCCTTGGGATGATGCCACGCAGCAGCCCAATGGATCACTGAACAAATGTTTCTGCCGTCAGTATTCCAAAATGTCTTCTTCAAAGAACAAGCCATCAACACCCAAAGCCAAATCCCTGTCCTTTCCCAAATCAGCACTCCTCTAAACCATCCGAGCTATCTCACGTCCTGGGCATCTCTTCAAAGTGGCAGTTTATAAAGCATCATCTACAGTGTTTTATGCCAGTCCCAAGAGCCCACGTCTTTGGTGTGTTCTGCCCATTTCCTGGCACCTACACACAGGGTTAAGCTGAGCCCAAACGTGGGAGTACCCACACAGACTGCCCAGTGCTCTGCCTGCTCCTCTGCACGGGTACATGTTTCTGCTGAATTACTCATGGGAGGATATTTTGAGCCCTCCAAGGCAACTGTGGAAAGAAAACAGAATTCAACCAATATAAATCTGAGACAAGAGCCTGGGCTGCGAGTTCAGGGAAGCATCCTACAAAGGTCAGAAGCTCCTGCAGCTGGCAGAGAAGATAAAGCAGAGCACCAACTTGAGTGGCCCTTAACATTCAGTTGTTTTTTTTTTTCCAATCAGCTTCTACTGAACTGGGAGAGTTTGTGGGGTTTTTTTAACTTTATTCTGACTTAATGGCGTGAGAAGTGCTCTGCATATTATTTATCTATTACATACTTCAAGTCTTCCTTGTATTGGCTAATCCAACAATGCAGGGTTTTCCCCTCTTGTCACCAAGATGCCCATGATCAGGAACTGAGAGCCTGTTAAATCAATATGGGAAGGCCCCTGTTCTGTCTGTTCAGCCATTCCAGTCTCTAAATAAGAAAGCAGTGTTTGCCTTGAGCTGGCATTGTGAAAGTGGCACTGTGGATCACTGAACACTGTAGAGACTGAAAAGAAAACCTTGTTAAATAATCAGATATGTAGCCTGCCTTCAAATCACCTCCCAAAAGTAATAATGCTGTCACAGAGAGAGTCCTGCTGGCCAATGAGGAGGCATCAGACAGCTCTCTAAACCATGAGATGCCAATCCTACCTCCCTGGCCAAAGTGCAGGGCAGACTGGGAGTTCACGTACAGCTTTTGGCTCTACTTTGGGAACTTGACCAGTGCAGAGAAAAGCCACCTCTCTTTTGAAAACAGAGGTGGCTGGCTCGCCAGACAAAGGAATGGAGACATATGTGGCTCCTGGTCTCTGCTCACCACGATGATGGCTGAATTCTGTTCAGAGAGGTGAAGGTTTCCGACCCTTACGTCAAAACCATTTATCTGTCAGTGCAGAAGATTATGTCAAAAGTGCTTCTGCACCTTTTGATGACAGGCATTGGAGAAAAGGAGGATGGCTTGAAATTCTGCCACTGCCAACTGTGGCTTTCATTAAAACACTTTGTCAACCATTGTCATAACACAACTTTTCATTGCTCCTGCACAAAAGGGAGCCGAGGGCCCAGAACAATTGAGCCCTGCAATAGAAATTCCTCTGGCTCATCCGTCGAAAGATAGCTGCCTAGTCTGCAGCTTACTGAATAGGCACCATCCTCTTCCCACATGTTTGTAGATGGCTTTACAGCGCTGGAACGGAGGCCCCATGCACACTTGACTGGGTATGAAAGGCATGACTGCAGCTGAATTAGCTTGGGCATGGGGGCCAGGGGGTGGAGGAGGAGTGGGAGCACATTGCCCATGCTAGAAGTGTACAGCTGTGCAGGGAAGAAAGCACACTCAAATTTCTATAAAATAAGCTTGTACGGTGCCAGAGATGGCAAAGTCCTCATAAGCAGTGACATAAAAGGCTTAATGCTGAAGCATTAAGTGATCAAAGAGACTCATGGATGCAGGTGGTTGTACGGACTGTCAGGCAGAAAGAAGCAGCTTTAGTCCAATTTTTACTCTTGTGCACAGGACAAGTTCAAATTCTACTCCCATGAGACAGGAGCAGCAAACAGGTCCTGCATCTAGTGCCAGCTACCCACATCTGCACTGCACAGCAACACCTTCCCTGAAACGGGAATTTTTCAGTTCTCCCTAAAACAAATCACCACTTAATGGAGTTACCATCACAGTGATGAGAGTCAGGAGGAGCTTTCACATACCAGACATTAATTACCTTCTGGAGAATTTCTTGCAGGTTCCTTTGAAGTGGCTGATGCACTGCCAGAAATCAAAGCCTGGACTCAGAGAAATCTCTCTCCCCCAACCCACCACAACCATTCCTGGGTTTCCTTTGAATCCACCTGCTAAACTGATATAAACCTACAGATTCTTACACCCCTTGCCTCCTTCATCACCCTCACCTCCCACTTTACTGCTCCCAAACTCAGCGTAACAGGCCACAGTTCCTTCCCCAGGAAGGATAAAGAGCAGAAATGATACACCTTTTGCACTGAAGGGCTCTGCACTCACACTGTAGCATGATCTTCCACTCACTGCTGCGCAATACCTGGAATCATAGAACTGTTGAGGTTGGAAAAGACCTCCAAGATCATCAAATCCATTTACCCAGCACTACCACATCCACCAATAAACAATGTCCCCAGTTCCCACATCCACATGTTCAACTGAATGTTTCTAGGGATGGTGATTCCACCACTTCCCTGGGCAGCTTGTTGCAATGCCTGACCACCTTCCAAGTGAAAACAATTTTATATCCAACCTAAACCTCCTGGCTGTTTCCTCTCACCCTATCACTTCTTATCGGGGAGAAGAGACTGACCCCCACCTGGCTACACCCTCCTACCAGGTAGTTGCAGAGAGGATAAGGTCTCCCCTGAGCCTCCTTTTCTCCAGGCTAAGGAACCCCAGCTTCCTCAGCTGTTCCTCATCACACCTGTGCTCCAGACCCTTCCCCAGCTCCATTGTCTTTTCCTGGACACACTCCAGCACCTCCATGTGTGTCTTGTAGTGAGAAGCCCAAAACCAAACGCAGGATTTGAGGTGCAGCCTCAGCAGTGCCCAGCACAGGGGGACAATCACTGCTGCCCTGGTCCTGCTGGCCACAGGATGCCACTGGGCATGCACTGGCTCATGTTCAGCAGTTGCCAACCAGCACTCCCAGGTCCTTTTCGACCAGGCGGCTTTCCAGCCACTCCACCCCAATCTGAGCCCCTTGTGATTTCTTTTACAGTGTACCCTGACTACAGTGTGCTGCCTGCCTGGGCAAAGCATCCAGCTTACAAGAGACTCTGAAATGGGGCACAGAAATCCCACACCAAGCATCAGTTACCTCCTAAAAGGAGGGAAGAGCAACAAAACACAGGGCACCAGAGAGGGGAATGTCCCAGGTCGCTGCTCTAAGTGCTTTGGAGAGGAGACTCTGCAGACCCAGGGAGGACACACAGCACCCACGAGGGTGAAGTTGTGCCCCACCACTGAGAGGTTCTGTTAGCAGCTCAGCAAATGTGCTCACTCAGGCTTTACTTATGTCCTTGTTCAAATTAGCAGCAGCAGCATCATATTAGCTTGGGTTAATAGCCTGCTCATATAAGGGGCTTTATGTGCAGAAGGGAGTCAACTTAAGGGCAACCCTCAAGCCATAATATGAGCTAATTTGACAGTGAAGACAAACTTTGAGAGGTCATCCAGACACCAAGAAAACTGCACCATGAATCACTCTCAGTCATGACCAACGATATCGTCTAAAGGAAATTCCTGCAGCATGATCCCCAAAGAATCGGTACCACGCCGATTCCAGCAGATGCATGTGGCCAATAATGCAGAGAATACTAATTAAAACCACGTCCCTGAGAAGCATTATGCCAGACTACAATTTAATTTAGCATGTGGTTGATATGGCTCAAGGAATTCAGGAATTATCTTACCTTTAAGTACCTCTCAGGGGCACATTTTCAGCCCTGTCCCTTCTTCCTGCTCTGTCAACTCTGTGCTCACAGCTCTTTCGGCACACACAGACCACACTTCTGGCACGTAAAGGTGCCTGCACATATAAGCCTGGTGAGCACCCACCACAGCTGGTCTGTTCACACAAGGCTGTAAATGTAAATATTTCCATTATTGTCGACTCCCAGGCTCCAACAGGCAGCACAGGAGAGCAACCACGCTGCTGGTGTCTGAGGAAAGGCAGGAGTCCTTCTCAGGACCACTGGGTAACACTGCACTGCTGCTGGGGCTTCCACATCTGCACCAAGGAACTTTTACAGCTGTGTTTGTCTCTTTCAACAGGGCAGCATCACCTTATTTTAGGTCCTGTTTGATTTACACAAATGTGTTTTGACAAAACCTGGGGTCTCATTTCCTCCTATTTTAACACCCTTAGCAAAACTGGAGCTCTTGTCTGCTTTTTTCTTTTTCTTGGAATACCATCTCCTCTGAACACCCCTATTTTAAGACAGAAAAATTAGATTCAACTTAATCTACATAATCACACATATATGCAAATACTCCACAACATATGTAGAAAGCACTTGGGTAACTCAGGTGTTTACAGACCTTTTGCTATCCCTCTGCAGCATCAGAAGAGACATAAGAATACTCATTTCACCAGGGCTTGATCCCAGCCCACTCAACAAGAGTTTTCTCAGTATTTCAACTGCTCCACATTCCAAAAAGAGTAAAGTGAGATTTCAAGAAGTGAAGTAATTTCAAAGTCACCCAATGGTCTCAATGGCAGAGGAGAACTGTGAGCCCTTGTACCAGCAACGTGCCCCCCTGGCCCAGCAGCGCTCAGGGCTGGGGGCATTTACAGCCCTCCTCTTTCCTGGGGACACTGACAGCCCTTCCCAGCAGCGAGTTTGGGGCTCAAACCAACAGAAGATGGCAGGGCAAAGGAAACAGGAATGACAAGGTACTCAACAACACTTTCTCTGCCTCTAAAAAGAGCACCATGAGCAGCCACACAGCCCACAGTCACTGAGGCTACAAACCCTCCCGTCAGGACTGCACGTTCCTCTGCTCCTAACAAGGCAGCCCAGTCAAAGGCAGCATTGTGTGCAGGGAACAGGGGATCCTGCAAGGGTTAGAGCAGGCAGTATTTAATTGCAGCAATTTTTCACTTTATTTGCCTCTCCTATTAAGCTGCACTGCCTGCAGGAGAGTGATCCTCTCCAAAACACACCGAGCCATCAGCTCCAAGGATTGCATCAAAGCAAAAACACATTTCAAAGGGGGCATGGACATCTAAATAAAAATAACTGTATTTAATTTCACATAAAGCAATCCTGCTTTACCACCTGTGACAGGTAAGAAGCTGGAAGGAAAAGCAGGATGTGGAAGGTTTTTTTTAACCTGCAAATAAAACTCCACCCTTCATCTGCCCAGACACCCATAGGGTTTGTTCTGGGTTTATTGCTTTAATTAAAGTGCTGACTACTGTCATGAGAAAGACATACCCTAAAACCAAACCCCTGCAAGCTGTTTGCTCCACTGCATTGAAGCAAACTCACCTTTCTCTAATTTGATAGACATTTTTTTTTTTATTTTGCATCCACAAGGCAAAGCACTCTGTGTCTTAAACCACTGAAGCAATGGCTGGATAGCCCAGATTGTAAACAAAATACTCACAAAACAAATTGCTTCTGCTTCCATCACCACTGTGTTTCTTCAGTAAATCAATAAAGGCCATGACTTCTTTACTAACATTTTCAATTCAGGTTTCCCACTGTGTATTTAACATATTAAACCAATTTATCGAGGATTAGCAACTATATAATTTACTATACATGTCTACCTTAGAACTGCTAAGCCTCCTTTAACTAATAACAAGAGCTACATTGATAAATAAGTGCTATTTACAGTTTCAAAAATGGCTCCTTCTGCAAAGCAAATATTTTCATCTGAATGTTGTGCAATTTTTCACAAGTACTCACAGCAGATAAACCATGTTAAACCTTTGGCTTTTTCAAATGTTTGGGAAGACCCACAGCAATGTTTGAGTGCTGGCAACTGAACCCTCCCACCACATGACTTTGCACAATCCAGCTGTGGGTTACAAGTCGAGTGCAGAGAGAAGGAGAATTCAGAAATTCCTTGAATACTGTTCAGATGTTTCCATTATTTTAGAAAACTTCCAAGGTCAATAATTCAATAATCCATATTTTAAGATAAATTTTCTCCTAGAACACAGAACTGCAGTGCGCTCTGCTCTCCTAAGGGATCCAAGTGGTTTCAATCACGTCTGCAAGCATTTCTGGTAGGCTCAGAGTTCTTAACTAGCCAAAACAACATTTTTTCACTACTCCAACACCACTGTTTATCAGAAACATTAATTTAGTAAATACAGGACCAGGCACAAGACTTTGGTGCAATTAACCAGCAGCACCACGTGTGCACACCCTGCACACTGGGATGGGAGATCACCAGGCCCTGATGACAAAGTTTCAGCCCACGCCTGGAATCATCCCTTTGCAGAGCCCACAGTGAGTGAGGGTTGGCCCTGCCTGGTCCAGTGGCACAGCTGGGCATGGCCTTGCCCAGCCCAGTCAATCATTAATGGTGGGGAGAGGGCAGGAACCCACTCCCACTGTGTTTGCTCAGCTTTTCACTCTCTCCTGCTTCTTCTCATTAATAGTTAATCAGGAAGGACTGATCTTCCCTCAAAAAACATGCTTGCTTGGAAGTGGCACAAAAGCTAGTCAGGTAAAAAGTTGGGGGGGGATGGTGTTGGAAAAACAGCACACAGATTTTTCCTGCTCAGGCATGGGGCTCACCAGCTTGCTCCTGCTTCTCCTGCACTTGACCAGCTTTTCACACCTGCAGGGAGGGGCTGCATCACTTCCCTGCTCTCATGATGATGGTACATAAGCATCCCTAAAGACATTCCCTAGAAAGAACCACTGTTGTCCTGTTCTCCATCTGGCTGGCTACGTTACACTGCTGTTTCATTGGTGGCTGCTCCTCGTAAGCCACCCCAGTGCATCTGCTGTATCACCACCCAAGAAAAATCTCAGCAGATACGCTGACTTTAAGCTGTACCTCATTAGATGTGCTGCAAAGTTTAACAAACCAATGGACCAGAGCCCAAGCAGCCAATTCAGCTGTACCTGCCAGGACAGGGGCAGTGGTCATCCCCTCCTGGCTCTGCTCCCCTATTCCCACCTGGCAGCAATAACTCTGGTCTCACAGAACACCCAGACAGCAGCAGAAAAAAAATCCCTCCCTGATTTCAGGAACAGTCCAAGTGGAATTACAACACTGGTCTCCTTACTGAGCCCACCATAAACTTACTCAAGTTTAAAATCTACCAGACCAAGGACAGCCCCAGCACTTGCCAATGCCATGGGCTGAAAGTGAGAGTTTGGCCAAATCCAAAGACCTTGTGTGTGGGGAAAGGAATGATGTATAATAACCTCAAAGCATCACCTAAAGGACTCGTTTCCCACAGGGCAGTCCATGGCTGGCAGTGGTGCCTGTTGCAGGCCAGCTCTAATCCCCCAGAGGTGTGAGAAACACAGGGCAGACAGCTCTCCCTTGCCAGTTTAAAAATAGTTCTTCTTCGTAATAAGAACAGCATTTTAAGGGCAAAACCTGCAGATTTTAATCTAAAAAAAACCCCTAAGGTGGCCATCCTGGCTGGAGGTGTGTGGTTTACACAAGCATCCACTCTCTTTCCTTTCCAGTAATTGATGTCCAATCATAATGCACTTCCATTCCAAGCACTTCAATATTGCCAACAAAGCACCAAGCAATTTAATGGATTTCTAACCCCAAATTGGAAGCTGTACTGCATCCAACTGATTCAGTTTGTTCAGTCTTAAAGGAAGCCCCAGGAACAAAATGCTAGAAATAAAACCACATGGATTGGTAACATTACAGAAATAGATACAACAAGAAGCAAATGTTCTGTCCCTTTTATTTTATCTGACCTCCAACCTGGTTTAATTGACCTTCAAGATGGAAAGGCTGCATTTAAAAGAAACCATTTCCACCCAGATCAAGAGAAATAAAAGCCAAGCTATATATAGTGCACTTGCTGCAAAACAAAGCAAGTCAATCTAGCATGAAACTATCTTTCACTTGACAATGAAAAGCCAGAAAAGACTTTCAAGTTAATTTACTGCCTATTTTAGGTCCTAGGCAAAGCTATTTTCTTCGATAAACTTGTTTCTCTGCCCATGGCCTGAGAACAGCAGAGATGGCTTCCTCTACCCTCACTTTATCACTATCTATCACCTGATGGCAGAGAGCTGTATTACCATCTCTGGGTAGCAAGAGGCTGAGGCAGCAGATCAGAGGCACTGGTGTGATGCAGGAGTTTCCAAAGGTAGTCCCACAGCCAATCTCATGCCAGCAGGAGGAAGGACAGCAGGTCAGACCCTGTGTGACATGGTAGCTTCTTTCCTTACAATCCTGTAGAATGCTACATTTCTGCCTCGGTGTTAAGATCAGGGTCATCTATGAGAACAAGCATTCACACTTTTTTGGCACAACTCCTGCATTAGTTTTTGCCACTGGGACAGCAGCAGGACACCAGCGAGGATGTCAGAGGAGATGGAGCTGAAGCTTAAGTCTCTGCCCAAAAAAATGCCACAAAGTCATTGAGGCAACAATTAAATCTACTGCTCCTTTCCATAACATGCCAGCTTTCATGTTTCTTATATACAGCAGAATGTCACAAAGCATATATTCACACTAAAATAACTTGCACGTGTATGTGACTTTACAGACACAAAGGCAGTTACAGACACAAATGTGTACACATCCATATACGCATGAGGCAATACAATTACAGTGACTATACAGCTAGAAAAGCTTTATCAGGAGAGTTTGGGACAGCTGTACAGCTCCTGACTGAGTTGTGAAGAGCGCTAGTAAAAAATTTTTATTACACTCCGCCCCAACATATAATGTCACATCTTTTACAGAAGCACTATTTTAAAAATCTTTGAGAGCTTTACAGTTTTTATTGGTGCTATTTTTCAGCTCCTTGCACTTACAAAGCCAGACTTCTCTATTAGTGCAACTCAGACCTCAGAAAGTCTCAAGAGGAGAAAAAGTTCTAACCAATAAAATTTTAGAAAGCGCTTCAAATGAGCTTAATCTTCCCAGGTCTGATACCTCAGGACTTTGCAGGATTTAAAGATGAAGACTATTTGCAGTAGCTGCAGTTTTTTGCTCTTCAGGTCTCTTCACCTTTCAGGAGTCCTGGGCAAATAGGGCTTCAGGTGAAGCAGCTGCTCATGAGCCCACAGTTGCTCCTGCTCCATCTTGGGGGTCACTTGAGCTGAGCTCAAACCCTGCATCAGCATCAGTCAGGCGCCAAAGCTGAGCACACGATTATCCTTCAGATCAGAAAGGTATTTTTTCATCTACTTCAAAGGGCTGTGATGCACTTTGCTGGATGGACACCTTGATTTATTATTCAATGAACTCCCTCAGATTTGAGCATTTTCTCAGCTAAAAGCATCACAGCTAATTCAAAGGGAAGGTGGATGCTGAAGGTTAAATCAAAGAACAAACTCTCGCCCTCTATAGATTTTCATCCTTTCCATGTTGTAAAGGGATGGAAAGGAGAACACTGCCCTATTCTTTTGCTATGGGAAACAATTAAGAACTCTTACAAATTTGCTGGATTCAGAAGGTATTTGGATAAGCTAATTTCTTCTTCTTTCAACTGTTATTACTGGAATTATACTGCTCCACTTGGCACTTGAGATCAGATTTTTTTGTTATAACTATCTTAGTTTCTGCCCACTAGAAGATGTGCATGTGCCAGGGGAGCTCCAGTCCCAACTCAAAGGACAGGGAACCCTTTAATCTGAACAGATGCTGCATCAAACAACAGATTCGGAAGGGAGATACTAAAAGGCAGACAGATCCTTCCCTCTTGCTTTGAGCCCACTTCACTTGGGCATAATCCAAAGTAGATCCCATCTTAAAACTGCCTAATGGCCTCTAAAAACATTAAAAAAAAAAGAAGTCCCATAATGAAACACCACATGGGTGGCCGCCTGGCTGCACTGAAAATAGAAAAGCTAACACTACAATTCAGCCAGGAACAGAAATTCCCTCTCAGTCTTCCGAGTGGTCCTTGCAAGCCCAGGCACTGTGCCAGGGGCTCACCATTCACTGCTCACACTGCACCTCTCACGGGGCCAAGGGCTCCTTGGCTTCACACCAAGGCCTCGTGCTCCAAAATGTGATTATTTGGGAAACATGAACGCAGAAGGTGCTCCCAGGGTTTGTTACTGTACACGGGGGGCCCACAGGTGTACTCACTGCTTTGGAGAATTCAAACCATGTCCTTTTGAAAGTAGATAAATTAATGTCTATGAAGAGAATAATAATAAGCAGTGTCACCTTTTCAAGGGAGCCAGAGAACGAATTCTTAGGGCTCGCGGAAAGCATTGCTGCTCTAAGCAGAGACAGCAACGGGGGAAAACAAAGGTAGCACTTCACATGCAAAAGATGAAGAAATCCTGAGGTGAACCACAATGGAGAACCCAAGGCACCCCACAAGAGGGGTCATGGGGGAGATGAAAGGGGACAAGCCCAAGGAGACCAGAGGGTAACAGCACATCGCGTGGGTGACGAGACAAAGGAACACCCATGCAAGTCACCACCACAACTGTACAGCCGCAGAGAACACATAGTTTTCTCTCCTTCAGGCAGGTCACAACTTGACTGTGAGCCACAGGGTCTTCTCAGTCCTTCCTTAAACCAGGCAGTGCCAGAGGCAGGACCCTGGGTCAGACAGGCCACCGACCACGGCCCTGTAGGAGCACACACTACGTTCGCTCCCCGTTCCCGGCCTGGCCAGACTGCAGCAACACCACATTCAAAAACACATTTTCCTCAATTTGTCACAGCAAGTGAGGTATGAAATAAAAATCTTTCCAGATCTTCCAAACACACAGGCTCCCCCCTCCAAAGTCTTTTGCGAACCAATGAAAATTGCATAAAAATAAATTGCAGTGCATTTTTATAGGGGAAAATAACTCTGCTGCAACTGGAAACACATAATCTTGCTTTTTTCTAACAAAACCTACAGGAAATGGCTCTGCAAAAGTTAACTAAGTGATACTGAACTTTCTCCAGAGTGTTGTATAGGAAATAACACTGTACAAATGACTGCCTGATTTAACCTTCTGTCCAGATCATGCTACAAAGCTGTACTGCAGAGGTATCTGGCTGATGTTAATAATCCTCTGGTGTATTCTCTAGAACTGCAGCAGAGAGAGCAGGTTATCTCACACATGCTCACCCTTGCCACAGCACAAAGCCCAGGCAGCCAACTGCTGATAGAAAACAGCAGTTTACAATTTTCCCTTTCTGTGGCTGGCAGTTGGTTTTTGTTTTGTTTTATAAGATGTGGTGGAGAGAGAAGAGCAGAGCAGATGCCTGCCGGTCCTGCACTCGGACCTGTACTGGCAGTGCAGACATACCAAAGGTGTGTCCCATCTCTCTCCACATCTGTCAGACCATCCATCCATTTGTCAGAAATCTCATCATGTGATCCCATAGTATTTGTGGATGAAAGCCTCTTCAGCATCACATTTCTCAGCTCTACCACTTTTACTCACCAGCTCCACCACCCCAGGAGGGGCTGTTTTGTGCAGCAGCAAGAGCCAGTGAAGGATCTTTTACTCCCAAGGCACATCAGGAACGGCAGGTCTGCCAAGAAATCTGGTGTCAATATTTGCCTGGAGCTCTGCAATCACAATTCCACAAACTGAGCCAGGCTGCCCTCCCATCCTTTCTCCCCCAACATCCACATGCTCCAGTGTGGAGAAGGTGCTGCTGCAAATACCGGAAACAAGTCTGGGTTTCAGACTTCATTTCCTTCAGTCAAAAAGGAGAAGCTACAGCTTTTTATGTATGTAATACACATATACACACACATCTACTGAATGCCCAACATCTCATTCAGTCTTCACTTTCCATTAAATATACTGTATGGGGAAGAAAAAGGTAAGAAGAAGAAACCAAGGCTTTTCCACATCCCCACAAAGCTTAGGTCCTGTGTAATTAGTTGCTTTAACCAGGACAGAGCTTCTCAAGAGCTACAGAACACATTTACTGCTCCATCACACTAGCCAGCAGGAAACCATTTCATGCTCTTTTTTCAGCAAATTTGACACCACCACCAAAGTTGCTCCAAGACACACAAAACACACACTCATAGGGGAGAGAGCCAAAAAATCTGTCTAGAGCAAGGGAGGCTCACAACAAAATGCCCCCCCATAGAATGACACTGAATTCAATATACTGAATCAGCCACTGGGAGGAAAGCCAATAAACAGGAATACTGCAATCAGCCTTGGGAATTAGCTCCAGTAGGTCGTTTCTTTTCCTGCAGCCCAACGCTTACGTCAAGTCACATGAACACAGTTACATAAACTGTACCTTTTCCATGAACACCTTCTCTGGGATAAAGGTTCTCATTTTACTCCACATAAAAACACTCTCCACAGGTTTATAAGCTTTAATTGCTATGAGAACACATAAAAAGTGCCCAAATAAGTCTATTTAATGGTTACACATTAACCATCATACACCTCCAGGCCTGTGTTATCCACCTATTTGCTAAATCAATAAACCACTTGTAGGCAAACTTTTTAGTAATGTTGCTGCTGCTGCTGAAAGTGTTCCATTTCTATTTACTAATAACTTCATGAAACTGACTGGAAACTCCTACCCAGGTCTGAAATTTTCTGCTTTGCTCTTCTACAGGAAAAGCAAGCTGGTTTTTAGCACAAAGAACCAAAATGAGTATCTCTCCTGTGCTTGAAATTGGATGCTGGCCCACACAGCAATGCATGAGCAGTGCAACTCCAGGCTGGGAAGGACTTGGGTGAAGAGAAATGTCTGTGGGTCTGCAGAAGTCAGAGCTCCTCTGAACCAGAGGAAAACACTGTAAGCCTGGACAGCCAGGAGCAGGGAGGGAAGGTGATCACATGAGGACAAAAAGGTTAGGACAGCATACACCCAAAATATTTATTGACAAATAAAACTAAGGGCACTGTATTCAGTGAGACCATTCCTCCACCTTCACCTGCCACTGCCCTACGCTCACCAACAGGCCAACTTGGCCAATAAAGCCTCATGCAATGAGGTGGCTTGTCTGCAACTCCTGCGCCTCAGCAACAGATGGGACAGCATCAAATACAGCCTTAACACAACAGCACCTGAACCAGACACTTCAGAGAAGCTCTGCAAGGCTGCCTGCAAACAGGCCACACACCACCATGGAGGAGGGCAGAGAGCATTCCATTTACTGCCCCAGACCTGAAGGGACAGCAGAAACCTGGTGCAGTCCCATTGCTCTCTTATGGCACCAAACACCTCTGAAATTTTACCTTGGGCACTGACAGATGTCCTCATGTGCCATCACCCACCTCAGACACATGCAGTTGACAGCAGGGGCACAAAGCCAACTCCTGCACCCCCCTGCCTCCTCTGGGATGGTGAGAGACTGAGCCAAGCAGTCTGACTGTGATTAAGTGTTGATCAAATCCAACTATTTCATAAAGTTTCTGGTATGCCCAACCAGCTTCAGTGGTCTCTGCACTTTGCTGAGAAATCTGTGGGATATTTATGAGAAGTCTGCAAATGGCTCCTTGGACACTTTTTTTTTGCTCCTCCTTAATAAGTCAAATGCAGTTTGAAATCCAGGGATGCACTCTGAAATCCCAGTGTGGCTTGATTCTCCAAGTGAGTGCTCTCAGTGTGGGCAATGACACCAGAGCCCCACACCTCATGACATGCATCCTTCTGGAGAAGGGATGATTCTATGGATGGGACCCTGAGTTTCCCTGCCTGTGCCAGGAGGGTTGGAACTAGATGACTTCTGACCCAAGCCTTAAGGATTTCTATGATTCCATGATTCCAGAAATAGTTAACACCACTGCTTTTTCCCTAACCAGCTCCCCTGATACCACAGTGAGGAAACATCCCTTCTCCCACACCACCTTCCCAGCCACTCACTTCCCAGCCCATCTGCAGACGTGCTCCCAGGGGGGGCAGACAGACAGCAGGCACTTCACACCTCCCTGCCATAAACCTGCCCAGAGCAATTATCCAGCCCTTTTCCAGCTGGGAACACATTGCTGCCTCATTTATAGCACCAGAGCTGCAAGGGCAGCCGGCCCCAGCCAGGCACGTAGAGAAGCTGAAGCCCTACAACAGCAGAGCAAATGCAAACACGGGGGGCTCACACTGCCTGCCCCCCTGCCTGTGCCCACCTTAAAAATTAATCCCAATCATAAAAGCTGGAGCACAGCCTGTATTTCAGGCCAGATAATAAGGTAAAGCCTTTATAAATCAGAGGGAGGGGGAATTATGAAGGTTACTTAAATTAAAAACAAACCACACAAACAAACCTCGCTGTCTTTCCCCCCAGCCCCAGCTCGGCTGCCTGCTCCACACGTTATCTGCAAACCACAGGCAAAAGCCATTCCCTGCTCCATCCACACTGTTTCACAATCTGGTCGCTCTGAACCTTGTGCTACGTCAGGAATTAAACAAACATTTCCTCCTCCTTCGGGATTTCCCCCTGCCCCGTCCAGAGCTCGGCTCCAAAGTCCAGCTGAGCAGCAGGCACAGGGCTGAGGTGGAACCCTCAGCTCAGAGCTCAGCACAATCCCCACCACCTCCAACAGCCCCCCAAAAGCATCCGGGGGGGGAGGTTGGTGGTGATGGTGACAAAGCACATAGGCCCCCTTGCATTGGGAAAACCAGGAGGAAAGCTGGGGGGCAGGTATCCACTGCAGTCTTCCATGAAAAAGAGCCTAGAAAACAGATGGGCTCTGTGAAACCCCAAGCATCCATTCCCCTTACTTCACTAAGTGGATAAATACACCACAGGCAACAAATCACTCCATTTATCATGAAAAACTGAGGAGCTGTGCTCCCAAAAGAAGACAAGGCTGTGGACATGTCTTCATCACAAATAGTCTAAAACCAAGATGAGACCAGAGGGCTGGGAAGGGTCAGTGAGCTCCTGCCTGCCAGAATGCAGAAGAGGCAGGAAGGGGAGAGAGATGCACATCCCTTGCCTTGGGGATTACCTGGTCCCAGTGCTGTGGCAAAGAGGCAGCCCCACACACTCCCAAAATACAGGATGGTCAGTGTGGGGAAGGAGGACGATACTAAAACACAACACAGATGATGGGAACACTCTGCAGAAGTCAAAATCTTAGTCAGCCCTAGAGACAAAAATTGTCAGGAAACCAGACCTCTTGAGCCCATTTTCATGCAGATTACTGGGGAGTATGAGTGACTGCATGAGAAAAATTCCATGAGTTGGAATTAAGTTGTCTGTATTTATGTTACAGATTTGGGGTTTTACCTGCCTTTGAAATCCCTGCAAGGGCCATAGTGGGAAACCAGCAAACTGAGAGCATGAGATAAACCAAGGGGCTGAACATTAGGGAACCAAGTCAGGTTGGCTGAATTTGTGTGGTTGCTACTATTTAATGGCAATGCCTCATTAAGGTCTGGGATAAAGGAAGCTTTTGTTAATGACCTGCTCTTTCCCTCCCTCACGTACTTTCCCTCAGGGTTTTGGGATCACATATAAAACACACACCCCCCAAGCTCCTCAAGGGATTTTTTTTTTCCCCAGCAAAGCTAAGGCTGACAAGACTTGACATTCCTGAAATGTTTAAATGGGGGGAGAGGGAGAAAGAACATTTTTTCAAGCCCACTTTATGCATCAGAGACAAGCAAAAATTGGCCCAGGGCCAACACAAAAATTTCAAAAATATTTGTGAGATCATCTGAAACACTCCCAATGTTCCTGATGGAAAAGTCACGGGCTGCACAGTGGACCGAAGCCCCCACGCTGAATACTGCACATTCCTGGAGGGAGCACGGAACAAAGACATAATCAAGGTGATTGACAAACCACCACACAGAGGCTGCCGGTCCCTCCCCCGAAAAAAGCCCCACATCCCAGGGACTTGGTAATGAGCTTGGGATTAGGAAACCTGGCTAATGAAGAGGCAAGGGCCAAGATATCCAATTTCTGCCAAATACCAGGCAGAGCACAGTGCTATCAGTAGCCATTATATTAATTAATTCACACACCAGCCTATTTTGTAGCTTTTTCCAGGCTGGGATTTCACTTTCCCGATACTGCAGGACAGAACTGGGCAAGGGAAAGGGTGCAGGTGGAGCACTACAGCCTGCCATAAAACCCACTGAAGGTGATACAAACCAGATGTGGATGGTAACCCCATGTGTTCTGAGAGGTGTTACAGCTCCATACGTCAGACACAGCACGTCAAACACTTCAGAGCAAGCACCCAACACCGCCAAAACAGGGAACATTTTGCGGGGTGCAGAAGGGGTTAACAGGAACCCACCGAGCTCCACCAGCCAATTATTCTCCCTCGGTTTACTAGCACAGAAATTTGGGCATCAAAGAGGACCACAGTGTTCCACTTGTGCAATAAACTCCTTTCACCAACATCACTTCACACTTTCTAGAGTGCAAAGTTCGCGCTGATATTGTTGGCTTTCTCGCTCGCTGCTTTTTGGCACCGTCCCGCCTGCCTTGCTGTTCATTAATATGCAATCAGTACATTAAAGGCTTCATTCCACAGGCCCAGCCAGGCTGCAACAGCCTTTTCCAGCAAGTGCTGTCTTGTGCAGGACAGAAGTGCAAATGTGTTTAGGTGCTCCTAAACAGTGAAAATTAAAAAACAATATTCCCACCAACTGGGTTTTGCAGAACAAGGAATTATCACCATCAGTGTCACTAGTGTCCACAGAAAACCTGGAAACTACACTGAATTTCCAGACATGCTTCACTCCTGGATGCAGCAGTTACACTACTGAATTTTTGCACCATTTACAGACTGACTAACCGTAGCTACATGGCAAAGGCCGCCTCAACCCTGATGAGAAAGTTTCCACTATTTGCATTTGAATGATGGCTCAATGGGATGCTGTGAACAGTCTTCCAAAAAAACCCACCTGTTTTTTCAGCTATCCTCTAATCTTCCAGATTTGAGCAGGAAGCAGGACAGTCCTGCCTCATTTACCATCATCGTGGTTGCATGGAAAACCACGTTACCATAGATCAAAATAATTTCTGGCCTTTTGGGAGCACTTTCTGAACGGCTCCACTCCCCACAGCCCTCACTCCTACCAGCTCCATCACTAAGCAACACTCATTTCGACCAGGAAACCAACTCAGCTCAAGTTCCCTGTAGTTCTCTACAAAAACAGCCCATCAGCTGCTGGCTAACAAGCTCCTCAATTAAACACCTTGTATTTCCTTCACAGCCTCCTCTTCTCCTGCCCCTGGGCTTGACCATTTCAGCCTCTGGTCCAGCCCATCCCCTCCTGGCCCACCCAGCATCACCTCCTGCCCTGCTTTCCAAACAGGCACAGAAATATTACCCCAGCCTCCCATAATGTACTATTAAATCCTGTCTTATTTTTCTTCCCTAGGAGACTAAACATAGGCACTCAGTTCAATATAAAACTAAGTACATGCTCAAAACAGAACAAACAGAGTTTAATTGTAAGGAGTACTAAAAAAAGCACTCTGCTGGTTCCAGGTCATTTTAAGCCACAGTAATAAGGTTTTGTCCCAATTTTTCCAAAAGTTGCTTATGATGGAGGTGAGCCCAACTGGAAAATCAAAATCAAGAATCCCTGAACTCTGAAGGAAGGTTTATCTCAGTTTGGGCCCATATCTGCGCTGAATGCAGCACAGCCAAGTAACATTTTTCCATTACTTTTTTATCACTATTGCTTTGTGTTCTCCTCCCATGAGCACAAGGTCCCATGAAAATTTCTCCAGACAGCTCCCAGTCCAATAAATTGTTACAGATCTGGATTTACATCAGTGGGATTACAGGAGAGCAGACAAATGTGCACATGCTGGAGGGAGAGGAGACAACACAGCACTTTCAAACTGTGTTTCAAACTGGAGAGTATTTTTCATTTATAAATAGTTTACATTTTTTGGATCCAGCAGCGGACAACCCGCTCAGTCTGTACTGAAACCAAAGAAATATCATGTGTGAGCACTAACCACAGTGTAGCAGAGATAATAAACAACAGACAGGCAACCACAGGCAATGAGAGGCTAGTGTTTTTGGTAGGGGAGGCAAATTAAAGACAAGAAACACCAATTCCAGCAACCTAATCGCAGCTAAAGGACCTATGAAATGTCAGAGGGACCATTTTGCCCAAGTTAGGCTGCAGGAGGAACCTCCACAAGCAAGCCAGCTTCCTCCACCACACTGCACTAATGGTTTTAGGAGGTCTCAGACCATTATCCCAGCACAAAGGAGGGCCCAATCCAGGTATTTGGAGCAAGGAGGGACGAAGTGCTGTCCAGGTGGTCATACCAGGCAGGTGCATAACACACAACGTGGGGTGGCACATGAGTCCCGGGGCAATGCTCTGGGTTAAGGTGCACAGGAATAGCTCAAATTCTGATCCAAGACTGACCTAGTACACTCTTCTAAATTTATATAGGAAAGAACTACAAGGAACAGGAACCTCAAATTCACTGTGCACCTTGCAACCGCATACCATGCTTGGAAATGGCATCCCATGGGGTGTGAAAACAACAGCCCGCAGTCAGCACCAGGCAAGAGAGGGCTGATATGTGCAAAGGTTTGCTGGGCTCCTTCAGGAGCCTCCAGGCTCGTGGACTTCACCATGAGAACTAAATGAGCTGGACTACAAACCTACCTCAACCTCTGCTTTCTCAGCAAGGATAAATAAAATGAGTGCTGACATCTATATTATCTGTGCTTTTACAAATGTTTTCGATATTACATTAAACAGTATCCTTGTATCCCACAGAAGAGACGAGTCTTAAAAGGAAGTGGGACAGCTCTGCTTGCCAAGCTGAGAAACCTGGACTTGGGAGCATCTCTATTGAAAAATCAGGCTGCCAAGACTGATTTGATGTGTTTTATTACTGCAAGGAATTCCACAAATATGCTGGCAACTTCGGAACGTCAGTGTGGGTTCCTAGGTAGGAGAAAACCTCCCTAAAATA
Source organism: Platyrinchus mystaceus (assembly GCA_035041135.1). Lineage (NCBI taxonomy): Eukaryota > Metazoa > Chordata > Aves > Passeriformes > Tyrannidae > Platyrinchus > Platyrinchus mystaceus. The sequence continues at coordinate 5,876,619 of JAWWLV010000024.1, read as the reverse complement.
CGCACTTCCCAGATTTTGCAAACATTTACCAGATGTAAATTCACGGGCAGTTCATCTGCCATGACAAGTGTGTACACATCAAATCCAGCAGAAGAGGCTGAGCACCCATCTCTGTCGTGAGTGAAAGCCCAAAGCCAGATCTGCCTGGCTGAACAAAGGTTTGTTTTCAATTATATTTCAAATTCTTCTCACAATAACTGCGTGGCATCTGGCACCAACACATCTGAGCCTTTGAAGTGGTTCTTGACTTCAAGGGGGAAAGGGGAAGGCACAAAAAAAGGGAATCAATCAGTGATTTCACTCCAAGTCAAGCCTCTTCTCTTAAGAGAAAATGTTAATACTGCAATTCCCCTGCACCATAAATGTGCTAGAAAACAAACAAAAACAAAAATCAAAACAAAATCCATAACTGGGTCAAAACACCAGTGGGTCTACTCTGGGATTTCACCTTCAGAAACAAGGTTAATAAGGCATGTGAGCCAATGGTTCCAGGCACAGGAGCCTTCCTGCTTCCTCCCCTTTGGTACTGAGACACTCCACATGCCCTTCCCAGTCACTCATGCTCACAGCCTGTAATAAAATGCTCATGAGAAGAGACATCCAATGCATAAGCCCCAATCCCAGCAACAGCACAGTTAAGTCAGAACAGGGCGACAGCAGCCAAAGCTTGCTGTCACATTCCCCATTGAAAATGCCATCACTGGTCACCCAGCCCCAAGGAAAAGGCAGTGCTTCCACTTCCATAATTCTGGGCAAAAGCAGCATCAGCTCCCCCTGAGCTCTTCCACGGAAACTCATCGTGAATGTATATTTGGAGCATCCATGATAGACCAGGACAGCAACAAATGGGTGCTGCAGGGTGCAAACTATGAGGTGATGGTGGCCACAAGACTGAATCACCTCTGGACATGCTCAGGAGAACATTCCCAGGAGCCTTAAGCAGGTTTCTAATGCCTGCAGGTAGATGAGCTGTCATTTCACCCTTATTTCCCTTTCTTTAAGTCCACCTTCAGGTATCTAAACTCCTTTTCAGATCTACCCTTAAATGACATTAAGACCATTAGGGAAGTTAGTGCAAGAGAAGGGCAAACCTCAGTTTTAAAGTGTTTATCATTTTTATCTGGCTTATTCAAATAAGCACAGCTGTGGTTTAAGAGCAACAAGGTGGCAGAGCGCAGCAGCTCCCAAGACTGGGGATGGTGGTTTTGATCGGAATGATGTTCATTTAAAGAGGGATAAAAATGCCTTATTCATTTTTCCCAAACCATGCCCAAGTCCTACCAACTCTTTCTTAGGTCAGGCATTTTCTGGAAACATCTTCTGGCTCAAAACACTTGCAGAATTTCAAGAATCTGCTCCACAAATCTTGAGGCTGCTTTATTCAGGAATGCTGACACGTGGGCAAAGGAAAACCAAAACGTTCCCTTGAATGCTGCAGAAAACTTTAAACCCTGCCCAAGATGAAAAATGCAAGAGTCAAAACTCTGAAGGAAGTGTGGGAATTCTATAGCATTTCAAATATTGCCCTGGACACTCTCTTCCAGGAGGGGAAGGTGGCTGTACCAGGACAGCCTGCGTGCTTAGCAAGGCTGATGGCCTCCAAGTGCTCCCCTCAAAGCAGGGCTGGAGTTAGGAATGAATAAATAAAACAGACTTTCAGATCAAGTTTTCTTGGCCTTTACAGAGATGATCATGCTGTGAAAAACCTCTGGGCAGAATCTCTTCTCCACAAACAGGATCCACTTATGTCCCAGTGCCTCCCTATACACAAGCACCAAAGGCCACGCATGCACTTGGTCTTCTGCTTGCAGGGCTCCCAGGACAATACTGGAGTTGTTCTCTGGAAACATCTGTTGCATTCCATGAAACTAAGAAAACTAGACCTCTAGCTTATCCACTAAGCCTAATGTTTACAGGCATACCTTAGGTGAGATGGATCTTCACTGCTTTAGCTACAGGACCATTTTCAGGCTGAGGGGTCTTGTCCAAGCCAAGTCTCCTGCTGGCTGCCAAAGCACAGCCCAGCTCCTGCCACATCAGCTTGTCATTTTTTCCCACCCTGCCACCCAACAAGTCCCCACAGACACCATGAGATGTGGGCTGGAGGGATGCTTTTGGCTGCAGAACACCAGTGTCATGGCACTGGGCTAAACACAGACCAAAGGTGGAAAACAATGACTGTGACAGGTTGGGCACAGGTCAAACAGCCACATACTGCCCCAAAACACCATCAAATATTACACACACAGCATTGGCAAACTTTGTCTCAAAAAGCCCCCAGTGGAAGCGACCACAGAGGATGGTGAAGGAGCCAGCATCTGAAGGCCTGGCAGAGGGAGCAGGGCTGGAGGGCTCCCTCCTGGCTTGTCCTCTGCCTTTGACTTGCATAGACCCAGACCTGAGCAGGCACCCTGCAAACCTCTCCCAACACCAGGGAGTGCCAGAAGGACCAGCTCTGCTCCTTCACAGCTGACAGAGTAAGATGTCTCCAAAGCCACCCAAACAAACCAAGAGGAATTCTGCATTTCAAACCTAAAAAGCAGGAAAGCCATCAAAAAGCATTTCAGCTATGACAGACAATAACCTCCCCAAAACATTTCAGCGCACACTTTCAACTCACTCCCAATCCCACTCCAGTCCCATGAGGGCTGTTGCTGTTATTGTCTATCACACAGACACGTCAGGAAACCAGCTTCCAAGTGGGGTTGGAAATTTTCTTGCCACCAGCTGCCATCAGCCCAGGGAGCCCACAGGGAGGGATGGAGGAGCCTGGTGAGACAGTGAGCCAGAATGAGATCTGGTGATGCACCCTGCAACACTGAGGCAGGCTCATGGTTTTATAACCAGCCGTCAGAATTACTCAGGAAACCATAGAGGAAGCAATTGGAAATTGTTGGACAGGGAAACTTCCCCATTCCATTTCCAAATGCGCAGGCCCATAACTCTGCACTGAAATCTTCTTCTTTTAACCATGTCTCTCACAAACAGAGCAACATTAATAAGCACACAGCCCCAAAAGCGTTCAGCTGCATCCCCCACCCCCAAAAAAGGTAGTTGTTTTGACTTGGGAAAAAAAAAAAGAAATCTATGACAAGCCTAAATGGTTTAATCACGCCCAGCCTGTTCCCCAGCACGCCCCACGCTGGCATTACAACTTGCACACGGGGTGCTTCGAGCCCTCGCCTTTGAGCTGGCTCGAGTGTCCACAGCTGGAGAGTGAAGCAAACAAAGTAAACAGCAGGAACCGGAGCCCGGCCAGCAGCCTGTGTACACCGGGGCTGCTGAGCGGGATGGGGATGGGGTGGGCACGGGGACAGGCAGGGAAGGTGTGGGGAAAAAGCTTGTGCAGTCCGAATTAAAGGAAAGCCTGGGAGCTGCAGTGAGCCCAGGAGACACAGAGAGGGATGCAGCACGATCCCAGTGTCCCTGCCAGCTGAAAGGACAGCTCAGGCTCTTGTGAAGCAGACCACAAGTGGTAGCACTTGAGACAAGTGCGAGGAGCCATGAGAGAGAAACGCTATAGTAAACAACTTGGGCTGTGATTTGGCATCTCCCAAGGATGCTGCCCAGCTCTGCCTTCTCCTCACAGCTGCTATAAAGCCCAAATTCTTTGAGTAGCCAGAGTGGGCCACTGCTCCCCACCCACAGTCCATTGCTCATCAGGCCATGTAGGCACCTTCTTCCTGGAAACCCTGCTTCCAGAGGGGCAGGAAGTCACCAACAACAATTCCTAGCTATGGCCGTGGCAGTCACGAGGCCTTGCTGCTCTCTGGCTGAGACACCCCTCCACTACACAGATGGCACTACTTTATACACAGAAAAACAACCATGTTAGTCCCCAAAGAGGCCAGGATTTGGCTGCTGCTTCCACAGCAGCCCCTGGCTCAGGGGAACAATGCATGGAGTAACCCAGCACCAAACCCTCAGCTCCTAGCTATGGAAATTAGCTAATGCCAGCAGCATCCCAGCAAGACTCTGAACACCTCCTAACAGAAGTAAGCACAGCCCTCAGCAGTGCCCTGTCTCACAGTTGGGTTTCCATTATCCACTTCTCCTGCAGGGATGGTTTAATGGCACCACTCCCCCCCACAGAGATTCTATGATGTCTCACACAGGATAATCTCACACTGCTTCCCTTCCCTCAGATACAGCCACCCTCCTCAGACTGCTGCCTATGGAGAGGCAGGCATTCCAAATTTGAGTTCACTCCTTAAAGTGAAGCTGGCCAACAGCATCTAAACCTCTGGGGGGAGAGAACAGACATGTGCACCATGGCATAGCCTCCTTTCTCAGGACACCTGGGTAAACAGGTAAACCTGCCTCAAATATTATTAAAACAGGGAGGAGCAAATCCAACTGTAGTTCTAAGTAGACAGTATAGGCCAAACACATCCTGTTAGATCTGTACAAGTTTCTGTCCAAAGAGATTAACTCAAAGACCAGTACATGTCTCTGCTGGTAAGGTCAGCAAGGATCAAACTGGAGCTCCTGGAAGAGGTTCAGCTCACTAAGGACTCAAAAGCCAAGCAACTTCACTGGGGAACTGGACTCAGCCCCATAAACAGATGCATTTACTGAAACTGCAGGAGCTGAAGGAATTCCACACACCCCCCCCCCCCCCCGTGGGCTGGAGGGACAGGCTGCCAGCTCCTTGTCCAACAAGCAAACCAAGTGACACCACTCAAGATGAAACTGCTCAGAAACAGGGACAAAGTCTCAGCAGTGCAGACCTCCTCCCAAAGCAGAACACTTCTCTCTGCCCACTGACACAGCAGAGGTGGTGTCCACCTATTCTATTATTATTTTCTAACCTACTATAACAGTAAAGGCTTATTCATCTACTCTTATAATGAGAATCATTCAACCCCCTTAATTTAATCAATTTAATTGAATCAAGCTCAACAGATTTTGGGTGGTCACCATCTCACTAACAAAGGTTGGAAAGGGGGAGGGAGGATATACAAGAGGTCTATAACAACGTGAAATATTAAAGGTGGCACAACTCTCACAAATGCTTCCAAATCAGGAAGAACTGAATTCGGGTTGCCTGCTCATGGACTGGGCTGCTGCAGTGAGAGCTCATCCTGTCCAGACAGCTAAAGGATATTTTTTAAGTCTGTGCTAAAGAAAGGCTTCTGGAGCTTTTTCACAGCTCTGGAACCCGGGTGGGTCACAGCTGACCAAGACACAGCAAAAAGCAAGCACAGGCTGCCCGGGGCTGCTCCCCAGACAGCGGAGGAGAACAAGCCTCAGCCTCCCCCCGCACACAGCAGAGGAAGGAGAGGCACCAGTGTTTGGACAACTGGAACACATTTAGGGGGCAATTTTTCACAGGGCCTCCAGCCAGGCCGTTTCCTACGATCACCGTTTTATTACCCATGATACAACCAACAGACCAGCAGCTCCCCCATCCACAGAGTCTCCGACCACCCCACTCCCATCACCCACACCGAGCCCCAGTGGGGGGGGGCTACTCACCCAGGGTACCTCCAGCAACTACAAGACAATGCCCAGTAATCCCATCATCTCCATGCCAATATCTCCCACCAGTTCAACCCCAGTACCCATCTGTGCTGGGGATCAGCCAAGCACTGCCAGACCTGGCCAGCCATCACTTTTTAGGAGTATTTTTTAGATGACAAACACAGAAAACCTGTGTTTATACTGGCATGCAGCAGGCTAAAACAGACTTTAAGCGCAGTTATAAAACAGCCCAGCACACCAGCTAGGCAAAATGTGCTTGGAACTCACAAGGCAGTATTTGGAGAGGTTTGTGGGTAGCTGGTGTTGATGGTAAACTCTCCAAAGCAGAGGAGTATTCACAGCATTGAAAGGTAACAGGGTCCCATTCTGGCAAGTGCCCATCCCAAAATCACAGGCTTTGGACAACCAGAGAAAGATGTCAGTGGTGAGCATGGATCCATCTCCCTGTGTGTGGGCAAGTGGAAAGCAGCACAGCCCTGACTTGGCATTTTGAATTTCTCATTTCCTTCTTGCACCTGAGGATTTGTCTGCCTTCCTGCAGGGAACAAAAAACTGTAAGCTGAAGGAGGTGGTCTAGGAAAAAGAATCTTAATTCAAGATTTCACAGCCAAATTTCCACTGAACTCAAGCAGGGTGTTCTGTAATCTGAAAGGATTCATCTGAAAACAGCCACCTTCAAAGCAGAAACATTTGCAACACAACCAACTATGGCTGAGTAGGATTTACAAAAATTACATTTAAGACTACACCTCTGCCAACTTCAAAAATTAATGAGACTGCACTAGTGGATCTAAAAGAGACACCTAAGGAAAATTCACTGGAGTATACACTTAAAGAATCTGTAGATCTACATAAAATTATTTGATTGTTAAGTGTCTCCTATACTGTTCCTCCTGAAATCCATGCAAAGCTACTGTGGGGAACTAGAAAACTGCCATGACAGATGCAAATAACCAACTGTCCTGCCTGCACATCCAGCATGGTTAATATTAATAAAACCAAGCAGATGGCTACAGTTTGAGACCTGTCCTTCAGTTCCTACTCAAACTGAAAATGCAACCACGTGGAAGTGAACCATGCTCCTGGAATTGGATGTGACACGTCATCAGGTCTTGAGAGGTGTCCCTAAAATAGCAGGGCCTACTTCTAGACATCTCCAAAATTATATGGCTGTGGCTTGAGAGACAACTTGCTGAAAACATAATGAGGGAGCATAACATATTACATATGTTGTGGTCCTGCTCTGAAGCTGGAGGAGGCTGGGGCTGAAGGACTTGGGCTGCAGCACAGGACTTGGTTAACTATTAATGCATGACTCAGCTATAACAATAATAGGTATTTCATGTGATGCATTAGCACAACGGCATCCCAGTCCTTGACTTAGGCCCCTAAGCACGGTGGAAAAAAATATCTCAGAGCACATCATTTAATAGTTGACGTATCAGGAAACAGGTTTGATTCACACTTTAGCTTCTTCCTGCACACTCTGGAGCCTCACTCTGCTTGTTTCTTCATGTGCCACAGAAAACCAGCAAGTGACTTCTGAAAAGAGCTACAGGGGATGCCCGGGTTTGCATGAAACCACAACCCAGACCAAGGTGCTTTATTTATTTACTATTATTCACCAATGCCAAATTCTATGTTAAATGGATCCCCTCACCCTGAATGAGGTGCTAATTCCTGCCCAGCCCAGGTCCTGCAGAGCTGATGAACCTGAAGCCTGGATTTTTCACAGATGGCTCTTCGCAGCAACATTAGTCTAAATTATCTCTACTCCACTCATGCACATGACCCCATCCAGCTCCACACTGCAAAACAAGGGAGTCACACCGGGTGATTAGGTTAGCAGCACAAAATGATTGTGTTAAAAGCTGATGAGCTGAGCTAACTCAATCCAAGGTGTCTGGCGGGGCAGCCAACAAGATCAATTAAAAGCCCTGCAGCCCTAATTGAGAGTTTCTGGGTGCGCTGACATACCAGTCAGGGACAATACACAAATCAGGGGCAAATACACAAATTCTGAGCAGAGCTGGCTACCGAGGAATGAAAGCTGTCATCCCAATTTGCAGCCACTCAACCTTCAAGACACAACTTTAACTCCCCTTCAAGACATCAAAGCAATGGGAACCCAAAGACAGGCACTGCTGGGGCATGCCCAGGGTGGCACCCAGCAACTCCCAGCTGCCTCTCAGAGCCAGTGGCAGATGTACATATATTCATGAGCCCAGGTGCAAGCACAGAGTAAGGAAGGCATTTCTCCAGCAAGGGGAATTCTTGGGGGATTGCCTTAACATGAAGCCACCTTTAACCCTTCCTTCCAGCAGGCTCTCCTGAAGCTACACACAGGGAACACCCTTCCAGTGCTCTCAGACTTCTCTGCACCAGGTGAGGCTCACACCTACTAGAGCCCCATCTCAGCAAAGTGCTTCTGCATCCACCTAAATCCCCAGAGACAAAACTCCAACACCATTTTAACTTAAGCAGGGAAGTGAAATCTCACCCTCGCTCAAGGAAGCATTTAAGTATCTGAAGTGCTCTGTTGAAGCGTCTGGGCTCCCAACCCTATCCGTTTACCACCTCTCTAGCTTCTTGATGCCATCAAGCAAAGGGACAAGAACCTCATATTTGCTCCTTGAACTCCAAGCAAAAAGTTGTAATCTGCAAGTCTCAGCCACCCCCAAACCTTACATCCACACAACTGTAGAGCACTTCGCACAAGCAAAGAAAAAAAAATTAAACTGTACCTAACACATAAAATAGTTGATTTTTCTAGAGAACAATTGATGGTGTGTTTCGGCTGCCTACTGAGATGCTGGTTCCCCTGCCCTGGGAATTTTCCCTCTGCAGCTCCTCCTCCCCCAGCTCCCAGACCATCCATTCTCCCCTTTTCAAACTGCACCCATTGTAAACGGCACTGAATATTAACACAGCCCATTGAGCACTTGCTCCTTTTGTATGGGACCCCCGCGTTTCAAATTGCAGTCACTGCAGAGAGGAAAAGTCTCGAAGTGATTAAATGCCATGAAGTTTCTCCAAAGGGGAGAGGAATATGCAGAGGAGGCTGAGGGGGTCCTAGAGCCTTTCACTTGAAGCCAGGGGCTTCAGCGAGAGCCAAAAAGTCTTCTTGGTGGGGGTATTTTACCCTTCGTTAAGAATCTCACGTGTATTTCTAATCCTGATGAGCCCATCTAGTCTGATGAGCCCATTTCTGCCCCGGCCAAGACTCAGTCCGGGATGAACAGCAGATGCAGAGGATTTGCTGTTAACTGTGGCTCTCCTGTAAGAACTGATAAATACTGCGGCATGCTGAGGGTGGTCAGCGAATCCACCAACACATGTTCTCACAGGAGGGGTGGATTTACTTGCAAGCACATGTATTTATTTGTGCTTAAGCAGCAGGCCCGCAAAGGCATCACTTTGCAAGGAGAGGCTCTGCTGTTACCCACCAGGGCCAAGCTCCAGTGCAGGAACTGCAATCCCTGGGGGTGCAGAGTCATTCTGCAGCCCTGGGGCTGGAGACTATCCCCAGGCAGGACCACTGACAAGGACAATGCTCCAGGAAGCACCAAATCCAAGTGTGGAATAGCAAGCCAAGCAGGATTTCTTTTACAAGCACCACTAGCTCCTAGCACTGTCCCATCTGAGCAGGAAACCCTCCTTGGACCATCACAGAGGAGGGAGCCACTGGCTTTGCAGCATTTCTTTGGGTTTCTACTCTGTTACCCCAGGAGGAAGGAGGGAGACCAGTCACCTGCACCAATCCCTCTCCCAAGCCATCCTTCAAGCACTCGGTGAGGTCTCTGCAGCTGCAAAGGGCCAGGCACCAGGAGCCCAGGGTGACGATTACTTAATCTTTGTTCCATTATTTCAGCGGGCCTGGAAGTAGGACATGCAGGAGAGGTGCTGCCAGCAGCACTCCCCTCTCCCGGCAACTGTCAGCAGGAGAGTCCCCTGCACCACCTCCTCTTCCAGCATCTGCAGGAGAATGAGTTATTCCAGAGCTCAAGAACAACTAATCTCCTTCTCCCAAAGTCCCATGCAACCTGCAGCAGCACAGCCTTTTTCCAAGTAAGCGTCTCTAACATGTGAGAGCAAAGCAACAAGACCTGACACATTAAAACCCCAGTTTAGCAAGAAATATAAGTTTATTGGTGATTTTGAGCACAAATATTCAGTTTTGTTGCCTTTAACAATATCTCTTTGCATGTATACACTTGAACACAGCAAGAGTCTGCTCCTAACTTCTATCTGATATGCATTTCCAGGCCCTAAAACTACTGACAGGCACCCACAGGACTTTAAAAAGCATCCAGACACTTTGCCTGGATCTCTCCAGAGGGCACCAGCACCGTGCAAAGAGCCAACATCCACGCAGCTGGTGCCTCGGGGCAACTTATCCATATAGTCAAACCCCGAGAAACAGAGAGCAGCTCTTAGCACAGCTCTCCTGGGCACTTGAGAACTCTGCATTTTCCCAGACATGCCGGGCACATGCACACTGACACAGAGGGAGAAGGGTCCATGCACAGATGCTCAGTATCCCCAAAAACATATCCTAGTCATTTGGATCAAAAATACACAATACATCTGTTTAAAATAAGAGCTTCCTTTCCTGCAGACCATACCAGTAATAAATTAGCTATCCAACTGCAGTCTCACTGCCCCAAAACCTTCTCACCAAAAATCTGCACCCAAAATACTACTGCTTTATCACTAAATAGTAAGGAAAAATAATACATGATGCCTAGAGGAAATATCTTCTGTCACTCCTCAAAAATTAAGATGCATGGAGAAACGGAAGCAGAGGATGCAGGGGATGTGCATCATCCCCAGTGCTGCTGGAGCCCTGGCTTTTTGGAGGATGAAGCATTTTGTACTTAAGCTTGGCCCTGCTCTTTATGCCACACTTTACACTCTAATGCGGAAACAAGTTTCACACTTAAACACGGAAAGACACGAAGCACCTTCAGCATCCTCCAAGTGAGGCAGGGCAAAGGAGGCCTGGGCACAGCAACTGCCCAGCACAGTTTGACTCCCAATATTCCCCACGGACCTTTCCCAGCTACAGAGCTTGCAGCAGCTGGGTGCTGGTGCAAGGACAGGATGGGTCATGGCAGAGTGTTGCAACGTGCCCTCAGCAAGTCAAGCACACTTATATAACTGGCACACAATGCTGAGGCGTCCATTGCTTTTAAGAAAAAAAAAAAAAACAAACAACAAAAAAATCCAAAATAAAACAAATAAAAAAAAAAACCCCACCCCAAACCCCCAGAATAACAAAACAAAAAACCCCACACATCTATGCCACACTACATTAACTGCAAGCGACTGCAGCCCCTCTGCATATCAGTCATTACTTTTGAAAGCTTGGGAGAAAAATTACAACTACGAGCTCTGCTGCCAACAGAGAAATAACAATAGTTTCCAAAAGTCCCAATGCTTTTCCTCAGTACTGATAGTCCTGTTGACAAAATACGCGCCGTGATTAAGTCCGTTCCAGAACCCTCCCCGGCGTGCCGAGCAGCATTTCCACCCCTACAAACAAAAGCTTTATCTCCAACACACTGAAAACCGACTCCAAGCACTGCCCCAGCATTGTGGCACTCGTTAGGAATAAAGATAAACTGCTAAGGAGGGATCGTTCAATAGAGTTTTAATGAAGTTAAAGCACAGGCACCACAGTCACTGGAAACTGGATTTATCTCGTCACCCATCAGCGATCGAACACGCCCGAGCTCATTCCCCCAGGGGAGCAGACACCTCCGGCTGGACACAGCCTGCCCAGAAGCGATGGAGATGAGGGATGCACAGCTCCAGCATCACCCAGCTCACCCCAGCTTGTGGCTGGGGAACCCGCACCCCCCGGGCTGCCCTCGAGCATCAGCCATGGACCACTGGAAACCCTCACGTTACCCCAACCAAACAAACAAAAAAAAAAAGGCAACAGATAGTTGCAGAGGTAACTTTTCTCCAGCACGTGGTGCTTTTATAGAGGATATTAAACTACTAAAGTGAGTTAGCAACTCCACAGCAAAAATCAGCATTTACGAACCCACCGAGCATGAAAAACGTGCTTCATCTTGGTTCCTAAACTGAAATAAGAAATTTTAAGTAATTTTAGTAATTAGAAACCGTATTACTTTAAGAACAAGAGTATTTACAATAGCTTCAGCGTCTGATTTTTATACTAGCTATGGAGTAGGAAAAAAGACTTAATTTCGCATTTCCAGATATGAAAGCCATCACTTTAACCAATTCTTTGGCTAACTTAGAACAAAGTTACAAACCATCTTTTAAGTGGCTAAACGACCAACAGCCCACAGGTCCGCAGCAGAAGATTTATACGTGCTATTACTTCACCAATAAAATTCAAAATGAACACAAGACACTCAAAAATCTGTTCCATATGAAAAAGACACTCCTGGGTATTAGCACTCCGGAAAAAAAAAACACACAACAATAAATTTGTTCTGTCTGGGCTATTAACGCATTTCCCTGCCCGAACAAAGATACACTGTCCTATTTTAAGAGGTGCATGGGAATGCTGGAATTACGCTGACAAGACTAAAAGCTCGCTCTGAAAGGTGCCCAAGGCTGAGAGAAGGATTCTTCAGTGCACTCACCAACAGGTGAATGGGATGAGTCAGGGTTTTAATGCAGAGGCCACACGTTCCTCTCGGTATGACACCTGATAATTTCAAGTAAAACAAGGCATTTCTGCAGCCAGAAGTGAATACCACTAGGAGGATCTGACAAACCTCTAATAATTCTTCTTAATAAGGAGCTGGACGATCTCCAGCAACACTTCAGTGACCGTTCTCTCTCCTGGCAGAGCTGAGGAGTATCTATTACAACCAGGGGGTTTATATATTCAATAATCTATAAACCTGTTCAAACAGCAGAAAGGCCGCATGACAGAAGCGCTGTTTTCTCTCTGCCTTCCTGGATCCTTATTTCCCAGAGTTTTGCTCACAGTCGAGGGCACTTATTTTTACAAGTTTGTGAGCGCGCACACACTTAACTCTCAGTCCTCCTGGATTGTCAAACAGCTTGAGCTGTCAAAGCCGAGCACACTTCCCCCCCGAATCTCTTAAGCTTCAAGGTGTCTGATGTTTTATTTCATCTTTTACCAGCCCAGAGCAGCAGTCACACAACCGGAGCGGGAAGTGGCGGTGTCCCCGTCCTGCGCTTGGGCACGTACCTGGGCACCTTAAAACACCCTTCTGGGGATAAAACCTACCCCACAGTGCTGCCCCAACCCCCAGGTGCGAGGCTCTAAGCTCTGCTGCCATCCAGGACACACTAAACACTGCAGGTTAATGACTTCGCTACACGGACAAGTACTGGGGGAGCGCCGCTTTTACTGAAAAACACCTGGATTTTATCGAAACACCCCAACAGCCCGCGACTCCTTTTCGACCTCCCCCGAAATTCACACCCGACAAAGCTGGCAGCACGAAAGGGCCAGAAGGGCGATCGCGGCCCCGGTTCTGGGGGTCCGTATTCGGCCACCCCTGCGCGATGCTGGGCGCGCCCCGCTCCCAGTCCCGGGACAGCGGGGATGGATGGATGGAAGGATGGATGATGTCCTAATAAGGATTCGGGAGCCCACGCTGGCCGTTATCTCCAGCAGATCCCATCGTTACAGACCAAACCCGCTCCCAGCTTTCCTTCCTCCGGGACGCCCGCACGGCGCAGAGGGAGCGCCAGCCCCGCAAAAGGGAGCGGGCGGCGGGGGGAGCGCCGAGCTCCCAACCTTTGGCGCGGGGCCGGCACCGCTCCCGGCATCTCCATCACCCCCGGTGGGATCCAGAGGGGACAGCGCACCGCGGGCCAAGTCCCGCACCGCGCCCGCAAGGCGGTACCGTCCGCTCCGCTCCAACAAACAACCCGGAGTTTCGCGGGGATTTCTGCTGGAAGTTTCCCCGTCGCTGACAACGCGCCAACGAGCTCAGGTTCGGCCACCCACACACCTCGTCCCGCGGGTCCCCCCCGGCCACTCGCCCCCTCTCCCCGGAGCCCCCCCCGGTACTCACACGTGCCGCGGCCAGCGGGGCAGGTCCCGGGGCAGGGCGGGCAGTGCCAGCCCGCCGCATCCCAGCGTGTCCCCGCCGCAGGAGCAGCCGGCGGGGCAGCCCGCGGCGGCGGCCGAGCCCAGCGGCCCCAGCAGCAGCGGCAGCAGCAGCGCCGCCGCCGCCCGTGACGGCAGCGCCATTTTGTATCCGGCACCGGGGCAACGTCCGCGGCGGGAGGAGGAGGAGGAGGAGGCGGCGGCAGCGGGAGCGCTCAGCGCCGCTCCGCCGCCCGCACCATCGCCTCGCCCGCTGGCCCCGCGGGGCGCTCACGGCTCACCGGCATCCACCGCCGGGCGGGCACAGTCCGCGTCCTCCGCCGCGGGAAGCGCCTCCTCCTCCGTTCAGTCGGCGGGCGCTGGCCGTGCCCGGTGCGCTGGCCGTGCCCGCCGCGCCGCGTCCCGGCGGTGCCGCCGCTCCCTCCCTCCCTCCCTCCCTCCGTCCCGCCCGCCCCGAGCGCCGCTCGCCGCGGACCCACGTTGGCGACACCGCAACATGTATCCGCACCGCCCCCCGCGCGCCCGCCCATTGGCTGCCGGGCGGCCCCCGGCGCGCCGCCATTGGCCGGGAGCCCCCCCAGCGCGCGGCGCCGCGGCGTTCCATTGGTGCTCTCCGCCCGTCAATCAGCGGCGCCGGGGCCCGCCCCCCTTCGCCACTCCAGGTGTGAACGCGCCCCCCCCGCGCGGGGCCTCTTAAAGGGGCCGTGCCCGCCGCGCCCTCACCGCGGGGCGCGAACCTCCTCCCCGCGGGTTCGGACAGTCTGCTGGGAACACCAGGGAATGGGGGCTTCCCTTACCCCGCTGAGCCCTCCTCTGGGCGCCGCGGAGTGGCTGCGGGGCCACACTCTCCACGGGGTGTCGTGTCCCGCCGCGACCCCGTCCACGCGACCCCCGAGCGGATCGACGATCCACGCGTGTTGCGGGCCGAACCCAAGCAGAGGCTGCGCTTCCCAAACGTGCCGCGGTGTTTGGAAGCCCAGCACACGGCAGATGTAAAAGGAGCACGCCCCGGTCGGAGTGTGACTCACCAAGAGCCGCACCGAGAGCATTACGGGCACAGCTCATCTCGGAGCATCGATACACCCCAAGGACTGACTTTAGAGGCTGCTCCTGAGCTTAGTGGAGAGCGTCCAACTGGCTGTGGTCAGGTTTGGATGTGGCTCGACACAGCATTTAGGGGAGAACACTCTTGGAAGGCGGGTGGGAGTGTGGTTTAACCCCTTACACCAGGAGCTGCATGGGGAGAAAGGGCACATTTTATGGAGAGAAACACATATCACAGCCCAGTCCTGCTTCCACTACCTTTGGTTAGATTTCCAGCCTTCTCCTGCAGATTTCTCACTGTTGTGGGGACAGAGCTGTATTTCCTTTCTGCTACAGGACAGGGCGTTGCACGGCAGGATGCTTTAATCGTGCTGCTCCTCTGCCAAGAGTCCTGTCTGCACACAAAACAGCCTGCACAAGGGGAATGGCATTCCAAGTTGTTCAGGGTGGCACCCAAGCTTCTGAAAGTGCCTCCTCTTGAAAGGCAGCAAAACTGGATCCTGAAAGGCAGCTAACCTGGACTGGTGTCACCTAGAGAACAGATGGGGTCAGCTGAACCAAAACCCAGGTATGATGCTGGATTTGCTGGAAAGCCCAACAAACAAATTGCATTTGGCCCATGGGCTGCAAAAGCCCTCAAGTGTCTCTTCCCTGTGCAGGACACAGAGTTCTGGCAGCCTCGCAAGTCTCATGAGGAGCATAAAGACTTATCTGTTCTCCATACCCATGTGTGGGAGCCTGAAGCAGGAAGAAGCACCACATTGAAACATTATAATCAACTGGGAGAAGAGGAATGGACAGGCCAGTCTTTAGAGGGATGAAGAATTCAACTAAAAAGGTATGGGCTTCAGTATTCCTGCCTTTAGTCCCAAATCTGGGCAAAAATCTTGCAAGGCCCTTCTCTGCCACAGCATTAGTGATCACAGTGATGAAATCCTACCTTGATGATGGGATGGAAGGTGTGAGAAGAGACACATTTTTGGAAGCTGCCACTCTGGATGAGGACATTCCCCCCCCCGCCGGTTGTCCTTCGTTTCGT
>JAWWLV010000024.1:5843422-5860971 GCA_035041135.1 Platyrinchus mystaceus | reverse complement strand
TCAATGAATGGAACAGTTAACTTCATCTGTTCACAATCAACTTGACTACAGACAGCAGTCAAGTCTTCTGCTGGACCCAAAAGCAATGTGGGGAGGCCTGGTGCCTCCTGGATACTTTGGCTTCTGGGATCACCACGTGCAACATGCACTGCTGAAAAAATGCACATACAAAAATCATGCCCAAGAGAAATCAGAAATGGAGAAAGAAGTGTGGAGATCCTCAGGGAGGAAGATTTAGCTTGGGAAGATGACATGATATGAAATGTAGAAGCAGGGTTTATTGATGGGGCAAGATCTTGCTCCAGGAGGAACAGTTTGTGATTTCAGCATCCTCACCTGAATCTCAACCATACATTACTGCTGTTACTGGCATAGCAGGTCCCTGTTCCTCTCTATTTACTCCTGACAGCCACCTGCACAAGAACTATTTGGCTTTTGGGACAGCTTTGAACATATTAGATTGCAGAGACTCATGACAGACAGAAAACTCAATCATTGCAAAAGCTAGATAAAACTTGGGGTTTAGGCTTTTAATTATAAAGAGGGGAGAGATTAAAAATTTATTCATATTATTATGGTTTAGGGTCTTACTTCAGCCTTCAAGAAGTGAAGTAAACAGGAAAATAGCTGATGTTTAGTCTCCTGATTTATTTGAAAGCTTTTTGCAAAGTAAGAGCAAGAGTTCCTGTCCTTGGGGAAGGGACCTGATGCAGAAAGAGTAGATGTATTATAGAAAATATTGCAGTCTTATACAAATAAATACTTTAGTTCCTCAATGTGAGAAACTCAAAGTCTAAGGCACTTCTATGGAGAGCATTTCTCTCATCCAGCAGGGAAGGCACCATAAAAATAATAAACTTTTGGTTCTTTTACAGTGTTTTCAGATTTGACAACAAAGCTTTTAAGTTAATTTTAACCATTAACGTTTTTTAATACGAGGGCAAGAGGCAAGAGGATGGCCATGGAAAAAGAGATACAAGAGCTTTAGATAACCTTTAAAAAACAGAAATGTAGAAGGAGCTCTTCTGGAAATTGTGCCAAATCACCTTGCATTTGCACAAGATCTCCATGCACTGAAAATAAGGGCAGTTGGTAGAAGCTGAGACTACTCTCAGTTGTGCTCTCCCTCCTCCCCAAGCTAATGCCTGTGCTGGAGAGAAGTCTGTGTACAGCATGGAGGATGTTTCTTCCTTGAACCTCATTAAATCTAATTAAATAGCTTACAAAAGTATTATGAAAACAAATTTTAAAATGGCAAAGGCATGCCAACAAGGAAGATATTTCTAATTCTGTCGGTGTCTTTTTGTGGATTTGGAGTCAGTTCAGAAGTGCACACTTGGAAGGTAATTGCTGACAGCATGCAGAATCCATCAAGCTATAATTAACACTCTACTATTATTCTAATTGCCTCACTCAAGCTTCTGTGTTTTTTAATTGTAGAGCAATTTGCCAATAGAGAATTTAATTGCAATACATATTTTATACATTTTGGGACAAAGTACCATTATTTCCACTTCAGCAAAAGTGCTCCTCAGTTTTTAATAGCTTGCTTTATTCCTTTCTGGGATTTTTTTTTTTTTTTTGCCCGATACAGGAATTTGATTGCAACCTCTTGTGAAATTAGCAATGATATAATACCCAGGAGTGCCTGGAGGCTTCAGTTTGGATCATGACTCTATTAAGCTAGGAACTGTACATACATGTATCAAGACACAGCCCTGAGGAGCTTGAAATCTAAACAGAGAAGACAAACTGAGGTGAGAACAGTAGTATTATCCCTGCTTTACAGCTGGGGAAACGGAGCCCCAGATGACTCACCTTAGGCAACCCCACACACCTGGGGTGCAGCCAGGAACTCACAGGAGCCCTGAGCACAGGGCACCCTTCCTCTTCAACATCAGCTGAGTTTCTAACCCCTGGTTCCTGCAAAAGTATCTCTCTGTAATTTGATTTGCAAGCTAGGCCTCCTAAATAACTTTTACTAACCATCCAGGATCTACAGGATCACCTTTCAGGGATGCCTTGGCTTTCAGAGCAAGAGCCAATCTTGAAGAAGAGCTGTGGTAAGGCTGCACAGCAACGCAGCGGTGGTGAAATTCTGCATGGAGGACAGCAGCAATGCTGTCAGGCTTTGGGAGGGATGTGTTTGACTTCTCTTGGCACAGGCTGAAGGTCAGAGGCAGTGAAACAGAAAAGGATGGACCTTTGCTCATGTTACCATCCTTGCATTTGACAATTTTCCTTCACTCCTGCCTGGTGTTTCTATCTGCAGGGCCACAAATCCCCCTGTAACAACATTTGTTTTCTTCTAATAATGTTCGTGATGGCTTTCTACCCAACACCAGTGTTGCCGAGATTTGCAAAATGACTGATGCCCAGGGCTACAATCCCTTACATTGTCACCCTGTTGCATTTATCTGTCAATCAATATTATCATGGTGCCAAATGCCAAAAAAGTTTACAGCAGGTGTGTTTTGGGGACAGTGTGTGAGATCACAGAGATTATTCAGCACAGCAACAGTCCCACTCATACACAGCAACAGTGCTCTTTGGTATTAGCTGCTCATGACATGTTGCATGATTCAGTTCCTGGCATCCGGGCTGTAAGAGATGGTTTCTCTGTTAGGACCAGATCAACCATGGCATCAACATTCCAGAGGTCTATTAGTTGATCTGGTTGCACCAGATCTGCAAGGACAATTTTATGGCCTGTTGCCACCCAAAGCTGGTCTCTGTCTCTCTTGGATCCCAACCCTGCTCCTCAGAGCTCGTTTTGTTGCAACAACCTGCGAGATGCGTGACGTGATCCAAAAGTGCCCAGCAGCAAAGACTAATGATGACATCACTGCTCACTGCTTAATGGGTGAAACCAATGCTGCTGAGCAGGAGGCAGCATATGACAGTGAGAATCAGAGGAAGAGATGATCAAGTCAAGCTTCAGTATAGGGTCACTAACAGCGCTGACATGAAAGTTTACCTTGGGCTTAAACTCTGAAGAGTTTGCCTTGCAATGACACACAAACCTTTTCTTCCTTCAAAATTAGAGGCCAGTGCTTGAACTCTGGTCCTCCAGTAACATAAAGTCTTTGATCAAGACCAGATCATGCTTCGTTAACGTGAAAGTTCACTCGAGTAGCTGCTGTCATTTCATTTTTCACAGGCAATGAGTTAAATTGCTTTCCCAGCCCGGGACTGGCACAGGCAGTTAGCAAAAGATGGTGCAAATAGCTAGATCCAATTAACTAAATCCAAGTTCTGTCACAACTTTGTCACCTCTGATCTTCCCCCCACAGGAATTGTTTTAAAACTTTTGTATAAATGTGTATTTATCTTTTTAAAAGTAGACTATCAAAATACCATGACAGCAGTTTACTGTCAAGACAGGAGGAAGACAGAAAGGGGACTGTTAGCACTGGAATATTCCCTGCCATTTGGATGGGAAAAATACATGGTAAGAGTGAGGATTTCAATGTAAACCTGGAGATTAAACTCAAATTTTAAAAGCTTTTCTTTCTTTTTCTTTTTTTTTTTTGGGGGGGGGGACACACAAGACAATGAAGTGACTCCAAGTGCAAAAAGAAAGCTGGTAGACCTAAAGCCTGAACACCATCTGCTTAGATCACACATTTCAGCACGGCATTACTCTTCTCTAATCATGCTCAAGCTCTAAAATCCAGAAGTTTGCCCAAGCCCAGGGAGAGATTTGGCCCCATGTGTGAGCTGGCAGGTACCAGGGTTTGCTCTTCAGATCTAGGCTTGGACTCAGATCTGTGCTGAGCCTCCGACAGCAAGAGCAGGGCTGGAATCACAGCTATTCCCGACAGTGACTCGTGCTAACAGTGTTTATGCTGTGAGGAGCTCTATTAACTGGCATAATAACTATAATTACATGGTGTAACTTCTCCTCGTTGCTTTCACCTCTAGGCTGAGATGGAAGCGTGAAGTTCTTGCAGCCCCAGAGGAACATGTTAGATGAAATTATGCAAGTGGAGCAAAGAAGCTGGAATCCAGCTGCAGCTAAAATCAGAGCCACCTGCCCCTGCTCAGAGAATAATAGAAAAAAAAATTAGAAATATTGGGGGAGGAGGAGTTTAACTTCTATTTCAGATATGGATGTTTTAAATCAAAACTCTTTCTTCACTCTAGACAAGTTTCCTCTAGAAAGAGTTAGAGATTTCAGGTGGAGCTGGAAAATAGTAGATGCATTATTTCACTGCAACTCCTTGCCTCAGTGTAAGTGGGAAAATGAGCCACCAGCTTGCTTAATAAGAGTAATAATAACCCAAAGTGTTTCCAGAATAAAGTTTGTATTTCCTCATTGGTAGCTGTTGACTTTGAGTGACTTTCATGGCAAACAAAGGTAACCCACCCCACCCAAAACAACCCCTACCTTTCTGTGGGCTCAGATAAGGAAAAACCCACATGGAGTTAAGTGCAGGGTGCCCTCTCAAAAAGCTGCTGGGTATTTATTTAATAGCTGTCCAGACTTTATAGTAGAGAGGAAGGGCACCATCAGCAAGGGTGGTCTCTGCCTGACAGGGTTTTCAAGGCAAGTTTAGCTGAGGGTTGCACAAGTTAGGGCTGTTCTCAAAGGTCCAGATCCCATATAACAATTAAAGGAAGATGATTGCAGAATGACCACAGCAGCCAGATTTTGGAAGCATCTGGCAAGCAAGGATTGCCTTACAGGTCAGAGCTAGTTTTTTCCAATTGTTGTGTTTGATCTTTATCCATACTGGAAATGTGGCAAGATACCTTGTGACAACTTTTATTGGGACTCAGTTGCTGCCTCTGTGATTACCATGGGCTGTTACTACCAAACTGTCTCTTGTTGCTTCATCTGGCTGGAAGATATTAGAATTTGTCCTCTGCTTCATCATACTTTGATCCCTTGTTTAGGAAAGAAATCTGTTTCCTTGCTTGAGTGCCTCGTTCTTGGCTAGGGATTGAACTGCAGGCTGATATTTCTGTTTGGCCCTTGAAGCCAGCTATTAACCACACTTCTCATCCTGCTGGTACCACCCAGGAGTGCATCAATAGAGCAATACAAATGGCACAGCATCATTATATGAGGAACAAAATATGTGGCAGGGCCCTGCTGTGGCTTAGAGGCTCTGAGAAGAATCTCTCAAAATATCTTAGACATCTGCCATGTGTAAAATCGCATGATTGTTCTTCAGATTCTTCTATGGATACATCAGCCTCTCCTCCACTTCTCTATTCGCCTCCCTCTGCTAACACGTGTTCTTACAAGCAGTGTGTGACACAAGGCCTCTTTTCTTCCACAGTTATTCTATTTATTCAGTACCTGAGGTATTATACTCTGGTTTGAGACACCCTAAATCACTCCCATAGTACACAGTTGGGATGACATGAAGGATTATGACTTCATGTGGGAATAAGGAAGAGCAGATGAAGGCTTAATAGACACAGATCCTGCTTTATGCCAATGCCATAACTAATTAGAAACAGGGGGAAGCAAGTAGATGGGAAATGTCTCAAACTTCTCTGAGAGTTTGTCATGGCACATGAATGAGTCTCTGGCATCATCACACCATCACTTCAATAGCTGGACAACTTTGTCCAGAGATCCAGTGATGAATGTTTTAGAACTGGGATATAAGCTCTGCGTGTCTTCAGTGCCACTCATTTCTCACCACATGCCTTCTCCGTCTCCCACAAGACCTGAGCAACCACGGGAAGTCGCAGGGATACATAATGACTGTTTCCATTGTATCCCAGGAGGATTACATTCCTATTGCCTTTTGGGGACAGTTTCCGTCAGCTTGGCAGAAAGGCACGCTGTAAATGGAAGAGCTCACACAGAAATAATGAGAACAGAAATAATGAGAACAGAAATAATGTTCTGGAGGCAGCACTGTTTGAGGAGGCACAAGATGCCTTATGGCCCCTACCACCCAAATTTAAAAAAGAAAATAATCCTACTCCAGGATGATGCAATTTGTCTCTTGAATTAGAGAAAACTACATAGACCATTGAGCCTCACAATTGTGTTGCTTCAGAAAGGAGCTACATTCAACCAGGAATTCTTTCTGCTCTTTAGCTTCCATATTTTTCTCCAAGAGGGCTACATTACTCCCTCCCACCCCCCTTGTCCAGGGCCTCTTGGTTCTGGACAACAGCATCCCCTATTCTGTTTTGGAGGATTCATAACCTTAGAGGTAAGGCCAGACCGACCAACCACCTCTGCTCCTCACATAGCTACAGCAGCATCATCTACTCACAGGGGGTTCTTCCTGAGGACAACTCAGAGAACTGGCAATGCCCAACTGAACCCCAAAAGGAGAAGGTGGAAGGAGAAAGGAAAAAATACCACTCTTACCTCCTGCTTACCTCCCTCTCAGGAAAGTTCTTGCAGTTCCTCAATCCAGCTGGCAACAGTGCAGTAAATAGCCATGTGCCCTGTGCACAGCCTCACTGCCATGGGCAAGCACAGGCTTGCTGAGAAGGGGAGCTGAACTCCTTCCCTTCTGCTCCATCACCATCATCTGATGATACACAAGCCCTTGTCTATCCAGCCCGTCCCTTTGAACCTGGTGGGCTGTCTACAGGAAAAAAAAAAATGACTTCTCCTCAGCATTTATGGGGTGCAAGGGTTTTTTTTTTTGTGCTCTGGCTCCCTGGATGGGCTACAGCTGTGGGGAGAAAAATCAGCTGTGAGCTATCAACAGCCAGTCTCACCTCCCAGGCACCACAAAGCTTTTATCCTTTAAGGGATGGTTGAGGGTGGGATGGTAGGTAGTAAGTGTTGCTTTTTTATACAGTGACCTTGCTGGCCATTTTGCTAGAAACACTAGAGCTGTAGGTCAGATGATTCCTTGTTACTTGTCCTTGTTTTGGGCAGAAGGAAACCTCTCTGGGGTGTCCTGGATATTTCTGAGTGCATGGTGGAGCCTTATGACACTTGGAATATCTGTGGTGGTCCTAAGATACAGCGTGAGGGGTAAGTAAATGAGTTTTTGCTTCTCTTGTTGAATGCTATTTATGAAGTGCTATCTTGTTTTGTTTGGTTTATCTCCCTGTTGTGACTCTGTCTGAGCTCCTGTATTGTTTGAACTGCTGTCTCTGTGTGAGGTGTTTCCTTGGGGTTTCAGATACCTTCTATGCTTCTGTAGAGAGCCCAGTCTTGGATATGGTCAGGGTGAGTTGCTGTTTCCCATGCCCAAAGCATTTTCAGATGGTTTCCATAAGGACTGATGGTTTCCCTTGGCTCTTGGATGGCTTTGAGGCTTGGGCAGCAGTTTTCCTTTGGCAGCTGGGCAGAAAGCAAACAGCAGAATGCAATGTAGACAGGAGGTCTGTGTGTACATCAGTGCATAAAGGTAATGCAAAGCTTAAACTGGCTTGTCTCTGAGATACCTGAATTGCATAGGTTTGGGCAGCTTCCTTACATATGGCAGCCTGCAGGTGACTACAATCCTCTAATAGATCATCCATAATTTAATAAAAGTTAGCTGGCTGTATTAATGTAAGGCAACACATTGGAAAAAGTCATTAATCATAGCAAGTCTCGATGGCTGCTCAGTCTGCACCTGCGAGGCTGGAGCCTTGGGAAATAGTATTTGAGCAATCTGCATGGCTTTGACAGAATGCCTGTAAGTTTTTCCCATTACATCATTACTGGGGCCAGCACAAAGGCTATCTGGGTTGCTCAAGGAAGTGTATTGTGGAAAACAATTCTGCTTTGATGACTGATCCAGGCATTTATTTAGGCAAAGCAGAAGCAGTTGCATTGGCTCATTTGATCTGTGCTGTTAATGGGAGACAACTCAGTGCATGCTTTTGTTATACTTGCTCTTGCTTGCATAAGTTCTTGAGATTTTTTGTCTATGAACAAAACTGTCTATCCCTTCACATGGCGTTCATGCCAGTGTCACAATCTTAATTATCACACAAATTTTCCAGATGGGATTTCTTCCAAAATCTGGCTCAGAAGAATTTGCCCAGGTTTAAGAAAGTCACTGAATATGGTACTGAAAAACTAGAGAAGTGTATGTGTATTACAAGAAAATAAAGCACAGGATGCAACGTGTGCAAGCATGGTGTGAAAATAAAGCAGCTACTTGATTTTCAATTGTGTGTGTGTTGCTTTTGCACTAGGAACATGTCAGAAGCCCCGTGTCCTTTTGCAGCAAAGATGTAAAAACGACTCGTTCCCTTAGAGGGAAGGAAATCTGTTACACCAATCACACTGGGGGTAGCACCTTGCAAACCATTTACTCATTTTTTAACATTCATTCTCTGTTAACATTTCTCATATCTTAGTGGCTGTTATTAAAGGCTTGATAAATGGTTTGAATGAAAAACTTGCAGAAATGGCCAATTCACCTCTTCGGTATCAGGCTTTGAATCTTTGTGTACCCTCTATCAATTAAATAAGATAAACTGTCCTTTTGAAAAAAACAAGTGGGGACTTTCAACAATGTAAAATCTGAAAATAAAAGGTGAAACTTGGTGGGGGAGGCTGACAAATGGGCATTATGTTCTTCTCAAGTCTATGAAACGTACTAAAACACGGTGTCATTGAAGGATTTTTCTGTGTCATAGCAGTTTTATCCTATTTTAAATCTTTTCTAAGGGTGAATGTTTGTCACCCTCAAAGCTGTGGGAGAGGAATAGGTTTCCAGCTGTACCTCATGTTTGAGAAAGGCCACAGTAATTAGCAGGGTATCACTGGTTGGAATTACAAGAACCTCAGTGAGAAAAAAATCTGCTCCACCCTCGGCTAAGGTGAAGTGACTGGCAATAAATCTTTCCTCCTAACCTGGTCTTTGAAAGACTCAGCAAGACTTGGCCATAAATGTTTCTTGCATAAAAGGTAGTTCGGATTGTCCAACTTGACACTCATTAGTCCACCAGCACCCCCAGGGCAGCTCTGATGGGAGTTGGCTCTGGTCCTTCTCTTCCTGCAACAGGTCAAACAAGCAGTGGGCACTAGAAGACTTTTCAGGGAGTTTCCAAAAACCAGGAGGGTAGGCCAGGGGCAGAGCTCCAGCCATGACTCTCTCAAATGTCTCTCCTAAAGCATTGCAAACTGTAATGGGGAGAACCATAAAACTGGTGTCCAGGCAGCTGGAACTCATGTCTTGTGGGATAATGGAGTGTGCAGATTTGCACTGTGGTGGATTTGATCCAAGCTGACTGTCAGCTTGCACAGATGCTGAAGGAGCCCGTGGGGGGAGTCCCCTCCACGGTGTCCTTCAGCAGAACAGTTTTTCCCATCCACTACCATTTGCTGCTGGATCATTTGTCTGCTTCATGGGCTCTGCTTATGGCTACAAATGGCACATCACCATCTCTTCCTAGTTGTTTTTTTTTTCCTTTTTGCAAGAGCTGTTTGTAACTAGCTTTAACATGACCTCAAAAGCCTGCTGCAGTGTGAAGCTGGAGGAAGGCAGAGCTGTGTGCGTGCCTGGTATCATCTGCATGCACCAGACCCTGCAGCTACTCATTCCTTCTTGTGCAGGCAGCTGAGAGCGTGACAATAGCATTTGGATATCATCCCATTTCCTCCCCCTTTAGACCTGAGTGTTGTCTTCCAGGTGTTACAGACGTTTTTGAAGTCAAAACACTTGCCAACTCCAATTAAACGTGTGGTTTGCAGACAAACTGGGAGCCGGCCGGAGTGGAAGCTGGCGGGAGAACAGCTCTGTACGTGTGCCGGGTTCCAGGACAGCTGGGTTTCCATAGGTTTTGTGGAAATACTCGTCAGGGTGGAGATGAGACATCAGTGATCTGCCCTTGGTGAGGAAGGTATAAATACTCAGCTGTACTGTGACTGCTGTGAAGGACTCCACAAGAGCAGGGACCTGCTTTGGTTAAGTAGGGTGAGCTCCCGTTAGAGATTAAAAATTGAAGAACTCAGATTTCATTTGTCCAGCTCATGGTCCAAACAGCACAGACTCAGTGCCACCTCTCTGGGTGTCCTGCCTGCAGGGGCACCAGTGGTTGTCTGCAGTGGGCTGGAAGTGGTCTGCTCATTATTTTTCTACAATGAGGGTGGTAAAACACTGGCACAGGTTGCCCAGAGAGGTGGTGGTTGCCCCATCCCTGGAAACACTCAAGGCCAGGTTGGATGGGGCTCTGAGCAACCTGATCTAGTTGAAGATGTGCCACGGAGTGGGAAAGAGTTTTCCCAAACTGGGAATATTTGAGAGACCTTTGAGCAACGTCTTTCAGATTGCATAGTGACCGAGTTCAAACACTTGGGTTCTGTTTGGGGACAAGGTAGGGGGTCATTTTGGTCCTTTTCCTGCTTGCAATGTAGGGAACACAGATGCACTTTGAACAGTAACATAAAAAAGGACCTTCAATTTTGGCACTCACTCGAAATGGGACACTTCACCTGGATTTAGAAAATGGATCAAAATCGCCTCAAAACTAAATGTTTCTTGCAAAAAAAAGTTCATTGCGACAATATTATTTTTTTTCTGTGGGAAAATACTGTGAGGAAACTGCTCATTAGTTCTAGCATTTGATACTATTGGAGAAGTCTTTTATAGCTTAAAAAAATATATTGCCCTTTTTTTTGTTGTTGTTCATTCACTCCGCCAGCCAAAGTGGAACCTGAGAGTAAAGTCAGATGCAAAACTGGGAGGACACAGTTTATTAGGTTCGGGGTGAGTTTCGCAGTGCATCTCGCTGCCTTGTTTTAGTGATCTTTCCAACCTGATTGGCAGCATTGCAAACGCAGCCATAGAAAACGTGTCCCTAGTGTTGCAATGGAGTTCCTCCCCGGCATCCCGGTTCAGCTCCGGGGGAATTCCAGCCCTCTTGCGGAAGTTACTTGCTGTTCTCTGCCTGAAGGCGCCACAGCCGGTTCCCAAAACGTCTGTGTGCCCTCGGCTTGTGTCATTCCCTTTCCGATGTTGCTTGCTGCACCCTGTCTGCCAGGCCTCACTTCCATTTACTGCCCCTGCTGTACCCATTAAAGCTCCACTCTGGTGCCTCTGAAAGCCCTAAAATGAGCCGTGTTATGGCAGAAGTGCTTGATTTCCGTTGTGAGCGTGAGGATAAAAGAGGATTGGGGAATAGTGCCAAATGACCCTTTAAAAAATACTTTCTACTGCAAATGTAGCATTTTGTAAGTCCCTTGTAGGAAGTGCTTCTTGTCCAGGCAACACTAGGGCTTTTTGGAGGGCAGAGCTGGGGAGGTGGAGACCTCTAGGAAGGTCTGTGTCTCTTTGATGGCTGGAGGTAAGCCCACATCCACCATTCTTCCCACCATCAAGACTTTTCCTTAGCCATTCCCTGTGTTGGTGATCATGTGGTGTCCCAGGTGGCCAGGCAGCATCTGAGTTTTCAAAATCAGTTGCTTTGAGTGGCCCCCAACCTCTCATCCTGTGAGCAAGAGCCGTGCCCTGCTGTTTGCCCACCACCCGAGGAAGGACGCACAGGTCTCAGTGGGTGATACTTGTGCCTGCTGGAAGCATCTCTCCTCCTGCAGCCTTCTTCCTGACTGTGTTTCTGTTTTTCCTCTTGACTGTTTTGCCAACCTCCACCTCCCCCCACCTCCATCTGGTTTCTATCTGGACTAAACAGATGTTTTTCCACTTCTTAAATGTCCTGTACGCTCACCTCACCGATGTCTAACAGGGATTGTTCATTCTTCTTTCCCCAGGTGTAAAACTTGAAAAACTGGAGGGGCTGGGGAAGAAACAGCTTCTCTTAATACTTTGGTGTGCATTTAGTGTTGGTGGAGGGATGAGGTAAACCTTTCCAACTATTCACCTTGCAGCCTAGAACCCTGTTACTCCTTCTAGGTCCCCTTTCCACTGCCAGTGTATACAGAAGATCAAACCTGTGATTTATGCCAGGGCAGTGTGTATAATATTCTCACTTTCATGTTGTAAATGTTTAACAAATCCACAAGGTATCAAAAGATCTTGTGGAGGAGATTTGCTAAGAAGGCTTGTGGATAAACCTTTTGCACTTGGCTGGAAAACAGACATATACAGTTTATTGCTTCCCCCTGCTGCAGAGTGACAATAGGTTAATTGCAGACTTTTCCTTAAAATAAAAGTTCCTTGCTTGGCAGTTCAATCAAGTGGTATCTGTCATGTGGAGGTCTCATGAAGGATTTATTCCCATTTTAAGTAATGTTTAGGAGGTGAACGCTCCATATGGAATATATTAGACTGCAGCAAGGTTTGCTGGCATGCTCGTGGGACTGGGGAAGGTATGTGTCCTGTGGGCACTGGGGTTCATTGGAGGGAATCTTCTGCAGTTCAGCAGGGATCTGGTTTCCCCTTGCCCTCTTTCTCTCCTTTTCCCCTTACCTGGCTCTGAAGGTCTTTGAGGGAGGGTTTTCCCAGCCTCTCCGTGGAGAGATCTGGAGCATCACAGCAGAGGGGCCCCTGCCCATTTCCAGGTGCCTGGCAGGAGAAGGATCCCAGGTCCCTGTCCATGGAAGCAGGAAGCCACTGGCTCTCCCAATGACTATGGGGCAGAAATCCCACTGCAGATCCCAGCTCAGGTCCTTGGGGCAGTGTTGGTACAGCAGCCAACAGTCCTTGCAGGGCTTTCTGGGGTTGCAGAGATGGTTTGAGCTGCTTTGAGCCCCAGGGGTGGTGGCAGCCGCAGTCAGTGTCTCTTTCTGGCCGTGACGGTGCTCAGGTCCTGGGCAGGGGAGACTGAGGATGGGGCTGAGGTGAAGAACCACTTTTTTCCCTGGAAAAAAACAGCTGCCTTCTGTGATGGGAAATGAATGGCCAAGTGAAATAATGTTATTTGGAGGCTGCTTTCTTCTTGGCTTTTGTAGTTATTTTTTAGTTGGCTGGACTCTTTCTCCAGTAAAAACAGCAACCAGAGATGGGATAAGTGACCAAAATCCTTGCAGGGCAAGTGCCTGCCAGGTGTCACAGCTCTCTGCCACCTCAGGAGGTGGGTGCTGGCCCCTGGCCACCCTGGGCTCTGGGTCAGCCTCTCCTGCTTTGCTGTAGGTTATGGAAACTGTCCTCCTTGGAGACCATATCTGCAAGCACTGGCATTTTCCACACTGCCTGCCAAGGGGGGGCTGTGCAGTGTGGATTAGCAAGTGAATGTGAGCACAGCCTGCTCTCGTGGGGAATTTGACTTTTGTCAGGCATCAGCTGCTGGGACCAGCGTACCCATGTTATTGCTCTGTAGGTGCCTGGCTGCAAAGGGCTCCTTCAAAGGGCTCCTTGCTGTGCCACAGATGATCTGGGAGAGGTCCCCATGGTGTGCTTGGGTGCTGGTGAGGAGCAGCAGGGAGAGGGAGTTGCTTTTGCTGTGAGTTTGCTCTCCACGGTCAGAGAGATGTGCCTGCTCCAAGGAGGTGTGAGCACAGTGCTACACTTTGAGGGGCTGAGAGACATAAAACAATGGATTGCACAGAGTAAAAAAACAACCAGCCCAAAAGCAACAACCTGAACAACTTGAGGCCCTTTTAATGTAGATTTACCTGTTATACACCTGTAGTTCTGCAGCACTATGCACCTCAGCACTGCCTCATCATACTATGTCTGGTCATGAAGTCTGCAGGTTCTCTGCTCCCTGGGACTGTGGGCACTGGGGCACATTCCCTGAAATTGCTGCCACTTCCAGAAAGAGCAAACATATCCCCATGTGCTGCAGAGGAAGCCCCTAAAGTGGTGGCAGAGGGAGAAGAGGCAAAAATTGGGTTTCAGTTGCTTTTGTGAAAGTGTGTTATGAAAGTATGTTGTAATGACAGAGAAAACCCATCCTCTTTGTTAGGGCAGCTCAGCATCACACCCATGTAAGGCCTTTTTGGAGATGGGACCCTTCTCTGGGTGGAGCTGGTGTCCCTCCACAGTGATGCTGTTGCCACGTGACACCAGCACTGTCGATAGCAGAAAACAAGTTTAGTTTTTCACAGAATGTATTTCCCTAAACATTCTGACCTTGAAGATTCCATCCAGAGCTTTGGTATTTCATGTTCCCCAACCCAGTGAAAGCTGAAACTCAGTGCAGCATGAAGGGGGTGCAGCAGGCGCGTTACTAATGGGATGTGGAAGTGCCATATGGTCCTGAAAAATCACTGTCAGTGAGACAACGTTGAGGAGCCCCCCTTCAGAGAGGCAGGGGGGAGAGGCAATTAATCATCCTCACCTCCTAATAAGCATGTGAGCTCTCATACCAATCAGTGCTCTCATCAGAGGAGCAAAAACTTCAAAGCCTGCAGTGTCCTGTAGCCCTGCAGATGCACAGGGCATTGCTGAGCTGAGGCTGCATCCCACTGGGGTACAGTGTGTGAATCTGAAAGCACCGAGAACTGGTGACAAATGTGACAGGGGTGGCTGTAAATGCTGCCTTCAGACAGGGATATTGTGTTTTACAGGGCTTCACCTGGCTTGTGCAGCTCGCAGCATTCCCGACTCATCCCAACTCTTCTCTCTGTGACTGGGGGAAGCGTGCTCCCAGGGGTGTCCAGCTGGAGAGCCTCCATTTATCCTTAAAAGTGAGGAGTCCACAAAGCAAAGAGGATTTAACTTCCTAGAGCACTTGAATGCATTGGTCTCACAGGGCCTGAGTCTCCCTCAGATCAGCCATGTGAGTGCAACACTTAATAAACACATCCCTGAAGCCACCAGCTGACTTCCCACCACTGGAAAATCAGCAGCTCCTTGTTTTATCTTTAAGCTCTGGCTGGATGAAGCTGAAAGTGGTATTGGGTGAAAAAACTGTTTATTCAGGCTTTTCTTACTTTAACAGGCTTCCCTTTGTCTCAAGCACCTCTATTTCACATTTCCCTCCGTGTCGGGATCTGCAGTACCATCCTCTGGCCACAGACAGGCTCGTTCAGCCCTTTCCACTGTTTTAATTGCAAACTTGGTGTTAGGCTGGAAAAGTCGTGAGCAAATCGTGTTTCAGCTCATCCTTACTTCCATTGTTTGTGGATAAAATAATACTTCCAAACCTCATAGCACTTCATAAATATCACTGCCTGTGTGGAGAGCAGTAGGCGCTTTCCAGAGCCCTGTTTGCCAGGCCACGGAGATTTTGAATATTTATTGGGAAGCTGAGCTGGATTTGTCCTTGCCCACAGTGCTGGCAGTGGCTGTTTGCTGGGGAGCAGGGGTCAGGGCAGTGGCTTGCTTGGGGCAGGCCTGAGACTTCCAGAGGAGTTTATGCATCCAAGTCCATTATCTCTGGAGCAGAGGAATTTGTCCCTTGCTGGTAGCAGAGGAGGCAGGCAGTGGGTGCACACAGGGTGCACTCCTGTGTGAGTGCAGCTGCGTGAGGAATGGTGGGCACTGGGAAGAGGGTGCTGGAGGAATAAGCACTTTGAGTGCCTCAGGAAGTTTTTTCTCTGATTTCCACTAAGACTACATCTCCAAGAAGGACCTTGAGAGCAGCTTCCAGTTTGTCCTCCTGTCCATGCCAACCACGGCGACGGGCTCAGCCCGGCACCGGCACTGCTACTGCGGGAGCCGCAGTGCTTCATGTGGGGTATCCAGAATAAAGGGAGTCAAACCAAGCTGTCCTTGGCTCATGTTTAGCTCTGGTTAAGCAAACAGGCTTTGCAAATTCTGTGGTCTGAACAAGCTTCCACTTGTATTTCCACATGCGGCATCGTCCCGAGCTGTAACATAAAGCAGATCCCACAGAGGCCTGTGTGTGGGAAGACCTCTGCCCAGGCAGGGATCAGCCACCCGTGTCCTCCTCCTGGCAGTGGTGTCTGGGCACAAAGTGCCTTTGCAGCATAGAGTGGAGAGAGCTGGAGGCGAACGTGTGTGGCATGTTGCTTAACCATAAAAACCAATACCCAGCCTGGGGTATGGCTTTTGCTGGGATTTTTTCAGAAGTCAGAGCCTGAAAATTTCTGTTTGTGCATGTTATTCTCCCTCTAGTCCACCATCAGCCCAAAAGACAATTTCCTTTTCCTACAAACCCTGCCTCTGTCCTGTGCCCAGGCAGGCAGCACTGTTCTTCCAGCAGCACCACAAAATCGTTGGTTTTGGTTTTCTATAACCACCCTGGTGTATCTGTGGGGGAAAAACATCCATGTGATGAGCCCAGTCATGTTGTCAGTCACAGGGAAGGCCCAGGAGCAGCCAAGCTGGAAGCAACTGATGCTCTGAATGGGCTTTGGAGACCTCCCGCTCTCTGTGGGAAGTGACACACGGGACTTGGCTGAGCTCGCAGGGTTCCACTTGGGATTGAGCAGCAGCATTACATATCCAGTAATCTCTGGCAATTCACTGTATCCTAAAAATATAGTTTCATTAAAGCTTCTTTCTGAAGCAGCTCTGGTGTCCCAGTGAGGGGAGGTAGGCCACTGAACCAGCTGTGGGTTTTTTTGCTAGTTTTCTGTACTGGAGTTTTAAAACTCTGCTACTCAGTTTGCCAACCGCTGTTCTTTCTGATGCTACCCAGTTGTTTTGCATGGCCTTGAAGTGGTTTCCCAGCTATTTGAACTCCCTAAATGACAATGCTTCATTATTGTCTGATGGAGAAGTGGATTCTTCTGTTTATATGTAAAGATTCCCCTCCTTCCCCCCTACCTCCCTCAACATATGCAAAGGCACTGCAGAAACTGGAACCAGATAAAAAGAAGAAAACAGGCTTTTAAAGCAAGTTCTGAAGTGTAAAGATGTGAAGGCCACTTAGAAATCATTGCCTTGCTCTTTCTCCCACACTGTGATTCATTTGGTCCAATCCATCATTGATTCAACATGCTCATGGGCCAGAGCCTTCAAAGACAACTGTGCATCTGCTTTAGCCATTCATCAGGGAGGAGCACAAAGGAGAAGGGCAAAGGAAAATGTATTGCCAGCTCCCTTTGGTGCTGTTTAATGGGTGTGAAAGAAGGACAGTGGAGAAGCTGGGTTAATGAAAGCCAGGACGACTGAGGAAGTGCCCCCCGGGACATATATTTTTCAGCCCAGGTATGGACCTTGCTAAATTTGATTCTGCAGAGGAACTTCAAAAGCTGAGCAAGAGAGCCAAAATGAGGTCAGCATGCAAAAGAGTAATCCAGTGCAGGTGGATGCTGTCCCACAGATGTGGCCCCCGGCCCCATGTGGACACCAAGTGCAGAGGGGCTGTGGACTGTGCAGCTCCACTGTGTCTCTCATTTCCCTGATAAGCAACAAAATACCTTCAGGGAGATGATGCTTTGCTGCTCCAGAGAACTCCCATTGTCTGATCCCTTAGATCTTTAGGGGATCATTCAGCTGCAGCACTGCTTGCAAATCACTTAGCTTGCACAGCTGCTGCAAGGAGAGTCCCTGCAGCACAGTCCTGCTCGCTGGACCAGGCCCAGCTGTGCTGACTCAGAGGTTGAGCTGTGTGCTCGTAGCCCTGGTGCAGGACCTGAGGGTACCTGAGGGATACCTGAGCTCACTGGCTCCCTGCTAGCACAGGCATCAGGTCTGTGCTCTGCTCTGTGGGGGACAGGTACGACTGAACAACCTGCCGGGCAGCAGCACCTCCTCTGACCAACCCAACGAGGCAGCAAACCCGAATTCATGGTGGGCTCCAGGGAAAGTGTCTTGTCTTAACACAAGTTGGACAATATTTTGTTGAGGTTGTTGGGCTGGTTC
>JAWWLV010000024.1:5813261-5843322 GCA_035041135.1 Platyrinchus mystaceus | reverse complement strand
TCATGGTGGGCTCCAGGGAAAGTGTCTTGTCTTAACACAAGTTGGACAATATTTTGTTGAGGTTGTTGGGCTGGTTCCTCATATCATCTGTGACCCTCCTGACTTGTCTGATGATTAAGTGAGGGATGGTTTACCTCATGTGTTTCTATTTATTTTCTTGCCTTCTCACATTGTTTCTCCTGGCCCTTCTTTGCCCCTTGTGGTCCTCCCTCATTCTCTGTCCCTCCCTCTCATGCACCTTTCCCCATGGACAAGAAGGCAAGACATGGATGCTTTTTTAGGAACAGATTTGACACTTTTTTTGTTCACCTTAAAAAACTGAGGATGTTGGAGGGAAAATATTCTTTTTGGAGTTTTCTAAGTCTATAGGAAAAAATAAAAGGAAAAGTAAGACCATAAACTGGAGAGTGTCACGTCATCTGCCTTCACAGTCTCATGACTCTCCAAACAGCCATGTTCAAACAATGCCAGTGGAAAATACCAAGTAGGACAATAGGAGAAGAGACATTGTCTCCACTTTCCACTTTTACTCTTGTCCAAGCAGTCACACCTGTGCAGGTGGGAGGGTGAATTCACAGAAGACCTGAGTTGTCATTGTGCAACATCTCCTTTCCCACAGGGCATTAGATATGACTCTGCTCTGCTTGGCAATGACAGGAGTTAATATTGGCAGGGTATATTTTTATTTTTTGGGGGGGCATTCTTGAAGCTCACTCCAAATTCCTGGGCCAGCCAACCCTCTGTTAACAGAGAGGGGATTATTTGTCCTTCTTTACTGTGAGTTTATCTTGGTGGAGGAAGATTTGCACAGAGGCAGAAGGACACTCTGTATGATACCAAGGGGAATATTCTTGGGCAACTTACTGGCTGGTATGGAGCAGCAAGTGATAGAACATGTCTTGCAGTTACTTATCTCACTTTTGGGGGAGGTTGAGGCCTCCTGTGTTCTCACGTGATCTTATTTATCACTGATATTAAGTTCTTTTCAATCAAAGATACTTTGCCTGAAGTTTTGTGAAGACTCTTCCAAGTCGTTGAGCAACAATTTGTTCTCGGAATAAACCAATTTGCAGCTGGGGCCTGAAATGCTTTGAAGAAGATGAGTTTATACTTGCAGGCATTCTGCTTTGTGCTTATCTTGATTTGGCCTTGCAGATCTTAGTCCAGATTTATAGCTGAGTGCAGTCTTCAGCTTTAGCATGGGGAGGGAAAGCACTGTGCTTCCCAACAACATGTGAATGGGTGAGCTCTTCTCCAAAATCCTTCTCCTATGAACTAAATAGAGCTCCTGGACTTATGTAATGTGTGGGCCAATGTGTGCTCATTTCTGGCCTTTCCATACTGCAGGATATAGGTGGAAGCTACTATGAGTTATTAATCTTTGTGCTTCAGTTCTGCAAAATGGGAGAGTTTGAAGTTACAACCTCTGTTGGACAAGGTTGAAAACTTTGGACAAGAAACCTGTAGAAGTTCTGTGAGGGTTTTTATTCTTTTTAGTGCGTCTGTCACAAAAGCCCTGCTATACTTATATTTATGTTGTTTGTCTTTCAGGCCAACTATATAGGCTTTCTTTTTTTCAATCTGTATGCTGCAGGTTGGGATTTGCTTTTCCTGGCTGTCTCCCTTTCAGCTCCCTTATTAATACCCTTGCTTTAGCTTTTTGCTCCTGAATTCCCTTGAGTCCATTTTTGAGCTTTAAAACTAAGAACTGGGAGATCTCTGCTCATTAGCTTGAAGCTCAAATCAAATACAGAAACCCTTCTCCACAAGTTCATCATTGTTACAAAAATGCTGTAAATCATTCATACGAGTTTTGAGTTTTCTAATGAAGAAAGCAAGACAATGTACGCTGCTAAATGAGTGTACTCATGTTAAAAGGCTCTTGATGGGAATCTGGGGCAGTGAAGTCACATAGCCCTAGTCTGGGTGCGGTCAAAATTGTGAACAGACATCGGGTTTAGATAAAACAGAGTTCCAGCATTAGTGTGCTTTTACTGAAAGTTAGTAGCATGGATGTTGACCTTATGTTTGGCAAAAGTAGACTACCCAAAACATGGATGCAAGGCAGATGGGGAATGCGATTTAATTAAAAAAGAAAATATTATGATATTCTGAGAACAAAGTGGTAAAATCTTCTGGCTGCGCAGGAATTTCTTTTGAGAAATGGAAGGCACTGAAAGGCTGGGCCAGGAGAGGACGGGATCTGAAATGTCCTTCTGCAGTGGGGAGGAAGAAGGACAATCCCGGGGTATCTGGCCGACAGCAGGGTTATCACTTTCCCTCTGGAACAGGGATGGCTGGAGAGCTTCCAAGCACATTTTTCCATAGGAGGGTGCCAGCTTTGCTGGAGCCTGGGTGCTTCTCAGAAGAGGGTTTGATCCCAGAGCGATAGCGGCGGTGGCTCCCCCCGACCCCCCTGTGCTGCCCACCTGTGCCTGCCCCGGGGCTCCCCCCGAGCCCCCGGGTGCTGTGCCAGGAGCCCTGCACCGAGGAAACCTTCCGGGCACCAGGTGATGCAATGGGGAGGTGGGAGCCGAGCTCAGTAAACAAGAAAGGCCTTCACCCATCTGCGTTCCCATGCGTCTGGATTTCCCTCCATCCCGCAGGGATGTTTAGTGAAGACTCGGAGCCTGGGATTGCTGCCTCCCAAATCCTCCTCTCCTGGTGAGGAGTGAAGCCCTTTGAAGTGCTGCTGCGGGAAGGCAGGTTTTCGGGACCAGGGAAGCCCCGCGGGAAGGAGGACAGCTGTGGAGTCCTCTCCCGGTGGGAACAACGTGACCCCGGATTCCTTCCGGGTGGGATAGGGCACCAGAAACCTCAGCCTGCTCCCCTGAGATCTTGCAATTCGCTGCCGTACGTCCTCTCCTACCGGCCTTCACCCTGCCCAGGGATGAGCCTGCAGCTGCTCCCCGGCCCCACACGAGCAGGGGGGCCGTCGGACGGGTCTGTGTGGGGCAGCTGCGGCCCACGCCGGGCAAATAAACAAACAGGGGCTTTCCCGAGGGAGGGATCGCAGCTGCGGGGTCTCTCTCCGCCGCGGATCCTCGCTACCCACGATTGATGCCTCTCTGGGGACTCGAGCAGATTGCTGAGTGGGCAGGAGTTCTGGAAACCAGGCAATTTAAGGGGCTTTTGTGCGGATTTGAGAGCTTCCAGATAGACACCTGCTTCTGAAAATACACACCAAGGGCACCAGAGGGTGAAGGATGTGGGAAAGTATCTGTGAGGTTGAGTAGGTTTGAGGCTGCTGGGGTAGGGTTGGGTGCCTGAGTCACAGGGAGCCAAGGAGGGGACAGTCCTGCATGCAGGTACAAGGGTGACCTTGCTCAGCAGAGGGATTCTCTGGTGGGCGATGGAGCGATGCCTCAGCTCAGGGAGGACCTCCCTTTCCATGGGGCTGCTCAGGTAAAGCCGTCAGCCCTGCTCACAGCATCAGCCTCCAGGCAGCAGGGTGGCTTTGTCATAGGCTCAGCCTTCCAGGGAAAGATCCCCTAACCTCTGGAGACTTGTTAATCATCATCCACCTCCTGAATGACCTCTGAGAGCTGCAAAGAAGGCAGTACAGCCTACAACCCTGATCCTCCAATCCATCATCCGGTCCTCTCCCTGTGCAAAACCTGCAAGCTGCCTGCCTGCCCTGGCTCTGGGGGTCTGTGGGGACCACGGGAAGCAGGTCTGGCTGCAGCTTCCAGGCCTTCATTTGTAAATAAGCACCTAGCTGCTATGGTAATGCTTATTTAATTTAGGCTAAGTATTTCTACAGCTGTTCTGGGGGAACCATGCTGCTTTGTGCTAAATGTTAATTCTTGGCTGCTCACAGCTGCAGAAGTGTATTGGCCAGGCATAGTCCTAAGGACAGGTTCTGCTGCCTGGTACAGCACAGCCGTGTGGGCTGTCCCTGCTTTGGGGTTCATGGAAAATGGTGGTTGCTCCCCCACGCAGCTCACACAAGACACTGACCGGTCCTGATCTCTGCTAGTTGTACGTGACCTAAGACATTTTATAAGAAAAAGGATGCTGATCCACTTCTCAGATATAGCTGTCTTTTCCTACCCTCTGCTCAGTCACACTGTTTCAGAAAGCACACTGGGTGTTCCTGCCTTGATTATACAGCATTAAATCTCCACTTGCTTCTTATCTGGGCTTTGAGTGACCAGGATGGGTCACGGTGCAGAAGCCAAGGGGACAGACACTGAGCACAGGGCAGAGGCACCTCTGAGCCCAGGGGTTACAGGCTGTTGGTGGATGCAGGTGGGTGGCAGGGAACTGCCGGGGGTGGTCCTTGCCTTGGGGCAACCATCAGAGCAGAGCTACTCCAAAGCTGGGCATGGCAGTCCTGCACAGTCCACCTTGTGCTCCATCGCTGCCAGTTCCTCTTCCTTAGAGGAGCGGGGACACTCTGACCATCCACAAAGACCCCATAGATCCCCTTACCCCTCTCTGCAGTGCACTATAGTCATATTAGTCTCTGCACAGCTGAAACCTTTCCTAGCCATGGGATTGATAAGACTCCAAGGCTGAAATGCTGCCAAACCATCCTGCTGCAGCAGGTGGGCCCCGCTGGCGGGGAGGAGCTGCAACGAGTGCTCACAGCTCCCAGTGCTGGCTCCTCTGGTGCTGTGAGCAGCTGGGAAGCTGCTGCTGTTGGCCAAGTGTGATAAAAGTCTCCCACCAGCTTCCCCTGGGCTGGGGAGGATTGGAAAGCCCAGCTTAGCTTGAATTGGGGATGCAGGCTCTCTCCACAAAAAAGCAGGTTTTAGGGCATGATGGGCTGAAGTAAATTTTTTGTTGAGGATTTCAGGGCACCCCTTGGGGAGCAGCAGGGTGTGTGGTGGTGCATTCCCCCCATCCCACCCCACCTCTCCCCCCCACAGGCTGCACTATTTTTTGAGTGACTTCAAAACCCTCATCTCACAACAGGGTGCTCTGCAGCAGAAAGCCTGGCCATGGGCTCAAGCTTGACATGGACCCAGGGTCACGTCAGGGGGCACAGAAATTTGTGCCAGGTGAGACGACAATGGGGCCAAGTGTACTATGGGCTCCAGGTCGTGCTGGGTCCAACCACGCTGCGGATCCAGCAGGTCCACGGCATGGTTGGACACACCCTCATCTCAGGTCCTATGGCGTGCCTGGACCCAGCATCATCTCAGGAGATGCATAGTTTGGTCCTCAAGCTTTGTGCCCCCTGAGATGATGCTGGGTCTGTGTCATGCTAAAATAAGCCCCACTCTGACAGGAGCCTTTGCGTGAGCTGCCACGCAGCGTGTTTATACCCTGTGTTTGTCTCTGACTTTTAAACACAGCAGTGAGGAGTAAACGCAGCGAGCCCGACCCAGGCTTTGTTATGACATTTTGTTGCAGGCAGGAGGCAAGCTCCGGCTCCAATAACAAACACCCAGTGTTATGACACTTTTACCTTTCCAACTATTTATGTAAGCACAAATATTTTATTTTAAGGTTTGAGACTCACCGTTAACATAAAGCAGTCTCATTCCTTTCAATGCAGCCTGGTTTTCACTCGGGGAGCTGTTGTTTAATGAAAAGGTTAATTGTATTTTATAGGGCTGTACCACCTGCCTACCAGTTTCTGGCCTGGAAGGAGGTGAGGTGCGGCTCCTGGTGCTCTTGCCAAGTTATGGGCCATGAATACAGGCAGTTCCTAGGAAGAAAACAAAACGCGTGACAAAAAGTGGCTCAGAAACCAAGGGGTTTTGTGGCACAAATCCATTCGGATGCTACAGAATTAATTTCATGTGAAATGATTTCCAACGAAGCTACCCCATGACAACACCCA
Source organism: Platyrinchus mystaceus (assembly GCA_035041135.1). Taxonomy (NCBI): domain Eukaryota; kingdom Metazoa; phylum Chordata; class Aves; order Passeriformes; family Tyrannidae; genus Platyrinchus; species Platyrinchus mystaceus. The sequence goes on along the minus strand of JAWWLV010000024.1, from coordinate 5,837,528 downwards.
GTGCAGTGGAAGATGAGAAGGGAGTTTCATGGAACGTGGACTGTTTTCCGCTGAGCAGTAAACACGCTCAGCCTTTCCCTTCCATGGCTGCACCATGTTAAAGAAATCCTACAAGTACTTTCCCCTCCTGAGATTGAATTAATTAACTTGAAATTTCTTAACAGCCCATAATGAGTGGGGAGAGCAGGAGGAACTGAAAGTTTAATCTTGACTTGTCAGCAAATTCCTCCTCCAGCAGCTGAAGGAGCAGCAGCCTTGCACTTGCATAATGCCCTGGTGTGGCCGCCGGACTGTTTTGATTAAATGGATTCTGGGGGTTTAGGAAAACTACAAATTTTATAGCTATGGTGTTCTCTGAAAAAGTGATGTAAAACATCATAAAGCTGCCAAACCACCACTGTGGTGCAGGGATCCATGCTGGCCTTCTCTGCAGCAGGGACTGTCAGCCCCAGAAAATGCTGTTAGGAAAATAATTGAGATGGAATTGGCGGAAGGGCGTGAGGGAAGGTTTGTGCCTTGCAAACTTTTGTTCCTTCTTTCTGAACATTTAATGCCTTTCGATCCGTGCCACTTAAAAGCCACATCTGAATTTGCCCTGGTTGGATTAGACAAGGTGAGCCAAGTGTTTCTCTGCAGCATCGCTCACAACAGCAGTAATGGCATCATAGCCGAACTTCCCATCTTCCTTTCCAAGAGGTTTAACACCAGCCCTGTACTGTGGTACTTTTTCTCCCCTCAGATTGCACTGAAGATGGATCCAGGGGAAAGCTACTATCTAAGCAGTGTGGTTTCAGGGCAACTCTTTGAAAGAAGGTTCTATTGACCCAAAATCTCATGTGGGGAGACATCCTCTGCCCCATATTTAACCTTTGTTGCCTCCTGGTTGCCCCAAGCAGTTGTACCCAGCCCCAGCTGCCCCCGAAGGGTGGACTAGTGCCTGGATCAGGGTGGCAGATGCACGCCATGGTTCCCAGGTCACTCTCTGTCCCCTCAAACCTAATTCAGTTGGCAGACCTGGCTTTGTTTGTTTGCTCAGGAGTGGGAAGATGACCTGGTGCCCTGCAGTAGCAACAGGCTGGAATATATAGTCATGATAGTGTCTGGCTGTAGGTTTTTGTCAGCTCCCCGGTTGCAAAACCTCACAGGGTTTGCTTGGGCTGGATGGAGGTGCTGGGAATGGTGTTCCTTCCACTGTGAGCTGTGGTCTGTCTCCGAGCTTTTAGGGAATGCTCCCTCTTTTGGCAAATTCTGATATATTTTCCTATGGATTGCAGAGATGAAATGCAGTTCAGGGTTCCTTGGGGATGTGAAAAACTTAATTCCTGAAATCAAATCAATTGCATTAAAATTACAGCTAAAATTACAGCCACTCTTTCTTACAACCACTGCCAGATGGGTGTGTTGTGTACAACCGATGATTTTAATGGCCAAGACCTGAGCATTTCAACATCCCAGGCCCTGAAGAAGAGTCAAATTCAGAGCAGAAGGGGAGAAAATTGAGCCCTGTTCTCTGCCAAGAGGCAGCAGGGAGGACAGGCACACACAGAAACAATGCTCTGGTCAGCACCACCACTGAACCATTTGTTTCACTCTTTCTTTCTTCTTCTTTTATTCTTCTTTTATTTTATTCCTTTTCCATTTCATTGGATTGAGGCATTGGGGCAAAGTATTTAGTGGTGGCAGGTCATCTGGCATGGACCCAGGGGTATGTTCTCTCCAGCTGGAAGCTCAGCCATGGTCCCAAGAATGCCCTTGGACCCAGCACCATCTCAGGTCCGTGGCACACTTGGACCCAGCCCTGAGATGGTGCTGGGTCCAAGCACGTTGCAGATCCAGCATCATCTCAGGTGGGGACAGGATTCGTGTGAGGCAAAAATTGTGCTCTAAATGAAGCTGGTGGAAAAAAATTTAGAATCAAAATACTGTTAAATTCCTCTCATGTATAAATGTAAGTTCTCTAAACTTGAAGGTTTAATTGATATTTTTTCTTCAAATAATGGACTAATGTTGAGTAATTTAAGCCATTTTACAGCAAAGGCAATTGAATAATTGCTAATGGCTTTCAGCTGAATGTATTTAAAGTCAGGTCACGAATCTGAGCTGATTTAAAGACGAAGGGTCATTATTTTCTCTTGAAAAATAATTAGATAACAATGGTAATTAGAAGATGGGATTCAAAGGAAAGTTGGGATATAAGACTTGGAAGAGTAAGAGGATAAGAACTGACCTGCTGAAGAAAAATTGTGATGAACTGTGATGAATTGTGATGAATTGTCCTGTGGAGTGATCAAGGGGAGAAAAAAAAGAAAACAGAGACCTCGATATTAGAAACTTGAATTATGTTAATGTGCTTTAGACAGGGAAAACAGAAGGGTTTTTTTAGCCTGGTGTCACAATACGGAGATCAGGCTGGTGCAAGATTTTCTGGCTGCACCTTCCATCCATTCACAGTCTGGAAAATTATGTGGATGTGGAATGATGGGTGCTTTGGCTGGAAGATCCTGTGGGGACATTGTGACATGCAGAGCAGTGCAGACTGGCAGGGGAGCACTAGGGGTGGTGACAGGGTGAAGGTTGAAAATAACTCCAAGCTCAGGAGAAATACATGCCCCTGAATATTTGTGTGTGTGTTATCAGAGCAAATAAACCTCATGCTTTTCTAAAGAACAATTTATTGATACTTCAGACAAGCTGGGACTCCTGCCCCAAGTTGCTGTAGGGGCAAGTCATTGTTGTATGTGTTTGTTTTCCCACTGCTGGCTCAGGAATTTGTTGGCTTTGGGAGCTGGCAGGTGTCTGTCCTCACGTTGCTGCACGACTGCACGTGTGTCACTGAAGCAGCATTAAACTGTGTCACTGAGCACTGCCTCGCCTGCTGCCTGTCCTTGCCTTTGCCATGGGGCTCATCCTGCTGCTGGGGAAGGCATTAAAGCTTTGCAACAGGTAGATCCATGCATGTCATCTCTAAAACTGCTCTAAATAATAATTCCAAGATGCAACACGTGCCCAGTCTGGGGCCTGAGTGATAATTCAGGATATTCATACCCATCTCAGTTGCAAATGCCTCCTGAAGCCAATGGGGGCTTCAGGGTCAGTGACACCTCAAAGTAGTGGCCTCCATGTCCCAGTGATGAGGCTGCATGAAGCTGTGCCTTTTGCTGTCCTCAGGACTGGTCTTGCTCTGGTAGTTCCAGTCATGGAAGAAGGAATAGAGGAATTCCTTGTCAGCTTTCTTCAAATAGAAAGTAGATTCCTCGGTCTCCTCCTATTTTGTTTCCTTTTAAGGTAACTTGTTCTGGCTCTTCAGAGGAGAACTTATTTCTTGCCTCACTGTTTGCTCAGCTTCTCCAAACCCTTCCCTGCCCTGTGTCCTCCAGGATGGAGTATCCTGTAGCTGAGTGCCACACCCCTGCTTGTATCCGTACTGCTCTCCATGATGGAATTTCACTGCAGTGTGTTGTTCACAGCTGAGCTCTCCCCTGTCTTCTCTGCTCTCCCACTGTCGGTCGCTGCCTGCCCCATGCAGGGCTGTGAGCACCTTCCAGCCTGTGCAGCTGCCTCTGTCAGCACTGAACCTTGATTGCTATTGCTCTGTTTGCTTCAGGTGATAGTCCTGCCCCTGGAGTGTGGCTGTTTGGGACATTTTACACATCCCAGCCTGCCTTCTGCTGTAATTTATCTCTTTTTCTTCTGCCAGTCACCACGTGTGGTGTGTGGAGGTATGATCTGTTAACACAAACCTTCACTGAACTCTGTCAGCATCACCCAGAAGTGTGGTGGGTAGTTTTGCTGTGACTCCCAGGCCTATGGCTTCTTTCTGGCAGTTCAGTAGTGCTCACGAAGCATTCTTTCAGCCCTTCATCACAGTTCTCATGGGCTTTCTTCAGGCTTTATGGCTCCTGGCAGAAGACCATTCCTCACTGGATCCCATCTGTTCAGTATCCCCAGCTGAGGCAACCTTCGTTAAGGTCTCATTCCTTGCAGATTCCCTTTTGGATGCTCCTGTTCTCCATCAGACTTTGGCAGTCCTCATCCTGATGTCATTGGAGCAGCTCATCATCTGAAGTCATGGCTACTCTTCATTTTCTTTCCCTTGCCCTGTCACTTGCTCCCCAGGATTCTCAAGACATGAGATAAGGAGAAACCAAAGAGCAAACAAAGCTGCCAGTGGACTTTTAACATCCCTTTGTCTTGGGAAAGGCCTTGGGTCTTGCTCTTTGCTGTTTTCTTTACTGTCACCCAACTTTCCACTGCACTCTAACATGGGAGCAGTTCAGCAGCATAAATAGCAAACAGGTTCATGTGCCTAAGCACTTCCAGATGCCCAAGCAGGTAATGCTTTGAAATGTCTTTTAAGTGAGTGCTGAGTTTTGACCTGCAGGATAAATGCTGGCTGGCATGACACAAATAATACCAATCTTGAAAATTATCCCAAATTATCCCCACCAGTCACAATGGTGGTAACAGCTCAGAGACCTGGCCCTCTGAGGGGTGATTTCCTGCCAGGATACTGTAGAGCCCTGCAGTGACTGTCACGGACTTGTACCTTAAATTACCATGTCTCTGCTAATTGTCCCAGCTTCCTCAGGAGGTCTAAACACAAAACTAATTTTTAAATTATTATCTCTTCACACATCCACGCTCAGCAAAGTCCAATTTCTGTCGTCTCACACTGGTCCTAAGGAGCTGAGTACTGCATGCTCAGTATTGCTCAGGCAGAGCCTTTTCCTTTGGTTCACTTTCCTCATGCAAGGGTTTTGCAGCTGGTCTCTGCAGGATAGAGGTGTTCTTTCCCCTCCTTCTCCCTCTCATTACACCACCTCTTTTTGAGCAGCACTACCAAAGGACTAATATATCTAGATGCTTACATATCTGCATTATGACTGTAGGCTCCTGCTGTCCAAACAGCTTAGATGGCCCCAGTACATTTAGGAAAATAATTAGGACACGTTGTGTTTTGTGTCCTTTTAGGAAGTCTTTGTAACCATTCACACTTGAATATAGGCATAAATCAGAGCAGATCAAACTGATACTGGTGTGAAAATATTCCTTTTGCCTATGAAATGGGGGAGAGGAGGTGGAGGTAAAAGCCTGAATCCCACTCCTGGATCCTCCTGGAGGACTTTTCATCCTTAGAAATCTTGGCGTCAAACCCCGACTTCTTCAAATCCAATGAGCTCATGAGAGACAATTTCTATAGAAATTCCCATTATCTACAGGCTCAAAAAATTCCCCTCTGTGTTTATTTTTTTTTTCTGAGAATGAATATTTCATCTTCCACAGGAGAGAAATTAATAGGCAAAAATCCTGAGGTCTGTGTGTGGGATAAACCAGTGAGCTGGACCATACACTGTAGTATCACACAGCACAATCAAATTGTATTTCTGGTAACTGTTTACAAATGCCTGTGCCTTAGAAACTCTGCTACATGTGGGCAAGGAATTAAACTACTAGTTGAAAATTATTATGGGGGATCGTTTTACTTTGTGCTGAGTGATAACAAACATCCAACAGAAATTTAGAGCCCTTCCTTTCTCTGGCTGTTAACATTTAAAATTTAATACTAAAATAAAATATTAAATGAATTATTCTCCCTTTACTGCATTTTGTCTGCTCCCACTTTTTCCTCCAATAGCTGTAGGAGACCTTTCCTAATCTTTCCAATTAACTCGGTATTTCCTGCAAGGCTGACACTGAAGAGGGTAAGAGAGGAGTGTAAAGCGAGGAAAGACATCTGTCAACTATTGGAAATACTTTCCGTGTTAGAAATTGAAGGGAGCCCACACTGAAGCCAGATGATCTGAGGAGAAGAACAATTGCAGTGTTGGCTTGAAAAGAATGTGGGTGATTTGTTATAGCTGTCCTCACAGTAGGCACCTGGTTGTCATGTTCATATGAGAATACCTTGGAGATATGCTAAACACATATCCTGTTCCCATCAGGAGTGCTGAAGGGCCAGATCAGGCAAGGTTTGACTTGCATTTTCTGAAAAACATAAATTATCATTTGTTCCTAAATCTCCATCTTTTCAAATCCTTCTCATTCCTCTCTGCTGTCCCACGATTAATTCAAAGCAAGCTGTGAAGAGTTTGTGTGTTGGGTAGGCAGCTTAAAGCATGTTTTACCAACTGTGGAGACTCCTGACTGACCCTTTTTGCGGGTGAGGCTGTGTGCAGAAGGGTTGTGGTGGTCTGGTTTTGACTATGAGCTCTTTATAATAGGTCAGTAGAGACCCATTTTGCTAATGCTGCAGTAAAAATATGAAACATTTTCTGGAGAGGAGAGACCCAGCATTTCAGCTGATCTGACACATAAACTTTTGGATTGTTGTTTGCTTGCTTTACTTTTTGATTTATTCTGAAGCCTGAAAATGGCTCCAGTGTAGCCTGAAAACGAGCTGGAACAACAGTTCAGCTTTGTGAGCCAGGACACGTCCTAACAGGAGAAAAGGACTGCAGACTTCCAGGGCTCTCTCACTTCTCTTCGCCTTGCCCAACCCAAAGTAAATCAATTCTAGATGCACAGAGAAGAACCAGCTTCATCCTTGTAAAAGAAAAAGCGATTTCATTGTGATAGTTTTTGCACCACTTGGTGTCCTCCTCCCTTCCCTCGTCTGATCAAAGCCCAGCTTGTCAGCAGTCACTCCCCATCCCCATCTGCAAAAAGAGACCTATGAAATACTCAAGACGTGGCCGCAGTAGTTTGACATTATGCTCTTGTGTTATCCTGCACTTCATCTCCCTCATTGTGCCAGGCTCCAGGAAACCAGAAGAAAGTTCTGTGAACAGCTGGATTAGTTTTAAGGGCAGAGAGTATCACAAGATCAACAACTGGAAGTTTACATTTCATGAATCATGGGATTTACCAGTCACCCTGGCAATGGGCCCAATAGCTCTTTTTCCAAAATGGCCTGCCAGTGAAGACGTCAAGGGATGGAGACTGCGTTAGCAGCTCCTTTGTTATCTTTGTGCTTAGTCATGATGATTGAATTTGAGGATGTTCATTTCTAAAGCAAATTCACACCAGTCCTTCCTCCCTGAATTTAATCAGTGGATGTTACTGTGGAATGAGAAAAGGAGAACTCTGGAGGTTGCATGAACTCTGATGCATGTTTAGGTCCATCAGAGCAGCTTGTGCTCTGGATCTCATAGAAAAAGAACTGCCTTGCCTGAGGGTGCCCAGCAGTACCTCAAAGGCATCTGACCTGAGAGTATGAACAGATACGGAGTTATCCCTGAAAGAACCACCCCATCTCTGTCGGTGTGTCCTCCCCTGTTGGCTTTAACATAGAGGGACCTATTTCAAATAGAAACCCTCCATGATAACTGTTCAACATGTTGTCCTTCCAAGGGTCAAAATTGTCATCTTCTGGGTGTTTTGCTTCTTGAGTTGTGTCTCTCTGTCTGGCACTTAATAGGGATGGACCCAGCCAAGGGCAGGAACTGATGTAGGGCTTATGTCAATGCACTGTGGGTGACACTGGGCAGGAAACCTGCTCCAGCCCATGCCTGGATAAGGCTCTGTGTCCTTCATGAGCAACAGACCCGTCCAATGGCATCATTCACCTTACAAATGTTTCACCTCTTCCTGTGAATGCTGCCTTTCTTCAGCCCCTTCACCCACAGTTGGTTATGCTGACCTGTACTGTTTGGTGGGACTTCCTGGCCATCACCACTTCCAGCCCCTGCCTCCATCCTTGGGATTTAAACTCCTCCCTCCCTGCCTCGCACGTCTCCCGGGCCCAGCCTCGTGACCTATGTGCTATTTGCAGAAAATGTTTGTCAAGACCAGGTGGTTGAAAGTAAAAATGCCAACAGATCTGCCTTTTGTAACCGTGCAAGCAGCTTGTTGAAATTAGTCACAGGCTGAGCTGCAGTACATCTGTGCTGTCAGCCGTCCAGAGAGCCATCGACACCACCCGCCCCGACGGGAGCTGTGCTCCAGCGCCGATCCGCGGGGCTGCGCGACCGCACGCTGAAGTCATTCCCAGGGCCTTTTCCCCACTCCTCCAGTTCACAAACCTTTGCCCAAATTTAGCCACGAGCCTCCTTCTAAGTGCATAAACACTCGTGTGTCCTGAGTTTCAGATACCCGCAGACAGAGCAACCCAAAACAAAACCTGGGAAATCTCGACAATGGTATTTGCTTTAGAAGAATTTGTACTTGGCTGTTCGGAGAACTTTATTTGTTTTTCACTTAATTGAGCAAGGGTTGTGATTTCCAAGGTCTTCTGGGGTGTGAGGTACCTTCCTGCTATTGGAGGATTTATTTAATTTGTGCTCACCTCCCATTTTCTGCTTGAAAATGTGAAAAGCAAAATTCCTCTCTGTCTCTCTGCTGTTGTGCAGCTGGAAAGCACCAAATCAGCTGGTAAATAATAACTATTCCCAGTGTTGAGCAAGAGTCATCTGTTCCCACTTTCTGTGTGGCACCCAGCACCAAGAACCTTTGGGAACAGCACCACAGTGATCTCAGCACGTGGAGCTGAGATGGCAGCGCTGTGCCTCAAACCCTCCTCTTCCCCACCGGGGGCTGCCTTTGATGCATGTCCAAAAATACAGCTTGAATTGGCTTCTTCAGATCCATCGTGCTTAACTGCTCTGTCAACATGCCCCACTGTACAAATGCATGAGCAGTGTGCATGCCTGTCCTGGAGCCAAGGCTCTCATATTTCTGCGTGTCCTACCTCCGATGACTTCTCACGACGTGCTTTAACCGACGCCTGTGCTCATCCTGTCCCATATCCCTGCTCCCACCTCTGGGCACGTGGCCCCAGCCTGCTCAGCTTGAGAATTTCTGCTCCTTCCCCTCAACACAGAAACATGAGGGGTTTATTCTCCCGCCCTCATAACAGGGGTTCTCGTGAGTTTGACCGAGTTTTCTTGCACCAGCAACAGACCTCACAGTCCGTGCTGGGTGGGGAAGGGGAGAACGTTGCTCTGGCTTTGCCTGTTTCTGGGCACATTTGGTGCTGACTTCTAAGCATTTTGCACACAATTCCCTGCCTGTGTGAAAGCCCGACATTGTGCTGGGACACAGGACCTTTGTGCTCAGGGTATTATGCTTTTCCCGCGCACATGCTCTCTGCTCACACGCGCCGTCTGGCCGGCCCTCGGAGCTGGGTCTCTTGCATACCACGCTTTCCTATGGAATTTGGATTCAAATGTGAAAATACTCCGCCACACAATAAAAGTGGCATTTCCATGCCCTTTAGCACATCAGTCTTTTCTTGTGAATAGAGTCCTGAGTTCTTTGGCTTTTGCCGTATGGAACAATTGATCCCTTCAGTTCACTTGCCAACAGTAATCGGTTTCTTCTAGCCATAAATTTTAGCCATTCTTTTTTTATTTTTTCCCTTTTTTGGGGGGCATGGAGGGGAATAAAGTAATAAAAAGAGACAGCCATAAAGTAGGCAGCTGTCGCTAGTCAGATCTTAGTTTGGGAAAGAAGAAGAGCAAATATCAGCCTGCCTTCACCTGCTCCTGTTTGCTGATGTTTAGCCATTGGGACAGGTTGTTCTATGATAGATCCCACTGCCAAGGTTCCTGCTTCCTCTGTAATGATTGGCCATGTGGGGTCTTGCTGTATTTAAACTTTAAACTACAGGAGTAACCAGTTTGAAGCACCCTGTGGACTTAAGTGGTTGTATGAGGAAGTCAGGTAATAGAATCTAAGTGGCCAAAGCAGTAGTGAGACAATTTTCTTTTAGGATGGAAATTTTGGATTTATCAGTTTTCTATCTGGTGTCATTATTAGTTTGCTTGTTCTCTGCCTTGTATCAACAGGCTGCTTGCACATTTTACCAAGGCTTTCCCTTTCTGTTCATTGCAGTATCTGCTCAGGGCTCCTTGCTCTGGTTTTCACAGTGAGCTGCTGGTTTCATGCTGGGTGAGAGCCTCTGGAGAGGCTCTCCAGAGCACCACGGCATCCTAATGCCAACCCCTGCAAAATTCCTCTCTCCTCTCCTGTCCTGGGGACCACATGTGTGTTTTGCTTTCCTTCTGTCTGCAGCTGAGGCAAAAATGGATGGGAAATGCCAAGGAAAACAGTTCTCCCATCACCTCCAACATGAGTGCCACAGAGCTTGCTTTATAGATTAAACCTAGAGTGTGTCTTGAGAACGGGTTTATTTGAAATACATTTGTCCTGGATGCAGATTTTCTGTCCATATGGCCCAGTACAGTAAGAGTTGTTTCACACTTCTCTGGTGGTTTTCAATAAACTGGGAGCACCTGCCTCTGCTGGGCTTTGTGGCTTTGAAATTGCTGATAAAACTGTTCTGGGGGAACTTGATCTTACTCAGTTTCCTTCCTGTGCCTGCTTGCTGCTCCATGCTGCTGGTATCAGAGAAGGAGGGTGGGGGCCTCTGTCATGAGCAGCTTATTAGAGGAAACACATCAGATTTAGGGTCCAATCCCTCAGAATTACAAAAGAAAACCTCCTGCAGCTCTGGGAGGGAGGAACATCCTACTTGAGACCAACCTATGCCTCTACAGCTGCTGCTGCTGCTCCAGTGACAAACAGGAGGCAATAAATGGATATGTGATGGGGCCTGGGCATGCTGGGTGACTTACAGAGAACCAGAAAACCCTCCAGCAGAAAGAGCTGCTCCTTCCTCTGCGGTTGAGGATCTGCAGACATTTGCTTTCTCCCCAGCAGGACTCTGATTCCTACGAAGTTCTTCCAAAACTGATGTCATCTGAGCAGAGACCTGCCAGATTTTCTGACCTCTTTGACATGCTCCCAGTATCCACATTCCCTGGGGACTCTGTGAGATGACGTGTGCCATGGCCAAAGGCTGTGGGGCTGCTGGCCCTCGAGCAGGATGCTGGGTTCACAGGCTGCCCTGGGAGAGGCAGCCCCAAAATCCACACTCCAGCTCCCCCCTCTAGGCTGGCTAAATCCCTCCCACTGAAACCACTTTATTTCTTTAATAACCCTCTGCAGCTACATTTTGATTCCGTAGAGAGCTTAAGTTCCTTTCCACCATCCCCAGATTGGAAAAAAAATATTTGTATTTTAAACCCCCTAGATTTGGCAGAATCAGCTCTTTCCAGTGCTGTCCCTGCCTGCTGGGTTTGTACATCCTGTGCCAACATCCAACTGCAGAACAGCCACAATATCACCTTGTTTCCATCATTTCAGTATGAAGCATTTTTTTTTAAATCTTGGATAAACCAGGACCACCAAGGAAGGCCATAGTTATGAATATGTCATTAGATGCTTTCTCTTGAGGAGATATCTATTTCAGTGTCCTGTGTAACTGTGGGTCTTATCTTCCACCTTAAATACTGTGCTGGTGTTTGTAGCAATGTTGGATGTCCCCCAGAGTCCCCCTGGCATCACCAACCAGGCTTAAGAAAGGTGGATGGTTCTTGAACACGAATCTGAAGCAGCTGGACCAGCCAGCATGAGGGGTGAGTCTGAAAAGCATTACCTGAGGCCAAACACATCTCTGAGGCACTGGGGTTGCAAAAAGACCATTGTTTTGTATGTGGGCATTTCATGTACAAAAGCAGAGTTTGAGACCTTGTTTCAGAATCCTGTTCCAGATCTTGACAGGTTGGAGCCACCTTGACTGAGCAATGGCTTTCCGCCTTCGGCTGCACAAAGTCTGGAGCATGGCCTTGAATCAAGATGAGCTTTCTTTGTCCATACCAGGCATTTGCCTGTGTGTGAGGCTTGTGGCCACGTTTGTGCAGTGTCTGTTTTGAGAAGAGACCTGCTCAGATGGATCACCAAAATGCCGCTGACACCCGGAGAAGATTAACAAACTCAAGGAAAGGCCAGGAATAATATATTCTACTCACATTCTTGTCATGACCAGTTAAAAAAAATAAATACACATAACTTTCACTCCACCACAACTGAACACAGTTGTATTATCTGCTCCACTTTCTGATTTATTTGTTAGAGTAGAGCAATGCACTTATGTTCCGTACATCTCAGAGCTGCTCTTTCATGGGCAGCAGAAATGCTTACGCATTCCAGTAGTTAAATGATGCAATGTCCAGGTGGATATTTAATGGCCCATGACAAATCTGGAATGACACAGCAGACACCATAAATATCTTCACCCGAACAGATAGAACAAAACCTTTCTTATGAAAGCTGTTCCAAATATTTTCCACGTGCTGGCCATATTTTTAAAATACCCTTTCAGAACAGCCCAGGGAATTGTCCCTGTCCTCCGTGCAGCCTGGTCCTTTCTGAGCTTTCTGAGGATGTGGAGCCTTTGGTGCTGCAAGAAATGGAGGAAATCTCTTTCCCATCAAACAGATACTTCTTGGCATTTCTTTAATGCCAAAAAAACTTGAATAAACTTGCAGAAGTTCATTCAGGTGAATGTGCCCAATTTGTTCAGGGAAACTCCTCAAGCTTATGAACATTTATGGGGTTTTACATAATCCTAGAGGTTTCTTAAGCACGTGCTTCTGCCTATAGGTAGGTGCTGTCTTGGTTAGGGCAAGGTGCTGCAGGATGTCAAGGCTGGCAGTCACTCCTGGTGATGCTGTGGGCACTCTTGTGTCACCAGAGTCCACCAGCAAGGAGATGTTGTCCTGCAGGTGCAAGACAGACACAAACAGTGCCCACACTGAAGTGCCTGAGCATATTCTCTGAACCTTGTCACCCTAAGGATACATATGAGATGCTGAAAGGGAGCTGGTGAGTCTTTGAAGTGAAGGACACAGTTTTAAAATTAGGTTTTGAGAGGTCTGGAGCTCTTGTGAACCGAGGCTGAACTTGTTGAATCTTTTCTGCTAAAACTTTTAAAAACCCTCAGGCTTCATTTTGTCATCCTTCAGATTTGAGTGTGTTCTAGACCAGAATTAAAAAGCAATTTCAAAGAGAGAAAAGTTTTTCTTTAAAAATAAGCCTGAGTAACCGAAAAGTGATGCATACTTTTATTTTGAATGAAGAAAAACCATGTTATGTGTTGAAGACTTTATCTGAAATTTTTCAAAGGGTAAGGAGGAGACATGAGTGTTTTCCTGAAATATTCCTTTTGGTTTGAGATTAATAGGTATTTTTATGTTATTTTATTTAGTCACTCATTGACTTAAAAACTCTTGATTCTCTTGGCTCCCTTACTAAAACGGTGTTGTGGCATCCTCAGTTTGACACTTGGTTTATGGAGATGTTATCTCCAAGTGCAGGGACCCCCCCCAGCACTGCCACAGACAGACAGTGGTTGGGTTCTTGTCAAGCACATCTGAAAATTCGGATCTTAAAGTGGAGAAAAAAAAAGAAGGGTGAAGGGCAGAGCAGGGTGAGGGTTTGGAGTGGTCAGATCCTGCTGGCCACACTTGCCAGGCCAGAGCTGTGATGGTCCCAGGGACCCTGCTAAAGGGATGGACATTGGTCAGCCCCTGCAATACACCTTGAGCACTGAGCTCCTGAGAAATGAAGGCTTTAGGAAAGTTTTGGCATTGCTTCACATAGGATTTGATCCTTTGTGGAGTGCGTGGCAGAGCCCATGTGGAACTGTTCCCAAACAGGCTGTAAAGATCCAGAAGAATGTATCTACTGCTACTGTCCTTGTTTATGGGCTTTTTGTGTGTGTGTGTGTGCTTCTTTCCAAAACATTTAGAAAGCAGTAGGATTTCATTACTGATACATATGTGCCTCAGAGGCAGCTACTGAGTCTGGTGAAAACATCGTTGTCTCTGAGAGAGTGAGACAATAGGGTATTAACAAACCCCTTAGGTTTAACATGCTAGTACAAGGTACCTCGGAGCCATTTTTCAAGACAGGCAAGTCTAAAGTGCAGCACTCTCAGCTTAAGGGGCTGTACACAAATACAGCCCGTGCACACCTCCCCTCCCTAGAAATGCTCTTTATTCGTTTAAATACATCCTTTATTCATAAACACTGAGGAACTTGTCAATTTGTCACGGTCTCTATATGCCCTTCTCCTCCCTGCAGTTAAATCCTTGTTATAGGCTAACACAACTGATCTTTATCTGTTCTTAACCACTTACCCTTTCTGCTGTTTTGCAGTTGCTTTTACTGATACTCGTGTTTATTTCTGTTTAATCTTCAGTGTCAAAGCACTAGAAATCTCTCTTGGTCTTGAGTTATGGGACACTTGTCTCTACCACAAATTAATAAATGATGTAATCACAGCTGCATCTTGAACTAGCAGGAGAATACCTCCACAGTGCTCTCCAGACACAACCACGTCGCATTTGCCCTGCAAAAATCCGTGTGCTCAGGCCAAGCATCAAAGAGAGCCTTGCAGGTGCACATGTGGACATGTGCAGTTGCTCCATCCAGCCAGGGTCTAGTGACTGCTCCAAGGAGGACGTTCCCTGGGTTCCCAGTGGGGTGCTGGATTTGTCCCACGAGTGGGTCTGTCCGATGGCAGATCTCCATTTGGAGCGATGGGGAAAATGTCCTGGCCACTGCTCAGCCTCCCCAGCATCAATGTTTTTATGTTCCATTCTATTGTATGGAAATGTTTGTGTTGCTCTGTGAAACACTGAGGATTCTTTTTTATTATTATTATTTTTGTAAACGTAGACAAAACAACCCTGCTTTCCATGAGCTCATGCTACGAAACACGAGACATATTTCAAGTGTTTTGCCCCCAAGATCTAGACTGAAGCAGATGCTCACTTGGAAAATTTAAGCCTCGATAGTTGAATTTTGGCAACAGCAACTGAAAAAAGTGTCTTGTCAGTGAAAGCATCTGACAGCTGTAACCATTGAAAAGTGCTACATAAAATAAACGCAGGGAAATCATTTAGTTTGCAGGGCAGGGTGTGCAGATGAATGAATGGGGAAGGATATCTTCAGGCATGTGGTTTTCCCCTTGCTTTTGGTCTGTGTACAGTCCAGTGGGGCTGGGGACCACTGGGAGGGCCCAGCTGCAACCAAGGCACGCTCTTGTTGTTCGGGGAAGCATTAGCAGAGATCACAGAGACTCACAGCCCCGACCTTGGCTTGGGCAGCATCCTGTGTGCTCCATCTCTGCCGTGGTGAGCAGCCTCTCGCTCCTCCTCATCTTCCTTAAAAACGTCATTTCCCACAAAACCATCCAAATGTGCAGATGTGGAGTTGTCCACGTGCAGGGTCTGCAGCAAGGGCAGGCTGGGCACTGGCAGAGGTTGACCCCAGCCAGGGGAGCCCCTCTGGAGTGAGGTTTGATACCAACCTGCCCTCTTTAAGCACAACTACGAGAGATGCTCAGATTTCCCTGGCCCCTCTGGACCAGCACAAAAGTATCAGGGAGAGTGGCCTGACCTAATTTAAGAGATTTTTTTTTTTTTTGTGTTCTCCCAAATTCACTGATGACTTCCTTTGCTCATCATTCTGTTTTCCTTTTCCTTCTCTTCCCTCTTCCCATCAGTAACAGCATGGCCGCTTCCTGGGGCATGTCTGCCTGCCTGGGAAGACTTGAATTTCCATTACTAGTGTCCATCATGTGTTTTTCAAGTCCAGTACACAATTATCCCTTTGTATTCCAAAAGTGTTAAACTGCATTTATTATACAGGACACTAAGGGAAAATTGGCTAAGCAGTTGATGGATAATTGTGTTTCTTATATTTTCTCATTTTTCCTCCTGTAGAAAAGATTTGTTTGGTGAAAAGATCTCTGCATTTTTATCCAGTTTTCCCCCCACTGTGATGGAGCTGTGCTCTCATTACTCACTCAGTTTTTATCTTTTATGGCAATGAATTTAGGGGGTTTTTGGCCATGAACTCATTTGTTCTCTTTTTGCCCTGATTAGCTCACATTTGCTTTTCCTTCTCTTCCTGCAAGAACATCTTTTCCTACAAAAAACTTCATGCGTTTATCTTTAAGGGATTTATTTGTAAACCATCACCAGGCCTTTGTACTTAATCCAAAGGAAAAATCCCCAGTATCTCCAGGAGCTGTTTGCAATCTGGGATCCTGTATGTGGTGGGTGTCTGTATGTAGGTTAGAACCGTTCTCCTGGATCAGACCAAAGCTTAGCCCTGCCTTGTGTTCAGGACCACGGAGCAGATGCTGAGAGAAAAAAGCCTAAGGACAAGGCAAGAATGTCCTGATACCACCCTTGGCATTGTTTTGATCGATGGCTGTCGATGGCTTGGGGACTTCCCACGCTGGAGGTTGTGTTGCCTGTTGGTATTTAATGTTTGTGTCTCTAATCCCAGTTAAACACTGTGTTTAGTAACAGTTGTCTGTGTGGTGGCTCACAAAGCCTTCTGTAAGTGGCTTTTTTATTTTCGTTAGCAAAATACTTTTGGGTTCCATAAAACGTTTTCCTTAAAAAAACAAACAGAATAAATCCTGGTAATCTATCAAATTTAGCACTGTAAAAATCACAGCCATTCCCAAGCCAACCCCATTGTCTTGAGCTTGGCTCAGACTCTCTGACAGCTTCCCTGTGCAATGGGAGCTTCCTGGGGTGCAGGGAATTTTGGGGAAGCCATGCACGCCTCAAGACTGTGATTTCTCCATGCATGAGTGAGTCTACATGTGCAAAACCTCCCCAGGGTGGAGTGACTTCAACAGAACTCAGCTGGAATTTTTCCAAGAAAACTGATTTTTCCAGGTGTTGTCATATGCCCTGAATTTAAAGTGCTGCCATTATTTGCAATGTTTTGGGTGTTCCTTCGGTGACCACGCTGCTCGTTGTTCTGTCCAGGGACTGATTTGCTCAAGGGCTTGTCTGTGTCACCAAACAGAGCATCACCAAACAGAGCATCACTGCATCCTTATGCTCACAACTTCTCTTTGTGCTGTGGAGAGGGGGATGGTGTCTGCACCTCCTGCTGTCTCCTGGACAGAGATATTCTTAAGAGGGAAATAAAACCCATTTTTGGCACATGCTCCTTATAGCAGCTCTTCACCCTAAGAATTTTTTTCCAAACTGGGATTCATTTCTCCTTGATGCATCAGGTTGTATTCCTTTCCCAAGCAAAATCATGGAATAATTTAGGTTTGAAAAGACCTCTAAGATCTTTGAGTCCAACCACTAACCTAATGCTGCCTTCTGGTTTTGACTCTTCCCTCTGCATCTTCTTTCTCCCTTAAAGCAGTTTCATTTCCAGGGTGATTTTTTCAGAGTGGCTCCTCTGCTGTTTTCATTTCTCTACTAATAGCATTGAGTAAACCTGACCTTTGGCACAGCCAAAATCTCTGTGCACCTCTTTTACTTATCCCTGTGGTTCTGCACACTTGGCACCACGTTTCCCACGGTTGTAGGTCTCCCTATGAGTGACTGGCTGGGATTGTCCCATATCTGGAAGCCTGACTCCAGCCTCAAAGGCTGTCCATGAATGCCTGGAAATCAGGGTAGGAGTGGGACGCAACTCTACTCATCTGTCTGAGCCTGATGGGATTTGAAACTGCTCCGATGTCCTCTGTGTCCGTCTGTCCATCCACAGCTTGGGGGAGGTGGGCTCTGCCAGGGGCTCAAATGCAGCACAGAGCCAGAAAAACTCTGCTCTGAGCACTTGGGCAAGAGCCTGTTTTAGGAATTTGCCTGGGTGCCTTGGCAGTGGTGGTTGTTTTCCAACCCGAAGCAAGCCATCAGGGCAACAGATGATGTTTACTTCATGTGACATAATAGTCAAGTCAAATATTATTTAGTAGCGCTTTCTTTCATGTCCTGACAACTCTTAAAGTGCCTCTGTATGACAAAAAGCTGTCGAACAACTTTTTGCAGTTTTGCCTTGTTTTGTGTGCAGAGTGAGTATTTGTCTTTTCTTTGGCCAAGTCAGACTGATCCCAGCAGAGCTACATCAGGTCAGACCGAAGCCATTTGCCTTCAGTTTTAGTAGCAGTTTATCATGTCTCTAAAAAGAGACTGGAAAAAGCTCCAGTGGGTTTTGGACTGGATTTAAGGTCAGCTAGAGCACTTGGTGAAGTGGCAGAGATTAATGACATGTCAGCAGTGGATGACAGGGAAAAAAATCTCAGATTATGACCCAAAAAAAAGTGTAGTGCTTTTCAGCTTTCAGGTCCTGCTCAGGGTCCTGGTCCCACCAACGTCCTTCACTGGGCACCACCGCCCTTGTGCCTGGTCAGGACTATGCAGATATCCGGTGCAGATGAGCACTGCTGACCCCTTGTACCTGGGAAGGGTCACTGACTCCTTTGGTGTGTCCATTGTTGAGCCAACTGATGACTGGTTTATTAACCTCTGGTAAGCCAGACTTTCACAAGGAATTGACACATTTTAAGGACATGACCTGGCATCTTGCAATATCACAAGTTGGCTGAATTTATAGAGCATTTCCTGCTAAAGCTTTGTGGAACCAACAACCCAAATGCCCTGGCAGTGTGGTAGCCATGATGTAATGAATGTACTATTTAATTTTTATAGTGTGCTTAGACAAATTTTACTGACATGTTCACTGCAGCAAGCAAACACTGTCTGTCTTGATGAAGGTGTTTCTTTGGAGATGGTATTTCAATTGACTGAAACTGCCAGAGGGAAGTGTGTCTGTACTTCACCCACAACAGGCTTTCCCTTTCAGAGTCAACAAGACTCCCATGAACAAGGTAGAAATATACAAAGATTTTGTTAAAATATTTGCTCATCAGTGAAAATATTACTAGTAACATGCCTTCTAGCAGCACCCAGAGGATCTGGCTGAGCTCAGGTTGTCTGCCCTGTGCCAGGTGCTCTCCAAATCAATGTGAGAAAGGCAGTGCCCCACTTGCTGTTTGGGTTTTAGCAGAGGAGTCAGTGGATCTGAAATTATTTGGAGAGGTTGGTGTTTGCCCTGTATTTTGAGGCTGCAGGGGTAGAGCACATCAAGGATGACTGGAGGGCACATCTTGGGTTGAGGTTGTGTTTAGGATGTTTACAGGCTGTGCTGAGTGCTGGAAAGCAAAACTGTGTTGGTCCTAATTTAGCAGTGAAGGGTTGATAACTCCTGTGTGAAGAGCAAACTTTTCCCCTTCCCCACAACTGGCTGCAATGCTGCTGGGAGAAGTCCAAAGTGCTGCTGATGGCTGAATGCCACAAAAATGTCATGAATACTCACAGAGATTTTTACATGAATTTGTCTGAGTTGTGATCACACCCTTTGTATTCACTTTTCACTGATACTCAGTCCATCAGGTTTTACTGGCAGCCACATGCAAGTATTGAAGCCAGGATGTCACTGTCATGAGTATTTGTAGAAATTGGGCTTTACATTCCCATGCAGGGAAAAGAAAAGGGAGAAAAAAAAAAAAAGAAAACAAAATAATCGGGAAATATTCAGGACATTGTTTAATAACAGCTGGCAGGAAAATTGGGTCCTTGGAGCTGAACTTGACTTTGTGACGGGCTTGGATGCTGGGGTGCCAAGTACAAAAAGAGCAATACCCACCAAGACCAAGTAATACTTAGTTCAGGCTTTGCAAAGCAGCATCTCCGTGCTGGTTAGGGTGAGTTCCTCTGTGTTTTAATTGCACACATAAAACTTTCCTCTGGACACCCAAAGAACAACCCTCTGTGCAAATTCTCAGAATTAAACACATCCAGGAGCGTTACATGTGTGCAAGCATTAAATCAGTTTTAAAGTTGCAGAGAAATATCTGTGGGCTCTGGAGTCCCATCAAGTCCTCTCTGTTTTCTTTGGTGGTGACTGTGTGTGGTAGCCCAGGAAAATAAACTCCAGCCCCATTAAAGTAGCCTTTGCTAAGAGTGTTGGACCAATAGAACCTACTTTATCACAATAAAGTCACCCTTACAGCCAATACAGATCTGAAGTCACTAATTGCTGATGTGTTTGGAAGCAAGATGTTTGGTCTGGTTTGTGCGTTTTATTGTTTTAAGATGACTGATGTTGCAAAGGTCTTTATCATGCTGTCAACAATAAAGGGGGGAAGGACACAGCACATCCAGAACCGTGGAGCTGGTAGCTCCTCCCGGGTCTCCTGACTTGCAGCTGCACTCCTCCTCTGCCTGGCCACCCAGCCTTCTCCAACACACTGGACTGTCGTCAAACGCGCCGCTGCGTCCCAGCTCAGCTCAGTGAGCCAAAAGCCTGCAGGAAGGAGAGGGGTGTCTATCAGCAACTCTGGTGGGCTCTGCTTTGAGAGCTTCAAACCTTGTGGGATTTTCCAACGCAGTATTTTCAAGCCCAGACAGTATCCCAGGCTCCACTCGGGGCTTCTGCAGATGCGTTGTAGCCGAATCGACTCAACATTCAGATTGGAGACAGACAGCAGGGTTTAATCCAGAAAAGATGGAGGCAGTTGTTAAAAAAGGACTGTTTATAAAGCTCCCCACTGCTTTAATGTCAGGAGGGGCATTTTAAGAAGAGGATGGTTGGGTATCTCTCGCTGCTCCCCCTTTCCACCGTTCAGAGCAGGGAGCAGATCACACAGAGCAGGACCCGGTGCCTGCTGTGCCTGTTCCCTGGAGCCCCGTTTGGCAGGGCCGGCCCCACTCCCGGGGCACACAGACCCCAATGTCCAGGCAGCAGCAAGGGGCATCTCTCATTTTACTTGCTCCCTGCCTGCTTTTATAGGGCAGCATTTTTCTGCCACTTTGGCAGCAAGACAAGCTTTGTCTGAACAGGCAGGAGGCAGTCTTTGTTGGCAGCTCCCCATCTCCTTCCTCGTTTCCCCTGGTGCTTTGGCTCTTTCTCCCCTCTCTGTTTATTCCCTCAGGAGCCCAGACACCAGCAGAGCTGTTGAGACTCCAGCAAGGGTGCAACAGTCACAAACATGCAATTGGACTTCACTCTGCAGAGACAGAAACAGAGCAGATCCTGTGTTCAGGGAGCTGCCCTGGAGATGGGGACATTGGTGCAGATGCAGAGTCAGACCCATGCTGGCACTGTTTGACCCACATCTTGGGTCACTTTAGATGTCACCAGCAACAGAGAGCACCATGTCAGCCACTCTCAAAGCCAGCCAGGACAGGCCAGGCTGGTGGGATGAAGCT
Source organism: Platyrinchus mystaceus (assembly GCA_035041135.1). Classification (NCBI taxonomy): domain Eukaryota; kingdom Metazoa; phylum Chordata; class Aves; order Passeriformes; family Tyrannidae; genus Platyrinchus; species Platyrinchus mystaceus. Next base: position 5,816,646 of record JAWWLV010000024.1, on the reverse strand, counting down.
CAGTGACAAACTGCAGTCATCTTCCCCCTTGGAAAACTGCATGGGAGCAAGTCTGCTCTGCAAGGGAGCATTTGTAAAATGCCTTTAACCCCCTTGTCGTCTCTCAGTGTCTTTCCTTTTAGAAATTCACATTTTAGATGCTCAAAGGAGAACATGGAGCCTGGATAATTGCAGATTTGGCTAATTCAAGCAAGGACTTTGACTCCTCTCCCAGAATAAGTGCACACAGGAGATGCAGTGGTGTACTGCTGCCTCTTCCCTGTCATAGCAGGAGATGAGGATGTTTGCTTCTCCACTCCTCACCTGCAGCTCTTGAGACGGCTCTTTGGCTGACACAAGGTGCCCCAGGAGCAAGAGCTGTTTGTAGGCTTATTTCAGCTCTGGAGCTGCCTGTCCCACCTTCTTCTGGAGTTTTGATATATTTACTTTTCACCTTAACTGTGAAGTGAGACACTCATGGGCTGAGCCCTGGCTTTGTAAACCTTCTCCTACAAGCCTGGGATGAACAATGACAGCTAAAACTGTTTGGTTTTCCAAAAAGAGATTTTTTGGCTTTGGAAGAGATTTTGTGATCTTTTTTGTGATGGCAGGAGACTGGATTCAGTGGTCTTTTCCAATTTTCTGTCCTTAAATTCAAATACTGTAACTTCAGCATTAGTTTTACCTGAGGAGTCTGGTGTCCTGTGTTAAAAAGAAGCCCAACCTGGTATTGACCAAGTCTTCTTACTTAGCATCACCTGTTGGGGGAATGGGGCCAATGTGACTGTCTGATTCATCCCCATCAAGAGCTCCTGTGGTGCTGATGTGATAAGGCCACAGCAGAGGGCTGTGAGGCTCTTGGTGACATTCCCAGCAGGACAGATGTGAACTTAAAGCCTCCCTGCCAGGTGTGCAGGAGCCAACACCCAGCCCTGGTGTCTCTGCCATCCATGGATGCCTCACAGGGATGACTTTGAACCTTGCCTTTATCCCCTGGAGCTGTTGGCTTGCCTGGCACAGGGAGGACCTCTGTGCTCCTCCACGGGGCTGAGTCGACTTGGATGTCAAACCCCACATCTGGCAGGATGAGTGATGGCAGGGAGGGCCTTCCATGTGCCCTTCCTGAGTGAGGCAGAGAATGCACAGAGAGGCTTTCAGCACAGTCCAGCTCCCCGTGGGATGGCCAGCGGGGCGTTTGTCCTCCCCACAAACCACCTACGAGTGTTTCCTACGCGGGTCTGGGCTGGAGCCTCGGTGCTTTGAAGGGCAGGACCACACAGAAAGTCCATCCACCCCACGAGGGACGCTGCTAATTGTCTGTGTCTGCCCGGGTGTCTGGCTACTGCTTGGCAGGAGCCACCCCTGCACACTGAGCAAGGTGGGCTCAAACACACAGCCCAGGCATCTGCAGGACACGGCAAGGGCAAGCAGGCTGAGCACGGCGACTCGTGCTGTAAATTCCTCTATAAATAGCTCAGGAATCACCTTTCCATTTCTCTCAGGAAGATGTGCTTAACTAAACAGAGAGCAGCACTGAGGGGTTGCTTTGTTTGTTGACACAGTTGGTCTCCATGCAGTCCGAGGGCTCTGCCAGGTTGGAAACCCCAGCAATATTTTGGCGACATGGAGTTACTAAGCTACTGTCAGACCTCGCCGGGAAAGCGAGCAGAACACGTCCCTGGGAGCAGCACGCTTTGCTTAACTTGCTGCTCGGCATTTCTAGCCCCTTTTTACATTTTATGGCAACGTTGTACAAGAGCACTAGCTGGTCCTTAGCTTCAGAGGCCGCTGGAATCAGGGTGCTCTTCCTTTTCCACCTGGAGATGCTGAGCAGATAATGTTCCTCCCATGGCAGAATGTGGGACTGGGAGCTGGAGGAGCCTTTTCTTCAGGAAACCCATCCCCAGCCCAATGTATCTCCCCAGCTTGGCTGTGGTCATCCCACTGGGGGGGCTTTGCATGAGGCAGGAGAGCTGGGCTTGGCTGAGGGATGTTTTGTTTGTTCTCCTCTCCGAGCTTTGACTTGGAGCCTTGGCAATGCCTGTGAAAATGCCTTGGGGTTAGAAAAGTCTGAAAATGTGTTTGTTTCAAATATTTGGCTGGGCTTTTTTTAGGCAAGGTTCCCAGCACAGGTGTGAACTTTTTTGAGTGCTGGTTGTAATGCAAACAGTGAAGGAAGAGATCCCAGATGCTGCCTGGATTTCATAACATTCTGGCTCGCTTTGGGTTTTTTTGGACTTGTGGCCCTTGGCAATATTTGTTTTATTCCTTATTTATACGTTTATTACTTAAAAAACACCTTCTCTTCCCTCCCTCCCCCCAGTCCCAAGCCACATTTGGAAGCAAATGGGGTGGTAGGAGAAGCTGTGGTCCCTTGGTGGCTTTGTCCCCACTTGGGGACACTCCCTCCCCTGGGGCTCCTTCACCCCGGAGCTGTTTGGCTGGGTCTGGCCCTTGCAGGGACTATCCATACAGAAGAGAAACATTTTTTTTTTCAGCTCTGCTAAAAAGGTGATAATTCACTGAGCTCCCAGGTTGGCATTTTGCCTGAATGAGCAGTGGAGGTGGGGGGGAGGTGTATTTCTCTTTTAAAGACAGGGCGAAAGTGTACCTTGTTTGTTTTACCTTTTTTCCTCCCCCCCCAAGTTTGATGGAACAATTGAAGGACTTGTTGAAATATGACTTTAAAAGTCAGACAAGCTTTTTCTTGACATTCAAGGGGTCTGTGGTGTTCCTGTCAAAACATGGCTCAAGTGAAGGGACATGGCACTCCAAGATAAACTCCTCTTTCTCTAGAGAATAGTAATGTAAAAAAAACCCCAAACCAGAAAAAAACCAACACGAGTTTTGGCAGCAGAGCAAATGGGTATAAACAAGCAGAGAAGGTTTGTAATCCTTAAAGGATCAAGTCTGCTGGGGTTGCTGCAGGTGAGAAGACCAAAGAGGGTGGAGGATTTCAAGTTTGTGATGCTTTTGGAAAGTGCCTTTGTGGAATACAGACAGGTGATAAAAGGATATTTAAGGTGCTCAGGGGAGCAGGAGAGCGCTTGCATGCTGTATCTCATTTATTAATGAGAGTATTTCCATAACTAAATAAATAGTCTGGTGAGAGCAGCAGTGAGACCCAGGTTTTTCCCAACCATAATTAGTGCTGCTATCTCATTTGCTTTGTTGCTCCCTCAGATCACAATGGTAGAAGAACCTAAGCAGACACTGTGGCCCAGGGAAATTGGGGCCCTCCTTTCCACTGCAACTCCACTTATCCAGGCACCATTTCAGCCAAGCCAAGGTCCTGAAGCAGCTTCACTGCCTGGAGGAAGATTTTGCTGGTTCAGTGGGAATGATCCCCCACCTTAGGGCTGGAATTAGGTCTGGGCTCTTTCCTGGCGTGGGGCCTGGTTTCACG
>JAWWLV010000024.1:5766933-5813161 GCA_035041135.1 Platyrinchus mystaceus | reverse complement strand
AGAGTTGCATGAAAAGGTAATTTTCTTGGTGAAGTTTTGATCCTCATTTTGTCCTGATTCATCTAGTTCAATCTGAAGTACTGGAAGAAATCCCAAACCCTCAAAGCTTACAGAACATCCCCATGTCCACTAAGCCCCAGATCTCTAGCTGTTGGCTTTGTCTGCTTCTCTTCCTTTTCAAAGGACATCTCTTTTTCTAAGACACTGCCCAAAGGCACTGGTAGGTATTTTGATTTGATAGGAAAAATTCCACAAATTTTAATAAAATAAGTGAGAGTGAGCATCTGGGGATGCTGCAATCCTTGGTGTATCATGGGCTCTGGTGCAATGGGAAAAGAGGATTAAATTAGCAACAGCACCAGACTTTGCCCCCTAACCCTCCCAGCCCAAAACTCCTCCTGACTGCACTGGCACTTGTGGGATATAAAGGATCTTGCACCACGGGGTGGGGAGAGGGACCTGCTAATCTGCTGGAAAGGAGATTTCCTGGAAAATCTCTAATGCAATCAACTGTGCCAATACAATGCAAGGCCGGGACTGGAATGGGAGCAACACCCTTCAATGGAATGGTCAGGAGGAGAAATGCAGAGTAGCACTGCCTTGTCCTCTCCCTTCAGCCTCACCCCAGCACAGAGTGTCTGGTGAGAAGAGGGTACTGTGCCCTTCAGGTTCAACGTGCTACAGGCTCCTCTCAGTCCTCGAAAGCAGATCATGCTTCACTCTCTGCAGTGGTGTGCAGGGTCCGTCTGTGCCTTCCAGTGCCTTGCTTTGATCCAGCCTCAAAGCTCCTGGGAATATCAGCCCGTTTTACAGATTAAAGAAACTCAGGCAGCATCATAAAACATGGCTCAGGAGGGGAAAGCCAGCCCCCAGCTTGCACCCCCAGCTCTCTGCCTTCTGCTGTTCTTTGGGGATCAGCCATACGATTCTTTCCCTTCTAAAAGTTTTTTGAGCTCTTATTAAATGCTCCTTTGAAAAAGAACCAATTATAGCTCTTAGCATCGTTTCCTTTCTCAGGCGTGACCCAGAAGTTGTAAGTACTTGTCTTTGCTATCTGTACTTCATTTCAACTTCAATAATAATCCCTGCTTTTAATTTGATGCCGATTGATCGTGAAACTGCATGTAAGCCACATGGCACCATGTGTACAGTTTTACACCATTCCCATTTTCCAGCAGTCATGTCGAATGATTTATGTAGCTCCAGACACACTTAAGGGACAAAGAGTGGCATTTGTTTTGATTATCTTATTAATGCTTTATTCAATCAAGAGAAATCACAGCGAATGAGTAGCAGACCAAATGTGTACAAACACGACTGCCCAAACTCACGTGAGGGCCAGCAGGCAGGCGGGGAGGAGGGGCACTTGATAGGGCTTTACATGTCTACTTTCCAAAAAAATAAATGTTATCTTTGTCAACAAGGCCTGAGAAACTCTTACTGAAGGCAAAAGACAGTTTGCTTTGGCTTGCCCTTTCCTGAGTTATTCTGAAAGTCGTGGGAGCAGCCGGTGAGAGCGATGGGTTGTGCGGGTTGGTGCCCCACGGGCTGGGGTCCACCTTGGGGTGGCAGGAGGAGTGTGGGGATGGGGTAGGTGAGGAGAAATCCCTGATTTCTGCCCCACAAGCCTTCAGCCAGCTGAAGCTCAGAGCCTTCTTGACCCAGAGGATGTGGCATTGTGTCAGAGAGAGGTGCCAGGTGCTGTCTGTGAGCAGGGGTGTCTGTAACACCCCCCAAACTCAGGGATACCCCGGGGGCTGCAATTCCTGCTCGGAGCAGAGCAGAGCTGCCAGCTGCCTGTCACCTCAGATGTTAATTGCAATGCTTGGCTTTGCAATGCTTTATCCAAACCAGGCTGAAATCTTGAAATGGGGAGGATGCGTTTTGGCCAGCTGTGCTCAAAATCAGGAATTCAAGTTTCCTCAAAATCTGACAAAGAGGAGAGTCATCTCCTGCTGAACAGATGGAAATGGCTATTCCCATAACAATGGGCTGGGGGTGCAACCTGGAACCTCTGAAATAAAGCTTGTCCTTTTCCCTCTCTGCCCCTGAATGGCAGAAGCCACAAGTGTTTAATATACATGGCCCAAATTATTCCTGTTCAAAACATAAAATGCCAAAGAGGCAGCAAATAATGACAAATACCAATATTCATTGTAATCTCATTCCTGGCAGTGTCTGGAGCCTTTTATCATAGCCAGGCATCTCAGAAAAGCAATTCATATTTAAAAGATTAATTTCTTGAAGGTAAAATGCACATTCAAAATGAAAATCAGGATAAGGAGAGAAATCTGGGCTGGATGCCTTGCTCAGGTTGAGGTCAAGGCATATGAATATGGTTTCAGTCTGAGGTTTGCAAAGATATTTTAGGGATACAGTGCTCAGTTCCTGTTTATTTCAAAAGCTGTTGATCACTCACATCCTGCATGTGGCATTTTTCTTTTTTAAGAAATACTGCTTTATTTAGGTAATTAAACAAAGATAATTTTCTTTCAGAAAGAGCTCCAGGTAGGTAAGAAGAAGAATATATTTCATTCTAATAACTGAGGCACAAGTTGTTTACTTCATTGAATATTCGGTTTAAAATCTGCTAAACTTTAAAGGAACTCCCCATCAGTTTAATACTTTTCCCAGTAAAACCCCATACCTTGTTGCCAAGGGTAATGATTAATTCAATAGTGAATTGTCACTTGCTGGCATAAAGTGGAAGCAAACAATTACATGAGACTGTCACTAGTAGAAGGGCTCCAATCTGCTAGAAATATTAGAATTGTCTCCTGCCACACTGGGAAATTAATAGTTAGCAACTGTTTTGGCCTGAGGAATGATTTTCTCAATGACACTGAATTTCTACCCAGTAGCAGACATAAAATGGCATATATATAAATTAAATATTTCACATTATTGCATGCACTGTTTCCTTCTAAAGCCTCAGAGTTATAAGACAGAATGCGAAAACAGAATGCCAGGTTTTCCAGAAAAGCCTTTGCAGTTGCCCTTTGCCCAGGGCAACTTCCAGCTGTGCAGCACTGGGAAAGGTTTGACCTGCAGCAGCAATCAGTTATAGCCTTTCTAAGAGGCTTTTAAAATCAGAAAAACTCCAGAAATAGTAAGGCCTTCTGAGTGGAACAAGCACAATACCCAGCCAGGGCGATGACACCTGAGAGCACCGAATTGAGCCGATGGATGTCAGCTAATGAGGGTTTATCTGCAACAAGCAACTGCACTTGTATTAAAGCACATGCATGTGCTCCTGTCAGCAGCCCTTCTCCTGGTTGGATGTCTGTCACCAGGCTCAGGCTTTGCTGAAGGCAGCATTTTCCTGTCACTCCGTGCTTCATGCACAGGTAATTATTTGTGATGTCAGGAGTGACTTCTCTTCCGTACAGCAGCTTGGACAGGAGACTCTCCCTCCCTGCCCCCTGCTATTTTCCTTTAAGACAAAGCAAAAGCCCAAGCAGGGAATTCAGAGAATGTTTTTTCTTCCAACTAAGGAAATCTCGGGGGCTTCTTCTAAAACACTGGTGAGTGCCTGGGCCTGGCTGCAATGTGCAGCATTTTGCATCGGCTCAGCCCTGTCACTGGAAAATGTGCCCCAGCCTTTTGGGCAACAGCTGGGGAGCAGCTGAGGGCTGGGATGGGCCAGCACCAGACCTCCTCCACGTTGGGTGAGACTCAAAGAGGAGAAACCAAAGGAGGGTTTCTATAGAGGTGTTTGTTTGGGTTTTTTTTTAATGCATACAGATGGTAAACCTCCTGCTTGTCCCTTTTCCTTCAAGGATGCTCACGGGCAGAGTTGTTGCTCCTACACCCTGCAGCCCTGAACAAAAAGGGTTTGGGCAGAAATGTGGCCACATATTTGGTGTTGCAATGAGACAAGGCATCACTTTGCCAGGTGTGGTGGCTTGGAATGGGACAGAGGAAGGTATTGGCACCGGCTGCTGGGCTGATGCTCTGCCCCATCCCCGTGGTCACTGGAGACAAGCCTGGTATTTTTTGCCTGCCTTTTCCACTGACACACTGCTCTGAGCTGGGTGTTAGCTTGGTTTCCACGTACAGTGCTCAGGAATGGGTTTGTGTGGTGTCTCCTGACTGTCACCACATTCCCGGGTTTCTCCCTGGGTGGCCCCGACTCTCCTGCTGTGGCTTCATTCCTGGGGCAGCCTGAGCCACCCTGGGAGAGACTCAGAGACTACCAGCTAAAACGGTCCAGGGCTCGTTCAGAACCTCTTGACCTGTCTGAATTATTTCTGGAAAAATAAATTTATCATCTTTCTTCAAGAAAATCCAGTGTTTCCACGTGAAATGTGGATGGATTTTATGAGTACCAAAGCTGAAATCCCCCAACATAAAGACAGTGAATTCTTGGTGTAAAACTGAAGCAATTTGTTTGACTTAAACCACAGGAGAAACAGCAGCTTCTTTATAGTTTTCCTTCCATATTAGAGAACAAAGAAATAGATTTTAATTATTTTTAAAGAGAAATGCAGAAGATCAGAATTGATTGAAGTGTTTGCTTTCTGCTAGGAGCAAGGAGTCTTTTGAGGTTTCTTAGGCAAGCTTCAAAAACACCTAAAAGTTGCATGATTGAAGTTTTGTTTTCAATTATTCATTTGTTTTCAATATCTGAAGGTCATACAACAGGCTGGGATGGGGAATGCAGCTGTCATTAAAAATTTACTTACTTTTTGTACTCCAATTAAACTTACAGATAATAGCAGATAAAAACAACCATGCTGTTTCTTTCCTGATGAGGGCACTGATTTATTGATACTGGACTTGGCTTCAGTGTACTTACACCAGGGATGAGTTTGTCTGCAAAGGTTTGCTTCCATTTTAGGAAGAAAAAAATTGACAGCTGTGAAAACAGCAGGATGTGATACTGTCCTTGATGAGGGTTTTTCTTGGCAGCATGGCATACACATCTTGCAAGACCATGACATGCCCTATTCCCTCTGAAGACACAGTCAGACAATGCTGGTGTGTTAAATTACTCCTTCTGCAGTAGATGAAAAAGGGAACAGAGCTGGGTCTCTGATGGGGATGAAGGAGCTGCCTTCAGAGTCCAAACACTGGACCTCTCCTGCACTTCACAGGACCTGTGAATTTGCCCACACTAAAAGAAAGATCTCTCCTGAGAAATCAGCTCCCATTCAGTTTGCTGAACCTGGAGGTTGGTGTTTCAACACCATTTCATTGGGCTATCAGTAAGACAAAGTTATTGAAATAGTGCCTTTGGAAATCCAGCCACGTAACTTTGGCATTAGAACAATGCCTCCTTTTACAGGAGGAAGAGGAGATGCTGCAGGGAATCGATACATCCTGCGCGTATCTCCAGCGTACTGGGTTATGGCCAAGAGTACCTGGGACAACTGCAGAAGTAATTTGGATACTCAGCAATAAAGCAACCTTGTTGTATGTGATCTAAATAAGAAATGGGACCCAGGCTCACACACCAGCTTCTCCTGCCTGACTCAGGGCAAGACTTACAGTGTGTGTGCTCAGCTACAGCCACCTCGTATGTTCTTCGGCAGAAAACTGGGAAGCTGCACCAAAGCAAACTCCCTAGCCATGACTCATCCCTAATCACTGGTGATTAAACCTGAATTATACTCAATGTATTTGCAGAGGTCTGTGGACATATTAAAACTGTTTCTAATGTAGACAAATAGAAAGAAACCCAAACACAAAAAAACCCCAAACCACTAAAGATTGCGTTTTGTAAAAGAATAAGACGTCATGGTGTATGAAAAAAGATCAAGAGGAGAGAGCAGTGTATAGAAATGAAAGAAGGAATTCATTTTTACACTGATGTCTCAAGGGTCAGCATTTCCCAGAAAAACCCAGCAATTTTAAATGGAAATGGATCAGACCAAAGATAGCTGCACTCTTATGCCTAAGGCTCTCTTCTTCTATGTGGTTCTCCATCTCTTCTTGTGGTATTATTTGTTTTGTCTCTCTCAGAATGATATCTAAGCTCATCAGTAATATTAGGGACTGATCTTAAGCATTGGATCAAAGGGATCATTTTACTGTGAGATTTCTTGTTAGTGAGCTTAGACTTCTGCACAGCAGTTACCCCCCACCTACAGCCTCTGCTCTAAGAGGGAATTCACCACCCATGGAGGGTAAAAAAATCAGAAACACTAGATAATTTGGGAAGTGTTCACTAAAAAGTGGATGTCTGTTTTGGTTAAGGATGCAAGAATTGATGCAAAATCTGCTTAGGAATGGTCACAGGACAGGCAAATTACAGTAAGAATGATGCAGATAACAAGGTCCCATGAATTCAGGGGGATTGGATCATTCTTACTGGACTAAACTTTCATCCCCTTTTTAAACGCTACTCCAACGGGCTCTTTAGAAGCTTGGAATCTAATGAAACATCAAAGAAGTTATGGTCATGGTGCTTCCAGAAAGACTGATGGTACAGGCTTGCTGTCATCACACTGTCATCTTGTCCAAAGTGGCTGAATTACAACAAATTAAAGCTCTGGTTTGACCGAGGAAAGGCTTGTTTGTGCACTTCTAAGGGCAAACTCCCGCTGTAATCCTATAAAATGACTAAGATGGATGTTGAGGGCTTAGGTTGGAACTCATCTTTAGGTCCTTCTCATGTCTGTAAGTCTGACTGATACGACTACGTGCAGTGAGTGAGAACATTGGGTCTAAGTCATGAAAACAGCTGCAGCAGAAGGTGGCTCTTAAATCTTCTCTGGATGTCTGCATGGACGTGTGTGTGTGTGTAGCAGTCAGCTCCATCCTCCTGCTCAGCATCCAGTGGGTGTCCTTCTAGGCAAAGCTTAGGGAACTATCTTCCTCAAATCTGAGTGCAATTTGATGAGCAGTTTCAGCTGAGGTCTGGTATATGGTAAATTTTATAAGGATTTAAAGCGCCTGCTGGTCAGGTTTTAATCAAGAAATGGTTTGTTATTTGCTACTTTTCAACAGCGGGTGAAACACTGAGTGCAGCAATGGGCCAGTTTGACTTTTCCTTTGAATATATTTAATACATGGCAATAGTCATCCTGAATTTTAGAATTTAAAGAACATCAGGGTGAGTGCTATTGAAGACATGGTGAAAATCTTCAACTGTCAAGAGTAAGGGCTTAAGAAAGATGAGTGCTGAACAAAGAAGAGATTCAAACTGAGGTGAAGTCTGGGAGGACGTGATTTTGGGTCTCTCCTTACCAGGAAAATCGAATGTCCTCATGGAGTTGAACAATGGCTGGGGAAGACAGACTGCTGGGATTGCCTTTTCATTTTCATGGGATGATTTCTGTACCCAGCCTGTTCTCTGCATATCACTGCCTTGCAAGCTCACAAGGTCCCTGCACCCCACTAAACTAAGAGTCCCTTGTCAGGGAGCTGCAGATGACAGAAAACTAATGCAACATCCTGAACTCAATGCATGTTTGCCTGGGAAGGAGAGAAAGTGCTCGACTCAGTTATTAATGCTGACATAAGCAAGAGAGGTTTAAGGATTCTCCCCAAGCAGTTAGAATTTTTCTATGGGTTTTCTGAAATTAAAATAACTTTTGGAATGTATTATTTCTTTTCTTTCTGCTAATAAGAACAGAAATACAGGGAATATTTTGTTATCCGCAGAATGTTTAATTTCCCATACAGACAGGATGTTAAGAACAGCATTTTTTCTTGGATATTCCCAGAAGCAGCCTGAGATCTTAGATGCTTACTTGTTTAGATGAAAAGAAGAGCAGTTTTTGTTTTCTTCCACTAAATTGTAGTGAGGTGAAAAGTTAAAAACTGCCTTTAAGGAAAGAACAATTATAGAAGATGCCAGCCTAGAAGCTAATAAGTGCTAGAAGCTAATTGAACAGGCACAATTACATTTAAAACCCCCTTTATCTTACTGCAATGTTAACATTAGTGTAATTTTTTCCCTTTCTGGGTGGCAATGTCACACTGAGCTGATATGGGTGTGATTAGATAAATGCTACTCTTACATGTAGACCGCCTCAGTGGCTTGTGTGTGTACATTTTTAATGACTGAGTTCTCCTTCCTATTAGAAAATATCCTTTTACACTTTAGCTGATGTAAAAGGACACAGCCAAAGTATCCTGTGCTGGGAAATACAGTTAAAAGTATTCAGAAAGTTGGAATTGATCAGAATGAGCAGATCTAAATGGATTGTGTGGCTGGTGCAAGGGGAAACCCTTTTCCATAGAAAAATGGAAAAAGGTTCTGCTGGAAGAAAATTCAGACCCGTGTCCATCTGTAAACTTCCCAGAATTTCTGGGTGGTACCAGATTTCAGGTTTTTGGCCTCAATATTTCAAGTATGTATGACTTTGCTCAAAGAAGAAACCTTCCTGAGTGCAGCAGCAGCAGATCTCCTGCAGAGGGGATCCTTTCCTGGGGGTCATGCATGGGAAGCAGTGCCCAAACCCCAAGGAATCAAATCCACTTGTACACAGGTACAGGATAGCACTGGGAGGTGAACGTTATTAAACCAAGGGGCAAAACTTCTTCCTGTCCTTCCCCACATATTCCCTGCCCGTGCATTCAAAATAACTCTGTTCTCATGTGAAAGAGAACAGGAATCCGGGAAGCTGATACCGAGTTTCAAAGTCTTTTTTTTGCTGCTATTGTGGTTGTCTAGTTACTGTTTCAACAGGAAGGTGTTTAATCATCGCAAGGCAAAAGGCACTGAAACGAGCTGGTGGTTTCCAGAAGGAGAAAACGCCGGGCTGATTACGGTGTTTCTTTCTCAGGATGGAGTAGACAATACAAAGCGTGTGATAACACGCTCAAGATATGCCTCAGATCCCCACCAGCAGCCCTGTGAATGAATGGCACATTTCCTATCACAGCTTTCGCAGTCCAGGCCCGATAAGAAATGTCTAGTGCAGCAGAGCGTGTTTGTGCGAGATCCTTGAATACACCTTTGGAAAACCTCGGTCTTCTCTCAGGCAACCAAAGCAGGAGAAGTTCACGGAGAGGGAGAAATTCCCTCTGGATTTTTAGCTTGTAAACTCTCTTGGTCTACTTAATTTTATTTTTAATGTGAGATAATTGTATTCTCCAGCTCACACGATGGCGGGAGGAAAGAGGATATTTCCCTTAAGTTTTGACCCAGGGAAGTGAAGCGTTTGGTCTCCAAGTGGGTACAATGTCTTTTTTGTGCTTTAAAATTTGATTGACACTGGCAAAAGGGACATATTATGCACATAGCACATGTAGCACTTCATATCCTGCTTGATGTGTGAGCTGAAGTCGTTAATCTCACGCATTTCCTATGCTCAGCACTGTGTGCCAAGATGTTCGGAAATAGCCAGGGATTTGGGATGCCTTAGCTATTGAGTGTCCAGCTAAAGAAACTTCTAAAGGTCTTGGTTTTCAGAAAGCTTTGAATATCTGTCCTCTGAAATTGGGCTTTTAAATGTCTGTTGGCTCAGTCTCTGGAGGTCTTTGTGGAGCAGACATTCTCACAGCTTCAGGTTGGGTTTGGTGAAGCAACACTGGCATCCTAAGATGCTCTTCCTAAGTCATACTCCATAAAGGCAGAGGGGTTGGACTCCCAGCTGTTAGTTTTCCTTGGGCTTGTACTTGGCTGGCATGAGAAAGGAGCAGACTTTCCCCTTGGGGTAATATTTGTGATTGTTAAATGTAAAACAGGGAAAAAAAGAAGTACCTGCCTGAGGTATCCCAGCCTTATGTTCAGTGGATTGGCAACAGGTATGCCAAAGCTGTGATTTGTGACCTTCATGCTATGACATTTAGAGACAGAGGAGTGATGCCTCTGCTGTGTATTATATTTGCAAACATCAAGTTTAATAGAAATGTCAAATTCAGCTTAGTCTAACCAGTGTCCTCCAACACCAGCTCTTAACCCATCCCATCCCGTCCCGTCCCGTCCCGTCCCATCCCATCCCATCCCGTCCTATCCCTGCTCTCATCTCCACAGCCTCCCAGCAGCTTCTGTAAGTGCTGGCTGGACACGTTTCACAGAAAAACTCTAAGGTCAAACGCCGGAGAATAAATAATAGGTGGAACAGAACTGGCGTGAACCAGCTTGTCTCAGTGGTACAAAGCTGAACAATACCTGGGTAAACACAGCAAAAGTGTCTATTGGCAAAGCAGCCCCTCAAGAACCCAGTGACCACTGAAATGCTGGGCCTGCCAAAGTCCAGCAGTGGCAAATAACAGGATGAACCACATGTGTTTGAGAGTGGAGACGTGGAGAGAGATATAAATTACATCCCGGATGTTGCAATGTCCTACAGCAAACACCTCTGTTATCTGCAGGGTTGTGTATACAGCATACAGTTACACACACTTAATCTGGGGAATAAATATGTCAAGGGAGAGCCAGTTTTCATCTTTCTGCTCCTAATGCTTCTTTGGTTCTTTTAAAAATAGAATAATGCAAAATAATAACAATAAAATCTGCTCTTCAGGATGTTTGCAGCCAGTTTGGCAGGTTTAAAAGATAATCCTTCACACCTTTTGGCTTTACATAAATCACTTTTTGTGCAGAGAAAAAAAGGCATCCTAGAGTCTTTTTCTTCTTTGAGGAACCAACCTTCTGCAATACCTCCCAGCTCTGTAAATGCTGTGGCCGTCATTGCTCAGCTGGGCAGGTGGCTAGCATGTTTTCTTCTGTCTCAGGGACTGAAAGAATAGGGTTTGTTCATTCTGCATGATTTCAAGTAGCCAAACTATTAATTCTTTGCAAACTCCCTGTAAAGGCACAGCTTGTTCGTGCAGACAAGCACTGCTGGGTTTGCTTACAGAGGTTTGCAGCTCGCCTTCATGAGCTCATGTAACATGGAGGCCTTGAATTTTTCCTTTCCATATTCTGTTTCCAGACTTTCCACTGTCCTCCTCCCCCTGAAAGCTGCCTCACAGGTAGGGTTACCCAGGGAAGTGAGGGGTGCTCGTTACCTCCCGTCCTCGCAGGGCTCACGGGCTGGTGACACGCTGCTGGCAGCAACTGCTCCTGTGAATATTGAATGTGCAACATGAGTGGGGTCCTGAGCCTGCTGGAGAGCCTGGAGTCCTCTCCTCCTGACAGCAGTAGGTGGGGGGAATGATCTGAAACGCTAGAAGTCCCTGGAGGTATTTAAAAGACATGCAGATGTGGTGCTTAGGGACACAGTTCAGCGGTGGGCTTGGCAGTGCTGGGGTAACAGTTGGACTCCATGATCCTAAGGGTCTTTTCCAACCTTACTGATGATGATAATGAAAGATGAAGAGGAATTACAGGCATTTCTCAGGGAATAATACATGTTGGGTTGGTTTGGTTTTCAGTCTCCATCCCTGTCTTCAATGGCATAAAGCAAGAGGCTGCTGCATTCAGAGCAGCAGATTTTTGGTCCTGGGAAGATGTGTGGCATGATGATGACAGTAGTGGTTCTGAAAAAGGTTCTTGGTAGGGAGAAGTAGGAAAAGGGGAGAAGGCTCTGTCTGGGTCCAGCTGGGGTTTCTGAAAGATGATTTCGTGACCTTCCCTGTGCCAAAATCAGCCGAAAGGACAAGTCATGTTTATGCTTTATGCAGACCATATGCCACCAATTTTTGTTGTCTGAAACAGCCAAAATCCTTCAATAGTTAGATGGAAGTGTGTGGATAATGCATTTTACCAAAACCAATGCTTCATGTCTAGAGCAAAGCACAGATACCTTTGAAAGCAACTCCTCTGAAGATTTATTATAACTTGCTCTTACTCCCTGCTTGATTTTTGGCTCAGGCCTGCACTGACTAGCAGTTGATTCTGCTTTTAAACACAGTATCAGATATTTTAAAAAAAACCCTTAACCCTCCACCAAAATGAAAAAACCTCTTCCTTTTAAAAAACGAGATATTTATTCTCCTGCTCTTGTGTGAATACGTGTCTGCTTCATTCCAAGTCCTCGCTTCTGGCCAGCTGCAGTTCACTCTCTCTGCTGAGATGGGGTGGAAGAGAGGCTCTGCAGCGAGACATTTTTAAACAGTTGTTTGCAAGCCCACTGCTAAAAGCTCATCTTCCTCTTGCTGCTGTGTCCTGTGGAGCCCTGTGTCCCCTTTCACGGCTCAGCCGTGGCTCTGTGGCTGCTAATCTCATCTTCTCGCCCGCCTGGGGGGTAAAACCATTTGACCTGTGACCTTCAGCTGATCCGAAACCTCCATCAATCCTTCTGCGAAGTTTTACTGGAATCAGGGCTTCCAAATGACCCTTTGCATAGTTCCTAAAAGGAAAAGAAAAAAAAAAAAAACAACCAACCCAACAACCCACTCAAAAAAAAAAAAGGAAAAAAAAAAGAAAAAAAGAAAGAAAAAAATCAACCCAGTCCTGAACTGTTTTCTGTTGTTTTAGCAGAAACCAAACATAACTCATAAAAACACAGGCAAGAAAAATAGAGCACCCTGGCTGCCAGAAAAACAAATCGTAACAGAACATAGAGGGGCCTCTCACAGGGAGGAGGCAGGGAAGAAACACCTGTGATTTCCATTGAAAATCCCCTGATATCTGCATTCCCCCTGTTCTGCTCCAGTAAAAGTTCTATCTCTGACCCCAGGGCAAGGTCTCGGTGCAGAGAGGTCCCTCCTGGTTGGGCCGGTGAATCACAGCACACAGCTGAGGAGCACAGAGAGTGCCTGCCAATTGTCCTCATGTCATTGCTATGGTTATCTCAAAGTGCTCTGCAGATGTTTGCCTGCTTAGAAAACAAAAGGAAAGAAAAAAAAAAAAAAGGCAGCACAGAGAGAGGAAGATAAAAACAAACTTTTAAATTTTCCCTCCCAACTGTTACAACAAAACGCCGAAATCCTGGGATGGAGGCAGAGCTGTAGTTGCTGATTTGGTTTTGGACTGTGATGGTCCTGAGAGGCTCTGGTGGAGAGAAGATGCCTAGATGGTCCTGCTGTGCCTGCAGGGACATGCTGAGCACATCCAGTGACAAGTGAGCAGGGAAGATGCCCCGGACATGTGCACAGCTCTTAGAGAGGCTCCCCTTGGCCTTGGCATTTCCTGGAGGGAAATTCTCAGGAGCTGTGTTCAGTCCTGTGACATCCCCTCCATGCTATTTCATAGATTTTTTGCACATAGTTTTCCTAAAACTCCCTTATTACTGGGTGAACTTTGGGCACTGAAATCAGTTAGGCACAGGCAACTGAAATAGGAAATTCTGCACCACATCCCAGACACAAATCCTCCTGAAAGCTCTCAAAAATCAGGCTTTGGGGTTAGAAAGTGTAACTGTACCAGAACAGCTCCTCGCTGGATAAATAACCAACACAGCTGAACTGCTTCCAGGACCCCTCTTAGGACTGTTGTGCAGTGTAGACAAGTCCATGGGGTAATCACAGCCTTGAGCTTTAGGACACAGCTCAAGAATCTGGTTTTCAGCACTAAGTCACCTACCCCACCTGTGGACAGTGTTTGCAAACACCATCTCTTAGTTGCCTGGTAATGTCCATATTCCCGACATTCCTTCCCCAAATGTTCCTTAACCATTATGCACAGGGACAGTGGGATTTGGAGAAGATATCTAAGACTCAAAATGGACCTGAACGTGGTGTTTAAATATTTCTTGTCGTCGTTTAACAAGTTTTTCCGACTTGCTGTTTGCAGGAGGCTGAAGATAACTGATGGGAGAGATAAGTGCTGTGGGTGTAATTTGGATGAACAGGAAGACATCAAACAGGTCCTTAAGGAGCTGCTTTGCACTACAACTGCTGCAGCACTTGCACAGGTATGTCCAAATGCCATGCAGGGATTTTATAGGGGTGTCCAGCTCTCCTGGAATCAACAGGAGAGTTTTTCCATCCACTTAAATGAGCCCGGAATCCTGTTAAAAACTAGTTGCATGTCCTCAGCAGCAGCACCAGCCAGCTGGGCTTGGGTGTGTTACCACATGACATGATCCACTGTATGGTGAAGAGGCTGTCCCCAAACCACACAGAAAGAGAAACAGCCTGGGGAGAAAGCTCCCTCTGTTATTCCATGGGTGGTAGGTTCAAGCACTCAGTGTTTTCAAGAACATTTTGTGAGGCTGGGGTGGCTAAATGTAGTTTCAAAATAATGCAATTTCCTTTGCAAAATGGGGTGAAGGATCCTTATTAGGAAAGCAGAGCCCAACTCAGAGTCGATTAGAAAATAGTCTAGCTATAAAAAGCATCATTGCCTCTCTGAAACATAAGCCCAGGAGCATAAAGGGCTCAATTCAGCAATACATGCGAAGCTTTGCTGACCTGGGGTCTCCAAATTGTTTGCCTTGCTGTAGGACAGGAAGAGAGCCATGGCTTGAAACAATTTGACAAGCCCTTTCTTTGGAGCTGCCTGACTTACCTTCCAAAGGGCAAAAGAGGGAGCTCCTGCTAAAGAAGACGACGAATTGTGCAACAGATCACAGAATCACAGAACAGTTCAGGTTGGAAAAGACCTCTCAGTTTATCGAGTCCAGCTGTTAACCCAGCACTGTCACAATCCCCACTAAACCACGTCCCTGAGTGCCACATCTACACACCTTTTAAATCCACCCGAGGGTAGTGACTCCACCACTGCCCTGTGCAACCTGTGCCAATGCTTAACAACCATTTCGGTGAAGATTTTCCCAACATCCCATCTAAACCTCCCCTGGTGCAACTTGAGGCCATTTCCTCTTGTCCTGTTGCCGATAAAACTTTCTTCTCAGGACAAGGAAGATCCCAAGAGCTCTGGCACATGAGCTACCTGAGCATCTCCACAGCAGAGTGGGGTGTTCAATTGGAACAAATTACTTTTAACACCAAAGACTGTGTTGTAAAAAAAAGCCAACTGTATGAGAAGTTCTAGGTTTGGGGTAGTCTTTGAAGCTTATCAACTCATTGAAGATGCTCACTAGTATTTTTACTTCCTCCTTTCCTTCTCTTATCCTTCTGCCCCTATGTGAAAAACACCAACAAACACGAACAACCCAGATGATGGAAACAAATGGGCTTGAGGCAAGAGAAGAAATCAGGAAACACTGAAAGCACTTTAGTAAACATTGGCTAAAACTCTAAGGAAGTGGGTTTCTTCACATCTTGCAGCAGAGGATACACTGACACAGTCTATTACATGATTCCCCATTTCTCGCACACACTGTATCTTCCATTTCCACTGGAGCTATGGATTTGCAAACAGGTACCAGGCATGTGCTGGGCTGGTCTTTTGCCCCTGATGTTTGAATGCCCCATGGGGCCACGTTCCCTCCTGGGCATCACTCAGCCTCAGCTGTGACATGGGGACGTGCTGAGGGACCTTTCCTATGTGACACAACAGCCAGGGCACCTCTCTGTTTCCAAATCCCTTTCCAATTTCATTCTGGGGGTTTGTTCAGTGCTACAGGGTTTGATCTCTTCACGTCCAAGGCAGGCCAGATTAAAAATGAGCCTGAACAGATTTAAAAATGAGGAAAAAATGTTGAATCAACACCAGAAGATGCATGTCCTGGTAATAATTTTGGGGCAGTGATGTTTATAAGAGAGCTGTCTCTGAGGTCAGTGCAATACTCATGCTCCTCTGAGCCAGCCAACGTGGCCTGTCTCTGCAGCTTGCAGAGGTTTGGTGTGGCCAGAGCTCCCCAGCTTGTGCTTCTGTGTTCAAGATAATGTTACCCGTAGCTGGTCGTTTCGGTTTGGTTCTCCATCTGAGGAGATCACTGTCCAAAGAAGGATAAAGGGTTCCTTTCTTCTGGGTAACATCTGAAATCACAGCCTGGACTTTGGTAACAGGATACTGGTGGCTTCAGTTCTTCCGATAACAGGGAATGCTTCTTGTCCTTGTTGTTGTTAATCCTGGGAGTGGAGATCAGTTGCAGTGCAGGTGTCTGATTTTCATTAAAATTGCAAATTGGGCTGAATGCTTGATCAGATAACAAAGACATCATTGAAACCATGTGTCTTCCTTCAGCAGCAGAACAGGGGACAAGACAAAGAATTTCCCAGTGTGTGTCCACTTGTGCATATTTACTGCAGAGAGTGAGTCTTAATACTTTGGTCATGGGTGAATAAATAGCTTCTAAGAAATGCCAACCCTATCAAACTTGCTGCAGCTTTGGAACAGCTTTAGAGTTGAATAGAACTACAGTATTAGCCCTTTGGGGAAAATACAGGCTGTTCTCAAAGGAAATCAATTAACTGTAGCATCTCTTTGGTCCCAAGTTGGCAGATCTTCCCTTTTTTATCAAAGCACTTAAGTGTTTTCTTAGCTTTAAGCAAGAGCTTAAGTGCTTTGATGAACAAAGATGGACTTTCACACACGCTGCTGTCCTCTCCAGAATCAAGAGCATGTGTTTTTTACAATGGGAAAGAGAACAAGTCAGATAGAGAGGTTCAACCACTTGTTCTGCTTGGAAATCACATGCAACAAACTCATCTGGAGTAGGAAAGAGTGGGGGCTGATGGCATATACACGATGTTTGGAAAGAAAGTTCCTCATGCAATGTCCTCTTGGCAGCAAAACAAAGTGATCCTGAAGTAAACAAACACACAAACATTGTGTTTCCTAAAACAACATATTCTGACAGATGTCACTGTGTTTATGTGTCATAATTATGTCTTGTTTTAGATCACTGCCCTCTCTTCTTCCTCTCTGTGGCAAATATCCATGAACTTCCCTTAGTGGTGATGAAGGGAGCAGCTAAACAAAGGTTCCTCCAACCCAAACTGTTAGCTAGCAGGTGTCTAGGATAATCCTGTAAACACTGCAGAAACCACAGTCAGTGAGAAAGGTGCTGAGCTGTGCCTACACATAGGGGAGCATTTATGTTCAAACTCTCTGAGACAGGGAGTTTTCAGCTGTGACCCGTTTGTCTGGTGTCTGCAGAGCTTCTGAAGAGGTGGTATTTAAAATGTAGCATGTTAAGTGTGTACTTGGCATTAGAGGATGATCTTCTCTTAGCCATCAGCAGGGTTAGATGCAGCCACAACAGAACACTTACCCATTTAGGAGTGAGAGAAATTCCATTCCTGGTGGAGGGGAACAATGATATCCCATGTTAAAAGTGTCTTATTGGAGGCTCTTTATCAAGTCTGCTCTGCTCCATGATAATGTTGCAGGAGGAATTCCTCAGGGAGTTTTGACAGGTCACAGCTTAGGAGGGAAAATAATTGCTGACTTTTACAACAAGGGAGTAACGAAAAGTTCATCATGCTTTGTGTGCACAGTGAGAAACTCAGCTCTGAAAGTAGAACTTGTTCTCCTGGTGTCTTTGAGTAAAGCCTTTTCAGCCATGGCTGTCTCCAACTCCAGTCCCACCTCATTTTTGAGGCAGTTTACTTTGCTCTAGTGAAGGACATGATGTGGATGGTGCTCTGGCCATGGGAACAAAGTGGTGCAGGGGCAGCTTTTGTGATGTGCCCGGTCATCTGTGCCTGGGGACACTCTGGGTGCTGATAAAATGGGCAAATTCAGAAAAACTGTGCAACTCTGAGAAAGACCTGAACTTCTTACCCCCAAACACTGTGAAAAGCCTATGAGAGGCTGTGAAATATTTTGTTTTCCGAGGGGTGGGCACTATTTAAATTCTACAGAAATATGCAAAGAATTTCTTCGGGACTAGGACACACAATACAGACATACAAATGGATTGCTCTGACAGATTCCCATACAATAAGCACTCAGCATTTACTGTTCACTTTTATCCCTTGGCAAATGGGGGGTAATTTGAAAATATTTTCATTCCTCTCAGAGCATCACTTGGGATATCTGTAGAATCACTCAGCGTCATGATTCCAAGAAATCTGCCAGGATTATGTTCTGAAGTTTGCTTTGGATAAAAAAGGACTCAAAAGGTCATAGATTATCCCAGGACATATCAAAACATGCATTAAAAATTTCCATGTTCTTGAACTCATGGTAAAAGTCAGGCACATTGGGTCAGTTCTCTTCAAGTTCAAACTCAAGGGACTTTATCTCTGCTTGCCAGTGTATCAGTGCCTTGAGAAGGGAGGTGGAAACTGCTCGCTGGACTCTGCCCCTGAACGAACCATCAGAGGGGAAGTGAGTGCTGGAACAGGCAGGGGGAGATTTTGGGCTATAAAGCATGAGAAACTGCTGGCCCAAAATAGGACTGTGCAGAGTTACAGCATCAACTAGTGCAGAGAAGAGCTATCTGGGCATCATTTCTAACCTTCTCTCATGGAAGTGGAAATCTGGCAGGAAATTGCTCCGTGCGTGGCTGTCAGATGTGCCTCGAGCCCCAGCCCGGGACAGCAGGTGCTTTCCAAGGACAGCAGCCATCCAGAAGCTGAGCTTTGGGAAGCAGCTGCTATTGTCACTATGGGGAAAATGCAGTTTGCTCCAGCCCTGCTTTGCTATCGCCTGAAGGGGTGAGCATTGCAGTGGAGTCGACATCACCATCCTCTCCTTTGGCCTTGACTTAACAGGATTTCCATCCTCTTCAACGTGCAGCACGTCGCTGAAGGACACTGCTGGCTTCCTTGCTGCCACCTCCTCTTACATCAGCAACAACTTCTTGTCACCAGTAAGGTGAAGGTGGCACACCAGGCACTCCTGTTGTACCTCCCAGGCTGGTGTCAGAGGGTGCAGCACAGATGTCGCAGCACGCTGTGCTGTGTGCTGATCACTCAGCTAATTGCATCAGTAAACCCTGCCCACCTCTCTCTGTGAGACATAAGCCCTGCCCACCCCTCTCTGTTTCAGACCTGTTGTCAGAGGATCGTTTCTAATCACACAAGAATGGTGTTGAGGAGCAGATGAAATCATCGCTGGGCAGGAGGTTACAAGCAACAGTGACAAGATCAGCTGAAGCCCCTTGGCCAAAACGATCTAACAAGGAGAAGTGGGCCAAAACAGCAACATCATGACCCTGAGATTGTTTTGGTTTTTATCAGTTTAAATAATCTTATCTGGCAACTCTGCTCTAAACAAAAGCTGAGGTTTCATGGCCATCTTCAATGCTTTTGCCTGTGCTACAGTGGCAAGTTGTGTTTCAGAGGATCAGTGATGGAAAACAGATGTTTAAATGTGTACAACAAGAAGCAAAAAAACAAATACTGCTAGCACAGAGCCTGACATGAGCAGGAGCGTATCTCTGAATTGACATAATGAGACCTACATTCATGAAACACAGGATTAGATAAACTGCTATTTTTTAATTGTTGTGCAGAGATGCTTTTGTGGCTATAAAATCTCAGTCCTTGTAATGTCTCCGCATCAGAACTTTATTTTAGCAGAGCCTGCTCCTAGTTCATACAGGGATAAACTTCTGCCCAAGCAGTGTTGCAGGAAAGGGCTATGCTGCCAGAAAGACAATGCAAGATTAATTACTGGCCCAGCACACTGCTGCCAGGCTATGAAAAATGTTTTTAAGTATTCTTTTAATTAAGAAGAGATACTTCCACTAAGTAATGAGGAGACCTACTTTGAAATAGGAGAGATTCCAATATTTCAAAATTAGTTTTCGTTCCAAATTGGATTTCTAAAACACGTTTATTCAGAAAGTTTTTTTAGTAGTGTCAAAATATCATGCCAGTGGAAATATGCATCTCCTACAATATTTAGGCCCTTGATGAACATTTATAAATTATTACTAAGAAAAATAATACAAGTTTATGTTTCTTTTCCTTAACCCCCCCCAAGCAGGCTTCTGAAGTGCATTACTTTGGATGTGCTTCATTTTTGCATAGAAAACTATTTTTAAGCTTTTTTTACACCAACAGTAGCAATATCTATGAGTTTCAGTTTTATTTTTCTTCATCATAGGCACGCAACATAAATAATGAAAGTAAGTTATTTCCTAAAATTGTTTTAATAGCGTGCATGTGAACACACAGATGGTTAAAAGAAATATTGGAATTACTCTATTTGAAATTATAAAGATCATCTTGTCCTTTTTCAGTGTGTCTCCCTGCTATTCTTGGATGAGGAATAAACGGTCTCAAAGTAAATGTTGCATTGAAATCCATTGAGGAAAAAATTAAAACTTTTATATTATTTACTGGGAAAAATGATGATTCTGCGAGCTGACATTAAGGGACAGATTTTCAACATTATTCACCCATTGAAAATAGCTCCTATTGTTCCCAAGTTCAAAAGCCTCTCTGGTTATTGCAACTTTGTCCCAAATATGTAGCTGAACAGTTGGGCTCAGACTCCCAAAACGCAGTTGCAAAAACATGTGACTTCCCATGCAGTTCCCACCCGGCACATGCAGGGATGCTGCTCACACCCTCCAGCGATGCCACAGACTGGGTTCGTACTTGCATTTAACAGGACCGCGGGTTTGGCTGCAGCAGGAGCCCAGAAAGCTTGTATGAACACTCTTCTCTTCACCCGAAGCTGGACCGTGGCATTTTACCCTGTTTCCCATGAGTTTATCAACAGAAACATGGCTGTTTTGTCAGATCAGCCAGTGGTAGGTGTGTGTGTTGCTTTGGGCTTACCAGGAGACTATAGGTCTCCTCTGGGTTGAGGGATGTTCTGTACCTTGGGCACTGAGTCTTCCTGCAAGGTCTCGTTGAGAGGTCCTTCCCCCCAGACCGCATCTCATCTCCTTGCTCCGCATTGGCGCAGGCCAGGCGACAGGATTTCCTCACGGGGAAGCTGCTCTGGGATTGCGGCCTTTATTGAGGCACCACAAGCTGTGATCAGTCAAAAGCCCGTGTCCCCAGACAGGAGCAAACCCTGCCTAGGGCTGGGGGAGCCCCCGACCCGCCTGGAAGGACGCGCAGCGGGCGGCGAGCGCTGCAGGATCGCGGCCAGCGATCCTCGGGCCCCGGCGAAACTTCACACATGATTCCTCTGCGAAACTGGAGCAAGATAAACAAGATTCGGGATGAATTTAAACATAACACTGGTTACGTTATTTGAGAACAAACCAGTTGCATAACCCCGCAGAAAACAGCCCAGCTGTTCACGCCGGACAGAGTTCCAAGAGCTGCGTCCTCCTCCCTGCCAGAGATGCGCGCCTGCAGCTGGGCTTCCCTCCCTCCTCCGGCACGGTGATACTCGCTCCCTGTCCTGGGGGTCCCGAGCAAACCCGCCAGCCCCCTCCCCTCTGGCTTCAGAAGTCACGGACAAATAAGTGTCTCTCCTGCGCTGCCTCCCGCCTCGCCCTGGCCCGCGATAAATGCGCTCAGCATGACAATCCGATTTGCTGCGAGATTAGGGGAGTGTAATCTCATTAACAGTGCCAAGCTCCGCTGGGCCGCTCAGCCGCCCGCTGCATCCCCGCACAGCACACAGGGCTTTGATTAACAGCTCCTGCAAAGGTAATGATCCTGCGGGCTCTGCAGCACCGCAGGGAGAGGCACCTGGACAGAGCCGGGCATCAGTGCAGCCCCACGGGGAATCAGATCTACCTGTGTGTGGCTGATTTAGAACTAGATTTGGTCCACTTCCCTAGACCAGATGTCTCTAAAAGCTGTAGAGGTCTCTGAAGGACCCCATCACTGGTTAATCCCCATCCTGAGGGACGATTAGAGTCGAAAGGACCCCAGTTTTCATTCACCAGAGCTGCTCTGTGATGTGCCAGCCTACTTGGGAAGGGTGGGTGATTAGGAACTGTCCCAGTTCTAGACAGACACAAACCTCTCCTCCTTACTTATCTCAAAGGGCACTTTCTTCCATTAATGCCCGAGTCTGTGTGCAGAACACTTTCCAAAATATTCCATACTGTATAATAATATATGTAATATATGCATAACATAACACATTCCTATTATTTCCTTTGCCCTTTATTTTTATGTGCTAAAATTAAAATCAGAAAGTCAGTTAGCTCTGGTTTGCCTATGCAAAAGGGAAGTTAACATGCTAATGATTACCTGCAAACAGTGCAGGCACTGATTCTTACAGGAAAATGCTTGAGAAGGAAAGTCAGAAGCCAAAATATGTGGCAGATATTACAGGCAAACACCCCTCTCAGTGACAATATCTTGCAGGTATTCTGGGAGTTCAATTTTATTCACATTCCTTCACTGGGCATTAGATGGAAATCCTTCTTTAATAGTTAAAGACTGGTCCCAGTCCCGCAGTGCAGAAGGTGCTGAGCTGGGCTGTGCATCGTGCTGTGTGCTTGTGCAGCACTGTGTACCTGCTCTGCACTGCCATGCCCATACTTGCATGAGTCCCACTAATCAGGAACAAGCCTTGCTCAGTCATTTCAGGACAGGTCGTGGATGCCCTCATATAGACAAGAACAAAAGCAAATGGGACAGTTTCTGCACCCTGACACCCTGCCTTATTTCTTCTTGGAAAAGCTACTCAAATACTTCCCTGAAATGCAAAATATTTTGGAAGCTAAAGATAGTTCAGGCAGAAAGGCAGACATCTAACTGCCACTGAGCAAATAAATACAAGTTATGAAGAATTCTTTGTGAAAATAAAACCCTGGAGGAATGGAGCTTGTAGCTGAAAACAGGGCAGGAAGCTGGGATGATGGCAGGCTCCACTGATAACCACTGATCCATCCACAGGATCTGAAATGGGCTGGGCAGTGTCCACATGTTCTGTTAATGTCACTGGGACGTGCTGCAGGTGAAGGAAATTGCAAGTCAGTCCTACGTTACAATATACCTGGTCTTGGTAACTTGTAACACTGATGTTTTCCACTGAGCAGTGTGCAGGGTCTGTGCTCTGCAGTCGTACCTGAACGGGGTGAACTGGAGTTCTGCCCTCAGTTCCCTCTCAGTCAGGCATTTTTGGCTGCACACGGAGCTCAAGTTTCTTTCACAGTCAAGACAAGCTGTGGGGCACATTTTCCCAGGACATCCTCATGTCCCTTTTTAGTCGAGTTGCTCCTAAAGCCTGGCCAGCCCTTTGGACCATCACTGTTGTTAAACATGCTTGCACTGTTCTTTTCCCGAGAGAATCAGCCTTGAGGCACTGCCTTCCAGCATTGAAATTCCTGGGCTTTAAGGGAGAAAGCAGAGGGGAGAAAATATACTCTACCCAAGGAAGGTATTTCTTGAGTATCTCCCTGTTTGCTGTCCCAGACTCTAGATTTCAGTGACTGTGAGCACTAGGAACAGGAACTGATGTTCTTACTTGAAGCTTTATTGCTCTTGAGTATGTAACAGAATCAGCTGGAATTTCAGGGAAAAAATTAGTTTGCTGAAATTGTTATTCTTTTAATCACACAAACTTGTGTGTGTGTGTGTGCACCATTACCTTTATCTATTTCTAATGAAGATGGCATTGGATTGCCCTAATATCACCTCTTTGTGGTGGGACATTGGTGCTAAGCAGAAGTTACTACTAGAAATGCTTTTATTGGATTTTATGCGTTTAAGAAAACTGTCAAAAGAGTGGTTTTCAAAAGATGCAAAAGCAGAAAGTGCAGAGGAGTTACTGAAGCACTACCTGAATCACAGTCTGCATCCTCACTTCCCAGGAAAAGGTTTAGTCTTGCTGGTGTTTGAATGAAGGCTGTAGTTGGGTAGTGAATGCAATATCAGATAAAGAGACCAGAAGTGAACTGTAAGACACTGAAGGCTGGGGAGTGGTTTTGCACAGTGGGCATCCTTCTTGTCTGGTGTTTCAGTTGTGAGGTAGTTTGGTCTTGTGGGTTGAAGCTTCATTTGTTCACGAGATCACTGCTTGGTTCCCTGCCATGAGGCTGATTTCCTTGGCTCAAGGGAGTCAAAAGCGCTGGTTGTTGCTTGCAGGGATATATCCATGGTAGTGATAAGCTAAAAGCCTGTTTGCACCAACAGTGCAGTCAGTCCTGATGTGCTCCACTGGGACAGGCTGTCCCCAGCACACACAGCCTCTGTCCCAGGGAATAAGGAAGGGCTCCTTTTCACAAAGAACTGGTGAAATTATGTAAAAGACTGGGAAGACCAGACAAGAAAAATGCTCAACTACTTAACAGTGCCGATAGCTTCCGTTGTTTTTATTTTCCTGGGGCTGAACCAGGGCTATTTTGCAGAGAGTGGGAGTAAATCTCACACTGAAATACCACAATGCTACCACCACTAGCTACTAGTAATGTCTCGATAGAAACACTAGATACAACCACAGTGATCAAGAGGAATACGCCAGAGATAATTTCACTGTTCCAGCAGCTAATGAGCTTGTTAGAGGAAGACACTATTATTAGCTCCTGCAGACTCTTGCAGCCTGCCTGTTCAATAAACTCCTGCTTGTGGGGGTTATTTCCAGCATGGTTTATTGCAGGACATGGGGACCACATGGTTTCCATCCCGTGACACCATCTTCCAAAGCCCAGGATGGCGGCCCGGGGGATGTCAGCGGTGACATGAGCTGCGCTCCAGGCTCCCCAGACACCTTCATGCACCTGCTTCACCTCCTTGGGCTTCATCTTTCTGCATCCTTCTCCCACAGATGTTCACCTACTCCCATGGGAAGATGCTGAGAGAAACCTACTGCAGTGGTTTAATTCCTAGGGCAACCCTGAGCTGCTGTTTAACAGGGCAGTGGCCCCAGCTGTTAATCCAGCCTTGCAGACCCCAAAGCTTCCTCACTTTATGCTGGGGTGAGTAGTAAGTGAATCCTGTGGCTGTGCTGGAGTTAGATTGGTGATTTCCAGGTTGGGAAAGTTCACATGGGCCAGCATAGAATAATAGAATAATTAGGGTTGGAAAAGAACTCTAAGATCATTGAGTCTAACCATTAACCTAACACTACCAAACCCACCACTAAACCATGTCCCTGAGCACAACCCCTACATGCTTTGTGGACACTTCCAGGGGTGGTGATTTCACCACTTCCCTGGGCAGCCTGTTCCAATGCCTGACCACCCTTTCAGTGAAGAAAACTTGAGGCTGTTTCCTCTTGTCCTATTTATTGCTTGTTAGTTGAGACAAAAGACTAATCCATGCTTGTCTACAACCTTCTTTCAGGTTGCCATATGAGGGACAAGCTCAGCTGACAGGCGCCGCTGTCGACAGTCTTTTTGCAATCTTTGACTATTGATTTCAGGGGGATGTACATAATGGCTTGACTTGAAAGCCCTTGGATGTGAGATTGTTCGCCTTCTTGTCTGGGCAAGGTAGGTTCCTTTTCCTTAATGCAGCCAGTGTTGCTGGGCAGGGCAGCCCGGGAAATAAGATCAAAGTTCGGGCCGATGCCTTTCAAAGCCACGGTCGTATCTTCTGATTGGGCTCTTAACTAAAAGCTGCACAGCCACCCTTTGAAAGTGCCCGGACCCCGGAGGAAAGGCTGCATTATGTGTGGGAAACACCGAGAGCAAATGCTTTTATCACCCAGAGCAATCAGTGTTGGCTGTTAGTGCAGCCTTAAGAGGACAAAAATTGGGACTGTTGATGCGGTTCAGAGAGGTTATGAGGTGTAATGAGTTTTCCTCTCCGAGGGGCAGAACCTGAGTGGGAACATGGGCAGGCACCTCCATGGGCAGCAGACGTGAAATGGGACCTCCAAAGAGGGATGAACTCACAACCCATCCAGTGCAGCTCAGTTATCCCCAGCACCATCACGGCATGTACATCCTAAGGCTGCTGCTGCTGCCTTGTTTCTGCAAATAGCTTTGAAAGTAAATTTGTGGTGCTCACACCAGCCTGGCAGTCTCGCTTTGTGCCTTAATACAAAGTCAGAGTACCCCTGTGTAGCAGAGGATGCTTCAAGCCTTCCCAGGTCAAATAGTTTGTGTGAAAACGTTTGGCAGCAAAGGGAGCTGCAGCAGCTCTCGAGGTTATGGGAATCAGCAGAGGGGCTGAGGTATTGGGGTGAAATTGTGGACCTCTGGAGGCTCTTCTTGGCCCTGCTGCAGACTTTCTGCATGACATTAGCTCTACTTTTTTTTTTTTCTGAAGAAATTATTTTCATTTGCTGAAGATGGGGCCCTTCATCTTTTCTGGTCTGGGTTCTCTCTTGGTAGATGGAAAATGCTTCCTTTTCTCCAAGGGGCTCTCAAGATGCATGTCTGTTCTCACCACTGAGGTGCTTGCAGACTGAGGTGATGAGAAACCTATAAAAAACAAATCCAGCTCTCTCAGAACTGAAGAAAATGAAATGGGAAACAAATGTTCACCCCATATTAGAATAAGCACAGAGGGATTGCTCACTCTGTTAATAAAAAAAAAATTAAAAAAAAAAAAAAAGAAGAGTAATTCTGCACATTTTGGTCTCCATTTGGTGTTGAACTGCACAGCTGTGAGTACTCCAGGGTGAAATGACAACCCATCCCCGAGGTCGCTCTTAGGAATACTGCGCCTTCAGAAAGACGACAGTTTTAAACAATTTGTTCCTAATTGAAAGAGGTCACATGAGACTGACTTTACAAAGTTTACATAACAAAGAGTAATTCTGTTAAGTAAAATGATTAATTCCTGTCATTGCACATCAAACAGTGCAGTTACAAAACAGTATTGTCTATGCTCGCGTTGCACTGAAAGCCATTTTCTCTCCAGTTTCTCTTCCCATAGCGCAACCTTTGGACAAAGCCTTAACTCTTTGGTGTTATTCAGCGGAGGAATTTGTGAATGGGAAGCAAGTAGGCTGCCAGGGATGTGTGAGATGTTACGGTGGTGTGGTGGCAAGCAAAAGACAACAGCTCTTTAGATGGACCCAGCTCACCCAGGGACCCAGTGCGATGAGAAACACTTGCCAGCACAATGCGTTGATTGTCGTCCTTCCTTGTCACAATGAGGCATTGAGGCAGACTCACAGCCCCAAAATGGCAGATTTTTCCTTTGAAATGCTTGCATGGTGTGTTGCACAGACGTGTCAAGGACCCAGAAGAGCAAATGGCTGAGTAATTTGGTGCTTGGATAGGCTGAGGGCACAGGGGTATCCTTGCATCCATCACACTTGAGCTTACAACTCCATGGGGTAGCAGGGATGTTGGCTGTTCTAGGAGACTGAAAAACCTGGAAAGCCTCTGTGTGATATAAGCAGGTCTGACAGAAGGAGAAGTTTTGACTTTGGAGAAGTTCCCTGTTACTGCTATAGGGTGAGATCTGGCTTTGGAGGGGAGGCTGTGTATCCATGTGGCAGCAGGGAGACCAGATGTGCTACCCTGAGAGTGGGGACAGAGATCAAACATCCTCAGGACAAACATGTGCCTGTGGGTGCTAGATGACACCTTGCTGTCTCACTAGGCAAGGGGGTGGTCTTTGTCCCTGCAGACTGGAGAAAGGTTGGGATGCACTGAGGTGCAAAGCTTTGCTGGAGAAGTGCACTTGAGGCTTGGGCTGACATTAAGACCCACTGATAGGTTTTTATATAATGTCTCCTACACACCATGAAATTTAGTGGCACTCCTTTTCTTGCCTATTTGTCCCTCTGCTCATCTTTTTAGCCCTAAGACAGTCTCCTTCTTGCTTAGTAAGAGCAACAGAGAAAGGTGGTGCTGGGACTGGTGAGGGGACAGAGGACACAAATTTGTGCTTAATCGGGCTGTAGTTCTTCACATCCTGGAATTCCTTGTTTGTTCAAATAATTTGGGATTGGTTTGTATGTAAATTTATCTTTCTACAGCCTGTAGAAGTGACTTTCCTGTAAGAAGTTATTCTTGCTCACTTATTCAACATAGAGTGCTTATTAGCTCCCTTCATGTTTTTTCTCATTACAATCCCTTTCCTTCCCTTTCTCCAACCTCCCCTTGGGTCTCTCCTTCCTTGCCTGCATTTCAATTCAAAGCCCTGTTGGAGTTTTCCATTCTCTTCTAGAGCTGAGTCACTGACTTTTGTCAGCCTCCCACCATGGAGGGCACAGGGGAGGGGGAAGAGAAAGAAAAAACAGACAGAAATTGCTTCAACACCAGCCAAAAGCTGCATAAAAAGGCCCAAATGTTATGGCATCTGAAATAAACTCAAGCGGGAGCAAGCCCTGCCAAATCTCCCTTGAAATGCTGGAAATCTGGAAGTGTTCAGTTCAGTGCAGCTAAAGAGAGCTTTCTAGCCTAAATGTCAGAGGAGGGGTCAGGCCATGTATCCTGCTTGGCAGGTGGGATGTCCGTGTTCCTGGTCCTTTCCAGGCACAGCCAAGCTCTGCATCCCCTCCTTGCCGTCAGGGCGTTCGCTCCGCAGAGAGAGGATGCCGTGACTCGTGACGCAGTTTGGTGGCTTGATGGCAGAGCTTGGTGTGGCAGAGCTTGAGTTAATCTCTGGATGAGCAGAGGGTGGAGCAGTGCAAGGGGTGGCCGAACACCCAACTCACCCCCAGCCCTGGTCCTGCCTTGGCACTGGGCTGGAGCTGCTGCTACATCCTAGTGCTGTCTTCAGCCTTGATGATGCACAGACTGATCTTTGGTCTTTGACTTTCACAGAGTGCTCCCAACCCCAGGCTGCAAAGGCACAAAAGGCAAATGTATCCCCTGTACAAAACATCCAGGACCTCTTTTCTCTTTTTTCCCTACGTTTTCATGGCAACTGGTCTTGTTTCCAACTAGTGAGAAATCTGCCAAGTCTAATTAATCTGTCTGGGACGATGACAAGTTTCCCCATGTTGAAATCAGGCTCCTTTTTCTAGCAGGAAGCCTTGGGCTCAGCATGGCACCCAGAGTCCCAGAGCCCTTCTGCTGGCTGTGGGCAGCTCTGAACCTCACTGAGCACCTCAACTGTGGGTGCAAGGAGGGCTCAGACTTTGAATCCCCCACCCGCAGAACACCCAAAACTCTGGAGCCACGCTGTGGAAATAAAAGAGGAAAAATTCTTCTGTGTACGCAGTGAGAAGTCCCACCTCTCTCAGGTCTTTGCCTGGAGAGGGAAGAGTTGAGAGTTGCTCCACTGTGACATTTGAGCTAGATTTTGTCCCTGCCCTCAATTATCTTCTGGGAAAACCTCTTTTTCCCCACTGATTTTATGAGTACTAATCTTCTCCCCATCACACCTCCTAAATTAAACACAAATCCCCTCTGCACCCACCACCTTGCAATGGCTTTTCAATGCCCCATGACAGACCTCTCACCATTTGCTCTCGTGGCACTGGACTCTGAAACCTTCCATGGAAGGTCAAGGTTCATTTCTATATAAGTCCACTAAAATCTACTTCTGCCATAAAAAGGCTATCACTGGCAAGTCCCAGGCATTTTCTACACCTCTTGCTATAAAACTAAGCAGTTTTAACTGTATTTACTTATTTATTTGTGCCACCAGCTAATCTGTTCTGTTGGGAAAGCAGATTTTGTATTGTTTGTCATTTCACAGACATTTTTCCATCTCTTTCATGTGCTAAATCACAAGCTCTCTAATGTTGCAATTCATTTTTCTCCATAAAAGTGTTTAATAATGATAGATTAGATTGGCCTTTCTGACAGATTAGATAGGTTTTTAGGTTTGGCCTTTGATGAAATTACAAGGGAGAGCACGAGACAAGTAGTAAAAAACGTCCCCATAGTGAAAGGTTTGACTTCTTATCTTCGTAGATTAGCACCCTGCCTCTGCAAACAGCTTCCAGAAAGCTTAATGAGTCTGTGGGGACTGGCTGTTATCGGGAATAGTTGCTCTCTGGGGACTTGAAGGGCAAGGAGCAGCCACTTTGATTTAATGAGTGAAAATATACTGTGCTGCCCACTGCAAGGGCCATTAACCAAAGGAGGCCATGGGCTTTCTCACTGCTGCACAGACATTGTCTCCTCTCCCTCTGTCTCCATGTACACCATTTCAACACATTTTGAGGACTCCCAGTACAGCCAGTGTGACTGGGATGGGTAAAGGCTGGTGGTTTAACCACTCAGCTCTGTCCATGGCTGGGTCCAGCCAGCCACGAATTGGACTACAAGACCTGGAGTCTGGGATAGGACATGAATGGGCAAACCAGTATGATTTCCATCTAATAAAAAAAAAATCCTCTGTCCATCATGGTCTCTCTCTGCCTGCCTCCAGGAGCTGGGTGGAGATTTCAGGAGCTGGGAGATGAGCAGACCTAAGTGCACCCTACCCATGACTGTGATGGGTATGACTGTGATTCACTAGTGTGAAAGGAGACTGGGCTCCAGAAGGATACCAAGTGGATGGGAAAGATGGAAATCAAAGCCCTTAAAAAGTCCTTCTCAGTAGCAAAAGTGTTGGAAGGTCCTTAGAGAAAAAGTTCTGCAGAGAGTCTGTGATGCACAACATATGGTTTGAGAATGATGCTGGCCAAGTGTTTCCAGGAGCAGCAGGGATGTATGGATTGAGCTTGTAGAAGCTGTGGGTGAGGCACAGCAGTGTGTATGATTTTGGTCACCCACCTTCAGAGACTTGTAGCTAAAGAGGGTGCATGGGAAGGCTGCACCGTGGGGAGGCAATGGGGAGTCTGTCAGAGAAGCAGCTAAACCAGCTTGTTTGGTCTGGCAAAGATGAAGAGTGAGAGGGTGGTCTCTAAAAATACACATTTGCAAAGCAAGCCCCATATTTATTTACATTTTAATTAGATCCATTTAAAAATGGGAAACCTGGTGTGGGTTTTTTTTGTAAAAAAAAATACAGTAGAGTTCACAATCATTTCCACATCTCAGTATCCTGAAATTGCTCCATTTTATAGAATTTTCCTAGTGTTCCCATTCACTTGTATCTTGTTTTCCAGAGAGTCAAGTTCACAGGCAGCAGGAGGTTGTGGAAGGAACAGAGA
This sequence comes from Platyrinchus mystaceus, assembly GCA_035041135.1. NCBI lineage: Eukaryota > Metazoa > Chordata > Aves > Passeriformes > Tyrannidae > Platyrinchus > Platyrinchus mystaceus. The sequence goes on along the minus strand of JAWWLV010000024.1, from coordinate 5,782,698 downwards.
GGTGGGTCCTGACAAGGAGAACCTGTACCTACAAGAACTTTGTGGAGGGATATACAGTCTCCAGGAAGAGCCTACATATCTTGTGTTTCATGGTTCTGTTTGCTCCTTGATAGGTGTATGTCCCAGTGAGCTCCTCCCCCTGAGGCCAAAATCCCTGAGGCACACCTTCCTGTGGGGACTTTTCTGCTCTCCAAATCTGTCCATGGCTCCCTCCTGCAGCAGGGATTATTTCGTGACTGTTCCACCACAGGCTATTGCTTTTATTTTTAATTAACACAGAACGTTCTCTTTTCAACGAATCAAAGCCCAGAAGACATCCTGGGCCTTTACATTGTGGTTTTAAGGAACAGCCCTGTCCTGGAGGGGCTGCAGGACTCATCTCATCCAGCTGTGTGCTGCGGTGCCCTGTGGAAGTGCTACAGCCCCAGGGACCTTCAGTAGCACTGAGCTGGACACAGGACTGCAAATCCATGGGAAAGCTTGACGGGGGAGCACTGGGATGTCGACAGGATTCTCTCCATGTACAGTAGGTGACTTTGCCGAGTGAGGATGCCACCTCCCTATCTCAGGAATGCCAGTGTCTCTTCTTTTTTTGACCAAAAGAAAGAACAGATCAGCATAAAGCATGTGCAGATCTCTGAAGCTGCTCTTTCCCTGGAGCTCCCACCCATGGAATACCCCTGGGGTATCAAGGCAGTGACATTTCCCTATGTGGAAAAAGGAAGCATGCCCTGCTGCAGCAGAGCCAACGTGCCTCCCCAGAGAAGACACATTTGTCCACCTCTATGGAAGTACCTTCTTTGTTTTGGCAGTGGCTGCTGTGCTGCATCCCTCACGCCGATTCCAGCAAAACAACTAGCTGGCTGACTGCTGGCTGTTGAAAAAAGTAGCTTAACAGCATCACCAAGTCCTTCTCCTCTGGAACAAGCTGGCCTCCTGGCTGCAGGCTCCGTTTCATACTGGCAGCAGCCCCTGTGCTCTGAGAGCACTTGGAGAAACCCAGTTGTGACGAGGGATCTGTGCTTCTCCCCTGTGCTCCCGGATTAATTAGAAAAGGCTTCAAACTTCCCAAACACAATGATGTCCCTGCAATCTTTTTCAAATAAGCAATTTATTTTAGAAATAACACCTCAGCCTCGGGGACCTGTTATCTATGCAAGTGGTTTTTATTAACTGCAGAGCAGGAATCCTTCGGGGCAAAAACACGAGCTTTCGGAAGACTCTGATACACTACTAATTTGTACTTATTTATTTATTTCACAAAAGGCATGAAAACTGAAAGGCATCCCAAGGATTATTTTAATCTCCTTGCCATACTCTGGGTATTGTTTGTATTCTGGGGAGATCACTTCAAATTTCAGCACTGTCTTCTCATACAAAGGATATGTTATTAACATGCATATTCTTTGGCAGCAGTTCCACGTGCTTTTTGAACCAGGAAGGCATTTTTTATCTTGCTTTCATTTGAAAGGTGGAAAAGCTGTTTTTCCATTAGGGCAGATCATCAAGGGAAATAGTTCAGGCTGGAAGAAATCAGTCACGGGAGTGTCAATTCAGCTGCACAGGGCCCCAGAGAAAAGCTTGGAAGAGTTTGGCTCTGTCTGGACTTCATCTGACACTGCAGACTGTCCAGAGCTGATGGCTTTTTGGTGTGGAGGGTGACATCCAGGAAGCCTGTGAACATCTGTGGTGCAAGGTGAGGCTGGTGTCACTGGACTTGGCATGGAGAATGAGGGACTAGAGCACCAGCTATGGACTTTTAACTCGTGACATGTGCTGGCTGGGATGAGATGCTTTTGGCAAAAGAAGGGCTTCAGTTCCCCTGCAGCCTGGGCTGACATGAGCTCCCTGTAACCCAGGCCAGTCTCGTGGAGGCTGACTCTGCTTGAAGGCTTTACTTTGGGTTAATCTGAATTAGCTGCTTTCTCCAGACAGCAGCCCACGGGCTTTTCTGCTGCAGCAGGAGGATGAGCGAGGGTGGAGGAGCCGTTTTCACCAGCACGGCTGGATCCAGAAGGGAATTTCTGTCCACGGGAGGGGTTTGAAGCAGAGATGCAGCAGTGAGATCCCCCAAGCACAGCTGCACACAGCTCCTGCAGGCACCCCAGGAAGGGCTCTGTGAGGGCTCTGCCTCCCCTGTGCTCCTGGACACCCCCCAGCATGACTTTATCTTTTGGCCCAAACACTCGTGCAGCTGTTTCACTGCCTGCTTTGAGCCTGGAACAAACACGCCTGATAACGTCTCACTTTGGCTTTCCCAAATGTTTGCTGGGAGGGATCTTGTACATCACCTTGTGCTGCCAACCTCCTTTGCAGCCAAGAAAATTAACGGCCCCAGCTGGCTCCATGTCGTTCCCCACAGAAAGGGCACAAGTGAGAAGGGAAGGTGCCAGCGAACAGCCAGAATTGGGTGTCCTGGGAGAAGGCTGGAGATGTGTCCCCTTTTCTCACACGTGCAGGCAGTGCCCTCTAGTGCTGCTGCCTTTTGGATAGAGGGAATATTAAATAATGAGAAAAACTGCGAGAGGAAAATCCCAGATTGAGCTGGTGGCACAGACAGACAGAAATCCCTAAGCTCTGCCAGCACTCCGGGCATGGGGTGGCCATGGTTGCCCTTCTCCCTGGAGGAGCTGCATTGGTGCTGGCCATGGTGGCCAGTGGTGAGGAGAAACTGGGGCCACCATGAAGAAGGCACAGAAGAAGGTCCATTCTACATTTGGATTTCCCCCTGGAGTCACAGGAAGAACTGGAATGTGCAGATGATGGGGGGTGGTTTTGCAAGGATGTCCTCTCCTGGTGTGCCTCCTGTCCTCAGTGTGGTGGTGAGGATCCCTGCAAGCTTGAGCCATATTCCTGCTGGGAAGCTCATACAACCTGTCACACTGCTGCCACCAAAGCACTGTGTTTCTACCAGCAGGTGACACTGGACACACTCAGCCAAGCTGCCGATGAAACATATGCCATGGGCATAAATAGGCAGAAAAGTTAAATCTGCTTTGAATTAGGAAAACAGCAATGTTAATTTAGATTAGAGACTTCCTTTGTATCTTTCTTCCTTTTCTTTTTTCCTCTAAGAAATGTTTTTTATTGTCTTGCAAGTGCTAAACATTTTATTGCTTCATTTTAATTTCTTGATTGCACTTTGTTTGCTGTTGGCTCCTGGCTCTAATCAGCTCTGCTTTCCAGAAGGGAAACATGCTTTTTCTTTTTCTGGATGCATGTATATTTAATGAAAAAAAGAAAAAAAAGCCAAAAAACCCATGGTTTGAAGGAAATTTTCATCAGTACCTTTGGGAGCAGGAGAAAAGCTTTTCTATTAAACACAATGAGAAAGAAAATTTGATCCATATGATTCCACACAGCCTCTTCCTTCTTATTTCTGGCAGCATTCTCAAAGGATGCCTTTTATCTTCATATCATCTTGGCTGACACTTGCCACAACCCATGCACTGCTCTCAACATACTTGAGCACAATCTTATTGCTGAAAATGCCTCCCATTTCTCAGGCAGGGAGGTGTCATTTATTACTTCTATCCCATTGGTGTCTGGGCACTGAGCTGAAAGCAGGTTTCTTCTGTGTTAGTCAATGTAAATACACACAATTAAAAATTGCTCATTTCTTCTTAGAGCTGGAGAGAAACAAGAATGGACATACCCTTGGCACAGTCCTTTAGGGCAGAAGGGGGGGGCCAGGGGAACTGCTGTGGAAAAATTGCCTCTTCTCTGCCTGTCTCAGCTGCGCACCTTGAAGGCCACAGCTCCAGCTCATGGCCCTTCCACCCACACCCACACAGTTCATGCAGCAACCTCAGTGCCAGCTGTGAAGTGTCACAGGTGTCACAATCCAATCAGACATGTCTTTTGTCTTCTCCAAGTTCCAACTGACTACGTTGCCTCCACTGGGACATATCCTGGTCTGGTATGGGAAGAACAAGAATCAAGGTTATCTCTCCCTGGGACACAGTGAAAATCTGGGCACGAGTGCTTTGTGGATTCCTGCTGCAACTGATCCTGACCCCAGTGTAGATGGTGCCTCATTAACAGAAGAGTTTTAAAGGAGACACATACCCATGCAGCATCTTTCTTGAACAGCCAGAAAGTAACTCTCCTTCCTTTTAGTGAGTTGAAGTTCTCAGTGAAGACTCATTTTTCCTTAAATGATATTTCACTGCTGCAGTAAATGATCAATTTCTGTTCCCTGTAACCAAGGTCAGGTGTGAGAGAATAATAGTCTCCTACCCCAGCCTTGCACACCGTGTGAAAATGATTTATTGCATTTCTAAAAGAGGATGCTTGACATTTTGAAAATGCAATGTAGTCCAACAGTAATTAAGCAAAAAGCAGGCCGCTGAACAATTGATTGCCACTGTCAGCAAAGCCTGATTAACTCAGATGCTTGAAGAACTGTTTCTGCCACCTATGAATTAAAGGTTAGTAATTAAATTTATGGGCCATAGCCACTGTCTCTGGATGGTACTTCACTTATAAGCATCCCAATGAAGAATAATCAGATGGGGAAAAAATGCAGGTTGTTAATTGAAAGGCTCTTTATTGAGACAGTGAAACGTTGCTGAGGACTGATGTAGTGGCATCAGCCATTGTGTGATTTGCCTGAGGTGGCCAGCAAAGAAGGGTGTCCTGACAGGGTGATGGAGTCACGTTCCAGCTGAGAAGAAGGAGCTTGGCTTGAACAGGAATTTTACTTTGAATGGATGAGCATTAACAACGTCTCTCCCCATTGGAGCCTTCAGGGTGGGTTCCTGATCCACCAGACTGATCCACGATGCTGAACTTGATGCAGAAGTCACTGGTTGAGTTCTCCCAGTGATGGGAGAGGCCAGAGGGTGATCACAGGAGCCCTTTTGTAACACAAGCTGGTTGTAATCACAGCTGCTAACAGGGAGTTTATTTTTGGACCCACCTGGTCAATGTGCAAACCAGATGACGGACAGCAGCTGCCATGAGAAATTGCTGGGCTGTAAAGACAAGTGTCATCTCCATGTTCTCAAGGCCCCTCATTTTCAGATCCTCCCTTGTGCAGGCTGAGCAACGTGAAAGGCTTGTTGGAATTTTCCATCCTTTAAAAGAACTCGTCTTTAGGGCTTAGATGTTGGGGGTTTCAGGCCCCACTTTTGGCCGGGGCTGTCTCGTCTGGGACACACTGACCCCAGGGCAGCCAAAAGGAAGGGTTCTACCCAACCACTGGGTTTTATTGCTATGTGACAAGCATTTGTATGAAACAATACTTTGGGGTTTGAGAAGCCATCGTTTTTGTACTGATTCATGCAAATTGTACCTTCACCATGAAGGTTTATGGAGTGTTTGTTGAGAATAAGGAGGTTCTGGGAGATGCTTGAAGTTCTGTTCCTGAGCAGAAGTTAACAGATGTTATTTGATTGCTTTGACAGTCTTAGGCATTGTTTTTGCAGCTCTTTTCCCACCACTGGGCTGTCATTCTTCATGAAAGCAACTTGAATTTAATTGCAAGGCTACGTCAGACCCCTGCAGAAGCACTTTGTAGTCTCATTTTCACATTATGATAAAATTGGAAAGAAAAAAAAAATCAATGCATAATGATTTCTGCAATCTGCCATCCTCTTGGGCTAAACTCATCCACAACAAAAACCCCACTTCTATGAAGACCCAACTCTGCTCATTACACATTTAAGATTTCTGCAGCCTTTTCCCCTCCTCCTGCCAGTCTTGGCAGACACATTTAAAATCCTGCTCTTCACTGACAGCAAATGACTCCTAAATGATTCCTAATTTCAGCAGCTGGAAGAGCACTGCATGACCAAGCTAATGCTGCACCTTTACTGTTATTTTCCCTCATGAACACAGACCTGCAAACCCTCCTGTGCATTCACAGGGTGTTTCCACAACACTTAGAGTGTTAGTCAGCAAGATTAGGATTACCAGTCCCTTGTCAGTGCAAACATGTAGCCCATTGGGGCCCAAAAGTGCCCATTGCCACCAGGTTTGCTCTAGCATGAATTACTTCTGCTAATTGCATCTCTGTAGCTACCAATACTGTTTTCTTTGACCCAAACCAGTCAAAATCTCATGGGATTTTTGATGATTTGGGATTAAATTAGGTCGGGAATCTCACACTGCTGGCTTTCAGACTTTGTCCTTAGGCTCCTCTTAACCAGCACCTGCAAAGAATGCAACTTTCTTCTGCATCTAAGCAAGGGGCTGAACCAGTCTCCTTTAAAAAAAAAAAAGGAGTTTTACTGAAAGGAACAGAAAAGGAATGAGAAGACTTGTCACCATTAACTGAACAAAGTAAGTCTAAGGGGGAAGGATGGTTAGTACACCAAACAGGATAGTAAATATTTTTTAAAGTTTCTGCCTTTTAAAAATATATTTGGGCATGCCAGGAAAGTGACATGACCTGGATTGGGTGGTTTGCAAATGTGCTCTGGCCTGGTTGTGGTCCATCTTGTGGCACCTCTGGGACCACTCTGCCTGGTGGCATTGCTGGTGGAGCTCCCTGACGGCACACCCAGCTCTTATCTCACACCACGGGAACATGAAGGTGTCATGGTGGGGCAGACAGGGGTGGCCATGGCAGCAGCATTCACTCACACAGTCTGAATGAGATAAACAGGCAGCAACTCACATTTCCATGGGTTTGTACACATTCACACAGCCGTGCTGAAAGGAGAAGAAAGAGTTATTTATGATGTGTTCTGAAATATAAATTATATCAAAGTCAAAGCTCAGGGTAATTGCTGCTGAAGTAGATCCAAAGGTTGGCATTATGATTAAATAGTGCTGCTGCCTTTGAGGGGAAATCTAGTTACAGACAAACAACATGGAGGTCAGCAACAAAATATAATCCAATTCTTAGCTATGAATTAATGAATGTGCTTTAGATTAATTTAAATCCACAAAGAGACTTTGTGTTGCAGAAATATTCATTAGGATGTTTACCAGATTATTCCTCTGGCAGGGGTTCAGCTTTCTGTGCTCTCCAGGTGAACCCACTTCTCACAAAGCACGAGGAACATGCTGGATTTCCTCGCCAAATGCATCTGGTTTGGTTCCCTGATGCTTTCCCTCCGCTGCAGATGACCTGTGCAATGCCTGTCACTGCTCACCATGCTCTGAACAGGACATTTGCAGTGTACACCAGCAGGATGAGAGACTGAGGGTTGTTTGAGCTCAGCTTGATTTGGTAGCAATGAGATAACAGCAAAATGGGACCAAAAAACCCTGCTGGAACCGGGTGATATCTTTCCACCTTTTGCTCTGGGATTGTGGCCTCTCTGCAGGAGAACTCAGGTGTGAGTGGGGCTTAAGTGTGTCCCTGAATGTGGACCAATGAAGCTCTTCCCAACCAGTGCTTATGGGGGTGTGTGCTGGAAATCTTTTATTTTTGAGGTTATTTGGAACCTTTTCTATGTGATAATAGGCTCTGGCCACCTTCCTAAACATGCAAGGAAAAGAGCTGATACAGCCAAGGGCCATCCAGGGGAGGAAAGTAAAATGCTTTCAGTGGTCGCAAGTGGGGACAACGTGGGGACAAGTCACACCAAGTCACACCAAGTCAGCCCTGCCAAGGGGTGCTGAGCCCCACTTCTGCCTCCAGGAATGGTGCCAGAGTGGGAAGGGCCCCTCAACTCACCAGCACTTCCCTGGAGGGAGCTGGAGCCGTGGGGACTGTGCTGGCAGGACATGAAAGCAGCTCCAACCCTGCCTTGGCTTTGCTGTCCCAGTAGTGCTGGAGGAGGGAGGGATGGCCAGGCCAGAGGGCCACCTGCTTCCTTCCACCTCCTGTGAACTTAATTTGCTTCTTCCCAGTGCTGGAGGGATTTATGATGTGCCTTTATGGGGGTGGAAGGCTGTGCTTGAAATAAGATGGACAGACCCCTCTGTCCTCACTCAGAGCTTCTATGGCTTTGGATTGCAAATCAAACCACAAAGAGTACACAGGGCATGCAGCACCTCCTTAGAGTGGAGTACCTGGATAGCTTTTTGTTTTCTGTTTTGTTTGTTTGTTTGGGTTTTTTGTTTGTTTTTTTTAAGCAGAACACCTTTTTTCTTCTATGGCTTTATATGGCTTGTTTCAGGGAGCTGCCCTAGCCTTGGGTAGCCTCACCCTTCCCAGACTTCTGCTCCAGGTGGTTTTGCTTTCCTGCAACAGCGAGATCTTTTATCACAGAAGCCAACAAGTAATAACTCATAAGCTGGTTTTGGCTTCTTTCAGCTCACAGTCAGGAGCCTGGGTGGAAATGCTTTTATTATGGACAAGTTGTAGCCATTAAATTTGGACTTTGCCTTCCAAGCACTGAGGTAATTTCTCACCCCTAAGTTTCACTCATTACATATGGTGGGGAATCAGCTGCAGCACTTCAGGATGCTCAGGATGTGGCTTCCTGCACCCTTGTGCATGCTCAGGCCTCAGGATGGAGACTCTTCCATACTCATAAAAGGTGATTTCCAGTGACCATCAATTCAGTCCTGGGGTTCCTGGAAGGCTCTCTCTTCGTGGAATATGAGCTTGGTGGTTTTTTTTTTTTTCAAGGCACTATTCACACTGTCCCTGGGGTTCCTGTGGAGAGGCTGCAGGATGAAAACCCCCATCCTGGGGTAAAGGAGCAGGTGGACTGGGGTAAGTATTTCTTGTGTAGCAGCTATGATAGCTGGAGTTGGAGAGAAAGATTCATTGCTGGCATGGAATGGTACAGCTCAAATGAACTCGGATAATATCTGCTTGAAATGAGATGCTCCAGTTTCCAAGCAGCAGGAAAAACAGCTCAAGTTGCTCAGCTGAAGTCTTTCTTTTTCAGCAGTAAGAAAGCAGCAGAAAGAGGGTGCTGAAGGAGAGTCTGCTTGTGCTGCTCTTGGGGATCACAGCCCTAATTCTCCCCTCTGAGATTTAATTAATTTTAATTCAGTCACAAGTTCCAGCCTGCTTCTTTCTGGGTGCTGGGAATTATTTGTCTGCAAGCTTTACCAGATTTCCTCTCCTAACCTAAATACCAAGATAGCATTTGAGTTGTGCACCTGTTCCCAGCAGAAGCATTTCACTCCACTTCCGAAACACTAATTTAATATCCTGGCAGTCCCTGGGACAAGTGTGTGTGTTCCTGTCATCAGCAGGTATCTGCTATCTATTACCTAAATATGTTAGAGGGTCAGCATGTTATTTGTAACCCTGTCCTTTAAAGGGCCCCATGATGGAAGGAAGGACTAGTGTGCTGATGGCCAAATTAGATGCTGGATTCAAACTGAAGTTTATTATAAGACTCCCATAATTTTGAAGGATTTTGGACTAGATCTATACTAAGCAATAGAAGAAATCTTTAATTAAAGCTCAGACTGCAGTGAGAGGGAACACCAAGAGTGTGAACGTTTGAAATAAGCAACACACCTTGACAGGTTCAGGAAATAGATGTTTTGGGCTTATGGAGAATTTTCAAAATCCATTAAAATAATTGAACAGGAATGAAACTAGTGACTCCCAAGGAACAGGTGCAGCAGATAAACCCTGGCCACTTAGCTGTTGCTGTACAATCCCAGCCCACTCTCTTCCAACTCTCCAGTGGACAATCTCTTGGCACAAAGGCCACTGTAACCACTATCTGTATGGTTGGATGCTGGGGCTCTTACAAGTCACTTAACTGGGAGGTAGAGAGGGAAGCAGAGAGACTGTTCCATGGAAAACATGTCAGTTTGAGACGTCTTGCCTGCAAACAAAGCATTCCCAAAACGCTGAGTGCTTTTCTCTCCACGGGCACTTGGTACCTGGAGACCTTGGATGAGATTTTCACCTCCATTGCTGGCAGCCCTATCAGGACTTACACTTACTTCCCATGTGTTTCCAGGAGAAATTTTTATCTTGGAGGATAACCAGTCGAGTGGATGGGAAAGGCTGGAGCAGCTGCTGGTGCAGGGAGCACACCTGAAGGGCCTGTTGGGCTCTCAGCAGCTGCCAGAGCCTCAGCAGAGCAGCCCACGCTGATGCCTTGGTGCCTCCCCCAAAGGGCATCTCGCACCAACTCTGGTTCCAGCCCCTGGCATCAGGGGACAATCCCTCCCATTTCTGGGGCCCGGAGCTGCCAAATGCTCGTGCTCATCAAATGCAACAGTTTCGCTGTCAGATTTGCAGGCTGCGGGCTCTGTGTGTGTGTTCACTGACCTCTCCTGGCCAGACCCAGCATGCTCGGCCGGGCTGCACCAGGCGTCTCGCAGCCGGCTGGGAAACTCCAGCTGCCCCTGGGCACCTCCCCTGGGAAAACATTCCCGCTGGGTAAGTAGTGACTGGGTGCAATTTAAAGTTAAAATGCTAAAAAAAAAAAGAAAAAAGAAAAAAAAAAGAGGCAGAACCAGCCCTTTGGGACATGCAGATCTTCAGTTTGTTTAATTAATAAATTAAATGCATCTGTGATTGTGAGTAGACCACAGCATGAAAGTGGTTATTACTGCAGTAATAAATCACAGTATAGGGACAAGGGAGACCTGGAAGTATCCAAAAATCCATCCCAATCCCACACTCCTTACTGGTAAAAAAGTAAGAGTGAAATAGAAGGCTGTAAAACGATGTCTGTGAGGAAACTGGGCAACCTGGGAAATGTTAAAGAAAAAAATGTATGGAATAAGGGAGACAATCCAAGAGGTTATCACACGTGTTGGTGAGGGCATCATTGCCTGAAGGAATCTGGTAAATCTCTTGGCTGCACAGTGTGGGACCTTTTGCAAAATACTGTATGAAAATGACTGCTATTGTGCAATTGTAGTAAGAGTTTAAATAAGAAGCAGCAGTAGTTTTCCTGAAAAGATAAGCCCCAAAATCTCCACATTCTTATGGATTTCAACAAATTCCTCTTATTTATGTAACCACCTCAAAATAACTCATTCAACTGATATTTCTCAGCTGAGTGTTTCATCACCTGCACCTCACAGCAGAGTTGAGCTGTAACCTGAGAGCTCACATTTGCTTTCAGGAAGGGGGCAACACTCACCCTTCTGAATCTCCCTGGCAGACCAGTGCTCTGAGTCTAAACAGAACCAGATCTCCCCTCTCAGTCTGCTTTCTTCTTCTTTTTTTTTCACCCCCTGCTGGAAAACAAGGAGGATTAGCTAAGCCTATAGCTTAAATATTATAATTAATTGGTGGGGTTTTGATTTTTTTTTATATGCCTTCTGCTGCTATGCTAGAAGTGAGTTTTCTTTGTGCAAGAAAGCCTTTGTTTGCCAGAAACAGGCTTTCCCCACCCCTGCATAAACACCACTTTGAAAAATTGCATCACAAAACCCTCAGCATTGGGATTTTAGAAAAAGAGCCTGAATGGCTCCAAACTTCACATAGCTCTGCAGTGGGGAGAGCGTGGCTTTCATCTGACAGGCTGTTTAAGGATGGTTTGACCTCTCTCTTCCTTTACATGCTGGGAGTTAACTTCTCCTGTAAGTGTCCAGCATAAATTATTTTCATGCAAATTTCCTTGTCAAAACTACAAACAGACATTTGATCAAAGGTCAGCTCTCCTTTGTGTTCCTGTTTGATATAGAAATTTCTATTTCATCTTTGACTGTCATGGTCAGTTAAGGGAACTGTAGCCTGATGGGAAATTACTGATGCATTTCATGTCCTCTCTCCAACAAGGGTTTTTCCCCCCCCTTACATATCTTATGGGTGTTTTAATTTGAATATGTTTTCATTTTTTAATGGAATAGTTAAATTAGCTTTGAAAATGTAGTGGTATGACACTGAAAATTGTCTGCTTTTTAAACTGAAGCTCAATTTACTGCCGTTTGATACCCTGGGAGCTGATCAAATAATTACTATTCCCTTACTGCCGGCTTTATTTCATGCTTAACTTGTGGATCTTTTTTTTTGTGGGGCAGCGCCTGAAGAACAGGAATTGCAGCAAAAGGAAGGTTTGGGAAAATTTTGTATGCACTTCTTAGGTTTCCTTGGCTCTGCTGTATCCAAGAGAGTGAGGAGAACCTGGAGCCCCCTCAGACCTCTGTGAGCACAGCAGAGGGGTGAGTGCTGCTGGTCCCATCCTGCCCCAGCACTGGGGACTTGGGTCCCTGAGTGAGAGATGCTGCAGGAGCTGGCCACACTGAGATTGGGGATGATGCAGGAAGTAGCAAGGGAATGAAGGCAAAGCTCCATTTCTATCCACACTGACTCTCCCAAGACATTTCCTTCTTTTCTTGAAGCAGTTTCACGGTGTAACTGGTCTTCTCCAGGTTGTCCAGGCTGTTTGCCTTTCCAATTCCCTCCAAACTGATCTGCCTCTTGACTAATGGTCCCTCCTGTCCCATTAGCTTTGCACCTCAGTCCCGTGATGAGATTTAACATCAGAGCACCTTTGGGAGGCAGGGGAATTTCATTTGAGAGTTATGGCTCTAGTGTTAAGTCTCCAGAAATGTAAAAGAATGACTCCCAGGAGCCTTCGAGGTGCTGAATCTGTGATTTGCTTAAAACAGTAAAGGAGGCTTTTGCCAAAGCAGGGAATTGAGCAAAGCTCTTCCTGGTGCCAATACCCCAATCCCCATTTGTCATCCTCCTCCAATTTTTTGGAGCCCTTCACAGTATGTAAAGACAAGCCCATGTCTAAGTCCTTGTAGGCTCAAACCACTGCTGCTGTGTCCCTTCATTTCTCCCTGTGCAAGTGCACAGATGTGTCTGTGGCTACAGGGCTGACAAAACCCTGGTGAGATTTGAGGACCAAAACCCAGCTTATGATGAATGTTCAGCTCTCCAAACCTAGAGCCACTTTGATGAGTTCTAAAACCCAGCCCCCTTGGTTTTTGCTGACATGCACCATGATTGCTACTTTAAAAAAGCACTGGAGCCACAACTCTCTCTAATGAGGTGGGTGGCATAACTGGGTGTCACTGTGTCTCTGGGAAATGTGAGGATGCATTTTAACCTTAAGAGAATGATGCCTTCATATGTAAAACTACTAAAGACCAAGGCTTGGAAGACCTAATCATGACAGAGCCACTGCCTCCTCCTCCCCAAGCAGCTCCAGCTTGAGCTCCCAAAGACCTGAACTTCCTGCTCTGCTCTGAGCTTTGCAAGCCTTCCTCTTCCACAAGTGTTTCCTGGTGGCTCTGCTGGAGCAGGATGCCCACAGCTGCTGGGTTGTACCCCTTCTCAGCAAAAAGCCTTTTTAGCAATCTCTCTTCTCCTTTCTTGTTTTCCCTTCTGTTACCTTTAAGCACATGAACTGGTCCCTTTGAGATGGAGGTGGACATGAGGCAGCTCTGATGTGCAAAGCCCTCCTTTGCCAGGGAAGACTTTGTCCTTCTTCAATGTCTGGGACCACGACACCTCTCATTTATCCAGAAACTTCTGCCTGCAAAGTCCCAGCTCTCCCCATCGGTGACAGTGACACCAGATGGCAGCAGTGGCCTTCGGATCCAGCTCTGAGTGCAGATGCAGGTGAATGTTTCTCTGCATCCCGGCTATTTCCCTCTGTGCTCTCCTTTGGTGGGGCTCGATCAGCTCCCACACAGGCCGTCAAAATACAATTGCATCGAGTATCTATGTGCTGTAGTTGTTTAGTGTGTCAAAATGACACTCAGACTCCAACTTAAAAACTCAAGAAAGGGAATTCCTATCTTCAGTTGTGCTTTGTCATTACTTTGATGCTGCACTGACAAGTAAAAGCAAAGACTATGATTTTTGAGGGTCATGGGGATTTTTGGGTGCCTGGTTAAAAGTGATTGTTAGCTCTGACCATCCGCTTTCTGAGGGGCTCCCAGCTGATCACTCTGGATTTGTGGCATCCTGCATCTTTGGCTCTTGGCCTCAGGAGGCTTTGGAAGATGTTGGATGGCTCTGGCTGCATCATCTCAGAGCCTCCTGCCTGCTGTGCCATGGCTCCAGTTCTGCCACTGCCCCTCCTGCCTACCAGGGCCTCGATGGGGTTGGCACTGAAACTGTGGCAGAGGCCAAGAGCTGGGCCAGGAGACCACAGGCTGTGGGTTTTTGGGATGCACTCACCTAACAAACTTCCTTTGCAGGTGTGGAACATGGGGCCCTGAGTGTGTTTTCTTTATGATGATTCCCAAATATTTATTGATTTTCAATTTTTTTCTTGCTCTGGGAGATATCAATTTACCTGTTAGCCACTAACTGCAAACAGAAAGAGAAAATACCCAGCTGGGGTGATGGATTGTTCTGTGTGCTGGGGCAGAGAGTGCCAGCAAAGAGAAAGAGCAGAGCTAAATCCCACTGGCAAGGGGAAGACCTGTTTCTGATGAACAAAAATGGAAAAAAGCCTGGTGAGTGCTCCAGCAGTCCTGCCTGGCTGGACAGGCTCATTCCTTAGATTTCGGAATGGCACCAAAGCTCAATTAAAGTGGCACTAATTAATTCATACTGGCACACTTTAAAACAGGGAGAGTTTAAGCAGTTTGGAAGTGAGAGTCATTTGGTTCAGCAGAGGAGATGGTCCTTTTTAGGTTAAATAAGAGAAATACAGAAAAATAGTCCAGGAATCCTGCTGGGTTTTTTCTCCTAAATACTAATAACTGCATTTTAACTTCTTTGCTACTCACACTGACCTGGCTTGCAAAGAGAAATAAACTATTTACAGCTTAATTTATGCAGGACAGTGACCCTGCAAGTAGCAGGACAGGAGATCTGGGTTCAGCTTTCTATCCATGCCCCAGGAGCTTGGGAAAATACAAATTAAGAAAAAAAACCAACCCTCTGGAGTCCGGAAAATCTCATAAATGCCACTGGTTGTGGATCACAGGCTTTGTTACTTCATGTGCCTCCAGTACCCCTGAGCAAACCACTGGACTGGTCTCACCAGGCAGAGAGGGCTGGACCCTGCTCTTGAGTTACCAGCACTTACAACCAGGTATATAACCTGAAAACAACTGGTGGCACATGAACAAAATCGTGGGTGTTCAAAACTGAAAGAGGAGCTCTGCAGAGCAGCAGTGTTGTGGCTTTGCAACTTGGGATGCTGAGAAGGTGCTGCAGCATATTGCCTTGTAATAACATGAAGCAAAAGCTCAGCAGAAAGTCTGTGAACCAGATAAGATTGATTAAACAATTTCTAACCAACGGGGTTGCACATAAAAATTTTATTAAAAGCTCAAGTGCTAAATTTATTTCCTGGGTCTGTCACCACTATTTTTTTTTTCAGTAGTGATAATTACTACATTAGAAATTAAATGAACCTCATATACTACATCTTTCAGACCTCCTAGGAGAGTTGTGAAAGTGATTTAGGGAAGTGAATTTGCTATTGTGCCTAATCAACTTACAGTAATTGTCACCTATAATTTTAACTTGACTGCTATGTGTTTAACTGGAAGCTTTACCTTTGTTTTTTGTAACTGAGCTTCTCTGTGACTGTTTTTCTGCTTTCCATCCATTCCCAAAACCCACTGACAGAAGACAAATCATTGCATACAGCAGTGCAGTTAACAGTATTGCTGTTTGCTACCACCTTGGCTTCTTCATCAACCTGATGTGTTGCAGCATCAGGTGATTTTCCTTGAGAGACCAGCACCAGGTTGTCTCCCTTGAGATTCCAATCACATCTGTGTAGGTATCAGTGGCAATAAAAGGGCTTTCTGGCCTGAGGGGATCCTTAGCAGGGTGACAAGTATGGTTCTGTCTGGCCCCTGCTTCTGTAGGTGAGAGATATTTTCAGGAACTTGTCCCTGCTTTGTCTGACTGTTCCTCCTTTCCTTCTCCTGCTAAAGAAATCTATCTATCTATCTATCTATCTATCTATCTATCTATCTATCTATCTATCTATCTATCTATCTATCTATCTA
>JAWWLV010000024.1:5719487-5757773 GCA_035041135.1 Platyrinchus mystaceus | reverse complement strand
ATCACCTTGCCTCGTGTAGCTGATTCTTCCACCTAAGCGTGCAGCGCCACTCCTGCCAGCATACAGCCCAGCTGTATTGCACCTACATACCAAGCTGAGTAGCCCAGTGGCAACCTCGCTCAGCTTGCAAGGACCCGCGGTCGCGGTTTGGACCCCTAACCCAAGCCGCAGTGAGGGAACGCCAGGGACTGTGTCCTGCCACTCACCCGAAACACAGGGACATCCTGGGGGCCCAGGTGCTCCATGTGGTCAGGCTGGTCCGTTTGGAAGTTGAGCAGGAGCCAGGTCAGGCCGTACACAGTGATGTTGGCCATGACGGTGAAGGCATACCTGAGGGGGAAGGGAACCTCAGGGGGATGTGGAGGGACAAGCACGGGGCCAGCACAGTGGGACATCTCAGTCCATTGCTGTGCTACAGCCCCTGCACTGTGGTGTTCTGGCTGAGGTGACACCTCCAAGGGCATGAAGCACCTGCCCAGCCTTACTGGTGCCACTCCCAGCATGCCCAGTCCAACCCTCGGGGCACGACTGGGAGGAAACCAAGATCCCTGTGGGACAGCCTGTCACCTTCCAGCCACAGCCCACCTCTGCCCCGAGAATGTCACGAGCTGCCTGACCTGGTGCCCCCAGAGCTGGACTCCAGGGTTATCCCAGTGCTGCCTCACACCCTCCCTGCTCAGCCTGTGGGACAACCAGCCCATCCCACATCCCGATCCTGCCTGAGGAATGGTTCCATGCAGGGAGCATTGCCCACCTGGCCCTGGGGACATCCCATCTGTGGGTCAGCCCCCACAGCCATGCCCAGCTCTCCCCAGGGGCATCCAGGGGGGCACAGTCCCTGCCCTGTGAGCACCAGTCCCAAAGAAGTGTCCCACGGACTGTGTCACCAACATCCCCGGCGTCAAGACAGTCCCTCCTGGCACCAAAGGGTTTGAGCCACCAACCCAGGACACCAGTGTCCCTTGGCACATCCCACAGGACCCCCACGTGGCCCAGCCCTGGTCCTGCCATGCTGAGGACTCCAATGTGCCACAGCACCCAGGGCCCTCCTGTCACACGGCAATGGGACCGGGGGGGGGCAGGGCAGCTCCCCCACACCCAGGGGACCCCCAGGTGTGTCCGTGCTCACCTGAAAGCCGTGAGCTCCACCTTCTCATGGTCACTGCTCACCAGCTCGGGAATGAGGGCCAGGTGGGACACCTGAGTGGCTGCCCAGCCGAACTGGAAGATGACGATGAAGGGGAGGTAGTAGATGAAGGCTGCCCACTGTGGAGTGCCCTCCCTGCAGGCCAGGCAGGGGCTGAACACAAAGGGGAAGGACACGAGGACGCAGGTGGTGCCTGAGGAGAGAGTGGAGCAGTGAGAGGCTGCACATCCAGTGGCTCAGACATGGCCAGTGACACTGTCCGTCCCCAGGACAGGTTCCACTCCAGAGCTGGGGAGGGAGGTGGGCCCCTTTCCCCAGCCAGGTGACACACATGGAGCCCCAGACACCCCCTCAATCCTGCACAGGGAATGTCTGTCCCTCTCGCACCCAGCATGGACAGTCACTCCCCTATTCAAGGTCCCTCCCCAGCACAGCTCCGCTGTGTCCCCTCAGAACACCAGGACAGCCCCTCACTTTCACACCCACAGCCACCAAGAGTGTCCCCAGATGCAGATAACCAGCCCAGGGACACCCCTCCCTGCTGTCTGCCTGTGGTAATATGGCCCCTGAGGGCCAGGAGGGCTCCAGGCCGGGCACAGACAGCCTGGCTGTCCCCATGTCCCCTCTCCCCTGGGGCTGGCACAGGGAGCCACACTCACAGATGTCACCCACAGTGTGATGGGTGACGCTGAGCCACGGGGGGCTCTGAGCCATGGGAAGGCCCTGCTGAGTCAGGGACAGCAGAGCCAGGCTCCTCCTCCTGCTGCAGCGGGACAGCGCGGGGACGCTGCGTGGGGACGCTGCCTGTGGGGACCCTGTGTGGGGCAGGCAGGTGGCCTTGGTCTCTCCCTCCCCTTCCAAAGTTATGGAGCTGGTTTGCCAAGTGGCTTCATGACCCCCAGACCCCAATGCAGAGCCAGCCCCCTGCCCTGTCCCATGTGTCCCTGGCCACACTGGATGCTGTTGAAGGGCCATGGAAACCTGTTCCTACAGCTGAGGGGAACCTGCAGCCGCTTTGCCAGGTCCCCAAGGTCTCCTCTCCAAGGGACTTTGCAAGACCCTCCTCTTTCTCACGAGTGATGTCTGTTCCTCTCACCCATGAAGGGCAGTTCCTCCTCCTCACTCCCACATGGCAATGCATGGCAAAGCAGTTCTCCCTGTGCCAGGGGCAGCAGCAACAATCCCAGCCCAGCTCCATCCTCCCCAGCAGGGCCTGGGGGGGGGGAGCTGGGTGCTCACAGCCAGCTTTGGTGGTCCAGGAGCTCCCACAGGGTGGGGGATTTGGGCACTTGTGGTGCCTCTGCCCCAGACAAGCCACAGGCACAGGTCCAAGAAGGTTCAAACTGGCCCAGCCCTTGGATAGGGCTGTTGGTTTTAACCGAGCTCAGCTGGGGGACAGGGAGTTCCAGGGCCCTGCAGGGTCAGCTCTGCAGCCCCCTGAGGGCTGTGTGGGCCATGTCCCTGCTCCCAGGGGAGCACTGGGGCAGGAGCTGTGGGTCCCTCAGCTGCTGCAGCTTCCCCAGCCGCCCCGTGCCCACCCACGAGCCATTGCCACCAGCACATACACACATAGGAGTGTCACCCCCTCCTCTTTGTGGCCCCCTAGGACACGCAGAGCCCACTCCTCTCCCAGCAGGGGCCATGGGAGCCCCACAAGACCACCCCGCCCATCCCTGAAGGCAGGCAGAGTGCCAGGCTCTCATCTCCGGCCCCGCGGGACAGGATCACGGGAATGCCAGGCAGGGGCACCTGCGGCAGGAAGCTGGACCCCACAACAGAGCCGCCGAGCAGGGACCGCCGGGACCGCCGGCGGGGACACCCCGCACCGCGGCGGGGAGATGCCACCGATAGCAACTCGTGGTGTCTCCCCGGCCCCGAGGCTGCGGTTTCACAACGTTTCCTCTGATCTCAGCACGGGTTTGCCACCGGACGAGACACCCCCGCTCCCACACAACATCCCCGCCGCATTGTGACCGAGGGAGCCGGGCGGCCCCGGCAGCTTTGCCGGCACCGCTGGTCACCCCGCAGGCGGCCGAGGCGGATGGAGCTCCCACCTCGGGAATAACCCGCACTCTGGTCTAGGAAACAGCTCCATCCCTGCTCCAGCCTCCACCCCTGCTTTCCGTTTCCATCCCCGCTCCAGCCTGCCCTGCTCCCAGGATTGGGGGGCTGGGAGAGGCCACAGCCCCCCTGCAAGGCCTGAGTCAGGACTTCCCCTCTCTTCCCCTTCTCCCTGCTCGCTGGGCAGCAGCCAACTGGAGGGGGGTGGGGGCACAGCTCCGGCCACTTCCCTTAATCTGGGGAGCCGATCTGGCTGACATCGGGGCAGGGGTGAAGCTGCTCCCCCAACACCCTCCCTGACTCCCCAGGGAACTCCGGGGAGCTCGGCCGTCTTATCAGGCTGCCCGTTGGGTTGCACAAAGCGGTTGGTCAAGATAAATTTGGGATCAAGATAAGAGGACCCACACTGCAACCGTCCTCCCTCTGCACGGGTAATGCCCTGTGTTACTGAGCACGGCCACTCCTTCCACCAGCTGCCCTGTCCTCAGGCTCCTACACCGGTCACAGCACCAAAGACCCCGCTCCAGGCCACCCTGTCCCCTAAGAGAGGGACCAAGGACACCTCTCCAGGCCACAGTGTCCTCTCAGAGAGGGAGCCCGACACATAGGTCCCCGCCAGACCCTGCACTCCATTGTATTTTTTGACCCCAGGGCATGAGGCGAGCCAAGACCCCCATCAGTGATTCCTGTGAGCCGGTGCCTCCTGTGCATCCCACGGGCTGGACCCCCACTGCCGGCCCAGGGGGTGCCCACCCAGCACAGCCAAGGGCCCCGTGCCCCACGGCCATCCCTGGGGACACAGAGAGCTGTCCAGGAAACACATGGGCTCCTGGAGCAAGCCCAGGTTTTACTGTCAGGCCTGGTTTTGCTCTGAGGGCCGAGCACATGACTCTCACCCCAACTCAGAAAGGCTCCCTCAGGTGTCCTCCACCACAGAGCACCCCAGGGCCATCCCTCTTCACTCAGAGCATCCCAGAAAGATTCCCTCAGGTGACCCCCACTCAGAGCTCCCCAGAAAGACTCCCTCTGGGCCATTCCTCTCCACTCAGAGGATCCCAGAAAGGCTCCCCTGGCTGTCTCCCAACAAACACACTCCAAAACATGTGCCCTGGGCCACGCATCTCCACCCAGGGCACCCCAGAAAGCTGCCCTGGGGCCATCCCTCTCCACTTAGAGCACCCTTCAGATGTCCCCCAACTCAGACACCTCAGAAAGGCACCTCTGGAGCCACCCATCTCCAGCAAGGGCACCTTGGATAGCTACCCTCAGTCCACTTGCCCAGGGCACCCCAAAAAGGCTCCCCTGGGGCCACTGCTTTCCACTTAGAGCACCTCAGAAAGGCTCTGCTGGATTTCCCCCAACATAGACACCCCAGAAAGCCTCCCCTAGGGCCACCTCTCACTGCCCAGGGCACCTCAGTAGGGTGTCCCCCACCCAAGGCACCCCATCAAAGCCCCTCAAGGGTCAACACCCTCCACTTGGGGCACCCCAAAAAGGCTCCCCTGGGGCCATTCCTTTCCACTCAGAGCATCCCAGAAAGGCTCCCCTGGGTGTCCCCCAACACAGACATGCCAGAAAGGCTTCCCAGGTCTCACCCCCATCCACCTTGGACACCCCAGGAAAGGTTCTCCTGGAGGCATTCCTTTCCACTTAGAGCATCCCAGAAAGGCTCCCCTGCATGTCCCTCAACACAGACACCTTAGAAAGGCTCCCCAGGGCCACCCCTTTCCTCCCAGAACACCTCAGTAGAGTGTCCCCCACTCAAGGCACCCCAGCAAATGCCCCCAAGAGTCACCTCTCTCCACCCCGGGCACCCCACTCTCCACTTGGGAGAATCCCAGAAAGGCTCCCCTGGATGTCCCCCAACAAACACACCCCAAAACACTCCCCCAAGGGCCACCCATCTCCACCCAGGGCACCCCAGAAACACTTCCCTGGGGCCATTCCTTTCCACTTAGAGCTTCCTAGACAGATTCCACTGGGTCACCTCCACTCAGAGCACCCCAGAAAGGCGCTGCTGGACGTCCCCCAAACCGGACACCCCAGAAGGGCTTCCCAGCTCACCCCCCTCCACCCCGCCAAGATTCTCCTGGGGCCACCCCCGTCCACCGGAGCCCACTCTGCTCCCTTCAGTCCACCCCCCGCCGTCCTCCGCACCCACCAGGGGCCAGATGCCCCTTGTCCTCCCCGTCCCCCGCACCCACCGGCCAGGTGCCAGCCCTTCCTCCTCCCGCAGCGGCCGCAGCCGCGGGCCCGGTCGGCCTCGAAGCCGAGCAGGGGCGTGCAGAGCCCGTCGGCCGCCTGGCCGGCGAGCAGCAGCGCTCCGGCCGCGCCGTGCCCGTAGCCCAGCACGGCGTGCAGGAAGGGCAGCAGGTAGGTGAACCACAGCGCGGAGCACGCGTCGTTCAGGAAGTGCCCGCAGGCGAAGCTGAGCCGAGCCCGCAGCGCCAGCGCCGGCCCCGCGTCCTGCGGGGGCTCCGCCATGGCCGGGACAGCCCGCGACACAGCGCGGGACCGGCCCGGCGGCGGCGGATGGGCGGGATGGGAGGCTGGGAGGGACTGGGAGGGACTGGGAGGGACCGGGGGGGACGGTGACCCCCTCCCGCCCCGCGCGGAGCCGCCTCCTGGGCGGGGAAGGGGTGGGGGGTGATGCGGGCGGGGAGGGGAGATGGGAGAGGGGGGGCTCCCAGTTAGACCAATGATGTCCCCGCCCTGCTCCCAGTCACACCAGTGCTGTCCATACTGCTCCCAGTCACACCAGTACCCACTCACTGCTCCCAGTCACACCAGTACTGCTCATAACGCTCCCAGTGACCCCAGTACTGCCCATAACAATCTCAGTGATCCCGGTATTACCCCCACATTATTCCCAGTCGCCCCAGTACTGCCCATAACAGTCCAGTCACCCCCAGAACCACCACACCGCCCTGAGTCCCAGTGACCCCAGTACTGCCCATAACAATCTCAGTGATCCCGGTATTACCCCCACATTACTCCCAGTCGCCCCAGTACTGCCCATAACAGTCCAGTCACCCCCAGAACCACCACACCGCCCTGAGTCACCCATCCCAGGACGGTTCATAACAGTCCCAGTCACCCCAGTACCTGCACAAGGGGAGGTCCCAGTAACCCCGCTATCCCCACACTGCTCCCAGTCGTCCCAGCACTGCCCATAACAGTTCCAGTCACCCCAGTACCCACCCAAGCAGGGGGTCCCCAGGACACCAGTAAGTCACACCAGAATCTCAGTGAGTCCAGCGCTCCCCCACACTGCTACCAGTAATCCCAGTACAGCCCATAATGGTGCCAGTCACCCCATTACCCACACAAGGGGAGCTCCCAGTCACTCCAGTAGCCACCCCAGAGTCCCAGTGACCCCAGTACCTACCCAAGCAGGGGGTCCCTATGATGCCAGTAGTCACCCCAGAGTTCTAGTGACCCCAGTGCAGCACCACACTGCTCCCAGTAACCCCAGTATCCCAGTATGCACCCAAATGGAGTGTGTAAGACTACAGGGATGACAGTACAGGGGCTGAGTGTGCTGCTGGTTGGTGGTGGGCACTGGAAGCAGTGGGGGGGTACTGGGGTCACTGGGATGCTGAGGTAACTGCTGAAGCCATGGGGACCCCCTGCTTGGGTGAGTACTGGGGTCACTGGGAGTAGTGTGGGGATACTGAGGTAATTGGGACCTTCTGGGCAATGGGGTGTCTGGGACTATCATGGGCAGTACTGGGGTGACTGGGAACAGTGTGGGGGGAGTATTGGGGTCACTGGGACTCTGGGGTGGCTGCTGGAGGCATGGGACCCCACCACTTGGGTGAATACTGGTGTCACTGGAAGTAGTGTGGGGAGACTGGGGCAACTGAGACCCCCTTTTGAATAGATACTGGGGTCACTGGGACCCTCTTTGAGAGGAGTACTGGGATGACTGGGACTCTGGGCTGACTTACAGGCATCGTGGGGATACTCAGCTGAGTGAATACTGGGGTGACTGGGAGCAGCCTGGAGGTCCCGGGGTGACTGGGATCTCCTCTTGTGCAGGTAATAGAGTGACTGGGAACAGTACTGGGGCTGGACTGGGGTAACTGGGAGCAGTGTGGGAGAGGACTGGGTTCACTGAGACTCTGGGATGGCTACTGGCGTCATAGGCACCCCCTGCTTGGTGGGCACTGGGGTCACTGGGAGCCGTGAGGAGGTTGTTCAGGGCCACTGGGACCCCAGGAAGTGGGTGCTGGAACCTCTGAGATTACCCGTGGGATACTGGGGCTGCTGGGAAAGGGTAACTGGGGTCTCTGGATAAGCTCTGAGGTGGGCACTGGAGTTACTGGGAGCACTGGGAGGTCACTGGGGGTCACTGGGGGGGCCGGTGGAGGTGGGACCCCGTCTCGCCGTTGCCCCTTTAAGGGGTCGCCCACGGCGATTTTGTGCCGTTACCCCTTTAAGGCACCGCCCACCCCACAGCACTTCCTCGTCCCCGCGCCCGTTCCTGATTGGTCGGGGGGAAAGGTCCCTCTTTCCGCCGCTTCCCCGTGACGTCATCTCCCTGCGGCCAATCCACGTGAGGCAGCGCTAGGCGGGCCGGCGGCGCGCGGCCAATCGGGAGCGGCGGCGGCCGGAGCTTCATTTGCATAATAATAGCGGGGCGTGGCCAGCGCGAGCGGCGGCGGCGGGTCCGGAGGGGGCGATGGGGGGGCTGTGAGGGGTCCCCGCGTGAGGGGTGTGGGGGCAGAGGAGGGTGGTGTGAGGGGAGAGGGTGTGTGTGAGGGCAGAGGGGGTGTGTGAGGGGCTGTGTGAGGGGCTGTGCTGTGTGAGAGGTCCTGTGAGGGACCCCCCCGCTGTGTGAGGCGAGTTCAGCTGGGGTTGGTGAAACTGGCTGTGTGGGGAGAGGAGGAGCGACTCGCAAATTAATACGGAGAGTGTTTTGGGGTGATGTTCGTGAGGGGCAGAGTTAAAATTTTGAGGTGCGAGCGAGAGGAGGGTTAATAGAGGAAAAAAGGCGCTTGGGGCGGGAGGGAGAAAATGAAGTTCATCAAAGCGACTGGGGAGGTTTTAGGGGGTGAAAGCTGTAACGTGTCAAGGATTTAACAGAAAATATGGAATACAAGGATGAGTGTTCCCAACACTGGAAGCTGCCCTGATAACATGTGCTCGTTGCCTGAGTGACTGGCATGGTCAGAGAAGAACAATTTTGCGTCTTTTTTGCTGTTAGAAAGTGAATGAAACTCTTGTGCAACAGTAAATGTATCAAACTTCTTGTACATCAAAGCTTTGCTAGGTAGGACGCTTTGGAACTGACCTAGCCTAGTGTTATTTACTTGGAGCTAGTGATTAACATTGTTTTTTAACAAGCACAAATTCTCCCCCTCCCTAATGATTGGTTGGTTGCAAAGGTTGGAAACATTGAAATTATCTGTAAGGACAAGGAAAGTCTCCTGTTGCAGATTTTACCTGTAACCATTTACTGAAAGAAACACAAGTGTTTTGAAGACTTTTTCTAACGATACTTTGAAGAGAGATTGGTGATGTTTGGCCTCAGTCCTGCTGTGGGAAATGGGTGCCCAGCTGCAGATCCCTCCTGGTTTATTGTGGCTGTGCTCGAAGCTGTGTCTGAATTCTGAATAAGAGAAATTGCAGCTGCTGTGTATCACCACGAGTTAGAGTTTAAACCTCCCATTCATCATCACTGATCTCTCTCCTCTTTGCCCCTTTGTGTTTCCCAAATTTTGTTGGAAGCTCTCTCTGTTGCAAGTCAGCAGCTTTACCTGATTTGCAGCTCTTGCCACCTAATGTTTTTCTTTTGGGCTTTCCTTTGTTGTTGTTGTTGCGTAAAAATTTTGTCGTCTATTACGAAACAGATTTTTGTGCTTGAGCTATTGCTCAATTTTCACTTTGGGATTTACTTCATTAGGCTTATCACATGTTATTTAGCAGCATGTGCTCCACTAAATACCTTTCCACAGTGATAGGTGAGCTCCTTCATACCTGGGCAATTTTAAATGATAATTGTGTTTTATTTATAGAGAAAAGCATGTAACTGTAGATACAAATTTATGTGGGTTTAAGTTTGTTGCCCAACATACTAATTGTAGGGCTGTTTCTTCATGAGTCTGTGCTCAAACCATCACTTGTGTAAGGCAGGAGCCAGTTCCTGTTTCGGTGTGAAGTTAAATATTTACATACAGACTTGTGTAATGGTGGGGTATGTTGGGGACTGATTTTATTCCTTTGCATTCTGTGGATTTTTCATTTTGTAAGTCAAAAAGCATTCTTGACTTGATTTCCCTCGTCCCCAGTGAAGTGTCATAAATATGTAGTATTTCTATTATTTTCCTTAACAATAATGGATATAATTTTATAGGTTAATGGCATCTGACATGTACATTGTGAAAAGGAAAAAAAAATAATATTTGAGGTATCTTTATATATTTACCCTTGAAATAGGGTAAATAGATACCTTTGAGGTATCTTTCTAACATTTTCAAGGGTAATTATATACTTGCTGTTGATGGATGTTGACACTGAGGAACTATGGAATAAATTTGTGCTAATTCTTGGTCATGCACGGGGTTTTTTTGGCATGTGGTGAATTTTTTGGAAGGTTGTTTTTTGTTGTTGTTGGTAGTGGTTGTTTTTTGTTAAACAGTTTTGATTTTGCTTTACAGAACCAAGTCAGTTTTCACAAACACTGAACGGAATTCCTCCCTCAAACCCAGTCAGCAGTGGAATGGACCCCTTCCATGCCTGTAGTATCCTGCAACAGCTGAAGACCATGTATGATGAAGGACAGCTGACAGATATTGTGGTGGAAGTGGATCATGGGAAAACATTCTCCTGTCACAGGAATGTTCTTGCTGCAATCAGTCCTTATTTCAGGTATGGCAGTCCATTGCTCTAGTGGTGATCAAAACAGAATTAGAACTTATTTTTGTTAAAAGAAAATGAAAGACCCCTGCACCTATACTAATCTTCTGTGTAATTATAGATAATATAGTGCACCTAGCAAGTAAAGATTATTGCTTTCTTAAGGTCAATGAATTATCAGTGTCTGTTTGCCAAAGGAAAGTCTCATTGGAGAAAATGTCACACAACTGTAAAACAAACAAAACTGCCTCCAATTGTTTTCTTTTAAAGTTACATATTTTAGCATGCATGAGTATGCATATGAAACAACTTCTTGAAAGTTGAGTGCAAAGACTCAAGGTGGGTGGTATGTCAAGAGCTTTGCTTGTACACTGAGTGAATTTTAACATAGAGTTAGGGAGATAATTAAACAAGAAGTTCCAGCTCACTGCTTTTGTTTCAGTCAGTCTAGAACCGATCTTAAATGTCCTGTGTGGGTACCTGAATGTAACACCTGTAGTAAATGTATTCGGGCTGGTGTGAGCACAAACACACTGGGATCAGCTGCACGGTGTAATTTAATGTCATACCTGTAGTTAGGAGGTAATTCCAGATAAACTGCTGAACGTTTTTCCTCCGCAGATCGATGTTCACGAGCGGCCTTACCGAGAGCACCCAGAAGGAAGTTCGGATAGTTGGTGTGGAAGCAGAGTCAATGCATTTAGTGTTGAACTATGCATATACCTCCAGAGTAGTGCTGACAGAGGCCAACGTCCAAGCTTTGTTCACTGCAGCCAGTATCTTCCAGATCCCTTCCATACAAGACCAGTGTGCTAAATACATGATCAGTCACTTGGACCCTCAGAACTCCATCGGGGTGTTTATCTTCGCTGATCACTATGGTCATCAGGAACTCAAAGACAGGTCACAAGACTACATTCGTAAAAAGTTTCTGAGTGTCACCAAAGAGCAGGAGTTTCTTCAGCTGAGAAAAGACCAGCTGATAAGTATCCTCAACAGTGATGATTTAAATGTAGACAAAGAAGAACACGTTTATGACAGCATTATAAGGTGGTTTGAGCATGAACAAAATAAGAGAGAAGTGCACCTTCCAGAAATATTTGCCAAATGCATCCGTATGCCTCTGTTGGAAGAGACATTTTTAGAGAAAATCCCTCCCATGTTTGCACAGGCGATGGCCAAAAGCTGTGTACAAAAGGGACAACCCAGTGCCAATGGCTACACACAACGGCTTGGAATGACCGCTTCTGAAATGATCATATGCTTTGATGCTGCCCACAAACACTCAGGAAAGAAGCAAACAGTGCCTTGTTTAGATTCGGTCACAGGGAGAGTGTTTAAACTATGCAAGCCACCAAATGACTTGAGGGAGGTCGGAATTCTCGTGTCTCCTGATAACGATATTTATATTGCGGGTGGTTACAGGCCGAGCAGCAGCGAGGTCTCCATCGACCACAGAGCGGAGAGTGACTTCTGGATGTACGATCACTCTGGCAACAGGTGGATTCCAAAAGCTCCTCTGCTGCGAGCCAGGATAGGCTGCAAGCTGGTTCACTGCTGTGGAAAGCTGTATGCCATTGGGGGGAGAGTCTATGAAGGAGATGGCAGGAACTCCCTCAAGTCTGTGGAGTGCTACGACAGCCGGGAGAACTGCTGGACAGCTGTCTGTCCCATGCCGGTGGCAATGGAGTTTCATAGTGCTGTGGAATATAAGGATAACATCTATGTTTTACAGGGTAAGGTGGTTTGGCTGACTCTGTGGCATTTTGTTGGCAGTGGGGAGTTTGCATCCTCTGTGCCCTTTTAAGCTCCCTGGAAAAACCCCTGGGTCAATGGGATAGGGGGAAAACTGGGGAGAGCTGTGGGCAAGGAAGAGGGAGGTTGCTGCTTGAATTCTCATGCCCTGGAAACGTGTCACTAAGTTGTGTTGAGTTCTTGCACAAATGGCAGTTTTAGTGGTGTTCTGAGTCAACAGGATAAAATATTTTTGTGAAAATTCTGTATTAAATCTTTACCTGGGTGAAATGCATTAATGTTGAAGAAAAGATACGGTCCCATGAAAAAGCACTTTACATTTTATTGGGCTAAAGCTGTGGAAATTCCTGGTGTCTGTGTTTTTGGTGACTTGTAAAAGTCAATCAACCGCTGTAGGTCTTTGTTCCCTGCCCTACCCTGCTTTCTGAAATCATTCTAGTAACTAGAAAGAGATTAAATAGTCATTCTTAATTAGCTCTCTTTCTTTGGTCAGTAATTACAGTACTGCCTTTACGTCCTTCCTTCTGGTAAGTGATCAGACTTATTGGTGTATTAGATATTGATTCTTAAATGAATAAAAAAGATCATTATGGCAATGGATCAAATAATTTATTCTTCCCTCTACTTTACTTATGGAAATCTTACATAAAATATGTATTTGAGTGTGTGCATGAGCCATATACAGCCTACTCTGAAGAGTGCTGAGACTGCTCTGTGTGGCTCTGGTAAGAGGCCCAGGAAGTGGAAAGAAAGAAAGGAGGAGGATGAGGAGGTGTCTCAGTTACCACCCCTGTAATCACCTGTAGAAATTGGGTTCTTCTATCCTTACCAGCTCCCTCTTTGGGTCACTTTCCATCCAAAGCTGGACCACAGGAAAGAAACAGGATAGGGAATACTGTAAGGTCCTTGTTATTTACCAAAAGAAGTCAACGTCATTTCTTGACTTTGCATTCCTGGTCTTTCATGTGATTTACAGAGTTTTCTTCCATTGTTTCTGTATCAGGTTTGACTCTTGTTGGTTTTGGCTTTAAATAATTCTGTTACATTAACAAGTTCTCTCAATGTCTCTCTCTTTTGGGTCAGACACTGCTTTAGGTGGTTAAAAAGGAATGTTGAACTTCCATTATCTATCAGTCTGTAGATGCTGCTCTGAGCAGGGAACAGCAGAGGTGTTTTATAACCTCATCACAAAGCTAATGATGAATCAGTACCTTCATGCAGGTGTTCACCTGGCCTCCTTTTAAGCAAATCAGCCTAAATGTGTAACTCGACCACTTCATATGAGTAGCTTCAAAATCTGTGTGCAGTACAAGGCACAGGTATTTGCTCAGGTTTAGCAGCTTTAAGCACTCAATTCTGAGACTCCCCAGTCTGTAGATGACACGTTGTGAAGATGTTCAAGAGTGAAACAAATGTACTTCGGACATTTCAAGACTGCAATCTTATTAATGGTCCTGAATTAATAAGCATGGTTTAGAAGTAATAAAGGGTAGCTTGTGTTTTTGATACGCTTCAAACTCCCTTTTCTACAACTGGAATAGAAACTCGAGGTAGTTTTTACTCGTGCTGTTAATATTTTTGTAAAGCACTTGAAGGAGAGCAGGTGATGGTGCTTGGGAGTGAGTGTTTGTTACGGGAAGAGCATTTCTGTCCGTGGAGGAACGCGCCCGAAAGCTTGATGGTCTGGAAAGGGAGCGTAAGTTACGTTTTATCTTTCCTCTCTCTTTTCAGGGGAGTTTTTTCTCTGCTACGACCCTCAGAAGGATTACTGGGGCTTTCTGACCCCCATGACTGTGCCTCGACTGCAGGGCTTGGCGACGGTGTACAACGACTCCATCTACTACATAGCGGGGACCTGCGGGAACCATCAGCGCATGTTCACCGTCGAGGCCTACGACATCGAGCAGAACAAGTGGACTCGAAAGAAAGACTTCCCGTGCGACCAGTCCATTAATCCCTACATAAAACTCGTGCTCCTCAAAAACAAACTCCATCTGTTTGTCAGAGCTACTCAAGTCACTGTTGAAGAACACGTTTTCAGAACCAGCAGGAAGAATTCGCTCTACCAGTACGATGAGGTTGCTGACCAGTGGCAGAAGGTGTACGAGACTCCAGACAAGCTCTGGGATCTAGGCCGGCATTTTGAATGTGTTGTTGCTAAATTGTATCCGCAGTGTCTTCAGAAAGTTATTTAATTTTTTTTTTTTTTTTTCAGTAACAGGCCTTAGTGATTTCAGTGGTAATTTGATGCTAGAGAAAAACATGTCTTAAAAGAAAACAAAGAAATTCTGTCAGTATTTATTGTAAGCTGAAACAGACAGTTTTTTTGTATATGGGGATGGGTGCTCTTTAAAGGTTGCAGTCTGGGGAGGGAATTGCTGGTTCAGTTTCATATTTACTGATATCTTCCTGGGAAATGAGAAGGAGGTTATAAAGTGCAATTATCAGCATTTTTTTTCTGGTAAACACTTAATCATGTCATACTAGAGGGGTGTTTTGGTTGTAAAAGCAAAGTGGAAGAGCCAGGATAACTATGCACTACGGTGAGAGAAAATCCAGCATTAATAGCTAAGGATGTCCAAGATGTGTTGAAGTGACTTTTCTTTTTTTCTCTTTTTTTTTTTTTTTTTTAATACGGGTAAAATTTGAGGCAATATCACTAAGTTTTGTTGCTTTTTTTTTTTTTTGTTTACTTTAGATTGAAAGTTCATAGGAATGGTAGATCCTGATTCATAATGATCTGTTCTTTTTGTACTGTTTTTGAAGTCCGCTGAGATGTTTGTGATTTGTTTGTGCACTACAATGTGGGAGAAAAGCTCAGTCAGAATTGGATTGTGGAGTACTTTTGCCCCAGATGGAGGCCTGTTCATATTGTTGTACCACTTGCTGTCTGTGGACTTTTGTTAAAATTGAGCTTAATGATAGTGGGGGAAAAAAAAAAATCCCACACCTGTTTTTTGCCACGTAGATGTAGTGCGGTAAAAACGTTTTTTTTTTTTAAACACTGATTGAAACCTTTTTTTTTTTCATCCCATAAAGGGCTTTAACTCAAAAGTTGATGGTGCTAGTACATTTTTAATACTTGTTTGTCTGAAATGGGCCAGCCTACTGCTACTGTTTAAGATAGCCTGTTATTTTTCATGGAGTGTGTGTCTGTCTTCAGGCCCTGTCCTGTCATCAGTTTGTCTTTTCTAACATAACATTTTTACTGCCGTGGTATTCTTGCACAGAATGGTGACAGGATATGGCCTTAATAATATTGGTTCTCTTTTATTTTTTTTTTTTTGTGTGGAGTGTTCATTCTGTCTCCACTAAAGTACAGTGCTATGTGCAGAGTTGGCATGTGCTCCAGTGATTTGGAAAAGTGTGGCTTAATTTGACAAGCTGTTTTTCTTTTCTCTCTTCAGTCAAGCCCTCAAATATCTTCTCTTCCACTCTGATCTATAATGTGAAAAATTGCACTACTGAGCTGTCATCATTATCCAGTGTATTAAAGCAAAATTGACAATAAGTGTCCATGGCTTAAATACTCTTAGAGAAAAAACAGAATAAGAATCCAATATATTACAACACTTTATGTATTTAACATTAAGCTTATTTTTAAGAAGTAAATAAGTTCAAAGTTCAGCCTCCACTTCACTAGTGAAAACTGGATTTAAAAGGGAAAAGATGAATCCCAAAACTTGTATGAGCTGTAATTTGCCAGGTTTAATTTGTTAATTTTTGCAGAGCTGTAAGTTATCTTACTCTTCCCTGTTTTCTCCAACTGACCCAAGTAAACCAGTTAACTTGACATGGCACTGGCCATCACTGGCTCAAAGTGCTTACCACTGTCTGGCTTAACAGCTGACATTTCAGTCAGCCAAATATTTAGCTCATTGTTTATCCCCGTGGCGTGGCTGAGGATTTGGATAATGTTTGTTTACTATGCGGTCTTACTGTTCCCAGATGGAATCTTTCTAATACATGGAAATACTCTCCTGGTTCTATTTCTTAATTCTTGCACAAAATGTCTAAAAGGAAAAGAAAAAAAAAACAAAACAAAAAACTGTGAAATGAAAAGGAAAATAAAAATGCCTCTTTGCATTACATACCTCATCTTCCAGAGAGTCACCAAACGCTTCTCTCCAGTGCGAGCACCTGTGGTTCTGTTTGTCCTGAATTTGGCAATTCTCGCTAAGACTGCATTTTCCAACAGCTTTGAGGTGTGTTGTTCCTTTGTTTAGTTCTCTCCTGGATAGTTTTATATATATATGCATAGCCAAGAGTAAGAGGTTTTTCTGAAAATTACACAACTAATTTAATTTTTAAAACGATCCTTAGTCCTTGGCTAGCTCTCTTTGTGCTGTTGTAGGCCTCTAGCTGCAAGCTTTCTGAAGCACCCTCCCTAACAGTGTTGCATTTGTGTGTAAGACCATTTTTTTTTTGCAAAGTGTTATGGAGCTTTTTCCTTGTTTCTTTGTTTTTTGTGGTTTTTTTTTTTTTTTTGGTTTTTTTTTTGAAGCTTGGTTGAATATTTACAAGATTTCTTGCTGCTTTTTGACAATCTTCTATATTTATTTAGTAGAACAAATTTCAATATATTACTTGAAACTATGAAATAGGATTGAGTTAGCAGTTGACTGGTCATGTGATGTATAGAAGTACAATATGCTGTGGTTAATTCTGCAGTAGGTTTGTTAATTTTGTTTATCTGCACTAAAGTACGAAGATCTCCATTCTGTTTAACCATTCAAACTGAGGGTGTGATCCAAGTCTGTCATGTGTTTGAAAGCTAAATCCTGGAACTTGCTGTGGGAGTAGAATATACGAAATCTTTTGCATGAGGAGTTTGTTGAGACAGTAACGTAGCTGTGACATTTTGCCAATTCCTAAACGCTTCTACATCTTGCTGAAAGTCAGATTCCTGGTAAAGTTTTGCTTTAGAGTCAGGCTTAAGTAAACTTGCACAGCACAAACAAAAAAGAAATAATTGCACCAAAGGTACTGGTAATATTTGAACAGTAATCTGTACATTTTGCCCATTTGATATTTTTTCTGCATTCGTTTATTTCCCTTTATGAAATGAATTTCTAGCATTGTAAGTAGGGACTTAGGTGAGTGTAAATCTCTTTTCCAGAATTATTAGTTAACTTTAGAAGGAAACATTTTGTAACTTCCACTTGATTCCACCACTAAACTCTAGAATAACTAAAAGCAGTTTTGGTGCACCAGACATGCAGTGTATGTTCTACAAGAGATCGAAGAGCTCCCTGTTCGCGAGGCTGTTGAGAAGTGGCATCCAACATTCAGTGCTCAGGTATGTTAGTAAGAAGTACTGTAGTCCTATGAGGGCAAATGTGTGGATTTTTAAACATTTTGCCATAATTGCACAATTTTGCATTTTTACTTAATGTCATGTTATGTTTCTTAAAATAAACCTATTGTTGAAATACAGTGGAGTTCAACTGGTTTTGTGATAAATCTCTTGTGTGCATTTTAGTAAATTTCTGTAAATTAACCCGATGATGTATCTTTTTGCTGTTTGTTCAGTCCTTATGTTTCTGCACTTGTGTCTCACTGGTGTGTAATGTCATTTTTTGTTTGTTTTCAAGGTGGAAGGTGCTTTGTTCTGCTTTTTTGTCTCGTTCCTTGTGCCTATTCAGGTCTAACTTTTTTACTTGTTTGCACACAGGTGACATGTTCTTTCCCTTCCCTTCCTTCCCTGCCTTCAGCTTCCCAGTGGAAATGTCCAGTAGGGCTTTTCATCAAAATAATACTGTGTATTGGAAAACCTTGAAACACTTTATACTGAATTTCCCAGCGTCTTTGCTGCAGAGCTGAGAACAAGAGGCCTCCTCTCCCTTGGCTCTTTAAGCAAAACTCTCCAGCTTTATTTGTGGTTTCTGCTGCAGTGATTTTGCTCAGCAGAGCTGCTTGTGCATCATACTGGTTGGTTGAAAACCTTTGTTCCCTTCCAGAGGGAGGGACCCAACGACCAGTGGAGATGCCAGGTCATGGCAGCCTGGGAAAACAACGTGGGGTTCTCTTGTCTGGGAAGGTGCTGCTCTTGTCAGGCTCTCCAGGCACCATGTGTGTGCAGTGACAGGGCTTTGATCTCACTGGGATTGCAGAGATGTGGTGGGGTAGCTGGTGTAACTGGAATGTTGGCACGAAGGGCTGCACACTGGGAAAGACAAACCAGGCAGGTGTGGTGGTGGAGTTGCTTCTGTGTGAGGCAACACTTGGAATGTGTTGAGCTCTGTCTTGGGCGGATGACAAGTTAGTCCAGAGCTTATGGGCTCAGATCAAAGGGCGGACTAATAAGGGTGACAGTGCTGTGGGTGTTTGCTCCAAACCACATGAGCAGGAGGAGGAACTGGATTGAGGCTTTACACAGCTTGAAGCAGCCTCAAAGTCACAGGCCCTTGTTTTTGTGGGGACTCCCAGTTACCTGGATATCAGCTGGAGAAGCTACACAGCAAAGCACAAACAGTTCAGGAGGTCCCTGGAAAGCACTGGTGACAACTCCTGTCACAGGGAGTTGAGGATCCCTCAAGGAATGGTGTGCTGCTCCACCTTATGCTAACACACAGGAAAGGGCTGGTGGGAGATGTGGTTGGGGGCAGCCTGGGCTGCAGTGACCTTGGGATTGTGGAGTTCAGTATTGGGAAAGCAGGAAGCAGGGCAGCAAGTAAGATGGCAACCATTTTGGGAGAGCGAACTTTAGCCTCTTCAGGGATCTTCGTGTAGCAATCCCATGGGAACAAGCCCTGCAGGGAAGAGTGGCCAAAGAGAGCTGGTTGATATTCAAGAATCACTTCCCCCAGGATCAAGAATGATGTATCCCAATGAGCAAGAAACTGGGAAAAAGAGGCAAGAGACCTGTGTGCATGAACAAGGAGCTCTGACATTACTCAAGCGTGAGCAGGAAATAGACAGGAGATGGAAGCAGGGTCAGAATGAGAGAGGGACAGGAGCAGCTCAACCAGGTTCTTAGATTCTTTAATTTCTCTTTTCTTCTTGTGGCAAAAAGCAGATACATGAATTGTCCCCCAGTGCCCCAAATTCCCTCGGGGCTCTTGTGAAATCCTGTCAGTGCTTGGCATGTGTTAAAATGCCAGTGATATAACAGAGCCCACGGGATCACTTTGCAAGGTCAGGTTAACCTGCTCAGGTACGAGGAGGGCAAACAGGGAGCTGGGGAGCCACAGGTCTGCAGATGACTATACCTTCTAGGGGCCAACATAGATTTTCCTTCTTCAAACACTAAAGTGAATTCCAATGTATTTTTTTGAAGAGAGAAGTAAGTGAGCACCTGAGAGATTATTTCTGTTCATGGGTTGAGGGTGGAATTATTTGCTGGGCATGTTTTTTCCTTTCAGACAGCCTTTTGGAAGCAAGGTATGTTATTTTGGAAGCATATGCTGAAGGACAGGAACACACACACACCCCTACACAGCCCCCCAAACAAAGGAGCATTGCTTAAATGAGCTAATTCACCAGGTTTGTACCCCAAAGCTGTGAAGTAGACCCGTGTGTGCTGCATGCAGGGGAGTATCTCACTTGGGCACTTGGCACTTGTGTGCTGTCAGTAGGTGGAGAAATAACCACCCAGCTGTTCCTTTCTCCTTATCTCTTTACAACATGTTCTCCCCCCTGGGCCTCTCAAAGAGGGAAGAGTCAGACCAACAAAGCTGGAACCTCTCCCATTTCTTAATATCTTATTAAAGTCCCCTGTGCCTCACTCCTGATTTTTGTGTTTCTGTGTTTACAGAAGTAATGATGCAAATATCCACTGTGAGAGGTATTTACTAATTTTAGCAAAGTTTATGTGATCAAGCTACGGTTTAACAAGTTATTTCAGGAGCAGCAAAACCAGCTGATTTCTAACATATCTCTCCAAGTGGAGTTTCTGAATCATAGCACAGGTGTTTGGTGTTTGTCAGCTTTCCCTTTCAGGAGGTGGTGGTGGGATCCCTTTCTTTTTTAGCCAACTGAGAGGACACAAATCCTGTACAGACTCTTTACATATTTGAAAGCTTTGGCCCTACACAAAATACAATTTAAGGCAGGCAATATCTCAGAAGTTGAGGTGTGTGTGGGAGCAGGGAGTGGGAGTGATCGAGCACATGTACAAAACCCTAAATATTGTGTTTCCTCATGGAAAAAAAATGCTGAAATCTCCACTTGGAGAACATTTGTCTGGGTTTGACTGTTTTTTGAAGGACTAGGTGGCTTTCTGGATGTCATAAGCTTCCAGTAAAGAAGGCATAGGTCTGCCTGAAGAGGAACAAAAGGGAAAAAAATAGAGCATGATGCCCTACACTTTGTAGTATCTGGATGATTTTGAGGCCTTCCACCCTGGGAAGGACCATTGCTCCATGTAATTCTGCAGAAGTGGTTTCTCCCACACCTTCCCACTCTTTCTGCCTGTGGGCCAGGACACAGCCTGGCCCCAAAGCCCCACTGGGTTAACGGGGCAGGAGGCTGTGCCCAAGTGACCTCAGGCTGCTGCCTTTTAACAGGTCAGCCCCACACTTTGAAGATGAGACGTGCTTATTTAGATCTTTTAAGTGTTACTGAGTGCAAGCAATGATAACATACCTGTAAAACATCAACCAAAATAGTACTGAATAAATCTACTTTAAGGAATGCTCTGTGTTCCCATGTCTCCTTAGATCTGCACATGACCCTTGCTCTGCAGCTTTTACTGCCCCAGAAAGCTGCCCATGTCCAGTCCAAATGGAAGGAGTGTGAATTTTATGCTCAGTTTGTGCCAAATTTTGATTCTCTTGTTTTTAGTGACGTGTCTAGTTTTTGATTATCCATAAACTCAGCTCTCAATTTCATTAATGATTTTGAAGTCAAGATGGTGTGTGACACATCAGCTGCAGAAAAAGTTTTATAGATATATTTTGAAACACTTTAAACCACTTTGATTCAGTTCATGTTCCTTCAGTAACAGATTTCTTCATATATTCTGCAAAGTTTGGGACAGTAATATTTGGAGAATACCAAATTAAGTTTTTCCTAATAAATGAAGTGCTTAAATTGTATTTGATCTGCAAATTTGCATTTTGTTTTTCTTAAATAAAAGAGGTACCACATTTTATATCAAAACTACTGTAAGAAGAACAAGTGTTAAGAAGAAAGAGCCATTGGCTTAGTCATTCAAGCTTCAATTTTTCATAGGCCAATGAAACAGTAAAGGAGAGTTCCTGCTGCTTTTGTCCATCTCAAGCACTAAGGAAGGTGTCCAAGGTTTTCCAAAGTGATTTTGTAGAGCAATCTCAATGGTGTGAGTTGCTATTGTGTCTGAAGTGCATTGGCCACTGCCCAGTAACTACCAGCAGAAAACCTTTATGAATTAGGCAATTGCTATTAACAGGGAGAGGGAAGGAGGGACAACACAATCTAACAAAGGCATATTCATGTTTTAATTTGGTAAAGCACCAATCTGAAATGGCTCAGAGCCAAGGGAACTGTGAATTATCTGCAAGCCAAAAGGGAAAGTACATTTTTGGAAGGATAGAAGTTACTAATGGGGTCTAAAGGAATTATACCTTTTGCAATGGCATGAAGTTTTTACAATAACATCATTCCTCAAGGTGTAGCGTTGGAAGAAATGACTCCTGTGAACTCCAGGTCTGGTGTGATTGCAGCCTCCTCAACAGGCAGATCCTGGTGCCCTCCCATGGGATGGAGCACAGAGGATCCACGTGCACCTCCAACAAGCTGTAATGAATTCCCATAGCACCTATAACTGCCTTTAAAGATTTTTTTTCCTTTTAGAAGACAGAAAAAGCACCAGACATGCTCGTTACGTTTCTGGTCGTAAAGCATTTTCAGAAAGGATGACTGGTAGAAGCCATGACCAGTGAGGCAGAAAGAGCTGGACCATAAGATCAATCAGCCCAAGGTATGTGCAATTGGAATTCTCTCCTGACAGTGAATTAATGGTGGGTGCCTGGGGAGACAAGCATGGAGCTACCTGTCAATACACCCCAGGCTCCAGCAATTTGCCATCTGCAATGCCAGAGGTGGCATCTCTGTGTTTAATAGCACTCAATGGATTTCTCCCCGGAATTCATCTTGCTGTCTTTTGACCACTGGAAACTTTTTTATCGTGCTGTTACAACTGGCTGGTAGAAAATCCTTTAAAATGGGAGGTGTGGGTGTGCTGTGTGTCCTGTGTTCGTGAGAAGAACATCTGAGCTGTGGGAGCACCATTGGCAGCCTCTTTTGTCAATGCAAACTGGGAAACAGTGTGTGGTTTTGAGCATTCATTGTGTCCTTGCAAGGGAGATATTTCTGCTGGGGCAATATGAAATAGTGAAAATGACTCCATGTGGCCACAAGGCAGGAAATATTTGCTACAGTAGATGCTGACTAAGTTAATTCAGATGGATAATTTTTCTCTCTGTCTCTGTTTACCTCTCTACGGAGTTTTCTACTCAGACTGGATGAAAACATTGCCCTGGCCCAGCTGCTGCCAGTTTTTTCCTGTTTTTCTTGTGCTTAAATAGTGTGTGGCAGCGTCTGGATTATAAACACGGCAGGGGAACGTTTTAAATCCCCCAAATGGGGATTTGCAACATAAATCTTGTGGAAACATTCCTACAGAAATCGGGTTACATTAACCTTCCCAAAGCACAGACTGGTGGTGTGGATGTTGCTCAATCACTATCCAAGTCAACTGCTTGGTTGCTGGCAAAAAATTCAGGAATATTCTGTACCCTTTTCCCCCATTCCAGAGTGACATTTACCCCTTGATGGGTGTTGCTGTGGCTTGTGAATCCTTTCATTTGTTTTTGAGTGGTCTGAATCAATCAGATGTAGGATTTTAGGTGACCCAGAAGTCACAGAGGAGAACTTCAGGCAGAAGGTTAAAATTGCCACAGCAGGCTGGGCAAAAAGAGGGGACCTCCATATGCAAATTGCCCCGGAGAAGAGTGGGAGCAGGGCCTGCAAAAACACATTGTAAAGAGAGAATAAGTTAATATGTACAAGGAAAAGTGATATCTGACAAATAATTTATTAACCTCCACACAGACCTGAGAGGCCAACGTTCCAAGCACTGCAAATGGAAATGGCTTTGTTGCTCCTGGGTGAAGGGCAATCCTGTTCATGAAAAGTTAGTTAATGTGGGATACAGTAGCCTTTGGATGTAACATGAGGGGTTGGGTGACAGACTGTGTTCCAAGTTACTTGAAGGTTTTACATCCAGGAGTAGAGCCTCTGATTTCAACCTTTGATCTCAGATGCATCTGGGGTGGGGGACAAGGTCAGCAGATGGCTTTAAAAGCTGAGCAGGTCGCTGCTGGGGGAGCCAGCAACCGGCATTCCCAAGGGAAGGGAGTCCGAGTGGTGCCCGCCTCTGCCGGAGAGGGAGCAGTCCCAGTGGACAGTGGTTAGTGAGTGTGTGTGTCTGGTGTGTGGTGCTTCCTTGGGTTGAGGGAAACTTGGCATCAGGGAGTCCCTGGATCGACAGGTGAAGCTTTGGGTTTGATTTGTCACGGTGCTCTCTCACTTAACAAAAATCAGCCCAGACCGAACAATTGTTGTAGAAAATAATTGTATAGTCCAAGAATAGTCCCAGCTGATCTGGCTTACAGAGTGCAGATTGTGATTGTATGTGTTGGTTCCAAAAGACAGCAGTTCGATATCAGGGAAAGAAGATGGAATGAAACATAAGGGCCTTGATTGTGCAAGAGACCTGGAATTCCTTTATTTTGAAGTTATTGTTAGTAGCCCCAGACAGTTTCCTGAAGAGAAGGGAAGAATAGCAGAGAGAGAAGATCCAGATGTGACCAATGAATAACTAAGTATAAATAAAGTAATGGGAATAAAGCAGGAAGTCTATAGGGAATGGTAAGTGGAGAAATGGGAAGTCCAGACTTGTACAACTTCACAAAAAAGGAAATAGGAGTAAAATGAGAGAGTCTTCAAATAAATTTATGCCAGACCATGGCTATACAAAGGCAACCCTCACTTTAAAATTACAAAGCAGTGGCTAAGAGGGTGGTAATGAAGTAGTAACACCCCATGAGGGAATGGGCAATCCTTTGCCCTCCTGAGTGCCAATGTCCCCATAAACCATGGGAAGTGAGGGGAGACTGGGACTGTATCACTGTCTGCTCATTGTTAGGTTATTAAACTCTGTTAAAATAATCCCACAGTTTGATTTCCCCAAGGCAGCCTCTGTAAACCTTGTTTTACAGCTGGGGAAGCAAGAGTCAGCTGATGTGATTTTTATATTTTATTGTACACTACTTTCTCATTTAACTTCAGTTTGTCTCTTCGGTTTTCTGTGTTGTGTAAGAGTTTGCCTTGATATAGAAAACCTGGACTATGGGCTGATTCCTTAATCTGATTTTACACTGGTGTCTTCTCAATATATCTCTCATTGAACATAAAAGCAAACTAAATGAATAAATATATTCATCATGCAGGACTTTTAAAG
The DNA here is from genome assembly GCA_035041135.1 of Platyrinchus mystaceus. Lineage (NCBI taxonomy): Eukaryota > Metazoa > Chordata > Aves > Passeriformes > Tyrannidae > Platyrinchus > Platyrinchus mystaceus. The sequence continues at coordinate 5,733,504 of JAWWLV010000024.1, read as the reverse complement.
CTGATGTACAATTAGTCATAGTTTTACAAGCAGAATGAATTTATAGTAATAAAAAATGACCTTTCTTGATAATCCCAGAAAATATATTTAAAGTTCAGGCTCAACCTTTTTAAAGGACTGACAAAAAAATATTTGAATTTGAGGGGCCTGAGAATTTTGTGTATCCTAAGCTTTGGTGGATTGTGAATACCAAACATAAAGTTAAATAAGAAAACATGTCCTCACTATACCCACCCCTCAATCAGTTTTATTTTGCCTGATTTCAGAACTACATGTCAATATTTCTGGGTGCTTGGTATTCTCCATAATATTTGGATGGGCTAAATTGGGTAGAATAACTATAAACAAAAGAAACAGAGCAATGAAATGCAATTTGATGGGTAATAAAGTCTCTTAAACATCAACAGACAGTCATTCCAACATTACCACTATTACTTTTTAACTCGGGTTTTCTTTTGAAATCCCACCCTACAGTAAGGAAGTATAGTTAATGTAATTCTAAAAGACAATTATTTCTTTTTATGGAAAAGCTTAGGTGATGGGGGATAGTAAAACTCTACATCAGAATAACTTGTTTCATGTATTGTGGATGGCTGTAAAGGAAAAATAATGTTTCATGAATCTCTATCAGATCATTTTATTACCTAATATCAGAGCAGAAAAAACTTTACAAGTACAATCTTCCTTGATCCTGAAATTATAACATAGCATCCCTCACAGTGTAATGGGGCATTTTCATTATTTTGTATTATTTTGTTGTTGTGAAAGGCTTCTTGATGTAGCAATGAACTCTCAGGACAACCAACGATTTGCTACCCTGGATGTTATCTGGGTAGAAATTAGAGTTCTTAAATACTGGATTTATTGAATATTAGCATTTTGGACTAATGTTTCCTCCAGCTGCAGCTGGGTTTTGCTTATCTGCTTTGGGCAGAGACCTAGGGCTGTGTGAGTTTCCCTCTAAGAGTTGAGTAGTTCTTACATGTGCATTTTCCAGGCTGCCCTTGGAGCAACTAAGGGCCCGTTTTTTGAGGGAGGGTTCAGACTGATGTGGGTTTCTCTACCTGCCCCTTTCCACACACCCCACACAGGTGTGTGAGCTGGAGCACAGCTCTTGTGGCTGCACAGCTCCTGTTCCAGGCACACAGACATGTGGCCACCTCAAAATGTGAGCAGTAGTCACACCTACTTGGACTTGTCTGTGCAGATGGACCTGTGATAACACCAGACATGGAGCACTGAGCACAGGCTTACTCAAATTTCCTTAAATTAAATATAAATGGAGCTGAATGGTTTTGGTCTTTAGCAAAAAAGACAGTGAAGAAAGGCTACAACAGGAAAAAAATCAATTATGTTTCCAGGACAGGATTGAAAATTTTCAGTGGAGGTCTGATGATGACTCTTTTGCAGAGGGATTTCTAAACTCATCCCTGATGTATCTGAAAATCTTGTTGAAAAGTAACACGGTGTTCTTCTTGGTTGGGTCTGTTGTCCCTTCCACAACCTGTAGCTGCCACTAAAATGCTGGGAAATATGGACATGAATTCTCTGTTCCCATGGTTCTTGTTAAGGAGAGAGGCAAAGCACAGTTCTTTACCCAGGTGAAGGGAAGGCTGGAATTGCTTGCAGATAAAGCAACATGGGATAAGACCAGGGAATGAGGAAAACCTCTGAGCTGTATAACACCACTAGCACAGAGCAATTACAAAATAAAAGTGGATAAAATTGATTCAGATGGGATGCTAGCAGCAAAAAGAAGTGGGAGGCTCTGGGACTATGTCTTCACGAGAGAAACAGGGAATAAATGCTTATAGCAGTTTGAGAGTCTACGACCCAGATCTCATTGTATTTATACAGTGTTTTTGCAGAGTTTTCAGCTCCTTGCCTTAACACTGTGGGTTCAATTCCCAGCCCAGGAGTGACCCAGGATGCTGGAGAGGGTGGAAAGGAGGTAACATGTCTCTGTTTACCATGTGTGCAACAGGTATCCAGACATGGGGGAGCTTGAAGCCTGTAGTGTAAGGGCCCCATGTTGGTTTTACCACTGCAGACACTGCAGGTGTTTATCTGCAGACACACATCACCAGTTTAAAACACTTTTTTTTTTTTTCCCCTGTATGGTTCAAGTGGTTTCCTCCTACTTACAGGTTGAATCTGAACAACATCTCTCAAAAGGCAATGGACTCTCAGACAGATGCAAATTACACTGTGCTTTTCCTAAGGTGTTTTTTCTTCCTTTTTTTTATTTCCCCCCCCAAGATAAACAGAGCTCCCTCTCTCCTTAGCTAGCAGACTGCTGCCTCTAAGGTTGAGCAAAATGTTCCCAGCTGATATCTGTTCCTGTTCCTTCCCATTAGCTCTGATAATGCCCTTTCCTATCAACTTCTCTTTTTTTCTGAGTTTCAGTATATAAAGGCACTAAACCACCTTTTATCCAAAAAGATGCAGGTGCACCTACCTGCCACCTCTTGCTTTGGGATCTATTCCTCTCCCCTCTTGTTTAAGACCTTGACCTTGATAGAAGGCTTGTGGATTAACTCCTGAGAGGCATGTAGGTTTTACTTCTTTCCTTTTTACCCTCATTTTGTTTTAATGGCCAAAAAAAAAAAAAAAAAGGGAAGAATGCAAATGAGTGAATGCCCTCTTTGATCTGTGTTGCTCCTGAGCATAATCTGCTAACCTGGCAGGCACCAGGCATGAGTGGAATTGCTGCCCCTAAGTAGGAAGAAACTTCAACCCCTTTGCAAGCAGCTGCTCAGTTTGGTTGTTGGTTTGAGGGAAGCAAAGAGCCAGGAGAGCCTTCTCCCCCTGCAGAACAGGGGGTGCTGGACACACTGGGGCCATTCACCTGCTGCTCATGTCATGAGAATTATTCTTTTAAGCAGGGATAACCTGAAACCACAAGGATTTCCACCTGCATTTGAAAGATACACAGTGAAGCATTTACCCTAAAAACAGTACAACTGGAGCATCTGGTTCTCTCCAGAGGGACTGTGACAGGAGTTACCTCCAGAAGCCATTCCCAAGGTGGGACACCGAGCCACCAGCTGGATGGGGGAGAACAGAAAGTGGAGGCACTGACTGAGGTTTTGACTGAGGTCCATCCCTGAGCCTGGAGGCCATGGGAGTATTTTGAGGGTATGTATTTAAAATACAGGTGGAAGGGCTGGACAGGGTTATTGGAGAGGGAAGGGTGATCTTGTCTGTGTTAGAATTGAACAGCAGAACCATTGATAGGCAGCAAAAAGTTCGAAGCTTTGAGAATGGGGGATCCTCTGTATCTCTAAATTATTTAATTATGCTTTAAAATTATGCCTGATTACATGATATGCATATTCTGTATAACACACACATCCTCTGCTCTGCAGGACACCAGGAAGTGGGTTTTGCTCTGAAATCTGCTCTGACCATGTCTCCTCCAGTCCTTTCGGACCTGGGCTATGTTCCCCCTGATGGTGGATGGGGCTGGGCAGTGGTGTTTGGAGCCTCCATCTCAATTGGGTTTGCATTTACCTTCCCTAAAGCTTTCACAATCTACTTTAAAGAGCTCCAGGCTGTTTTCAGCATCTCCTACAGCCAGATTGCCTGGACAACATCCATCATGTGTGCTACCACCTACGGAGGAGGTAAGTGAAGCAAGACTGTATTTTCCTTTGGGAAGGAGGAGGTCTGATCTCTACACCAAAAGGGGAGAATATATTTCTTTGAGAAAGTTCTTGCTAACTGCCCTCTGTTTTCTGATGGTGTTCATTGGCAAAACTGAGAAAACCAGTAGTGCTGAGTGTTTTATTGACAACATATACGATGTCATCAATTATTATTCCATCCGAAATCTTGCTGTGTGTGGGTGGAGGCTTGGCTGTGGTGGAATTATTTGACGCTTGGACTGTCTAAGTATTGCCTTTTGTTCCCTTCCTATTCTTGTTTTTCTTTTTGAAACAAAATTTGTTATTTTCACTCATGATTTTAGAGAAGTTGCTGGAAACTTGAAATCTATGCTTTGCTGATGAACAGACATGGGATATGTGCATGCATATATTGATACAGTATTTAAATATGTTTTTCCCTAAACCTGCTGCTGAAATTTTGCTGCAAGCAATAAAGGGATGATGTTTTAGACTTTCCTGTGCAGAATCTTTCTCAAAGAACAACTATGTCCACCGGTTACTTCAAGTAAAAATGTTCACTGGGTTTTTTCTTGTACTTTGGCTGCAAAGGTTGATGTTGTGGGAAATGTATCTCTTGTTCTCATAATTAAATCATCAAGTGGATATTCTCAGAGGGATGTTTCCCTCAGATACTGGTGCCAGGTGTCAGTCTGTCACTTTGATCTGAGTAGCCGGTGTATATCTTGCTGTTAATGGTTAGTAGAGGACCATCTTGCTTTTAGGTTACTAATGCCTGTGAGGCTCAGCTGCTGATGGTTATTTCTGGGCTCTGAGGAGATTTCTGGTGGTTCTCAGCTTGTTTTGCAAGGGTGAAAGGTAAAAGGATTAATACTTAAGGACACAGGAATAGCCACACAACTCACATCTACCCAAACATGTATTCTTCCTCAAACAAGGTCACTGACACACACTTTTGGAAAGACTACTACAAAAAAAGTTGTAGGATCCTCCTGGTACCGTGTTGCCTTCAGCAAAGTGTGGTTTGGAGGCTTCTTGGGTCATGCACTGCAGACATTGTGTACACCCTGTGTACAGAAGTGCCATACACTCGTGTACTTTAGGAACTGGTTTTACATGGCAATAAAGGAAAAGAAGCTGTCTTGTCATCTGATGTGGGATGGACTAAGGTGGAAGGAGATGTATGTGACCTGAGAGGTGTGAGGGATGAGCTGCTTCCCTGCTTGCAGAAAGAACCTCTTCAGGTGGGGTTGATCAGCCGGGCAGTGAAGCAGCTTCATTGCTCTCTCTGGGCTATGGTCTGCTGCTGCAGATGGACAGAAGGGCTCACTTCCAGGGGGATTAAATCAGCAGCTCTACTGAACACTGATCCCCCCTTGAAACAATGAATGTGTATCCTCTGGCTGCTGTTTGGCTCTGGTGGTTTCATGTCAGGAGCTGAGAAGGGCTGACAGAGTCAGAGACTGAAGGGAGTCTCATTTAGAGGGTTCATTTCCTCAGGGTGGCTGTTCAGGGCAATCTGTAAGCTGGATGTCTGAAGCTGAGCACCAGACTTTGGACATGTCTCAGAGTGGTTGAGATTTCTGGCTTTTCATTCTCCACATTCCCTGAGCTCATGCCCTCAACACCCAAACAAAGATACAGAGGAGGGTACAGCAAGGGAACTGCTGTCGGTGGTTTTGATGGGGGAAGAAGCCACTACAGTATAAAACTTATGGGTTTCAGCATTGATCTTCCCATCCTTAAAAACAGACTATTACGAAATCTTATTGCTGCAGAGCTGTCATTGTAATCTACAGCCCTGTGTGCAAGTGCCTGACTTTCCCAGATGGCACATGTAACAACAGGAGGGTGTCAGAATAAGCAGGGAATTGTGAGATATTATGAAGCAAGGTGACGTTTCTTTTTCAGCACTGCATTTAGCTTCACACAGGCTTTGGTAGGGGGGTCCTGTCCCTTTCACAAATACCTGTGTTCCTTGCTGCCAAGAGCACCTTTCCTCTCTGGGGGGTCTGCCTGTGCTGTGGTAGCTGCTGCTGTTCACCTCCCTCAGTTTTTAAATCATTGCAGCAACTGGGTTTTAAAAAAACCCAAACAACCTATGAAAGAAATAGATCTTGGAAAAGCATAAGTCTTTGGAAGAATCCTTGTGTAATGATTATAGACTCTTTTAGAATTAAGGATTATAAATTATGTCCTCTGTTCTTGTGGATGATTCATAATTCTAAACATTTCCCTGTCATGTTCTCATCTTTCACTTGTTGCTTCCAGTAAATGGTGTTGACATCTCCATAGATCTGAAAGCAGCAGCATGCTAGTAGTAATAGAAGAGGGAATGGCAATAATAACAGATTTAGAAGTTTCATCTCAGGGAATAAATATCTTTGAGAGAATAAGTAATTGAATGCTCAGTTTGATCTTCCTTTCAGCTACAGCATCATAAGTCTACAGCAATTCTGTAGCATCCAGTGAAGCTGCATGCTGTGTTTGAGGGAGGAGGGAATGCAGGGGATCCCTTCAAACCTCAATTTTCATTTTACAATATTCAGCGGTGCTACAGCTGACTGTCTACAAAGTAGTTGTTTGGGACAGCATGTGTTTCTTTGCACTAGAGTAACTAGGAAAAAAAAAGCTTCAACAAACATTGAATATAATTTCTGGGTGAAGTGTGGGCTGCACCAAAGGCAGCAGGCACCTTGCCATCACCTTTAGTGGAGCCAGGGTTTCATCTTCCAGCTGCAAAGTTTGATCTGCTGAACTACAGCACTAGAAGCCTGGCAAATTTCAGCCCCAAGCATGGCATTTGGGAAAAGGGGCTTTCCCAAAGATCTTCAGGAATGTGAATTGATGGAGTGCCCTGTAAACACAAAAATAGGGGCATCTTTGAAGTCTGTCTTACAAGGAGTCATTTCTATGGCACTTTGGGGGCTCTTAGACAGGCCAGTCTGTAAACCCAGGATTACAGCAAGCTTTGAGCAAATACTACACTTAGACCAAAAACTCTCCTCTTTTTACCCATGTGGGGTAACATGGATGTACAATGTCAAAAGTTCAACAAGCTCCTAAAGAACTATCTGTGCAGGACCTTGAAAGTTAATGCTAAAGCATCGTGCTTTATCTGCTGGACAATGGTCAGCCAGAAGGGCAAAGCAACACAGAAAATTCAGGTGCAGGAGCCTGGCTGAGTTTACCTACAGCAATATAGTGCATTGCATCACCCTGTGTTAAGGGCACAGTGATGTCATACACAGCTCCCTGCACCACGTGATGCGGGCACTCAACTCGTCCCAGGTTTGAATCTGCCTCTTGTTTCCATATCCCAGCATTTAACTGAATTGAAAGGCTAATGAGGAGCTTGCCTGGTTTTCTTCCACCTCACAAAGAGGATCTGGTTGTGTGCAGAGCAGCTGCAGACTTGATCCACTCATCCTGCTCCCCACCTGCTCTCTCAGTGCCCAGGAGCCTCACTGGTGACGAGAACTGCGTGGTGAGGAGCCAGCTGAGATTGGCTTCTGCTTGGTGCATCCTTGTCCTTGAAGCACATCAAGGGTGTCCTACTTATATGCAGCGAACAGCAGTACCTACTCCCAGAATGCTGCAGTCCTACAGGGAGATTTCTTAGGGAAACTCATGTCAAATGCAGAAGCCTTCATGGAGTTACAGTCATTTGTCACAATTTTATTTGATGGAGAAAAAAAATCAGAACAAAGCTCCAGCTCTGTGATATTTTGCTGTAGCTTTAGTTGACTGTCTGTCCAATACCTTAAAACTTGGGTGAGGTGGAGTTAATTTTTTGGGAAAATACCTGCATTATATTATGACTCAGAGTATTATGATCTACAAACAGCAGTGTCCCAGAGACTACTTGCAAACTTGTGTGACATCCCCCTTTTCCTCAGCCACTGACCTTCGTTTCAGGCACAGTCAACATTGTGCAGTTCCAGGTTTTTGCTGCTCTGGAGTGGGAATCACTCTTCATGGCAGTCCTGCATCATCTCTCCTCTCTCAAACATCATGAGGGTTTAATGAGATCGAAAGCTCTCCACCTTTGTGAAGCATTGTTCATGCAGCCCTGAGGCAGCTGATGCTCTTCCTGCACTGTGGAGAACTATTTGAGAGTTTACTTGGAGATGGGCTGGAGGCAACAGTGGTCCTCTGAACCCAGATGTGGCACAGCTGCTGAGGGCCTGACCTCGGAGATGGTGCTTGTGGAGGGGCTGGATGTGTCACAATTCACTGGATTAGTTTTGACAGTCTAAGCTGCAGGTATTTGCTAATCTGCTTCCTTTTCACTGAAGTGAGTGTAGAAACTCCCACAAGAATATCTCCTTTAAAAGTCACAGGCAGGCAAAGTAGGTAAAACAGCTGGAATAAGGTGGGATATTGCACTGATTTTAGTTGGACAACACTAAAGTGCCTTTATTCACTATGTGTTTACCTTGAGCAAAAGGGTATGAACTCATTATCCATGGTGAAACCTCAGAGCAAGGACAACAAAGCTGGGGTCTGTGACTGGAGAGCCACAGTGTGGGAAGGCAGAGGTTTCCCTCTGCACACGGTGTCACCAGAGAAGGGCCCCCTTTACTCTCAGTACAAATGACAGAGTGACTGTCTCTGCTCTGGCTAATGTGTAATTATACCTTCAACACAACCTTCTGCCCCAGCTGTTTGTTTGCCCGACCTTGTGTGCACAATCTGAAATGGTACCAGGCTCTGCATTCAGCAGTGTTTGGAAAAAACCCACAGTATTTGTCCTAATTTTCAGCCATTTAGGGCTTGGCATAGTCAGACTTCTGCCATAAAAGTTAATAGCTAAATTCTGGATGCATCTTTAAGTACTTTCAACCATGTTGTTTTTCCCTTTCTATGCAGTCATTTTCCAAATATAACAGAGGAAGATTCTTCTGGGATTAAAATGTAAATGAGACAAAGATGCAATAGCAAAAGAATAATTTGTTTTAATTCCCCAGTGAAAACATTCCAGTTATTAGATTTAGATTAATTGTCGCCATCTTTTGATCAACAAAAATGCTTTGGTTTGGGCTGCTGATTAAACTCCTGCAACAAGGGAAAAACAGAAGAAATGATGTTGCTGCTCGGTTTATTCTGTTGTCTCCAGGAAACCAGCTCATCCTGCAGTGATGCTCCATGCACCTGGCCGGTTTGATGGCACAGACACAGGGCTGGGGCTGTCTAAGAGGTTTGCTGGCTCTGGAGAGACTTATTTCATGTCATATGAATCCCTTTGCCTGTCTGGTCTCCGCGCTATTAATACTGGGGTTTAGCAAAGAGCAAGTTTGGCATTTCATAACTTTCTATTTTGACCTCTCCTTGACCCTCTTGTAAAATATTACTCAGTGAAAAACAAAGCCATGAGGCTCTGCCAGTGTCCTGGGTGGTTTCAAGCAGTGCCAGCACCAACATTGCCTGGCTCCATGCCGTGTCACCCCATCACCAGGTGCAGGGTGTGAGGGGCTGGTGGCTCTGCCTGCAGCAGAACATCTCACAGAGCAGCAAGGAGGCTGCATGGAAATTAAAGGTCCCCTCCAAACAGCCATAGAGATGTCAAGGGATGTGAATTGGCCATGCTTGACCCACATGTCCCACGTGGAGCATGTGTGGGTGCTGCATTGGTGGGGTGCTGCCTGCATCCCTCCCGCTGCTCAGTTCACCCAGCCAGAGTTAGGTGCCCTTTAATTAAAACCTCAAGCAGGAAATTATTAGTGGTAAATCCCTGAATGCTGGAGGTCTTGTGGAGGAGAACAAGACCTCCACCATTCAGGGATTTACCAGCGAGGTAAATAACAAATACCGAGGAATGTGTTTTATCAGCCTGGTCACGCTCAGGGTGAGGCTGATGTGAGGTATGAGGGTAGTTCTGCACTCATCAGGGGAGGGAACCACTGCTCTTGTCCCCCAGCTGGCATTTCATGGTGGCCTCTGGTCCAGAGCCAATGGTTTTGCTGAATTGAAATCTGTTCTTGTATTAGTCTGGCTTGATCCTTTGAAGAAAGTTAAGAATACTATTAGGAACATAAATGTGTAGTTCTGTTCTTGGAGGACTGGGATATCTGTCTCCTAAGACACTGCACTGAGCAAACTGACTTTATCACCTCCCAGATGTGAGGTCCAGCCCTTTGGTTTTGTGGACAATTGCTGCCTGTAATCTCATTCATTAATTCAGGAGCTCCATTTAAACCATGGTTATGAATTGCATTTTACTGCTGCTGCATTTTGTGAGCAAATGGAACATGACAACAGAGTACTTTTGAGGAAGGGGGTGTGCCATGGAGGAGAGAGCTACCTCTTTCAGTGTTCACTTACCAGGTGCTGTTTTCATGCAGCAGAACTAGTTAAAGATTTTTTTTAATGTAGAAGCAATTTCTAAAGCTTTTAATTGACTTTCAAAGACTAAATGAAGGAAAAACACTGTTGGAGTTACAGAGTTGGAGCTCCTACCTTTGGCTGCCATTAAATGCTTTGTGTTAAAGGCTTTGAATAAAATGATTTCCAAATAACAAAGTGGTCCACTGAGAATAAATAGGAATAATTTTCATTCTCAAGGAAGCCCAGGGTTTCTCCACTTCCCCCTGCCCTGCCCTTTTTTTGCTTTTTCAGGAAAAGAAAAAGACTCAAGTTGTCATCACTAGTCACTTTTTGGGGGGCAACTTATATGCTTCACTAGAGGTTGGTGAGGTACTGGCACAGGTTGCCCAGAGAAGCTGTGGGTGCCCAATCCCTGGAAGTGTTCAAGAAGAACAAGTTGGACAGGGCTTTGAGTAACCTGGTCTAGCAGGAGGTGTCCCTGCCCATGGCAGGGGGTTGATCCCTTCCAACCCAAACCATCCTAAGATTCTGTGATTTTAAGTATTGTTCATCAAACTTTGGGCTGTAAGCAAGTGAAATATGTTAGTTCATTTGATTTAAAAATCATGACAAGGGAACTGCCACAGAAAGCTTTGCAAAGATTGGAAAATGAGCCCTTTTGGGGAGAGAGGAAGAGTTTCAGATTCTGCCTTGCTCCTGGCCCTTTTTCCCAGTTTGCCCCTCTTCTTTCAGCAGCTCTGGAGTGGAGAGCTGGGAATACAACAGCAGTCACTTATTTACATGGAGCACTGTGATAGGGAAACGAGTAATTTGAAAAGGTACTTTGCAATTTTAATCAATTTTGTTGCCGCTTGCCAGCAAATTAAAAAACCTGCCCTCCAGGAAGCGACTGCTGTCAGTGGATGAGGGAGCAGAGCCCGGCCCTGGGGGACAGTCTGTGCTCCCGAAATGGAGGGGGAGCACTGGCACAGGCAGCTACTGTGAGATGAGCCCAAGTCCCCACAAATTGCTAGGAAGTCCTTTTTGACCTAGCGAGCCCAGGATTTCTACTGTCATTACCCCACCCTCTGCCCTCAGGCTGTTGTGCTTTGCTTGTGAGCTCCTCTTCAGAGCAGACACGTGAGTGCAAAGACTAATTGCATTTAGACATCTTTAGAAATCATTTGTTTGCCCCCAATATCTCCTGCTGCAAATGATTTCCTGCTCCAGTTTCGAGTTTGCCACCAGTTTGTGTGAACATTTACCCAGGGCTGTCCTGAAGGGGACATTCTTCAGCATGACATCCAATTTAACATTTCTGCAAAAGGAAATTCTCAACTTCCAGCTGGGAGTTGGAGCTTCCATGACTGGAGCTTCTTCATCACTCTGCCCCTGGGGGTTTCCTTCTGCCCTCCCATCTTCCATGCTGATGCTAAGGATGTGCCAAATGCAATCTCAGGTGTGGAATGGAGGGGGAAGCCCATTGCCCCCTGTGACATCCCCATGTGGGTGGTGTTCAGCTCAAAAAGAAGAGGAGAAAAGAAAAAAGTGAACAGCAGCAGTGTCTGAAGGCAGATTTTAAAACCAGTTAATTTCCACACACCTAATTAGTGTGCCTTGGTTTTTTGAGTGTTGGGTTGTCTTTTTTTTTTGGAAACAGACTGAATGCAGCTTTGTAGGACATGAGGGAGGAGTTGATCTGAGCCTTGACACACAGAGGGAATGTAAACTCCTCTTGGGGAAAGAGGGAAGGAAGTTCCATAGTTGCAATGCAGATGGTACAGTTATTTGCAGGCAAAATGTCTTTTGCCAAAATGATTTATAAGATCTGCCCCATCATACTTCAATCATGGCTACATGGGGGTGGAAGAAGGTCTCCTCATGGGAAGTGACAGGGTGTTGACACTCATCTGCCATCTCCATATGAATTTTCACAAAATTGGGCCCAGGAAGGCACGTGCCTGCATTCCTTCAGGACTCATGGGGCTGCTAGTTAGGCCAGAGGGAGGAAAGGTTGAGTAAGATAAAGACCTTGTGGTGAAACCGCAACTTTCCAGCCAAAGCAAACACTGCTTAATGTTTTCCCAAACAGAGATCAACGTGAAAAGTAGAATATACAGCGAATTGGTGAACATAAATAGAAGGTAGAAGTCTGCAATGACTGTAGAATAACAGAATTCAGAATTGGGTTGGAAGGGACCTTAAAGATTACCACTGTCCAACTCCCTGTTGTGGACAGAGACATCTTCCACTAGACCAGGTTGCTCCAAGCCCTGTCCAACCTGGCCTAGAACACTTCCAGGGATGGGGCAGCCACAGCTTCTCTGGGCAACCTGTGCCAGGGCCTCACCACCCTCACAGTGAAGAATTTCCTCCCAGCATCTAACCTAAGTCTCTCCTCTTTCAGTTTAAAACCATTCCCTCTTGTCCTATCCCCATCTGCCCGTGTAAAAAGTCACTATCTGTTTTTTTATTTATTATGATAATGTGGTCGGGGGGCAGGAGAGCGGTCTGCAACTTGGTATGGAGCAGAAAAGATGATGGATGCTGATGGAAACACGGGAGGGGGACGGGCAAAAGAACAATCTCATTAAGTAACTGAGGGTGGTTTAATTAACGCCCGCGGGGTGGCTGGTGCTGCTGCGAGCGAGGGGGGTGAGGAAAACACGGGAGAAAGGGAGAAGCGGGAAGAGATGTGACTTCGGGGGGAGGTTTGGTGCGTGTCCCGTCCGTCGGGGCGGGCCGGTCCCGCGTGGGGCGGTGCGGGTGCTCCTCCGCCCCTTCCTGCCCGTCCAGTCCCATCCCGTCCCGTCCCATCCCATCCCATCGGCGGGGTCTGTGCCGGCGCTGCGCTCCGCAGGTGGGTCCGTGTGCGGGGATGAGGGATCCCACATCACAGACGTGTCCCGGGGGCTGGGCAGGCACGAGGGGGGCGGCGCACCGGGTTGGAGCCGCTGTTCCTGGTTTCACCGAAGTCCACGGGGCATTTCTGCGCCGTCCCGCTCTCCCCAGCACCGCCGCCCGCGGGACGGTGACACGGGGCCGGTGGGCTTGGCATTAAATGGCCACGCGAACGGCTCGGGGGGACGGGACTCACTAGGCTGAGGGTGTGTTGGGGCCGCGGTGTCGCTGCAGGCTGGGAACAGGTGGAGCAGCACCCTGGGACTGGGATAACAGCATTCCGGGACCGGGGGAGCAGCATCCTTGGACTGGGGTTCCAGGCAACGGCATTCCAGAACAGGGATATGGAGGAGCAGCGTCCTGGGACGAGAGGCCCAAGGGAGTGACATTCCCAGGACATGCAGCACCCCTGGACTGGGGAAGCAGCATCCCGCGACTAGGGGTCCAAGGGAGCAACATCCTGGGATTTAGGGGAGCAGCGTCCCGATCGATAGTCGGGGCCGGGCACTCTGGGACTGAGGTAGCAGCGTCCCGGGATTTGGGGGGTCCGGGGCTCAGCATCCTGACCCTGCAACTCTGCACTTTGTATTCCAGGGCTGCCCGAGGAGCGTGGGCTCCGCTCGCCCCCCCAGCCATGCCGCCCCCAGGGCGAGCCCCCGTCCCGCCGGACGGCGGCTGGGGCTGGGCGGTGGTGTTCGGAGCGTTCCTTTCGATCGGCTTCGCCTACGCCTTCCCCAAGGGCTTGGCCATCTTCTTCAAAGAAATCCAGGATTTCTTTGGCACGTCCTATAGCGAGGTGGCGTGGATCTCCTCGATCATGTTGGCCACGACGTACGGTGCAGGTGAGTGATCCTGCACCAGCCCCCGCGGCGTGCTCTGAAAGCACAAATAGGCCAGAAATCTCCGCTTTGGGACAGTGTAGGTGAGGAGCAGCAGCCGTGTCCATCTGCATGGGCACCTTCCACAGGTTTACTTTCTGATCATGTTTCCAAATGTTAGCTCAGGCAAACAAGTCATATGTGAACCCTAAGGAGTGAAGGGGAAATATTTTTAGTTGAATTAGGGTTGATTGGGACCCCGGTCTGATGCCTGTTGAATTTGCCGCTGGGGCTCAGTGGGTGCAGGACTCTTTTGACCCCTCTGTGTGCTTTTTTAGCCTGTAGGGAGCTCCAAATACCTTTGAA
>JAWWLV010000024.1:5703183-5719387 GCA_035041135.1 Platyrinchus mystaceus | reverse complement strand
GGGCTCAGTGGGTGCAGGACTCTTTTGACCCCTCTGTGTGCTTTTTTAGCCTGTAGGGAGCTCCAAATACCTTTGAAAATGTGTTTTGTGACCAGTTTCGTGCTGACATCCCCTTTATTTCCAGTTGGAGTTGCAGCACCTTTGCTGCTTTTCAAAATAGGGTGTTTTTCACTAATATGGGCACAATGTTATGCAAAAGCCTTTCTATAGAGGTACCATCTCCTCTGTGCACCAGAGGCTGAGCCACAGCATGGTGTGTCCCCTTACTGCACCCCCCTCCCCAGGACACTGCCAGCCACAGGCTGCACATCAGGGGCTTTCTCTGACCCTGTGAACACAACATGGCTTTGGTCCTGTCACACAGCAGCTCTGTTCCCCCAAAGGCAACACCAGCCCTATTCCTTGTATCCAAGTGGCAAAGGGATGGGCAACACTGGCATCCTCCTGCCTTGCTTTGACACAAGTCAGTCACTTTGCAGCCAGGAGGCTGTGAGGTACCAGCATGGCCAGACCCAGCATGTTGCTGAGGGCAGCAGTGGTGGTCACCTACCCAGACATCAGAAAATTACGTGTGAAAACTTGCCATGGGCACCAGGGACAAAGCCCTGAGAATAGGCTGGTGTGAAATAGCTGGTTCTGGGTTTCAGCCAGAGCTGAGCATGGATATAGAGCAATAAATGAAGTAGCTGCTTGTTTATTGTGGCAGCTTGTAATCACAGCAATGAAATCGCCAGAGTTAGTCGTTCTTATCAGTTGTAAAGCAGTGCATATAATGTTGCTCTTTTTTATGGATTTTGATATCACTTTCATGACTCAATGAAAAACTTGAGCTGCCCTTGATTAAATCTGCAGTGGGAGGTGGACAGGAGCCATGCTCTGTGATTGCAGGAAGCTTCATCGATGTTTATCCTGGCTATTAAGCAATTCTGAAAATATTCTGTGTTTTTTTAAAGGATTTTTTTCCCTTAACAATGCACTGTAGTGGTTTTTGGACAGCACAGTTGCTAAGGAAGGTAAAGATGTGTTGTACAGAGCCTGTTGTAATGCACTCTGTTGCAACCCACTGCAAAGGCTTGGTCCCATGGAGAACAGCTCTGCAGGAGCTGAGTTCCTATGTGAGAACCCACAAATGGAACACTTGAGGCAGAACCCAAGAGATGATTTAGAAGGGGAAATCCCCTGCTTGAGCCAGTGCTGTTGTCCCATTGCCTGTCCCATTACACAGCAGTAAATGTGCCTGTGGGCTGGGGCTCCTGGCTGCCCCTCTGGGTTGTTGGCAGCTCTGCTTTGTCTTCCAATACAAAAATGTTGTATAGTTCCACACTTCCCCCAGTATGGAAGAGATGCTTTAGTGCCTGACCATGATGGAGTGAGGAACATGCTCTGCAGATTAACCCTGCACCAGGCAGGGCCTGAAACTGCTCACAGGGACGTATAGGGTGTGCTGGAGCCCCTCAGGGTGCAGGTCATGGCCTATGAGCTGGTGCTGGAGGAGGTGAAATGCTGCTCTGATTGCCTCTGCCTCCTCCCATCTCCTCACTTTCCAGCCCACCTCCTCCTCTGTCTCTCCAAGTGTTCAAGCCAGTGCTGAGTGCTCTGTACCTGGGATGTTGTAGTGGACTTTTATCCCAAAGAACTGAGTATTTCCTGCCTTTTTGCAAGGATCTTTAACTTTACCCTCCCTTATATTATTACATAGTAATATGGGGGATGGTACAGCTGGACACCGTTAGATTTAATTGCAGGCAATTGTACCTTTGTACCTTCCCACTTGCAGCTGCTGAGTTATGTCCATTTACCGGTCCTCCCCTCCTCTGCTCTGCTCCCTCTGGAAGCTGGGGGCAGCTGGGATGTCCTGGTGCCTTGGCAGGGCACACAGGGGCTGATGCTTCCACTGACCACAGCTTTTGCTTGCAAACATCCCCAGGAAACAGTTTCTGGTTTTCTTGTCGTGCTCCTTAGTGTAGGGACTTGCTTTTGGGACGTGCAGCTTACTGTGTGACAGCTTATGTTTGCATTTCATAAATAATGCAAATGAAGCTTATTTTCTAAAAATACATGAACTAACTCAAATCTTCACTGGAGAAGCTGTGTTGACTTTGACAGCATGGATGCAGATTTACAGTGCCACCTGAGGCTTTAGCTTGTAGTACTACAGCAGTTCCAGTTTTTCAGACTAAAACTGAAAATCAGTAACCGAGACTGTTTCTGCTCTTCACTTTCTGCTTAATTCCCCCAGGAAGCTGTTTTATACCAGCCAAGGCTCTGGCAATATATATTACAGAAGTTAATGTGTCTTATCCCCCAGTTTCCTAATCTGAACTAGGTTGCAGAAAACAATTCTGTCACCATAATACAAGTAGTAAAACAGATTACTGTGCAGTAAAGTGGATAGCCTGGACTTTATGATGGGGTACTTGTAGTTCTTGTCAGTGCTCATGTTCAGCAATTCCATGTTTCCAGTTGTGGAGGGCAGACTGGGAGGTTTGTGAGTGAGGAGCATGAGAGAACATTGCTTTTCTGGGACTAAATCCCACAGGCTGAAGCCCTGTCAATCTGACAAAGAAGGATTTTTGTTTTACAGTGTTTCCACCTTTTTTTGTTATTGTCATGGGTGAGGAGCTCATTTCTTACCCCGAATGAGAAAGGTGTTACGGAGCAGAGTCTTTGATGGATGAAAAGAAAAGGATCCAGGATCTGATCAATGATCTTAGAGGTATTTTCCAACTTTCCAACCATTATCTGATTCCATCAGGGACCAGGGGACATGGCATCATCCTTCCCTAAAGGTGCTTGCAGCTGCACCTCAGCACCCAGGCAACAGGCTCTGGGGGTGACGAGGACACACCAACACTATCAAAATGTGGAGCCCCACAGGGCACCCATCGTGCTGCCAGATGCCCCGGGCAGGGTTTCCCTTTGCAAATTGCCTCCTTGGACTTGGCTATGCCAACAAAATACCAAGGTTCCCAAGGTTTTGCCTCAAGCACAGGGGTAAGTTTCGTTCAGGAAACAACCTCATTGCAAAGCCAAAAGTTTTTGGCCTTTGCACCTCCTGATTTGGGCCCTGTGCCTGTGTCATGTTCACAACACCAAACTGAGCTGCTCTTCTCCCGTTTTTAAGGGTGACACATTTAAAGCTAAGCCACAGATATGTCCCTGGGGATAACCATTACCTGTGGAAAGCAGGAGGCAGCTGAGCTCCCAGGAAAGCAAATATAAGCAATATTAATTGCTAATAATTTAGTAGCAGCAATGTTCTTGTAGCTGTTACCTTCTCCTGTAAGGCTATAAGAGAGGTAAGGATCATGGGAAGAAGTAATGTCTTTTATTGTAGCCGACTGTTAGAGCTTGAACAACGAACCAGCTCTCTGGCACATGTGCCAGAGCAGAGAGAATAATTAATGCCTAGAGCAGTATCTGCATTTTTGGTGGGTTTTTCTTTTTTTTCCTTTTTTTTTTTTTAATGGTGATGTTGTGACCAAATGCTTCCTTCGTTTTTGTAATGGAATAAGAGGAGTCATCTGAGGGAAACTCAGAGATCAGATCCTGACACAGAGTCATTTCAGCAGCTTGCTTTGAATAACTGGGGCTAAAGCAGGGAACATGAGACCTTCTTTTTAGTAATTTTGAAGAACTTCAGTCTTCTGCAATTGCTGTGCAGGACCATACACAGCTTGTAGGTGTAAATGTGTGCTGCTTCTGTTGCCCTTTAATACGTGAAAAGATCAGTTGCATCAGCATTGTTTTTATTCAGTATGCACTGAAGTGGAATTTTGGTCTCAGCATTGCTGTAAGCTGCTGTAACACTCCTCCAAGATCTCCAGGGTGCTGCTCTAACACATCCAAATTTCTGTTAAAATTAAGGAATCACCTTCTGTCTATTTTTCAAAGACAGCAGCAGAGAGCCACATTTTGCAAACACAAGAAAAATGAGTGTATCTAAAGGAAAGGTCTCAACCTGAAGCCAGCCAGTGTTTATTACTCTTGTTATTTGTTATTTATTGTTTTGTAATTTGAAGAAATATCTGAAGATTTAATTCTGGAAATGCTCCACAACTGAATCTTTTCTCTGAAGAAACTTTCTCCCAGAGCTTGTAGCTGCTTAATAGAGCATCTCCTAAAGCAGCAAGGAAGAGATGGGGAAGCCGAAAGTCCACCATTGACCTTGAACATTTAATCCAAAATTTTATAGTGGTATTTTATTACACTGCTAGCATGATAAATTGCAGTGACAGGTTTAGAAAGCACCTTACAACATGCAGTGGCGTAAAGCTATATTAATAATGAGTTTGATTCTGCAGTTTTTAACTTAATCAAAACTGCCAGCGTGCTCTTCTGCTCTGGTCCAGACTCCATCAAAACCTTCTCTGCCTCCAGGAGACCCCACCCAAGGCTCTCCACCCATCCCAAGAGCTTTCAAATAGCTGTGAGGTACCACAGCACTACAAGGGGAAGCTGAGGCATGGGAGGGAGGTGGGGTTTTTTTCAAGGGCAAGCAGCAAGTGGGTAACAGAGTCCAGGCTATGCCTTGAGGGGTGCAAGCTCTCTGCAAGCCAGGTTTGGCTCAGGGATGGCCTGATGGACCACAGGCACTGGGATGGGTGGAGGCTTTACCTGCTAAAAGCCTGGTGACAGGGGTGCCTGGTAAAATTGTGTGCTGTGCATTGCCCAGCATGTTCTATAATGTGGGTTTAGCAGAGAATAAAGGAGTCAGGACCCAGACAGGGTTTGCAGTCAGAGGTGCTCAGTGTGGATTTGCAGCTGGCTGCTCACTGACCTTTCCAAGAGATCCAGCACCTGTATCCTCTGGGTCCTGGGGTGTGTCTTGCCACCCCAGGGGATGCCTCAGTGACCAAAGAGTTCCAAAATGACATAAGCATCTCCTCATCAGCCCTTAGTGCTGAGCAGGGGTTAAGAGAGAGGAGAGGGACAGGGAGAGAAGAACAGGTTGGTTGTAGTATTGTAGCCTGTGTCAGGTCTCTACTGTTCTGCTTGCAGCACTGGTTCAACAGAAATTCTCATGTATAGTTTTTGCAAGGATTTCCCGAGGCATGTGCTTTTCCACTTGGATATTTTGTGGAGGCTGAAACAAAAGGAATATCTCTGTTTATCACACTGGATATCTAGCATCCTTCCATCCTGGCCCAATCTCAGGTGCTCCCTGAAGCTGCCCAATGCTGGACTTCACCCCTTTTCTTATCCTCCCCACTTCTTGGAGTCCCACTCCCCATGCCATTGAAACAAGACATCTTCCCATGGTAGGACAATCCCTGGGGTAGCAGCACCATTACAACTGTGGATTTTGATATGAAAGCTGGATGAGGAATGATTTGATTTCTGTAATGGATGGTGCTGCAGATTCATATACTTCTCCTGACTCTCAGAGAGCACTCAAGCTCTGCAAGGTCACCATGTATGGGCTTATATTTTTTATTTTTTTAAATAGCTCTGCTCTACTTAAGAGCGATAATGGCACTATAGGCTCAGGTGAAATATTTCTGTGTTCGTGGGCTTGGTCACAAAGCTTTATCATTTTGCCCTTCATTGGAGCTACCAAGGTCACCAGGCAGCAGTAATAGAGACGTGATAGACTTAATAAAAACCAAGATTAATAAGAACTAGGAAGAAGAAATCAAAGAGTTTTGGTTGTGGGAGTTGTTAGTGGTGCACAGGCAGGTGTTAAGCCCGGGGAATAAGTTATAGACCACTTCCCCAAGAGAAGCTGAAAGCTTCTTTCCCCAGTCAGTACAGCCTGTGTTTTGGGCGGGCAAGAGCTCTGATGCCAACCTGTCCCACAGCACTGTGGCACTTCTACCCCTGGATGGGCTCTCCAGCGTAACTGGCCTCTTGGTCAAGTCATGTAGGGGGTGGGTAAAGCCCTTAGGAGAGCAGGGGCCAAACTGCTTGCGGAACAGTGTGTTAAGAGAGGTTACGAGTAGGTTGTTGCCCTCCAGGAATAGGTGTTCCAGGAACTCATGCTTTGAATGCTGGAAGGGATAATAAGTCAGGGGTCCTGCCAAAGCAAAAAGTTAGGTAAAGAAACCATGGGAAAGCAGTTCAAAAACTGTGATGTCGTGACCTTCTGAGGGCGAGTGTCTGATCTGCTGTGTGGGTGAGATCCAGACCGGCAGCCGGGGCAGCCCCCGAGCGCAGTCAGGTGGCACGTCCTGGGCACCTGAGACGCCATCCCCTTGCAGGGACAGTTGTTTAACTGCCTAAATACGAAGTGACACGAAGGACCTTGGCTGCAGCCCCAGTTTTGGAGCTGTTGGCCTGTGGCTCCTTCGTGCGCCGCGGGAGCAGCGCGTGTCAGCCGGGTAATCTGGAAATTGAAATGCTGGAGCGGTGATCAGATAAGATTGCTGGATAAGGAGGAGAACACTTTGTCTTTCTGAAGCTTGGGACTCGTCTGCTTTGTTTTTCTTCTTCTTCTTTTTTTTTTTTTTTAACATCAGGTTGCTGCTGTGGTAAATGCAAGTATTTCTGATGGGAGGTCAGGGTGGCATCACGGTGGTTTAGGTGTGGACAGGTCTTTGGAAGCTGCCCTGTGGGGTCTGGCAGAGTGGTATTTGATGCTGTGGCTGTCACCTGGAGCCTTTGCTCACTGCCACTTGTCCTCCAGCACTGGCATGCCTGGCCATCCTGTCTCCAGCAGCACTGCCTGAGGAAGAGCCAGTTGCTCGTGGGCTCCTCAGCCAATGCAGATGCAAACAAAACCATCTGAACCAAGCAGCTGAGACTAATAATATACTTCATTATTAGCTGGTACCACCAGTTCTTCTCCAGTGATCTGGAGCAGGCAGGTGCAGGGCTCAGTTACTGTGGGTCAGCTGGTGAGCAGCAGTTCTCCAAGCCCTGGTGGCACAAACACTTAGGAGCATGAGCTTTCCAAGTCTCTTCTGCCTTGGTGAAGAGTGAAAGGCTGCAGGTTTTAACCCTCTCATCCCTTTTCCCCTGCCTTTGGAACTGTGTTTTCTCAGGCCACCTGTCTTTCAGGCTGTGCATGGGTACCAGGAGCTGGTGGCTGATCCCTGTTGTCTCAAGAGGCTGGTGGGGTCTGGCAGCACGTTAATAACATGGAGGACACTTGCTTTCATTTTTGGGGTAATGAGGAGCTTGCTCTGTTACAATGGGCTGATCCCCTGGTGGATAAATTACGAAGCCAAAGGCAGTGTCATTGTTCCACGGAGGGAGTGAGATTATTACTGAGGAAATTGCAGGCCTGCTCCTGTTGTTGTTTTAGTGCTGATGTAAAAATAGACTTTATTTTATTAGCATAAATGATTCCCCCCCTTTCCTCCCATCTGAGTAGGCTCCGCTCCTTCGTACGTCCCCAGTGACTCCCCATAGTCAATGCCAGTCATGTTGTGCTGGGTTCCTATTTGTGTGTTCACAAAGGTTTTGAAAAATATTAACTACCTGGGCAGTTCTTGTGGTGCTGACCAATGTCCCTGTGCAGGAACAGCTGTTTAGAGCCACTTCTCACTGTGGAAAACTAGGAAAAGCTGAGCTGCATGTTGCAGCCCCAGCAATGGGGGCACTGGTGGCCCCAAATCTCCCAACACCACAGTTCCATGCAGTTGATGATTTTAAAGTGTTGTTATTTTATCATCTCTCTGGTCATCAAACGGTCTTACCGGCAGACCCAGAACATTTGCAATGGCTCTCTGCCACTTTACACTGTCAGAAGGTCAGTCTTGTGAAACCTGGAAAAAAAACCCCGTTGCTGAGGGCCTCTGGGTTACAGAGTCAGTTTTTCAGGGTTTCAGCTCTTAGCTGCTTCTCTGAGAGCCCTGCACAGAAATATTTCAGCAGAAATTCATCCAAGACAAGTTCCACTGAAAATGAGGAACACTGTGTCTATTAATGTTAGGTTGAGTTAAAAAACCCACAAACTTTACAGATAAGATATATATATATATGTGCAGGGTCAGAGGTATAGGAGAGAAGAATGTTTAAGTCCCTGTTAGAAGTACATCAGTGTTTTGTACCGAGACTGGAAGTTTTGTGGCTCATAAAAAATTCATAAGCCTTGTTGAGAAAAACAGAAAGGCAATTCAGGTGTCTTTTTTTTTTGAGCACTGTCACACTTGCAAGAGTTTAAGCCAGTCTGGATTGATATTTCTTGTTAAATGCCAACTCTGCATTATCATCCTCCTCTGGATCACAGTTCAGTGACTCAAAAAGAACGAATGACAAGATGGCCTGGCTTTGTGGGGGAGGAGAGAGGAGAATCCAGGATACTTTGCATTTTCTTTATGTGTGTACAATCTCCTGTTCAGGGTCCTTTTCACTTCTGCAAACACAAAACTCAAGGTGAAAAGTAATTGGACAAGCTAACAAATGAGTTGGGTCTTGCTGCATTCCCCACTGGTGAGTTGCTGTGTTTCTCTTGCCACCAAGAGCAGCCTCTTTGACATGGCCTTTCATGTACCAGCTAACAAAGAATGGAAATCTGCCACAGGTATGAGAAAAGAGAGGCTTTAAACAGGACAGGCACTAAACCAGCATGATTTATATGGGCTGAGGGTAGTGCTTTACATTTCATCAGTCTTCCAGGGGCTCCATGATCCCAGCTGCACCTTTTGGAGGTATTTGGTGCAAACTGTTGCTCACCAGACTGCAGAGTTTTACTGCAGGCAGAATCATAGCCCTCATTGTGTTCATCCTGCTATGCAAGGGCTTGGGGTGTAAGTGAGGTGTTTCTGAGTGGGCATTCCTTGCTCTTACCCAGGGGTGATGGAGGCACTGGATGGAAACACTGAGCCAGGGGAGCTGCAGAGGCACAGGCACATCTCTGAGCAAAGCCTGCAGCAGGATGAGGCTCAGCTTCCCCTGTGTCCTCCTCTGTCTTGTGTCATCCCCCTGCAATGGGTGATAAATGATGGCCATGGCTGGAAGTTTGTCAGAAGGGATGAAGTCACTTGCTGGATCTGGGAAGCAGCTGCTGTGTTTCCTAAGGCTGAGTGTGTGGGAATGCCATCCCTCCCTGCACCAAAACACTGGTGCTGCTATCCCAGCACCCTTGTCCCTGGAATGTATCGGGGTGCAAGGGGATTGATTAAATGTTACTTCTAATTTCCTTGTTTGTATTTTCAGTGCTCCTGGTGGTGGGTTTTAGGCACAGCCCTGGCTGGGTGACACTGGCCCTGACTGCTCTGCTCCCTGAGAAGCAGTGCACTGGGCGGTGCTCAACAGCTGGGATGTCTTTTGCTCCTTGCTCTGACATTTCAGGGACTTGCAAGGTATTTGTGTGGTTCCTTCTGCAAGGCTGAGCCAGGCAAATGGCAGCTTTCTGAGAACTTTGCCAGCTGTTTCTCTTGCCCTTTTCTCACCCGATGCGGTAAATTAAGAGGCAAAAATCACCCAAACTCCTGTTAGCTTCTCCTGCTGCAGGCTTGCAGGAAGGAAGAATTATTTCCTTTGGATGCCAGGACAGGGAGCCTGTAGCTCCTGCACATTTGACCAGGCAGGTATCATCAAGTCAAGGTGCCTTGGGATTTAAGCTGCACACGTTGTTACCGTAAATGGTTTCTCTGTGGTAATATACAGCATCTTTATTCTTTCCATGCCAGCTGAGTAACTGGTAAATGACAGGTCCTGCTTTTCAATTCCACCGTGTTGCCAGGGGCTGTCACACTTTTAATTTTTGCAATAGCTGCAAGCAAAGCAGTGATTGTGTTTCCCACTTCCCACAGCTGCGGTGCTGGCTTTGTGTTCCCTCTTCTTAATTCCTCTGCTGTTTGATGTTTTCTGAAGCTTCCCACAACACTGCTGTTGAAGTTATCTAGTGTTTGATGGCTAATCGACCCCCCCCCACAAGAAATACACTGCGAGTGTCACGGGGCAGGAGGGGTGCACTCAGATCTGCTGGGTGTGATGCTGATCACTGGAGACACCTGGGCAGGGTGGAGGGGAACGTGCCTGTGCTGTGTGCCCCTGCCCAGACTGGCAGGGTCTGGGAGCTGAAGTGTGCAATATGTGACACATTGCGTGCGCTGGTTTGTGCTGAGAGATGGGACAGCTTTTGAAGGGCTGCTCCGCTAAATCTGTGGGTGTTTCTGTACGTCCAGAATGACTTAAGTGGAAGTAATTTTGGGGATGTGATTTTGCGCTTGCTTCAGTGCATTTGAAAGGTCTGCTCAGGACTATTACAGACCCTCCGGCCTTTGAGCAGCATCTTGGGGAAGTTTGGCTTCCCAACTGTTTGAGGCTTTGGGTTGGATTTTTTGGTGTCTTGTAAAGTGTAGGTCCAGGTGATGCTTTTGCTGCAGGTTGAGTGTTCATCATGGCCTTTGCTGTGGATTCTCCAGTGGCTGAAAAGGATTAATCCAGGTGTTCTGCTCCTGTTTTCTTCTCTAACTGGCTGCACTCAGTGTCTTAGAGGTCTCCAACCCTTGGTGCTGTGTGGGTGAGGCTACTCAGGGAGATGAAATGCTGTCACTCACAGGCATGTGTTGTACACTGTGTTCTTTACCAAAGCAGGCTCACAGGGCCTGGACTTACAGTTTCAAGGTGTAAAAGAGAAAGGCTTATGTGCTTCTGAAGTTTGAGTTCCCTGTGAGCTCAGCCCAGCCCAGGCTGGTGACACCTTTGAAGAGCACACCAGGCTGGCAAACAAGTGGGACTGATTATCCCCTATAAAACTGATAGTGCTGGTTACAGCAGGTGAAGGCTGTTTGCTGAAGGTCATGCAGACCTGCTGTAAAGCACTGCTGAGAGATCACACACCACAAGAATAGGGAGCACTTGCAGTCTTGTGGCTTAATAAATGATCACTGGGAAGCTGGGATGAGGCTAAGGACATTGCAGTCATGGAGGGTCCCCAGGGACACAAGAAGGGTGCTCTCATTTGTACAGATAGTGGTTTGGACATGAACTTTTATTTTTCTCTGCTCCACTGTCTGCCCTGGGCTGTCCCCATACCCGGGCAGCAGAGCAGAATGTGTCCTACCCTCAGCCCTTTCCAGTTCATAATCTGCTGTCAAGGTCCAAACCATCCTTATTGATGGGTGAACCCAGTACAAGAGCTTATGGACTGAAGTGAGAGGGACATAGATCCATATTTCCCTTCTCCCAAGCTGGATGCTGCAAGAGTGGACATATGTGAGCAGGCTGTTTCACTTCTCATAGCAGGGCCTTCTCTCCCTCATTGCTGCCCTGGGTTGCAACAGGGGAGGGGCCTTAGAAGGAGTCGTGTGGGCTTTAAATATTCTGCTCTCTGGTACAACATCCTATAGTTTTAGGGCTCATGTGAAAGCCCTCTTCCAATGGGAGAAAGTCATTGAAACCGCATTTTCTTAGCTGAGTAATTAGATTGATTCTGGAGAAACGCGGACATGTGGAAAATTGAAAAATGGAAGAGTTTTGTGCCCTTGGGCTGCAGATGAATGTGTTGGTGCCTTTCTGAGGAACACTGGCTCGATCTATTGAATCACAGGACATGCTGAGACCAGCTCAAGCATGATGCAAGTCCACGCCCCAACCAGGGGAAACTCAGACAGAAAGGGGTCCCTTTCTCGCTGTGCTGATCTGAAATATGTCTCTCTTTCCCCAGAACTTCTCACTGGATTTTGTAGAGCTCTCTGCAGCAAAAGGGTGCGTGTGTGTGAATCCAGTGACAGGATTAGGGGACAAAAACTCTCCACATAATTATACACATAGAAATTTTAATTGAGTGGTGCATTTGATGGGACCAGCTCACAGATCACACAGTTACAGGGATGCTGTTGAGACTGTGCTTGTGTGTATTTCATCCGAGTGTTTTGACCTCAGATATCTAGTGGAAAGTATTTCTGTTGGCTTCATTCCCCAGATTAAACCAGTCATACCTACTGTGCTCTATTCTTGCACATTTTAGCAGCTGAAAACTTATTTGTATGCTGTCAGCCATGCTGAGAGAGTATTTGGGTTTCTGGGTCTCATTCCTGTGCTCAGCTGTGCTGTGGTTTGCAGGGTCTGGAAAGAGCTCTGGCCCTATTTCTGGCTGAGATTATTTAAGCAAAGGTAAATATTCTTCCACATGGCTCTGTGGAAAGGTCCACAGCCAAACTCCTAAAAAATGCCTGTAAGTTTAAAATACCTGTTTCCAGTACTCTGTGTGTGGATGGTGTGGGCTGTTCATAGTGGCAGGAATGAGGGCAAACAGGCACACGGCTCTGAAACACCATTGCTGTGTGATGAGTAGAACCAGAAGTAGCCAAGTAAGATGAGATACTAAAAGCTGCCTGTATTTCCCTTTCTCATTTCCAGCATTATTTTTGAAGCATTTTGATTTAAGGTTTTTGAGTAATAGAGAATCTTTTCCTCACATCTCATAGCTTGGACTTTTGGACTGCTCTTTCCTGCTTGGTTTGCTTTCTCTAGCTCTGATGTCTCAGCTGGATCTAACTTCAGAGTTGGCTTTGCTTTGAGCAGGAGGTTGGTCCTGAGCCCATCAAAGTCCCTCGAATATATTATTCTGTGATTCTGATTTTTACTGTTTCACTTCCTCAGATTTCAATGCTTCCTTTCAGTGTCCATAGTCTTTGCTAAACCATTTCCCTCTTTCATAACTCTGTGCTTTCCTGAACCTCCTTTTTGCATAAACGCAAGGCCAAACTTATTCTTTTGAGCTCTGGCTAATCCATCATCCTAAACTGTTTCTACCTACATGGACTACTATTAAGATTTAATTAACAACTGTTCTGCTGAAGCTTTGGTCCTGGTCAGCAGTATCGGAATTGCATTAAATGGGGGCATTAAAAATGCAACAGTGTTCGTGATATCAGCCTAGTAATATGAACCACTGCTTTTGTGTGTGTGGTTTAGTATCATTGTAAATCAGGAAGCTCCTATGTTGAGATCATGTGTTCACCTGATTTGTTGTTGCTGTTTGCCTTCTCTGATGACATCTGAAAGTCCTGGGGGCAGGAGCTGTCACCGAGCACACAGCCTTGGCATCAGACATGCTGCCATCTCCATGTGGATCATCTTTCTCTGTTTTTCCATTTTCTTCCTGATGTCACCCTAAAAGCTGTCAGCAGCACCTGAGGAGCACTGATAGCACAGAGTTTTACCTGCTTTGTGTCATATATGCCCTTCTGTCAGAAGATCCCAACCTCAAGGACCCTTTCTCACTCTTTCCCCAGGTCCCATTAGCAGTATTTTAGTGAACCGCTATGGCAGCCGCCCCGTGGTCATGTTTGGGGGCCTTTTGTGTGGTGTTGGGATGATCTCAGCTGCCTTCTGCACCAGCATCCTGCAGCTCTACGTCTGTGTGGGCTTCATTACAGGTAAGAACAGAGCACCTCCTTCCCCTCCACAGTTGAGGTTCATTTCTGATGGTTTGGGACATCCACACTTGGGAAATGTGTGGACCAACACAAACACAGTGGGAAACTGATGACATAAAAAGCTGATGGGACAAGGGGCCTCCTTATTAACTGCTCCAGATGAGCTTTTGCAAAGAGCAAGTCCCTGCTCAGCGTTGTGTTCCTGGCTGAACTCACATGTGGGATCTCAGCAGGGCTGTGCTCTTGTCAACTGAGTGCTCTGGGCTGGGGGGGACAGTGTGGGTGGCCATCAGTGCCCTCAGCATCCACTGAAGCAAATTCAGGTTGACTGTGCTCTGCCCTGGGCAAGGCAAGTCCTTCTGGACACAAGTGTGACTATAAGAAAGCACCAGTGTTCCTACATTACTGTGTGTTATCTTCCCTCTGTGAGACACATGAAATGAGATTTCAGGGGTTTGCTTTAGTTCACTTGCCCTTTGCCAGCTTGTGAGGTTGAAAATAAGCAATATTCTCCCTATTTTGAAAAAAAGACAACTGTTTTTCCTTATTGAAGTTGCAATTTGAATTGTCTATGTTTTATCTATATATTGGAAACAGGAGAAGGCATAGGCTGAGTCCAGCACTTTAAAGTCTGCAGGTGCCAGGTTATGGCTTTTAAAGGTAGATGGATTAGAGTTCTCCACCTGTGTGAGTATAGATGCTTAATTATAAACATTTTTGTTTATTATTTTGGATAAGGTACAGCCAATGTTTCTTCCAGTGCAGCTTGGGCATCTGCTTGAAAACATGACACAGTGAGTTCAAAATTGGCTTTTGAGGTTGCAAGGTGTATGTTTTAATGAATGTACCCAATCTCTCCACAGATGCATTAAGTGTTGCTGCTTTCTGAATGTGAAAAGTATGAGCTCAACATTTAAAATCAATAAAACCAGCCACTAGCAAAGTAAATTGGGACAGAAAGTTTGTCATCCTGCTCTTCTACACCAATATTGCTTTATTAAACCCATAGACTAGTGAATAAATCCCCATATAGGATTCCTTCTCTTAAACCTTGCTCTTTCTATGGAGTGTCACAGTAATTAGATGAAACTGTGTTATTACTGGATGAATAAATCTTGCAGATTCCTTGAAAAGGATTCCAGAAACAAAGCGATGAGAAATAAAAATAACAAATATCTCCCACTATTTATTGATGCATGAGCTTGCATCCTTCCCTGCTAAACAAGTGTTCTATAGGAAGTGCATGTGGTAACAGGACAAGGGGGAATGGTGTCAAGCTGATAGAGGGCAGGTTTAGATTATATTCTTCCCTGTGAGGGTGGTGAGGCCCTGGCACAGGCTGCCCAGAGAAGCTGTGGCTGCCCCATCCCTGGAAGTGTCCAAGGCCAGGCTGGATGGAGCTCTGAGCAACCTGGGAGATGTCCCTGCCCATGGCAGGGGGTGAAACTGGGTAATATTTAAGGTTTCTTCCAACCCAAACCATTCTATGATTCCGAGTTGATTAACACTGGATAAACACATGGAAACCATAAAACCTTTGGTAAAATTATATATACATTTTGGTGAGCAGAAGGGCTCAGGCAAGAAACAGGGCTGTAGGAAGATCCCAGCTTCTGTGGTCAAAGGTCCTTGTCTAAAAACATGGCAGGATGTGTTTTGTGCCTAACTGAAATGGATTGATGAAGACCTTGATCTTTTTTGGTCCCTGGATATGTTTGTAAATCTGGTCTGTTGCCCATCTCAGAGAGCTCAATGCACACGTGAAACCCTCCCACCAGCCTCCAGGTACAGGGGCAAAGCACCCCCATGTCTCCTTTTCTCTAATGCTGTGTTGTTTCCTCAGAGCAAAGCACATTTTTTGTTGTGTACATCTTTTCCTCCTGCTTGCTGAACGAGGGCAGCCGTATGGATGAGGTCTTGGCTAATAACCCATCATTTCCAGGCACGGTGTGTGTGCTGGGAAAGGAATATTAATTTGAGAGAGAAGGGAAGATGCTTGTATGCCTGCTAACATGCTTGATGCCTCTAATTACGCTTGAAGTGCTTTTGCTGGTCAGGCCTTACCTGGAAGCATTCAAGGGAAATTAGGGAGCTGCCTGCTCATCACACGGCTGCGACAGCGTTACTGTACGAGGAGAGAGACTTTTGTGAGGGGGATTTGCAGTCACTGCAAAGCAACCTGTAAACATCATCCTCTTTTTAGCCTCCTTCCTGCTAGCCTGGAAAGGAAACAGACCGATGTAAAAGACTGTGTAATTCGCAGGGACGGAGGTAAAAACAAGGTAGCTGGTGCTGGGAGGTCTCTGCTACAGCCCTGTGCCCGTGGCATATTAATGGATATCTCTTCAGAGGAGCAGAGCAGGAAGTGTCTGTTTGTGGTGGAGAGATTAGACACGGCAATCTCAGCTGCTTTCATGACTGTCTGTTGCCATTTGCATGCAGAGCAGGAACCGGGCTCTGCTGTCAGAGGCCGCTCTGTCCTTGATGGCACCGAGCTCTGGGCTGCACGAGGCTCTTTGCACACACTGCAAACCCCACAGTCTCTTCCCATTTGTTTCCCTACAGCGCTTAGAAAAAGAAATGGGGTTTGCAAGCTGTCGGCCTGGACAGATGCCAGCCTGGATGCATTAAATAGGTGTTTTCAACGTGCAACCTCTTCTTGAGTCTGAGGTAGAAGAAGCAAATTTCGAAGCTAAATTCAGGGCAGTAATGGCTGGTCAGAGTTTAACTCAACCTGTACCAGTTGGACTGCCGGGAAATAAAATGGGATCTTGGATGAGGCCTGTTGGCTGATGAGAGCAGAGTCTTTGCCACAGCCAAAAATGTTGAACATTTAAATACCTGGTCAGATCTTACCTTGCTAATAAAGTATGAACATGATCAATACCTGCACAGCTGACTCCTGTAGCAGCACTTACTTCCTTCTA
>JAWWLV010000024.1:5641679-5687009 GCA_035041135.1 Platyrinchus mystaceus | reverse complement strand
CTCCAGGAGACACAGGGTAGTGCTGCTACAGAAACAGCTTTAACGAGTGAAAATACATTCTGCCGTGTACTCAAAGGTGAAAAAAAAAAAATAAATATCTGGGCAAGTTTTCTCTCTGCTGTGGGTGGCGATGCTGGAGCGCAGCCCCCGGTGCGGGAGCAGCAGCCGCTAGAGATCAGCCTTGCCCCGCTCTTTGCCGCAGCACCAACACCCGTCCCTCGCTCTCGCCTCGCTCGGTCCCGCCCGGCCCTCGGCTTTTCACACCCCGCTTTCTGTTTCTGGCTTTGGAATGTGCACGCTCTTCCCTGTGCGTTTGGAAATTCCCCTGTACTTTCCCCCATAGCTTTCAGCGTGGCTGTCATTAATTAGCCCGCAGCACGAGAGATGCGTTTTCCTGCAGAGGGATTGTGTGCGTCTCTCTGCAGCAGAGATGCCGAAATCCCTCGGTCCCCAGGCTGTTTGCTTTGTTTTAGCTGATTTTTTGTACTATACTCTGCTATAAACTTTGAGAGTTTTGTTTCCCCCCCGACTCCTCTCTGCTGTCAGATGACTGTCAGTGCTACACCTGATATTTTCCACTCTAAGATACACGCAAATCTGGGATGGGGGATAAAAACAGACAAGGGAAAACGACATTTTGCTTTTTTACAAGGGTTCTCCCATCCCACCCCACTACCTGCTCTCTGAGGTTGGGGGCAGTGGGCAGCAGGACAAGCCCAGCACCACCATACGTGCTTGGGGCAGGGCTGGTGTGCATCCATCTTCCATCCTGCTCTGTGCCCACACCAGTTCCCTTACACACTGGGGGTACTGGGGGCAGTGATATCACACTGTTCAACAACCAACGTGGCAAAGCAGTGCACAGTGGTCCTCCATCCACAGATGCTTCCTCTGGAGCAGAGCTCTTCCAGCTCCCACTTTGTGCCCCACTCAGCCTTAATGCTGCAATTAATCTCCTGGTTTCCCTGTGTCAGGTATTTCAGCACTTCTCTGATCATCTCTCATTTTGTGCCCTGGAAATACATTGAACATGATGTGCCGACATAACCAGCTGTGACAAATTGTCGTGTAGATGTGGGAAGCACATGGCATACCAAAGGACAGGAAATGCCAGGATCTGGCCTTCAGCTTCACTGGTGTTATAGGACCTCAGCTATATGCTTGTCTCAGGCAGAATTGTTTTCACCCTCAGGATTTGTCCCAGTTCTTTACCAAATAGCCAAGATCAAATAGCCAAGATCGTCTTCCAAATGCAGAGCTCCAGATTTAACATGCATGCCTGTGTGTGCACATATTTATGCCTCACTATTAGAATGAAATAGTTAATCTTCAGTAAATATTTTTAGTTAAGTGCAGCCTTTTTTGGGAAAAAAGTCCAGCAGTTCTCATTATGCCACACTGCAAAAACCAGCACATGGGTTGGCTTAAACTGAGGAGGCTGCTCTCCTGATTCTCCAGCTAAAATGAACAAACTGAAAATGGAATATAAAACGAACAAGATGACTGTGTGCTGTGCTGAGAACAGATGTGGGTTCAGTCTCCTCCTGCTCTAAGCTGGCCAGATGTGGCAGCCCCCAAGGGATGTGCCTGCCTGATGTCACTGCTGCTCTGGGAATGATGCTCTGCAACTGTCTGGATGGGTGAATTTGAAAACCACTGGCTTCAGGTGCTTGGAACAGTCCTCCTCCTGCTCATCTCTGGGAAACAAAATCAGAAAGCGCAGGAAGATGGCCAAAATTAATTTATGAATTCTACACAGATTGCAGTGCTCACAATTTTCTTGAGCTGGCAGCTAGTACATACAGTATCAAATGTCTCATACTGGAAGGACAGTTATTGACCAGCAATTCAGATGCTGACACCAGTATCTAACTCAGTCTTGAAAGCCTGAAGTGCCAATATCCACACAGGAGGCTTGTGATGGCTCTTTGAAAAGTCAGAAGTGACAGCACATGTCCTGGGTGATGGAAACCAGACTGGAGAGAGCCAGCCATTCTTCAGGAACCACGAGCCACTAACACAAAGCGATCCCTGCAAACTGGGATGGGAGCTTGAGAGTCAGAGTGGCAGGAGAGAAGGCTGAGAGAAGAGAGAACACTGCAAAAAGTGTCAGTCCAAAATACCATAGCTGACCGGACTGAGAGCTCTTTTCTGCTTTCAAACATGGGATGTGGGCACCTGTTATTCTTACACATTCATTTAGTGTCACCAAACCCCTTGTGCCTGCAGAGCACAAGAGTGAGCCCAGCATTATAATTTCCATTCCTGCATGTGCATGGTACAGAGAATTTTACAAGAAACATGACAATATCTGAGAACCTAATCTCTTTCAAAGTGAGAAAATAACCAGGAAACACTGGAGTGAGTCCCAAAAGAGATGTCACAGCATTTAATGTGTATTTATGCAGCTATTTAGAAGCAAACGAGAAGCAGTGATTATGTATAGAATAAAATGGAACAACAAATTTAGATTGTTGTAGTTTCCGCTCTATCTGATTAGCCAGGAAGAACAACAGACTGATGTGCTCTGAACAAACAGGACTATGCTAAGCCTAAATGCTCCAGTCCTTGGGGGATTCTTTTTTTTTTTTTTTTTTTTTTTACTGCATGAAAAAAAGTGGGAGAAAAAAAGAGATTTGTTTTGAATCAGCTGTGGGGCTTGGCAGCCCAGGCTGAGCCGGTCCTTCTGTGCACCTACGTGCTGCTGAACTCAATGGGACTCCTTGGTGCCACTTCCCTGCTCCTGGGCTGAGATGAAGTCCTCAGTTATTTGTAGGACCAACTATGGCAGCTTTGCAAGTCAGCCCTGGAAGTTGGTGGGATTTGTGGCACGGGAAAGAGCTGCAGCACAAGGTATTCCTCTCCTGAACTCATTTAGCAGCAGAATATGAGGTTGAATAGCTGAACCCAGTGCCCCAGGGTCCCCTGGCTCAGATGTCTGCTCAGTGCTGTGAGATGGGAGCCAGATGCTGAGGGAATGAAAACCCCTTAGGGATACAGCCAGGCAGGATGGTCAGTGGGGATTTACAGGGATGTTTCCAAACTCCATGCACGGCCATCAGGAGTGGTGAATCCATGGAGATGGCTGGCAAGATGTTATAATAACCAAGGCTTAGGCACCAGGTTGCAAGGATAACATGTTCCAGGTAAGTGGCTGGAAGAACTATTTTTAGTGGTAAAGGTAAAAGTTTAGTAGCTTTTTCATGCAGCAAATAAAATCCTACACCAACAAAGTCCCCATGACCTGAGCAATAAGTAACACTACTGGGGCAGGCAATAAGATTGCAAGTAACAAGTGTTTTGTGTGTGTGTAGCCATCAGACCAACCTTTCAGACAACCAGGGAGGCCAAGCTAAATCTTGTTTCCCTCCTGTTCTCTCCTGTGGCCATGGTGGTGTGGGTGCCTGTCAGGGCACAATGCAGTAGAGCAGCAAGACATTCAATTAATTCATCACCTCCGGCCATCACAGCCCTGCTCCTTCCCCGCTCTGTGGGGAGATGGTGGTGCTGTGCATGAGAGAGCAAACCTGAGTGTACCCCAAACCCTGCAAAACAACTGCCATGTGGCTTAATAAAGGATAGATTTTGTCCCCTCTCATCAGAATATAGGATACCACGTGCTTCACTCTATTTAACTTACCCCATCTCCTTAAATGTTTTAATAATATTCTTTCAGTTTCTCAAATATGTTTGACGTGGAATGAGAAAGTGAGATTTTCCCACAAAACATGTTGTGCTATAAATACCATTACAGATGTACTTGAGAAATGGCTGAATGAATACATTGATGCAGAATAGGAAGAGCTGTTGCTACTTAGAGTCGATGGTATGATTTTCAACTTTGAAAAGGATTCTGTTAAATGTAAAGAAAGGTCAGCAGTATAATTCTTTGTTACTTTCCCCAAAAATGGATGATTCATCAGAAAAAAAAAAATCTATGGTTTCTGCAAACACACTTTAGCAAATTTCTAAATGAAGAATGACAATAGTTTTACAAAGGCTGGCATGGAAAAGGTCATTCGTGGAAAGGAGAGCCAGTAATGCAAAACCTGAGTGAAACAGAAGTGACTTAATAGAATATGTCAGAAAGGACTGTTCAGATGAGATAATAACAAGGCTCCTGCATGTTATTATTTTTAGGCTATTTTCCCAAGCAAGAGAGGTTCACACAATCGTACTCCATGTACCTCTGTGTGTCCATGTCTGTTCCTCCTGGGTAATTTTTGAATCCATGGGGCTGTCTGCACCAAGTTTGAAAAGGAAGAGCAGTTTCAAAGCAACAGAGATCCTGTGGCTGTCATGAAAAGAGGGGCTGCTATTCCTGCTGGTGGAAAGGCTGCAACCAGACCTCGTCCTGACTCAGACATAGAAGAGTCCACATAGGGAAAGATGTTATCAGCACCCAAAACCTAGAAAAATGTTCACCTGGAGCCTGCCCCTTCCTGGCACCAGAAAATCAAACTACAGAGTAGTTGCCTCCATGTGACTGTCCCATTGATGCCTCCAGAAAAACTGCAAGATTGTTGTCCTCTATCCTATAGGTGCGTGGAAGTCTTAATCTTCGTAATGGGGCAAACCTTTAGTGGAGCCAAGGGAAATCCTATAGTATGATGTCCTGATTTCAGCTGGGACAGAGTTAATTTTCTTCTGGGGGTCAGCACACTGTGTCTCTTCTAGGCTGAAGGATCCAGGAAACTCACTGTTGGCAGGGCAACACATCTCCCTTCCTTGGAGATGTGTTGGTTTTACATAGGTATGATTCTGTGTGGAGAAACGATTCTCTAACTTGTGGCTTTGGATAGCTGTGTTCAATTCTCCCTTAAACATGTCACTTAGAGCTCAAGCCTCTTTGCAGATGAACATTTTTATCTCATTTTTATCTGCACTGACCCTATTGAAGCTGCTCTGCTGTTACAGCCCAGCCCTGTGATCACTCAGCTTTCCATCACTCGATGCAATTCAAAACTCAGGGCAAGTTCAAAGCAGAGCTGAGGATGCCCAGCTCCTTCCCAGTGTCAGGTGTGACACTGTGAGGGTTTGCACAGGAAGGGTCCTGGCCTCTCTTCCCTTCTCTAACAGAATGGGCAAGGTTGGAAGCTCCCTTCTCATTTCACACTTCACAAGTGCACCAAGTGCCCTCCACAGGGGATGGCTGAGGGTCTCCACTGTGTGACCTGACATCTCCCTGTGCCAACAGTGTGAGTTGGATGCTAACAGCCAGGTAGAGCAAAGCCTCTCCCTAAAGAGCTTCTCTCTCCATTCCCCAGGTCACAATCTGACATGGGGGACTAAATGCATGGAAGGTGATAATTTCAAAAGATACACCACAAAACTGAGACAAAATAGGCAAACCAAAGACCTTAACAAACTACAGCCATGCAACAGTATAAATCCTAGAACCATGTATGAGAAAGCAAGCCTAGCCTGTCCTGAGAGCCCCTACTTCCAGATTGGAGCTACCCTTGCTGCAGGGTGTTGCATTGCACCATGTAAAAGTTCCCACTCAAGTCAGTGCTAAGTTAGGTTTCATGGACAGATCAGGATTCATTTTATGCTGTGAAGTACAGATATCCCTGGCACGGTTCTCTTTGCCACAGCCTCAGTGATACCTCACATTGCTCTCCCAGATTTTGGAAGGATGAAGGCAATCCTGTTACAGCATCACAGTACTCCTGTGCTGTGCACCTCCAGAGGTGAGGGCAGAAGGCTGGGAATGTTATTTGCACCGGTAAAGGGGAGGCTGAATGAACTGAGAAGCAACATTTGTAATCCTGATTTGAGGAAATGCCTGTGTTTATCAGGGCATTACAGCCTCCATTTCTCTGTCATCTCTTCCTTTCTTCAGCTGACCACTGAGGTTTTACACTGGCCAGGTTTGGCAGGCTCTGTTTTGTGTATTTACTTCTTCCTTGTCACCCCTGCAAACAAACACACACACCACACACTGAGCAGTGTATCCATATAGTGCACACAGACTATCATCTCTTATGAATGCACCAAAAAGGTCAGAGTGTTCAGCTTGCATTGCAAATCAGCACCAGTTATGTACTCTGACAGCACCAGATGTCAGCTCCAAAATGAGCTGCATCTGTTCAGCTGTACAGGAGGAGCAATGCATGTGAGGATGAGACCAGATTCTGGGATGGCCCCTCGGAGCCAGGGCTGTGGGCTTGCATTGCAAATGCAGCAATGAGTCCATCTGCAAAGGCAGGTTTGCACTTCTCTCCTAGGACTTGTTGCTTTGCTTAAGCTGGGCTGAGAATGAGAATTGCAGGTAAAATACAGCAGTCAGACAAATAACTGACCTTGGGGCTGCCCTGAGCTTGGCAATTCCCTTTCCTGGCTCTGAGCACATCAGGTCTGCTTTTATTTTTCCATCAGCTCTTTCCCACTCCAAATCCTGCTCCCTACCAGCTCAGGGGTTTTGCAAGACACACATTACATCCACAGCAGCCCCTTGCTCTGTCTGTTGGCTGGAGCAGATGACTGCCTTGCTGGGCTTTAGGGACAAGAGAGGCTTTTCTACCCAAATTTCCAGCCTATTGCACAGGTGCCTGATGTCACATCAGCGGGTGCTCAAGTTCAGCTGAAGTTCAGACATGGTGTGCATTGACCTTTCAAGTTCACATTCTTATCCCCATAATCCCACTGCTCCAGAAGGAAGATGACCCTTTCCTGACAGGCTACTGGAAACACATTGAGAGGACCAGTCCTAACCCATCCACCACTGATCAACAATCCAGAGGGTCTGGGTTCATGGTGTATTTGGAGTCAGCCAGCTGAAGGGGCACTTGGGCTACCTTGTTCCTCGTGTGTTGGAGTCTGGGTTGTGTTTTGTGGTGTGAAGAACCTTGTTCACACATCATTTCATGGCTGTTTCACTCCAGATCTGACCTGATTGCAACTACATGGATGGGAGCAGTGCCAGGGTTTGAGCTGGAGATACAAAGTTCTGTGGTTTGCCAAGAAACTTCTCCAATTAAATTTTTTTTAGTATATTTGCAAGCCAAATAATTAGCACCCTTGAATAATAAAGGTTAGAAAAGTAGTCCAAGATCATTGAGTCCAACATTTTGCTGATCACAACCTTATTAACTAGACCAGAGCACTGAGTGCCATGTCCTGTCATTTATTGAACTCTTCCAGGACAGTAATTCCACCACCTCCCTGACTACCCTTTCAGTGAAGAAATTCTTCCTGATGTCCAACCTGAACAGTTATCTGGCACAGAAACTGAGATATCTTTTTGCCCCCTATAGATACTCAACTGCTACATTTACAGTAAATTGCTAAAAAACAGACAACTGCTACATTCAGTGAGCATTTCAGAATAAATGCAGCAGCACAAAAAAGGAAAAATGTTATCTGCTTTAATGTTATTTGTTCATTAATATTAAAAAACTTGTATTTTAACAGCTCTGACATGCTTCCTGCCACCCTCTAGAAGATGTTATGGACTCAAAATGGTTTCCTTCATCTTGTCAAGCCCTCAAGCAGCATCTTCCTCCCAGAGTGTCAGTTTTCACTGACACTGAGGGAAGAGCTGGTTTGGTAGTGACAGCCAGGACAGGCAGACCTGTCCTGCTCCAGAGCATCCAGCCTGGAAGGGCTCCTCAAAGTCACACCTTTGAGTTAATCATGCCCCTTCTGAGCCTTGGTAAAATATATGCTCTCTGAACACGATGTGGATAATTTGGCTTATTTTGTCTGTTTGGTTTTTTTTTAAGGTAAGGGCAAGGAAGGTTTTCCTTTCTTCCCTTGCACATTGCACCTGACATGATAAATCTTAGAACAGTAATGAGAACAAGTTAGTATGGGTCTATATTTTCTCTTCTCATAATGAGCTTTGTCATGGAAATGGATTGATTTTATGTCACTTTCTTTCCTCTTTATAATTTTTATGGGTGGAATGAGGTAACAGAATTTTATCTCTCATAAATTCAAAATAAATTTGTCTTAGCCTACGTAACTTCATGTTTATTTTGGCCACCTATTTCACAGCTCCCCTGTTTACAGCCTGGGAAAGAGGGCAAATGGCCAATCAATCAAAATCTGGAATACTGAAAAGGTCACAGCCATTTGCACGATATCACCATCCCCTGCAGCATCAGGCATTTCCCAGCTGCTGCATCACTCCAGATGTGCCTCACTCTGTTTTCCCTGTAGTTTCTTCAGGCCCTGGAGGAACTGTGGGAAAGGCAGATCTGACCTAAAGGAAACCCACACACAAAGGTTGGGAGTGAGAGGTTTCTGCCTCCCCTCCAACCGGAGCAGATGTCCCGTCTGGCGCGTGGCGAGCAGCGCTCACGGATGGCACAGCTGCCGTCACGCTCCCGTTATCCTGCCACTGATATTGTCAGCCCCACAGAGGGAAGATGTATTAACTATTCACCAGCTTCATCCAACTGCTCTTCCTGCAGCCCCAAAGCTGAAGACTGGATTGATTCTGAATCATTTCCCCTTGAACGCTGCATGGCTTTGTCCATCCTCCCCAAATTTCTTGCTTACCACTTTTTATTAATCCTCCTTCCCTCCAATTCAACAGCTGTCACTGTGGCAGAGAAGCAATTTTCTCCCAGATACACACAAATAAATGAGAGGCTGAACTTCAGTTTTTCCTCCTTGTAGGGCTAAACCAGACCCCTGCATATTCATTGGTGCCCATTTCTCATTGCACAGACTAACTGAAAATCCTCAAAAATGGAAGCATGGGGGAAAAAAAGGGATCTTGTCTTTGTGCATCTGACTATATGCAAGATCAGTTGTAATGACTACAAGCAGGATTACAAGTGTTCTTCTGCCACCCATAAAAGCAGAGCAGAATGTATGGATGGCCAGCACATACCATGAGAGCCTCAATGCCTATAAAAGTTGGCCTAGTCTCTACCAGGTAAGGATCTGGCATCTAGAGGTCAGAGGGTCAAAAATTTGGACTCATAGTGAACCTGTGCAGAGTCAAAGGCTAGCTCAGCTCTCTGAAAGTTGTAACCCTTTGCAGTAAGACTTCATATTTCTGTAATAAGAGACAAAAACATTACTTAATGGGTTTTTGGTTGGTAACTCTTTTAAATGGGAAGACTGTATAGGAGAAAAATGAAGCAGGGGAATTGCAATTTTGCATTTTATGTGATAAAAACCATGGGGGGATGAAGGGAACACGTGGCTGCTATTTTACAAATTGAGTTATGGAAGCCAAGATCCAGCTTTGCTTCCATTAAGGATTAACATCAGGAGATAAGAGTTTAAAATCCAATATTGCCTTGAAAATGAGACAGACACAGCTTCAAGTTGTTGTCTTGGCTGCATATTCAGAGCTCACCAATTTTATACCCTCTGTTTCTCCCTAAATTATTTATCCTGAGAATCCTTTATGTTTCCTTTACATCATGTCTCAGCTGGAAAACAAGGAAGGCATCCTGCCTGTACAATAGCTCCCTTTTCCCCTGCTTTCACCCTCCAGGTGTGGCACATTTACTACCTAGTTTGCTTCCCTGTGCCACCCCTGCTGCAGGTTTGGGGTCTCTCTACCTTCTCAAACAGAAGAATTTCACACCTGTCATGCTGTGGTGGAAAGAATTGGGCAGGTTCATACACAGATAGTTGCAGAAGGCAATGATTACACCATGGGTTGTGATCAACCCAAGAAATCAATCTCTTACTTCAGCTCCTCTCCAACCTGTATCACTCTTCACATAAAAATTGCACTCCAATGGAAAACATTCCACTTGAACAATGTCAAAGACTCCTCTTAACGACTCCCTCCTAGACCAACAGGCAGTTCTTTCTGCTGCCTTGCAGTTATATCCAAGAAGTGCTTGCAAGTATCCATCAGAAAGAGAAATTCAGGATATTCAAGCTCCCTGTCAGGACACAGAGTTACTGTAGGCACTACACAACCACTTTGCCCCATCAAACACTGCAAAAAGAGAGGGAAAACTGAGGCACAGACCCAGGGATGTGCAAGGGGAACACAGCTGTGGAATAAGAATCTCTCTCTCCCTCGTCCTTAAGGATTAACTGTCCTCTATCAGCATCTTAAAACCATCACACTAACAGGTGAGAAAAGCGACCCACTCACTGCTGAGAAGGATTAGTTTCTGTCTTCACTTCTAAAAAGAAACTTTAAAAAATGTGAAAAACAATTACTGCAGCAGGTACTGATTTAAACCACTGGAAAATGTTAAAGCTCATTATATAAGAAAAAAAAGTCCTAGAGAAGGAGAAAAAAATATTTCAGCTACTGAACAATGGCAACATGCAGACAAATGGGTATCATCTGGCTTTCTGAAGGCATGAAGCTTGGAAATTAGAAGTCAACTTCTATTGAGAGAAAGAGAGCAAGAAAGGAGTATATTTAGGTCCTGTGATACTAATATTAGCAGGTTTGCATCCCTTTTCCTTCCAAAGAGTAACTGAATAAGCAGCCAGTGATATAGGAAATAAGAAATCTGTAGTGTATAATAACCAATGCATAAGAAGGAGCTCTGACTGTGTATTCACAGGAGAATGCAAATAAAGAACTTGAGACACTCTATTTAAAAAAACCAATCCCTATTTTTTTTTTACAGAAAACTGTGTTAGTTTGTCACAGAAGTGTTGGGAATAAATGTAACTGTAACTAAGGATTA
The DNA here is from genome assembly GCA_035041135.1 of Platyrinchus mystaceus. Classification (NCBI taxonomy): domain Eukaryota; kingdom Metazoa; phylum Chordata; class Aves; order Passeriformes; family Tyrannidae; genus Platyrinchus; species Platyrinchus mystaceus. The sequence continues at coordinate 5,676,381 of JAWWLV010000024.1, read as the reverse complement.
CTAGAAGTAGTGTAAATAGAACAAAACCCCTCAGTCCAGTAAGCAGTGGCGGGTTTGTGCTGAAATCCTCGTCACTCTTGCTACCAGGGCTCCTGAGTTTGTCAAAGTAAAACTTAGAGAAGCAAAAAAGCCTCCTAAATTGACCCAAAGACGAGGCTGAGGGGTCAATGCAAGTGCAAAACCAGGGGGCTTTACTAAAATTTCTTTCCACTCCTAACACACACTTAGATAGAAGCAGGGCAGGAAGGTATGTGCTAAAACTGAACCTGTGGTTCCAGGCCTGTGACAATCTGTCCAGCTGCACAGTCCTTAGTGCTGGGCAGACACATCAACCAGCTAATTGACAGTATATTGGCTTGTCAGCTCAAGCTCTACTTTCTGCCATAAGTAGTAAGGATAGGGGGAAAAGTCACCTGGGAGAGCCTATCAGTTTTTCTGTATACAAAGTTTTCAGATAAATCATATTTTCTTGGCAGCTAATACAGAATTGTCCACAGAACTGTTCACCACAGCTCTGTTGTTAATACAGGGGCTCTAACATATTGTTCACATATGAATGGAGTTATGAAAGCAGGTTGTGATTTATAGGCACCTTTCTGTTTATATCTCTGATTTAGCTAGACTGGGATTTGATTCTTTGGGGAGTTTTTCACTGGCATTTGCAAAGCACCAGACCACAGCAATTTGTGAAGGAATGAGCAGCTCAGGAACAATTGTTACTGTACCTTCCTACAGAACCAGAGTGCTCTGAAAGAGGACAAGAAGAAATGTTTACTCTGCAAATGCTTTTTCAAATCCTCCTTCAAAAAGTCTGGTTCTTCCACAGTATTGCTTTGCCATCTTAGCCTTACAGTGTGTCTGTAAGGAGCAACTCAGGGGACAAAACTTAGAGCAAATATGTCTTTCATTTCCTACATCAGGAAAAGTACCTATTGCCCTGGTTAAACACACCTGGAAGAGGTAAAGTGATATGAACACTGTCCCTTTCCATCACCACCTCGTTGACTTTGTTTGCCATCTGTTGCTCAGCCTTTGCAGCAGTTCAGAGTGGTCTCACCTCTCTGCCCAGCCAGGAAATGCTTCATGCAGGGGCCATCCAGGGGAATGGGTGCACACACAATGCTGGTACCATAACAAATGCACTACTACCACAAAAATGAAAGGGAAAAGAGATTGACAGGGACCATTTTTGTAACTGCATCATTTTAGTCCTCTTTGCTGACTATCTGGCATGAAGATTCCTCCTAGCTTCACGTCATCAGAGCTGAAAATTTAGACAAAACTTATGTCACTCAACACTGCTTGAACTCGGGTGACAATTATTTGCCCTCACTTTTGTTTTCATTAGTGCTAATTTTGCTGTTAGGTTTGTTTGTTTTTTAATCCCACAAATGAAATTAAACCAAGGGCTGTTATACATAAAGGGCTTGCATGTATCAGACCTATTAATGTCATATTGTGTTGTTTTATACAAAATTATTAGTTAGTAATTGGTTTAATGGAGGAAAAAATGAACAAAAGCCTCCATGAAATGGGTATTTCACATGCCATGCATGGCTGAAGTTGTGCTAACTGTGTAGAGGATCAGTGCTTCATGCTGCACACAGTCTTGCTCCCACTTGAATCAGCAGAGATATTGCAGTGTGGGAGCAGGCTCAGATGCAGTATGTCATGGAGCAGATAACAAGCAGCTGATGTAATTCACTGTGGTTTTACTGATGTTGGCACTGCTGAGCTGACGGCAGCAAATTCTGGTAATGAGCACATCTCCCTCTGTAAGGTGTTCCTAGTGCTGCAGGAATATCCCACCTTCTGTTTTCCTGCCTGTGTTTACCAAGTCTCTCCAGTGCTGCTTTCCTTTGCCACAGCAGCAGCTGTGATAAATGGCTCTGGAAACCTTTGGGACCTGCAGTTTTGGTTCACCACCCTGTAACATCCCTGATCATCTGCCCACAGCTCTGTGGTCTGCAGTGGCTCGGGTCCCCCTGGCTCTGGTGCTCATCCATCTGCACCATCCTGCAGCTTCAAGTCCATCACAAACCCACTGAACAGGAGTTTTGATGCTGCACAGTGCCAGAATGACAGCAGAGAGGCAGTTTAGGCTTTTTTAAAGAATCTTAAATGCATACAATCTTTTACGTACTGCATCAAAATTTTAAGCATCATTTTAGTTCAGTGTCTGTTTAGAAATTCTACTCCATTCTGTTAATATCAAGGGAACTATGTTAATTTGCCCCAGAAGAGGATTTGTCTCTTACTTTGATCAGTGGCATGACCAGGATATTTGTGTATTTTCTGTTCTAATGTCAGAGTGACTCAATGACATGCACAGGCTATTATTCAATAATGATGCCTAAATGGAGCTATCAGAAGGGTTATTATCAAGGTTATTAAAAAGCAATTCTTTCTGCCTTCAGTTTAACCATGAATTGCAGAGCTAACCATCATCTAGGTGAGGATATGCATATTAATCAAGAGGCTTCCTATGGTCTACCTAGATATCCTGAGCCTGGATAATGATTGATTTAGTCTACTCTTAGATTAGTGCACAATCAACTGGGGGTGTTGAACATCTGACCAGCAGAGTTAATTCATGATGCTTGGCAACCATTTTGCAATTTTCTCACATCTGCTCTTTCTGGCTGAGACACTGCATTTCTTTTAAGAGCCCAGAAAATGGCACATAGAGAAATGTTTGTGGTGTACTATTCCCTGCTATCAAATGGCAGCGGTCCTACTGAAACCACTTTCACTTCAGCCTTTTCCAGGAGAAATAAGGCCTCTGTATAACAATATACCAGATGCTAAAGTATGGAAAATTCCAATAATTCTTTAGCAATCATTTAAAGGGAGCTGCCCAGAATTGCATTGCTATGCAAACCAAATTTGGTCAGGTTAGTTACTAGTGGGCCTGTGAGCACCATTTGGGCTGAGCACCAACTTTAGAGAAATGTATTTAATTTTACTTCTCGCTTTGCTTAGGTAAAGGGCAGCTCCATGTTGCTCTCATGTGTTTCTAGCAAACCCTGAATGCAACACGACCTGCATCTGTTGAGCCATTTCTTTGAACACAAAGCATGATGATTCAGCTGGCTCAGGACTTTCCTGCTGACTCTGCGCTGTCAGGACACGTATTTAAGGTTTGGCAAAACTCTCACAGTGCTGTCAGGCTGACCAACACATCTAGAATTAAATGGTTTCCCATTTGCTGTTATCATCATTTTCACAGGCTGCACTTCAGCTTTGCTGTGCACTTCTAACACTTTCAATATTGCTTTTTGCAAGTGAAGAGACCAGAGACGCCAGGACACCGATGGGTCCACTCCAGCCCCTTTCCCTGGCAGCCTGAGGATGACATAATGGAAATTACAAATGGTCACTAAAGACAGGCAGACTTTTTCTGGTCTATCCCTCAGTTGTATTTTTCAAACCTGCTCATGCTTTCTTGGGAAGTTGTCAAAGATGAAGTGTGCAGAGAGCGGATTTAATAAAGAGTCTTCCGAGAAATACTGCTTGCACAGTCAATAAAAAGCTTTGGAGGGGCCCTTAGGGTTTTTGGTCCTTAGGTTTGAATATAAGGAGCTGAGCTTCAACAAAATGGGAGATAGAGGCATTTCAGAGAGGGCAGAGATTCACCTCCTCAGGCTTAAGCGTTGCATGGCAGGTGATGATGTGCTGATGGACAATCCTGTGCTGTTTTTCAAAACACTATTGTGGAGAGTGACAATGATTACACTGACCTGGAATAGGTGCCAAAAGTGAGAGGAAGAGAAGAGGTATCATTTATATGCAGAAAGACATATCTATCAAAAATAAAGGGTATTCTGAATTTCATAGCATTCATGGAGTCAGTAGCCTGGAAGTTGGATTCACAGTAAATGAAGTAGGGTCAACCAAAACTACTTCAGTGGGAGCAGATGAAAAGCCTTGTGCAGAATCATCTCAAAAACCTACACACTCCTATTGAATAATTCAGTGCTTGGAAACTCATGTTTCCTTGTTTCTTCTGCTTATAAAGCACAAACTACTAGGACTCTCTATTTCTGATGTTATGGCATAAACAGAGATCAGCAGCACCTGCTTTGAGGAAGTTCAGGTGTTTTCTAATAAATATTCCTTTGTACAAATGCTCTCCCTGTTAGGAGGAGACCTTACTACACCCAGTGCTGTTAGAGTCCTACTTCCCATGGTGCTTCCCCATCCACCAAGCCCAACAGACAGCTAATTACTTCTGGAAAAACATCTGGAAAATCATAAGTTAGAATGTACTTCAAGCTTCTACCGTGAAATAGCCAATTCATCCCCTGGGGATAAATAAAGCAATACAGTTTTGCATCCCCCCTTCAGAACTGGATACCAAACACGAATAGCCCATCCTGCTTTTAAGAATGAAGCTGGTGGATTAAAAGAGAACTCTTCTGGAGTCCTGCCTTAGGAGAACACCTATTTTTAGAGAGGATTTAGCAATGCCAACAGATGAAGGGCACCTAGACCACAAATTTCTCCGGGGCACAGCCTCGTGGGAGCTACAGAGATGGAGTGCTGCCCTGACAAAGCGTTTTTGATATGTCCAAAAGAAAAGTTTGGGGGAACAGAGCTGCTGAAGGCTGGGCTGTGTGTGGAGCTGGGTGTCCCCAGCGTGGGCAGCACTGGGCTGGGGGGTGGGGTGTGGGAACCTTGGTCCTTCTCACCATCAGGGGTTGTTTGAGCCCAGCCCCGCTCAGCGAACTGGACTCCTGTGGCCTGATAATTTATGCCTTGTTATACCTTAGCTCTGTAATTTATAAAAATAAAGAATAACATTCCTGTAACAGAGATTAATGGCCGTCAGGCTGCAGAGTAATTTTTCAACATGAAATGGAGCAAAACTTACATTTTTAGCACAATTTCCCAGTTCAGTGATGCACCTGGTAATAATTATGATTTACATTAACCATAACATCATCCTTCTTATATCAACTTGCCTTAGTGAAGAATGAAATAGGCTCTTGTTAAATGTTTCATGAAATAATTCAAATTACATATGCTAAAATTTCCCAGCTCCCACTAGCCAGGCTAAAAATCAACAAGAATAAAAATTATTTGCTGCTGCAAAGGCCCTGATTCTGTATTAAGAATTAGGTGAGTTGAGCCCTAAGAGCTTTTGTGGTTAAGTTAATTATAACAACAGCTGACAAAAACTTTAAGTCCAAAATAACAATGCAAGTGCAAAACTAATTCTATGCAGATTTTCCATGTGCTGAGACTGTGTTCAAACTAACTGTCTCCTGTAAGAATTTGCCTGTAATAAAACAAAAAAAGGAACAAAACCTCTGCTATCCCCAAAGTCAGCAAAGTTCAACCCTTCAGGACCACCTAATTAATTAACTTCCAGGCAGCAGGACTGCAGCAAGACACAGGAGTTTGTAATTTGTTGGTTTGCTAATCTGGGGCCTGAGTGTGTCCCCTCTTCTCCAAGGCATGATGAAACACTTTCCTAGTGGAGTTTCTTGCCAATATATAATAAACAAAACTCCTAGCAAAAAAATCAAAAGACAATGTCCTTTCCCTGGCATTTGTGAGGGATGCAAAGAATTTACATGCTAAATCATTACTGCAAAAACAGTACTGAAACAGTGTGAATTATTTTCCTCAGAAACACAGATAAATGAAATACAGAACTAATGTAACCCTAAAGAGCAGGTAAATTCATTTGAATAATGGGATTATGATTTATGATTTTCCTATTACAAGAGTGAGTTTCAATTCTACAACCTTTAATTATGCACTGGCTTGCACAAAAGCTGCTCTGTTCCTGTGCATGGAGTATCAGGACCCCAGACAGGATTCAGAGGAGATGTCAGGCACCATGAACAGACATAGCTTCCTTTCTGGGGCCCAGAATCTCTGACAAGAGAAACACCTTAGCCAGCAGTATACAGGAATCCAGGGGGCTAGAAACCTTCATACCCCGAAAATATACTCCATGAGGTCACTTGGTGTGTTCAGCCTGAAGAAGAGGACACTGAGGGGAGATCTCATCGCAGTTACAGCAGGCACTGATCTCTGCTCCGTGGTGACCAGTGACAGGACACAAGGGAATAGCCTGAAGTTGTGTCAGTGGAGGTTTAGGTTGGATATTAGATAAAGGTTCTTCACCTAGAGGGCTGTTTCCTTTCCTCCAGCTCACTCGGTCCCTATCAGCCAAGATGGGTAATAGCCTGGTTCAGCTGCCACTGCCGGAGTAAAGTTCAGCACTGAATCATTAATTAGGATGACTGGATACTCTGGGATTTAAACTAGTGATTAATGAGCCTCTCCAGCTCTAGCTCCATGTGAACAACTATCTAGTTCATGTTATATTTAATTTATTTTAAAAAAAACTTCACTGAGGCAGTAAATCTTGCTCAGAAGAATTAGTGGAGGAAGAAATAACACTTACACCACGTTTATTACACTGCTTGCAAGTTTATATTCACATTCTCTTGCACTAATCTGAATGCCTTCTTCAGATAATATAACTCATGGTTTAGGGGATTTTTTGAAAATCTGTTTAGACTGGAAATAGTGAAGGGGACATCACGATAGGGTCAGGAAAACGAGTATGGCAAATAATGCAAAATAATTCAGACTAAGCAAAAATACAGTGCCTTACTAATTTTGGTATAAATCTCCTGAGCCCTTTGTGGTAGGACACTATATTCTGCCAAGACAATCAATTCACTATTAATTACCTTACAAAGTAAGTTTGAATTATACTGGCTGCATCATGCAGGTGCTCAGACATCCTAGGTTTCCTGGTGGTGTTTTTTTCCCTTCTCTTAAGTGAGGTTACAGTGCAGGGGTGCATGGCAAGTGCATTGGAAATACAGCTTAGAACTAATCTGTTCAGAGCATTAATCCACTCCTAAGCTCCCTTTGCTCCTGTATGATACATAATCGAAGGCTGGGATCATGGCTGCTGGAGCAATGCTTTCCCTCACATCTGCATTCAGACACCACGAACTCAAAGGCCACCAGTCTTAACTAATTCCTCTAACTATGTGCTCAGTGATTTCCTCACCAGGAGTCAGGGCAGGGTATCTGCAAATTTCCATATGTTTGAAGTTCTCCTTTCCTCTTTTATCTTTGTCTGAAAGCTGTCAAAACGCAGCTACAATTTCATAGGGTAATGAGAAAGAGATTAAGGAACGCACACATCTGTCACCTAAATACATGCAATAAGGGGAACATAAAATAAATAAAATTAGGATCCCATAAAAGCAAACAGCTATACTGCCAGCTCAGTTGCTTCCTACACCAAGCAGTGCACCAGGTTAACTCCTGCACCCCTGAGCTGCAGCAGCACCACCTCTCAAGTCGTGGGCCCATCCACAGGAGCTCCTGGGACATTTTCATTAGGGCCAGGCTTGTGACCAGGGATATAGATGGGCTGGAGAGAGGTGGGGAGGGTAGGTGTTCTCTCCATCCAGTCCTCCCCTTTTTGCAAATAAGGGCATAGCCTGAACTGTGGCTCCTCTTTCATGTAGCTAAAAGAAAACCCCTGCAAAACCCAAAGCAGTCTTTCTGCAGCAAATTAAAACCACACCATTATTAAGTTTAAAATACCCACATATTGTTCTTTGGGATTGTTCTAGTATTAACTGTGGAAACACCATCAGCCCTCAGTTTCCCATATCTGTACAAGACTGAAGAGATCAACCCAAACCTGTTCAGAGACAGGAGAGCTCCACGTAACTGTGGCACATTCCCAGGCTTGTGAGCTGGGATGTCCTCACAGCTCCACAGGAGGTAATAGAGATTATGGAAATGGGCTCATTCTCTTTATTTATAAGCATTAATGTCCTGGCAAACCTCTCATTTTCAGCCTTTAACCAGAAATGTTTAAGGTCCTAAATTGGATCCATTATCACCTAAATGAAGACACATATCAGTAAGCTAATTATGCTTCTTACCAAACTCGTGAATAATTAAGTATTTTATTGTGATGTTACAATTTGTATTTATTATCCTTTTTGCTAAGGAGCAAAATTAAAAATAACGAGGCCTGTTACCATTTCTCTTCAGAGAAGAGCCCACCTTACAGGCACCTGTATCATTTGCACCAATCATGATTAATGGGTTTAATTTACTCGACTTGCATATGTTGGAATTTGTGAGGGGGAGAGAGAAGGGAACTTGTACTGTTAAAATCCTTTTAATTAGACTAATAATGCCAAGTTTGCATGTGTTAACTAGGGTGCACTATTAATTAGTTTTAGTAGGCTGTTTTCTGAAAGGTGGCACTGAAAGAAGACATTTAGGCATGTCTTCTGATCCCAGGAGAGCTAATAAGATGACAAACAGAGCATGACATTACACATAACTGCAAACAAACAGCCTTTAATCTTTCTGGATGAAGAATTGGGTGTAATTGATGGACAAAACACTTGCTGCACCGTAGCTGCCTCTCCCTCTTGCCTTTACCTGATGTTACTTGTTCTCCTATAGCACAGGCTCTGCAGAGCGGTCTGTCCTCACAGGAGGGTAGTTATGGAACTCAAGGCCCACAAAACTGACAGCTGAGGGTTTGTTCACAAGCAAAATGGTCACTTCTGGGGTTTCACAACTTAATTGCTGCTTGTCTTCCATTGTCAGTGCTCAGGACAGTCAGTGGGCAGGTAAAATTACCTCCCTTCGCCCTGTGTGAGCTGTTGGCACCATGATTTGTCTGTACCTCAATCCAGGGTGGGCAAAGCCAGAGCTGCCAACTGCAGCTGGGTGGAGCACAGGCTCCCCAGTTCTTTTGTAATCCATATTACCCAAGATAAACCATCATAAGAAGCCTGTGGGGTGTTCTCAGACCACAGAAGCAATAAAATTCCTCCCTCTTTACTGCTATAAACCTGGAATTCAGCTGCACTGTCAACAGGCATTTGTAACAGTTAGCAGTTTCACTGCTGGAATGGATGCCTAAAGGACTGAAGATTTCAATCTTCACTTGGCTTCCTCTCTTCATATTAAATACCTGTCAGTGCACTAATGTGAGAAATTTGCATCCACATCCACAGAGATATTTTGAATGCAGAACAAGCAGGGATTGTGAAAAAAGATCTGTAAGTGCAGACAGGAACTCTAATAACTGAGGGGAAATGTCTTCAGTCCTTTTGCAGCCCTGTCACACTGTCCTCAAGAAATATGGGCAAGTATGTGGCTCATGTGCCTAAAGGCTTACTCAGCTATAATGACAAAGGAAGTCATCTTGGGTCCTGCTGGAGAAAACTGGAGGGGAGAAGAGGTGTTTTGGCTGTAGCTCCAGGTTAGGAGCTTGGAAGGCAGTGTAATCCCATGGGAGTGGAAAAATGCATTTTATATCACCCTAAAATCTACACACCTGGCTGGAAGGAGAGTGTCAGAAGTCACCCAGTTTGAAGGATTATCACTCCAGGATCAAAGGGGAGATGGATGCAGCTCTGTAAAGACTGTCTCTACCAATCCCCCAAGGCTGGGGAACAACAAGGGTGGATTTGGGACACTAGAGTTACCTCATGGAGCAGAGGAATTACTCAGGAACAAGGAATTTGGGGTTAGTTTCATGCCATGAACAATTTAAAATCAATAGCATTACAAAGTGGCCTCAATATCATCCCTTTTCTGAAAAAGCTCCACTCTTATCACCCATGACAGAGCCAGGAGGGGAAGAAGACCATGCTCTTTATCAATCTGTGCCAAACAGGACACAGACACTTGGCCAGGGTTGCTGTTCCCAGTTCTGCTGGCCATGCTTAAATAAGTTATTGCTCTGGACATTTCTTGCTTTGCTGATCATCTACAGGAACTTCTAGCCCAATAGCCTCTCTCCAGAATGTCCAGTAACATTTGCTCTATTTCTTACAACTGCTTGGTCTTGAATTATCCAATATTCCCAGTTATTAGAAGTCTAGAAATCCATTAAATGGCCTCCAATGGACTTTTGTTCACATTCATGAAAAATTGAGAATAAGTTTCCTGGCATTTGTGATGGTAAAAAAGGTTATTTGTTTCTCAAAGGGGGAAAGCAGATTATACCTATAATTAGATCAGTGACCCAGGGATACTGAATACACACAAATTATCTGAATAAATATATTCTTTGTGTATGTTGTTTGATTCTTAAAGAAATAGATATTGAGTCTCTGAGTATGATATTCACCTAGGGATTGACAGGAAATGAACAGCAGTCTTTAGCATTTAGCGGAGCTCAAAAGCCAGAGATGATTTCTGGCTGAAATGTATTGACAGACTAAATAATGTCATTTCCTACATGACAGGAAGCCTATTTTTTGCTTTGATTTCTATTTGGGCAGCAAGGTGATCAAATAGGTATCTGCTCTCTTGATAGGTGTGTCTAAAATTTCCCCTGTTTGAGGATGTTTTTCAGAGACACTGGTCACATTAATTCAGTTGAGTGTCTCAGGGTACTTTGGTCTCTGTAAATCGGCTACTATTTGTTTAACAACTATTAATATAGCTATACATTAAGGATATTTAATATTTTCCACCCAGAGCCTCCTGGCTCTGGTTGTTAGCAACCTGTAAGGTAAACCTTGGCCTTTGTCTTTTTTGGAGGAAAATCTCAGTAAACTCAGGTTCACAAATTGTAATATCCTTACTAGTATAATTGAAGCTAGATGACTTTTGAGGGGAACAGTCAAGCTACAGACAATGCCATATTCTGTTCTCCTGCAGCTGACCTATGGAGCCAGGGTAAAAGCAGAGATGCAGCTCGTCTCCTTCACAGAGGACATAGGGCTGAAACTGAGCTCTGGTGATGCACATCCCTTCACTCCCTACTTCAGCTGTTCAGCTCAAGCATTCAAAATGTACTTCCAGCCTTGCAGTCCCTCTGCTTAATTCCCACAGAAGACCTGCTGAGCTGTTTTCAGCCTAAGCAAAGACAGATCAGGAAAGCAAAGACTCAGAACTCTGAAAAAGAAACCCCATCGTGTTCCCACTCTCTAATGTGGGAACCAGGGCAGATACATCTTGCAAACTTCACAAAAGCCATTTTTGAAGGCTGGCAAAGCTGTTTGATCTGATTGCTAATCTGTCTGTGCCAGGCAGCCCTCTGCATCTCAAGTAGAGGCTTTCCTGCATCCTCCCACTCCCATAATTTCATTTTGACTAAGATGAAAGCTGCTACTATCATCCTTCTGAGTGACTGCTGTGCGCTGTCAAGGCAGATGTTTCTAGGGAATACACATTTTTCAAACATTTCCATTCACGCTTATCTCACTTGTTTCCTCCACTCTGTCAAGTTATCCTGATTCAAAACCCACTAAAACCAATGGAAACCCCTTGATTGGGTCCAGACTAGGCCAGTGGCTTTGACTTCAGCTACCAGGTGGAGGCAAAGCTTTGAGAACAGGGCACTTAAACCCTGAGCTCATTTACTCTGTCAGCATCTGCCATACCGTAGAGATTTTGAAAGCATTAACAGTTTAGTCCTCAAACAAGCAGAGGTTAAACTAAAGCAGTAGCCACACAAAACCATAAAAAATGCTGGAAAACAGCAGCAGGTGTCAAAAAAAAAAAAGGAAGAAAAAAGAAAAAAAGAAATAAGTCCCTCTTTCTGTGTTTCAGCTGACATCAGAGCAACTTGGGGCTGCAGCCCATGGATACCTCAGTGAGAGGGGCAAACACTGCCCAGCACAGGTAAGGATCACAGCTAAGCCAGAGATGCAGATCTAATTGCCACTATAACAAAACCTCCAGCAACACCTCATTGCATTTATTTTGAATGAGCATCAAGTGCCCATTAAGACATTATCTGACAAGTGATGTGTCTGGGCAATGCACTGTCTCTATACTGGCTTCCTTCAGTGATGAGTGGAGGAGTTAGTGGCAAATAAACCTCTCTTTTCACCATTTACCAACTGCTAGGCTATGAACTGGCTTTCCAGTCAGACCTTGTCGGCCTAAATAGCAACACATCACTCTGAAGTGCAGTTCTGGGATTTGAAAGGAGACACACTGCAGATTCTTCAAGGAAAATGGGATATGGGCATTCATTTCTGTTACAAGCACATCACTGCACTTTACACCTGGTGCTTTGCTCACAGCCACAGTTTAAAATCTGTTGTGCAATAAGGAATGAACTGCTACATTTCCTCATAAATATGGATAAAAGCATGTTTTGTTTGGCCCAGGCTCCTTTCCTGGCTGCTGTGAGGCTACGGCCATAAACAAAGCACCAATCACAGGAACAGATTGCAGAATTGTGGTAAGAATTTCTGGCACATACCCCACCTTCAAGGGGGGAACCCACAAGATTTTTACTGTGAATATTTTGAACAGTCCTAGGTATTTTATCCTGAGTTGTGATAAGGTGAACTCTCAATCGTGCTTAGATAGTAAGAAGTGTTTCAGTCTGAGTCATTGACCTTTCTGATAGAGTTTAAGACTTAAACCCAAGTAAATTGTGGATTAGCTATTGTTTCAAATGCTATTTCACATTACAGAAATAATTTTAATATTAAAAAAAAAAAGGAAATGGTGTGCTTTTAAAGCATCTTCAAATTCTAGTAGCAAAGACCCACAGGAGTCACAGTTCAAAAACCTAAAGACCAACCACACCAATTCTAGACTAAACTCTCCTCTCTAGGACCTAGCTTCCCAATAGGCTAAATGAGAGAAATACCAGGTCCTTCAACAGAGATGAGGAAATATTCTTATTTTTAATTCCTCCTGGTAGGTAAAGAGTACCTATCACAGCAGAAACAAAGACACCAAAAAGAAAATACTAGAAGGAGGTTATGATAATAAGCTTATTTTCATTACAGTAGGATTATATTTTAAACCATTCATTAGGCTCTTAAGATTTCAGAACATGCTTCTTCGAGCCTAAATTTTTAAAAGACAAAAGAAAAGCAAGAGAAAGTAAAGTCTGACTCCTGTGGATGAACTCAGCTTTGTTGCACAGAGAAGGTCTTATTGTAAAGTTACTTAATTACATTCAGGGGACATCTTTAGTTCTGATTATGACTAGAATCACGCACATCTTCATTTAGGAAGTACTATTGGAGTCTGTGTGTCCTAAGCAGAGGCCCTTTGAAGCATTGCTAAGTGGGGTAATTTTATTGCATGAGTTTTCTTGTAAAAATTATTGTCTTTCTGGATGTCTAATTAAAATAAAGATGTAATAAAGAATTTATGGTTTTAATTAGAGCATAGATCTTAAAGCAATTATAATGTGATTAATAATTCCTTAACAGGCTTTCTTAGACGAGATGAAGAAAAAAAAGATTTGGGCCCCATGAAAAATCAATATGCATTACTCAATTACATTAACAAAGCTACACAAAGCAGTCTAGGTCCCAATTAAATTGCTCCTCATGTTAAACTGGCAATAGAGTCTGTGCTTAATTATGAGTCTTGATCTATTTGTTTAGTCATTGTGGGGGCTTTGAACTATAGGTTTTGGGGGGGGTTATTGGAAAGATGCTGTAACAGATGTGCCTATGGCCTCATCCTGCCTGAACACGAGTTCAGAGGACAGAGGGAACAAGGTTTGCTCCAGAATCAGCAGGTTGAAGCTCCAGGTCCTAAATACACACCCTGGAGGCCATCAGCATTTCCAGGAGCCACAGGCAGCACAAGGATTCCTCACTGGGCAGCTCTTCATTTTTGTGGGGAAAAAGGAGTGCAGAGTCCTGTGCTACAACTGCACATCCAAACACTTCTCTGGCTAACGGAGAACAGAAAGTTAACTGGCCAAAAGCCTTGGACCCAACCGAGGCAAGCACTTTAAAACATGCTTAATTTTAGGCCAATAGCACTATTTATGCACTTAAAAATAAAGTAACTAAGTGAGGACATGATATAGATTTACAATGAATGGTGAATCAAAGCTAAATAAGAAAAATTATTCCCTTGTTGGTCATAAAAGCAGGAGCTTTGGAGAACCCAATGAATGCACCAGGGAGCAGGCACGAAACAAACCAAAAGAAATAAAATCCCAAGCAACACTCCTACCAAAGTTTCTGACAAAAGTATATTTTAAAGGTCAAAAATATAAATTGAATCAAAAGGAGAACAGGGAAGAGTCACTCACGGATATGAAGGTTTTCTCCTCAAAGCTCAGGTGCCAGTTTGGTGAAGCCCCAGACAGAGGGGTGGCTCAAGGCATCAAAGGACACACACCTGGATATGCCCATCCTTAACCATTTGCACCTGGAAACTGTCAGGGACAGGAGACTTGTCACACTCAGTACAGCTGCTGTCTTCTTCCTTGCTTTGCTTTTAGGTGATATTTGGGTAAGCATTGGTGAGAGGGGCTTGGGGGTATGGGAATTCAATATACAACTTACACGTTATCACTGACATTTCTACCAGAAATATTATTTTACTTTTCATTAATAACTTGGCTGAACTGATACAGCAGAGAACTGGATAAGTTCATATTATACAGATCAAATGAACTTTAAAAACAACAGCATAGCTGTACATTCAGTCATGCACAGACAGCTTGTCTGACCAAGCTGCCCAGCAAATGAAGCCATACTAATTTAAATGTACTGCAGAGGGAACAGAAAACCTCTAATTTGTCATTCTGTAATATGGATTGTGGCTTGGAAACTCACTAATTGGTCATTAGGAACACATTGTTATAAAGGTGGGCTTCTTGGTGTGTGAAGAACAAAACCCCCAAAGTTCTGGAAGAAAGAAACCACCATTTGCTCCAAATAATCCAGAGGACATTGATGTTTCATTATGTTCTGTCTCAGCTATCACAGAATACAGATTTATTTTGAGAGCATCCCTGCCTGCAGCCCCGAGCCCTCCCTGATGTCTGTGAGTGATGCTGCCCTACTGCAGCCATGCACAAGGGTAAAGATGCTGTTAGAGCTGCAGATTTAGCATCCAGTGAAACCTGTGCATCGAGCCAGATTTCATTTCTTGGGTACATCCTGTGTTCCTTTAAAGTTCCGAAAGTTCCCTTTAAAAATGCAGCATCCTTCAGCCAAAGGACTGCACAATTTCATGGTGATTGCAAAGAGCTGGTCAGATTAAAAAAGAAAAGATTCAATAATTGCAATGCAGAAGAGTGAGAACTATTTAATTCCAAGTTAATGATGTGATTAGAGTGAACGCCTTGAAGCTGGCTTCAGCTACTTGAAAATCTGATTCTAAAAATCCTTTAAAACACTTCAAAAGGAGTGCAAGGTTTTCCAAAAAAATTTCCTTTCATGTTTTTGACATTCCTGTTCAACACCTTTGGGTTTTCCCAATGCTCTGTGGCTGGGGGTTCACCAGACACAGGACAGGGAGGCACACAGGGCATTTCAGCTGCAAGGTGAGCATCCAGCTGGTGACAGCTGGTTGAGAGCCCCCTTCTCCTCTTGCCATCAAATCTGGGTTAATACCACCCTGTATGTGGGGCTGCAGGCCCAGCAGAGGAGCTTAGGGTGGCACCCTGGTTCTCTAGATAGGGGTGTAACTTCCAGATGAAGTGGAAAAACCCCATCTCATGGACTAGAGAGCCAATTAAAGCACTACAGACATAGGAGAGCCACTTGTATCGAGCTCTGAATTCCTGATGGCAGGATGGGCCTGGCCCAGACAGACCCTGCACAAACACATGCAGGACTGACAGAAATGACCAAATGTGAAGGATCTGAGACAAGAAGGGACCACATGGTAAAGGGGTTTGTCCAAGCAACGGGAGCCACCAGCACTTCATGCCTTTCAAGGCCATGTCCTTGTTAGTGAAGAGAATTTTCAGGACACCACATCCTGCAGCAAACACTGAGGATGACTTTTGGCAATGTCCTGTGCTTGCTGTCCTGCCTCTGAGTACTATCTTTGCTTAACACACCCCTTCCTCCTGTTATTTCTTTTCATATCTCTTTTTCCATCAGGAAACTATTTGCCTTGGCATGTTTTTTCATCTTCTCATTTACATGTCTCCTGCAAGACTGAAACTCCAGCATCGATTTTACCACAAGATAATGTTAATAGGATCAATAAACCTCAATGACTATATCAAAGTGTCTGTTCCTCACCCTCCAGGACTGCAGAAGGTGCTTTAGTCTTAAAATACATCTAATACACCGTCTCTCACTCTTTTTGTCTACTCTTATACATGAGAGACTGTCTGTCTGCCAGGTAGAAAATAATTATTGTTGAAATAATTTAAATTTTAATATCACTTCAGCACATATAAAATATTACTGATGCAATTAAAAAATAGACAATCAGCTCAATGCATCTAAAAATGGGTGTGGTGTGCCCTGACAGGAATAAATGAGGTCTGTTGGGAAGACTATTGTAAGTACAGATTTCTCCTTAATCTGAAAAATTATTAGCTGGTAAAAATCGGGTGTCCTATTTCATTCAGGTCAGCCACCATTTAATGATTTTTCTAGGGGAAGATTAGGAAAGACTTGGTTCACAACAGGCCAGATCCTCTGAGGATGCACAGAAGGGTAATTTTCAGTGGAGTAAATGAAGTTACGTACTCTTTGTTTTCTTGGTTGTTCCATGTGGTGTTTCAGATGGGTTATTTTTCAAAGGTTGCAAAATAGAAATTGTCCTGGTTAGAAGAAGCCCTGAAAGTCAATCTAACTATTTTTCTCAGGACCATATGAAGTCTTTCAGTGAAATGCTAATGATTTTGCTCAGCTTTGTGACCGAAAAACTTACACATTTAACCAGCAAGTTCTGTGGCACTGGCGAGTTTGAAGGCAGAGTAGGAGCTCTGTGCAGGTGAAAGTTGGCCTGGGCTGACACCAAAGGACATCTCTGTGTTCCTGTGAGTGGCAACCAGGTTTCCACCTCAAATAATCATTTTCCTGCTTGATAAAGGCAAGCAGGTGTAAGTCTGAAGAGGCACAAAGGTTTAGGCAGAGGATATGAAGGTGTTACAACTCTCAGGCAGCAACTGGAAGTCATCACCTTTCAGGAGACCATGTGAAACAGGGGAGGTTTCAGCCCCTTTCCCAGTTAATGTCTGTGAAAAACCCACATAAAACCCAGCCAGTGTGAGTAAATCAAACCCAGCAGCCTGCATTTGTGTGACTTTACTGGAGATAACAGGAGAGATTTATAAAGCGCCTTTGTAATTCAGCAACACAAGTGCTACCAAAAATTCTTCCCTAAGGGTTCTTGTAAATCCAAAACCTCTAAAAAACTGATTTTGTGACTCTCTTTCTATTGATTTAAATGGACTGTGTTTCCTCCCCAGAGCATTTTAAACTTCTTATCAATATATTTTTCTGGGTTTATTTGTATATGCCAAACAAAGCAAAGGCTTTAACTTTGTACATAATGAAGCAGATTTATTCTGACAGATTAAGTTTACTTAAATTTAAAACATAGTTCAGGGTTTTAAAAACCTAGCTGAGATATTATCATAATATGATAGAATGCCAGTTTACTCCCATAATTATTTGGTTTCTATCTCTATACTAAAAAATATAATTCTGGAAACTTAAAAAAATTATAGCTGTACTTCTATTTAAATATTAAGAGCCCCAGGATAAAAATTCAGCTCTAAAACTGAGTTGACAGCGAGGACAATCAGCACAGTGTGCTCAGTTACACTGGTGCACATCAGTATTTTGGAGAGGGAGGGATTTTTAAAAGTCATCTGCAACAAACTCCTGCTCCATGCAAGAGCCAACTTGCACAGCTCAGGTCAGCTGTGCGTTTGTCTTGCTGAATCTTGAAATCACGGAATAACTTCTGATTTATTCCAAATTTACCTTGCTGTAGAACTTGTCTACATAGCAAAACTAGGGAAATGTATCCACATTAAAAATAGACACCAGTGTAAAATGAATTTGTGGAATCATATTTACTTTTTTGTAGGCCTCATTGTTCATAACTAAAACAGAAATAACTTGATTTTTGTTTCCAAAGTAAATTAAGGTAAGCTCAATTAAATTCAGCATAAGATTGTCTTTTCAGAGATTTAATGCAATTCAGCAAGTTGGTTTTAAAAGATAATTCTGGAATAGTTTGACTGGGGGTCTCCAAGTTAGACGAGGGACATTATACATGCTTAAAATTTTACTTAAACCCTTTTATGAAAATTAAGGATTTTTTTTTTGTCTTATGGGCTTATTTGTTTTTCTTTTTTATTTTTTCTTATGATACAAAAAGAGAATAGTTGGTTTTAAAATAGAATTTTATCTGAAAGAAAATACTCAATTAAACACTCAGAATACTGCAGGCTTACTCTTATTAACGTCCAAGGGAGACAGGAGGAGCAGACCCAGGCTATTCCATGTGATTAGCCAGGTAACTAGGGGCTGGCACTTAATTTCATTATGTAATTATAATTTCCCTTTATTTACCTTGATGATTTAGCTGTAGGTTGGCTTTCTAATGTCTGTCATAATGTCTTACCTGGCTCTGGAAAGGAGAGCAGGATGAAATAGGAATGGATGTGATGTATTCAGCTAAAAGGTCAAGCTGTGGTCTCAGCAAAGCCATCGGTGCTGAGGTTCCCACCTGGGTGCAAAGTTCCCACCAGGGGCTCTGGCCACAGTCTGGCTCATGGAGCCTCCAAACAGCATTTGGTCCAATTACAGCTGGAGAAATGGCTTTAACCTTTTAATAAGTGTCCAGCACGAAGCAGATCCGAACAGCATCCAAGGCAAAATGTCAAAGCAGAACAGCCGTGAGCAGTGGGGGAGTCAGTGAAGAACATCAATCCAAGTTACACCCCAAGAAACAAACAGTGCCATTTCTCCCCCTTCCCCAGGTAAGCACACTTTTTAGCAATAGGGGTAGCAAATTCATCTCAAAGAAGCCAAGCACTTGCCAACTTGCTGCCACTCTTAAAAAATTGCAGAAATTGCTCCCCAAATTTCTTATTTGTGTTTTTACTACAACTAAAGTCTGATTTGAGAAAATCAAACTTTTAAAATCCATCTTCAAAAGTCCTCTGGATTCTACTTATGGGCTCATAAACCAAATTTTTTTGGTTCATACAGATTTTATAAATGTAATGTCCTTGTCTAAGGATGTCCAGAAAATACAGGAGGGTGAGCAAAGGGCAGAGCTGGTGCAGTAAGAGCCCCCCAGAGCACTCTGCTCTGCTGGGTGTCTGTGCTGTGCTCCAGACCAAAAGGAGCCTGCTTGCGTGCCAGGGAGGATGTTTTCCAGCGCTGAGGGAGCTCTGTGGGGAAAAGGCTGATCAAAGCAGTGATTAAAGGGGGAGCTCACAGGGTCAAACTGAGCTCCTTTGTTCTTCTGATTTAAAAAAAAAAACAACAAAACATTTACACTCAATAAAGTCTTGAAGACACTTTGGCAATTAAACCCTTACTTGGCCAGCTAGACTGTCTCAGATTTGGCTTAGAAATACAGAGGAAAGTGGTGCATCTAGAGTCTTGTAACCTGAATTCTCCCCCTGTCATTCACTTTTGCTCAGTCTGTGGAAGCTTCATATTAAGTCATATTTCCAGAAAGGCTGGGTATACAGTTAAACTAGTGAAAGGATGCATTTCCTCAGCTACTCAGCACACTCACTGTAAACATTTAAACAATTCTTTATGCCCTTCAGTCAAAACTGCAAGAATACAAAATCTGAGGAGGATGGATTCCCCACCCCAGGCTTCTTCTGGAGGCAGCAGCTGTAATGCTGCACTGTGGGATAAATGCACATGGGCTTTCTCCTACCTCTAAGAAGTCAGTAGCAAAGTTCCCACTGCCTGTGGGATCAGGACAGGCTTGGATAAACAGTGTCCTTTGTTAATAGGTGTTGCTGTTCCTGGAACTGAGGGACAAAGAAATATGTAAGAACCAAAGGAGAACCAAATGTAGGATAAACATCATCAACATAGACTGAGTCCCAAGTAACTGGAGCTCCTGAAGCCAGTCTGTAATAAGCTGTACTGTAATGTCCTGCTTTGTTTTCTACTGCTCTATGTGAAATGCCCCATATCAGGTAGAGGGGACCTCTTAGTGGAATAAAGCTCCATCCAGTGCATGTTTGGGGGTGTATCCACAAAGAAACCATAACTTTCTGTGCAGAAAAAGCTGCCCTCTTCCAGCCTGGCTTCACAGAGTGATGAAGTCAAATTTAATTAAATAAGGGAAAAAAGTTATTTTTTTCTCTCTGCTTGAGGAAAACCAGGTGTTGAAAATCCATGGTTTATGGAGTGTAATCAGGCAGTCCACCCATCTTCCCATCAGATTAACATCACCAGAGGATCAGAAATGAAATGCCATATCTTGTACCCAAGTAATGCATTCTGAAGAGGAAACAACTAATTAGTGCCAGGCAATATTGTCACAGGCTGATTAGGTGACCCAATGAGCAATACATTTCCCTAACCAGCTCATAGCTGCATTGGAGACACAGCAAGGTTCCCTTTCACAAAAAGCAAATATTAAAACAACATTCATTATCTTTTTATGAAAGGGAAAAAAAATCCAGTGACCTTGGGAAATTCCTTCTCTCCTTCTCACTCTTTCAAGATCAAACCCAACCTGAGGCAGCACTTCTCCCCCAAGCCCATCAAAAGACAAAGCCAAAGCAGAAAGCAGCCTAGTCTTTTTAAAAGATTGAAGATGTTTTAGGATGGACTTTTCCTACAGGGATTTCAGAAGCTCCATTGCAGCTGCAGCAAGCCAATGAAGTGAAGCATGGGCCACTGACTCAGAGGCAACAAGAGCAGGCACCACAGCGAGCTATTTTAAACCATTATTGGAGATCTGCAGTTAGGCTCTCCAGTGGGCTGCTTCCAGCTAAAAGGCTTCCACTTGAGTGCTTCAGATCATGTAAGTTTGTTTAAGATGCATAATTCATGAAGGGTACATAACACCATCCTTGAGTAACTTCTCACTCACCACCTGCTTGACAGGGAGAGAGCTGACAGAGCAGTGTGACTTCAGGAAGCTGACATTAGCACGCTATGTGTCCCAGCCAGGGACAGGGATCACCCCATTGTCTTAACCCTTTTGTGGTGTGAGTGCCTGAGGAAGCCAATTGCACCAGCTAATTCCATGATTAGGACTATTTCCATCCGTTGTCATTACCATCAAAATAAGAGAAAGACAAACGGTGTGAAGAGTTATAACTACTTGCATTATAGACCTTGAAGAGAATGTGTAAAGAAAATGTCTGTTTTTATAGGCTTTAAAAAAAAAATCTATTGCACACTAAAGGCCAAGTACAACCATCCCTACTCAAGCTGAGTAGTACCTTGTAACTCAAATAGTCCCACTGAAATCAATTTGGGATTATATAATGCAAGAAGGAAAAGAACCACCTGGCCTTTCGGTAGCAAAATAAGATGTGTAAGGAACAAATCTTCAGCTAAAATTAATGTGCTTTGCCTCGTGGTGGCTAATGGAGCTGTGCCCATTCACATCAGCCTGGAGTCCACTGTGACAGTGTGCTGATTGTAGAACACTTGGGTTTTAATTACCAATGGTAAATAGTATGTCCTTAAACTTTATAGACCTTATATATTTGCCCTAATTTATTTTGTAGATAAAAGCCCAACTGTGGCCTGATAGGCAATTTAGGAATGATTTATGGACTTTGTCTGCTCTTAGTAACAGTTTGGAAGTTGCTGTGTGACAGAAGGGAGGGATTTTTTTCAGATTTATTTTGGGAGATAATGGTTGGAATGGAACTGTCATATATGGCTTTCCCTTATAAAACTAAGAATATTTTTTTGAGCAAGGCTTTAGAAAAAGGGAAAAAATATAGGGCAAGACAAGTTCTAAAGAGAACAACAATAGGCACAATAGAAAGCATGCAGGATCTAGTGCCTGGTAGAGGAAGAGCACTGCTTTCATAATTTATGCTGTGGGCCAGCAGTCCCAGCAGTGAGCCTTGTCCCACTCTCACCCGAATCCCAGGGTATTGTCTCTAGAACTGCATTCATTTTGGCTCTTTTATCACTGAAATATGTTTCTGCTGTCAGGCTTGATGTGAGATTTGGGTTAAGCACAGACACCTCTCTGTTCCATGTGAAAGGCAGGAACAGCAAACACAGGCACACACAAAACAGGACGGATTAATTTTCAAACCCAGAGCATATGGGGATGGTCACCCCCCAGTACACAAAGTTTCCAAAAGAAACATTGCACACAAAGCAATATTTTGCCTCCTGTGTGTGAAGTGAAGCAGGATTTCCACCCAGGGCATTCTGAGCATGCACACTTTAAAAGGAGGAGGTTTTTCCACCCAGGAGTTCCAAGAGGTTTTGTAATTGGTGGCTTATATGACCTCACTGTGATTTCTGCCCTATACCAGAGTGCTGAGACTACCCAAAAAGTGATTTATAAGTCAGAGAGAAATTCTAAAAGTCACGGACTTGGTGTATTGACAGGCACTTTATCTATCCTTCTGTTACTCTGAAAGCCAGCATGGTGTCCTGCTTTTACAAGGGTCATTTGAGACTTTTATCTGAGTCAAATCCTGCTCTTGCTTCCTGCAGGGCATGTGAGAGAAATGACACCAAACATTATTCTCTTACCAAGGGAGAGAGATTATCCCTGTGACTTGGGTGCTTCCTGGGGATAGCTCGAAAAAATGGTAATAGTAAAGAACGTTCCATTCCTCATGCTCATGGTTCCCTGTTTAGTGAGATGTTATTAGGAGAGTAAGAAGCTGAGTGAGCCTTTTAATGTAATTATTTTGCATCACTCACTGTGTAAATCTGGCAGAAATCTGGGCTGGTGAGGCAGTAGGTGTATGCAGGATGCTCTGGCTCAGGATTCCTTCCTCAGTGTCCTCAAGCCTGAGCTGGAAGGGGCACAGCTATTGCTGGAAGATCTTGTGGGGTCCAACCAGTCTTAGGGAATGGAAACACCTCCATGAGGAATGAGGACTTGTTCTGGATAGGTGGGAAAAGCAAGGGATTAGGGGCTGCTTTTGTGTATCTTTGGAGTCACCAAGGAGGGAGTTTGGCAGCAGGCTGCCTCTGAGCCATGGGCTGGAGGGCAAGCTGGAGAGGAAGGTGGGAGCCCAGAGCTGCAGCTTTAGTTTTTGGGTTATCCCTGCTAATGCTGGGACATTGTAGGATAAGGCAGAATAACAGAAGGAAGCATTTAAGTAACTTAGGGGCTTCTCCCAGCCAGAAAGCATCTGTTCTGAACTGTTTCTGTATGTCTCCTCTGACACCAGGGTTTTTTTAAACACTTTCAGCTCTGCCAAGTTTCTGGGGTGTGCAGGGGACAGATCACCATTTGATCCAGCTGCTGTCCTGCAAAGAGCCCACACTGAATTAGTTTGATTTTATCCATTATTACCTGCTTCAGTCTCTGTCCTTTTCCTGACTGTCGTTGGTGACCTGATTTAATTGCCTGATGATGAGACTCTGCTCATATCAAAAGGCTGTCTCTGTACAGGCCTAAACCTTCTCCCAAATGGCCCTGTTGAAATATAAATTGAAATAGTCTTCAAAAGTTTACAGAGTATTACGAGATCAGTACAGATCTGACCATTACTTATTAATTGTTCAATTCAAGAAATAACTATTTGATAGAAAATGGGGTGGAGACCTGGGAAAGAATGACTTTAATGAGATCTCAGTGACTGATATTTGGAAATATATTATTAAGTTTCTGCAGTGCAGCACTGAGATTTCCCAGTGTCTTCAGGAAAAAGAAATAGCACCCCATACTCTTGTTCTCTTGCAGGGTAGAGGCATTAGAGGTCAGCTGAAAACAAAGGGGGCTTCAGAAATGGCTTAGCAGGGTTATCTGTGCATATCTGAAGGGTGGGAGAGCCTGGGCCTTTACCTCTGGAAAATGCCTTTTCCTCCAGCTGTGTTTTTCCTCTTGCCTTTTCTTCCAGCTTTTCCACCTAATTGCTCAGTTCATGCAGCTCCACTCTGAAGTATAAACAGATTTTCTATAAATCATCCCCCACCTTAAAGTTAAAAGAAAGTAAGCATGGATTCTCTTCCCAGAAAAAAACACACAAGACAGGAGGCAGGAGAACTGGATCTCACCCATTTCATTCCTTTACAGGTAAAACATGCTCCCAGCAAATGTAAACAGGGGGGTCCAGTGCCATCCCACAACTGTGTATTCCAACAGCAGGCTGTGGGGGAAGGAGTGGACAGGACAGAACAATTTCAGGTACCAAATCTTATCCTGGCACACATACATGCAAAAATCTATTTGCAGCCAAGATATGCAAAGAATTATGTGTTCAACTATCCAGCCAAAATCTGCAGACGAGGCAATACAAAATAACAGAAGTGTTGATGTGCACCTGCCTCTGGCAGAGGGATGTGAAAAGAACTACATCTGTCCTCTCCAACAGGCAGTTATTCAGGATTCCTAATGAATAACACCAGAAAGCACAACAAAGCCCTGAAAACTCTAAACCCAAAGATGGCTGATGGGAGGAAGGTTTTGAGAGTGCCCTTTCCAGTGATCATCCGACCCTTTAGGAAAAGAAAGGGCAATGTGTTGCACTTGGAAGGTAATGCAGAGATCTCCCCAAGCCCAGATTTCCTTTGTGACCATGAGAAAGGCTTGGACAGAGCTCATAGAAAATTCCCAAAGAAGACTATTTTCATACCAGAAACTTGAGAGAGAGATCAGATCCCCCCTATTTCCTGGGGTACATTACCCAGTGAGTAGGCAAAAGTCCGTGTGCAACCTCTGTTTACACAGGGATGTTGTACAGAGGAGAGAGCTCCTCTTTGCCCAGGAGGTGCACGAGGTGTGGTGACATTATCCAACTGACACTGCTGCAGCTAAATCACCATCCTGCTGAAGCACATCAGGAGTACAGTCAGATTCCATTGTTGGATACAGAAGGAATAAATATGAATAAATGAGAAAAAGGTTCCTGCATGTTTTGATGCTCTGAGCCTGCTTTTTGGCTCTGCCCCTTTTCCAAGGTGTGCTCAGAGACATGCCCAGCCTGTGGCCTCCTCATGGCAGGGGGATGTGAGGAATTCCTGTGTTGCTCAGCTACATGGAAAGGGAATGAAGCCCATGTCAGGCAGCTCTGTGAGAGGTGAGGTGAGATGAGACAAACATCCCCATCCTCAGCAGGGCTCCATTTGCAAAAAGAGGCCATCCCCGTGGCAGGGCACACATCCTGCACGGAGCACTGGGGCTGCAGTAAACCCTGACGTGCAGCACATCCACATCCACACAGCCATAAAGAGGTTAAGGCTCTCTTGGTAGGAACCAGCAGGCAAGAGCCTCAGGAATGACTATTTTTCTTTCCTGACTGCCCCATAAGAGAACACAGGGAACAATTCCTCCTGCCTCAGTTAATGGTCTCTCCCCCAGGAGTTTCACTGACTGATTGAGGACGGTGTTGTTTGTACAGGGATGCTGTAAGAACGACTATAGTTTTATGAGGAAGGAAGAGATGACACCCAGTCTCACCATAGCAGGACCATGACTGACAATGAGGCAATTAAATCACCATCTATCCAAACTGAATACATTTTTCATATTTGTTTTGCTGTATTTTGGGCTTTCATTCTTTGTTTGGTTCTTTGCAGAGGTTGGCTAAAGATTTATGATTTACAAAACTATCAGTTATCTATCTATCTATCTATCTATCTATCTATCTATCTATCTATCTATCTATCTATCTATCTATCTATCTATCTATCTTCTGTTTCCACAAGCCCACTTAAGGAAATCAAACAACATGAGTTTTGTGTTGTGAATATATACATATTTCTTCCCCTGTAATATTAGGCTTGCCAAAATGAAACTGATAGTTTGAAAATGAGTCTTCTGAGGAGTCAAAAAGGAGAATAATTTTATTAGAATTAGTGAAACTCATCAGGTAAGTATCAGAGAGCAGGAATTAGTACATGTGCTGTGTTATTTGTGGAAGAAGAGGACCAGTGGGGTCAAACTGGCCGAAGAGTTTAGGATACCTTGGGTTTATGTCTGTTTCTACTGACAATCTGCTGTATGACCTTGGATAAGCAAACTTTTACTCTCCACACTTGCTTTTCTCACAGTTTGTTTTGCCTTATCTGTTTAAATTGGAAGCTCTTAGGATGGGGTTTGGCTCCTAATGTGTGTTCAAACAGAAGCTGAGATGGAGAGACCTTCATCTCTATTGTGGGGCTCAAGGTGTTACAGTAATACAAACAATAATAAAAAAGATTGAGTGATGCAATATAATTGCATGAATAATAAGGTACCTTTTAAGACCATTCTTCCTGCCAGATCATCTTTGTGCTACTAAGTTCTGTTTACTCAGAGAATATTCAATAAATAATAAATAAAACCCCAGTCTGAGACTTTCCCAAGCACAGCAGGTAATTTAGGTGTATTGTCCATTAAAATTAATGCAAAGTGTGTGTCTAAATCCCTTAACACTCTCAGAAAATTTCTTAGCTTGAATATTTAATTTCCATGTGAGGCAATTGGAGGGGTGGTCTCTGTATCCAGCAGACAGTGAGATAGAAATGAAGAGGAGTATTGGGTTTAAGGAGAGCTCTTACTCACCCAAGGAACTTTACTGGTCATCTTGGTTGGTTTTGATGCCCCAAAGTCCCGGGTGATGTTGCTGGGAATCGATCACTGTGTGCCTACAGGGGACAGGGCTGAGCCACTTTTGCTTCCTCTGGATTCTGAACATTAACAGATGGGACAAAGAAAAGAACATTAAAAAGGAGAAACAGCACCTTCCTTGCATGCAAAATTCCAGCTGCCTCTTCTACCCCCACTGCTCCAGCCTGAACTTGTGCTCCTGAGGGCACCCAGTGAAGCTCTTGCTTTTGGCAAGTGTCAGTGGGGACTCACAATGGATCAGACAAATGGGAAGTTTAAAGCCACTCAGAGCCTCCCACTCTCCATTTCTCATCTCCAAATTTTTTAAACCCGGTGCAAGGCGGGGAGGAACAGCACCAGACTTACTGCAAATGCCACATCACTATGCAGGACAGGACTGATGTGCTCAGAAAGGCGCTCACCGCAGCTTTGGTGGATCACTCTGTCTCTGTCAGCATGACAGATAACAGCCCCCAGCCAGCCATGAACACATTAAAAATATACTCCCCTCTGTGAGCAATCACACGCCTGTGCAGCGCTGTCTCACTGAGGGGGAGCGGGGAGCTCTGCACCTCTGGGAGAGCTGCACAAACAGCTGCGTTGCTTCAGCTCTATTATGCACTATTGTTTCCTTCCTGACAATTTTGCCACCCTTGATAAAAACCCGAGTGAGAGGTAAAACTGAAATGAGTCCTCTCTGACGTGTGCATACATATTTAAGCATTTCTGTCACTGTGTGTTACAGTCGCAGGCACTTTAATGACGCCGCTTAGTTCCCCGCTTCTTGCACGGAGTCAGGTAGTAATATTAGGCTGTAAGGTTTCAGGAGCTAAACAAATCTCTTTCTTCCCATTTCATATTGGCCATTAAACTTATATTATCGTCAGAATCACAGCAAAACAGAGCTCATTCTATAATTCTATAAGGAAATGAGGCTGACAGCATCAGAACAAAATGCACATCATTAACAGAGCCCTCCTCATAACAGTCTTAAACACACAGCTGTGTGAATATTCATGCTCCATTTTTGAGGGACACTAAGCTTAAATCTGGAAATTTCAATTGCATCAACAGTCTCTTGGGCCTTCTGGGATCAGAGCACTAAGGAAAAATAACAATTCTCAGTGTTGTTCAGGATATCTTGCTCTCAGTAAACAAGGCAGAGGCAGGTTTCTCTGTGGAAGAGAAATGCAGGTAGAGCTGCATTTGAATGACTTGTACCTCCCTTTTTAAAGAAGTAGATTGTGAATATTATGATGCTGGGTTTGTCATTAGAGGACAGACCAGATGGTGAAGGCTCAGAGTATAGTCACATCCCTATGCATTGGGATTTCTACAAATGCATATTAACTTTTATTGGAAGTTTCCATACACGTGTAAATCCCTCTGTAGTGGCATGAGCATATTCTTTAATGCAAAGCATTTAAGTACATTACAATAAGTAGTATGAATAGCTGATAGTCTTTAGAATTACACTGAAAATCTATTTGGTCTTCTGGTACCTTGAACATAAAGTGGGAATTTATACATTATATCTTTTATTTAAACAACATTTTTCATGTCAGTGACAGCTGCACAGATACATGCAGCAGGAAAGTCCAGTTATGTGTATGTGAATGAGCTCCAGATCAAATTTTAATGTTCAGGATGTACTTAGAAGGCATTGGTCTGCTCAAATGTAGTTCAGGTGTCTACTAACACCTCCAGGATGTGTATGCTTATATTTACTATAGTAGAATTTAAAAAAAAAAAAAAGATTGCAAAACTTAAAAACATCACTGCAGTCCCAGGTGAAAAAGCCCTAAGCTACTCACCTTTAGTCAAAACCCACCAAAGCAGATTCCTTAATGCCAGAGAATGTAACAGATCAACACTCCAGAGGTAAAATATTTAAACATCTGCTCCCAGCAGTGTTTCTTAGTCTTCTAGAAACTAGAAGGTGTTTTTATTGGAGTGTGACTAGAAGCACTCCAATAAAATTGCATATTTTCCTCATGTCCTCATTCCAAATTCTTTTTGTTGCAAACAGTATTTAGTTATCATTCACTGTACTGCAGATTCTTGCTACACTGGAATGAATTAAGTTATCCTGGAGAATTCACCAAAAATCTGATGTTAAAACAATGCCCAAAATGAACTCAGAAAATACAAATCATAGGAATTATCTAGAGTGCTTCATCCTTGACTTGTCTTGGAAACAGAACCGATAAATGGATTTTGCACATGAACTTTGTGTTAGTTCATTGGTGCTACTTATCCTCAACCTCCCATTAGCAGTATTCCTGGATGGAGTTCAGCAAATTCCCCTTCCAAGCACATGAAGCCCACTGAGGCTGTTTGTCATAATTTTTTTCTTGGAGCTCTGTTTCCATCCTGCCTGACTACTGAATTTCATGAATCGGAAACAAGTAGAAATTACAGGAACTATGATTCACTCTCCATTGTTCCCTCCTCAGAAGACAAAGACAAGGCTTTGACTTTCAGGAAAGAATTTGCCTCAGAATGAATTCATAACACTGAGGCTGAAAAATATCTTTTTAATGGGAAAAGCCTGTAAGCAATTCAGCTTCTCTAACACTATAATTATATATTGGGGAGAAAGGAAGGGAGGGAGGGGAAATGCAACCTCACCACCCCCAACCCAAAGAAAAAGCTTAATCCTTCCAAAAAGCTATTAATTACAAAATAAATAAATGTATTAATATGCCATTATATTTGCCCTGAAGAAAAATGTGAGGCACAAGTTTAATATTAAGTCTACTAGCAACCCACAGATAACAAGGGTTCTATCAATAAATGGAAATCAGTCCTGTTGATTTCCATGTAGTTTCATGAACTTAATCAAATCATTGAGTCTTCTGATGAAAAAAGGTTATTGTCCTTCCCTTGTCTTTCTTCTCTGTTGCTGGAGGGAGGGCAGATAGACCCCTGTCTGAATGGACACACCTTCAAAGAGACCACACTTTTCAGTGTGGCTAAAAGTTATTTCTGTCCTTTGCTGCAGAAAGACTGAGCTAAAGCCTGGCTTTTTCATTTAATAAGTCTACAAATTCAATGTCACTTGCTGTTGTCTTGTGAATGTGTGTGCATGTGTATAAAATGAAGTGCAAACCTCTGCCTCAGTCTAAAAGAGGAAAGGGGTGCAAAGGGAAGGTCACTGTAAAGCTGTGCAGAATATGGGGAAGTCAGCCAAAGTGCCCTTTCAGAAATGGCAGTCTTCCCAGCCTTAAAGTCTTTTGTGAAAAATAAAATATTCTATTACATTATTTTCCAATTTCAGCTGATTCCCTCGTTGGGCTCCAGGGTGGTATATTTCCAAAAGTTCAGAAATATTTTGCTGCTCACCATCTGCCTCAATAGCTGGACATATTGGACATCAGCACCAGGACCAAACATCTGTGGCCCAAGGACACCAAGCAGCCACCAGTGCCATACCAGTGGGAATATCCATGCTCCAAATATCTGCAACCTCATTGATCAAAGCACTGTGGGCACACAAAAAATAAACCTTCCTTCCCTACCCACTCCCCTGCCCTTTTCAGTTGTTATCAATACAAAATTGTCTTGCAAAAATAGGATGTGCTTGTGTTTAGGTGGAAATGCTTTTACTGTACCCTGAATTTGTGGAATTGTGCAGTGGTGATTTCTTTGCACAGTCTCTTTTGTAGGGTGGATCACTCTGCAGTTATTCCCTGTGCACATGGCACTTGTACAGCCCTTTCTGATCGTTCAGGTTCCTGCTCATGGAATTACTTTAATTATTAAAGAGGGAAAATATTTCATCACAGGGCCGCTATAAGCAGGCAACCAGCTTTATATTTGGCTCATGCAGAGGCCTGGAGTGCTACAGACCTCCTGCCCTGGGCAGGCAACACTTACACCCCACAGGAAAAGCTGTTAGGAGGGCTCAGCAATGTATTACCAGAAATTTCCCCCAGAAATACACATTCATGTTTAAAAAGACAGTGATGTAAAGGATAATTTTTCAGAACTACCAGCTTTGTAGATCTCATCCTGAGACTTTATATCCTGATAATCCAGAGGCTAATTTAAGAGGCTTGATCAGAGACCAGTATTTCCAATGGTAAATACTAAAAAAATAAAAAACCAAACCCATTAAATTAAAACGACAATTCTTAAGAATTATGGAGCTGAACTGAAAGCCATGGAATTTAGAAAGTATGTTAAAATTTCTATTTTCTCAGTTTGTATATTTTATTGTGAGATGTGATGGGAAAAACCTGACAGCTAGACAGGCCAGGCTCCAGGCTGCTCTATACAGACAACATGACTTTAGACCAACTATCCTCAAAATATTTTGGCCTAAAATCCCAGTATGCTTCCTGGCAACTTCCTGCTCTTCTCAAAGCAAATAAAAAAATTCTCTGCATCTGGAGTAAAGCAGATGAAACATCTGAACTCTAGGTGTTGCTGTCACACAATTTCTTTGCTATGAATTCCCTGAATTCCAACCTATTTGCTCAAACCTCCCTTTGTTGGCTTTCTACGTGGTAAACAGGACCCCTGCACGCAGATACTGCTCCTTTCCATGCCAGAAATGGGCCATTCACATACATAGACAGAGGCAGAACACAAAAACCATGACCTACAGTGACCAGGACAGAAAGAGCTGCCTGCACTTCAGCTTGAACTAAAACAACATCCCTGACTGGTGCAGCCAGGAAGGAGGGGAAAAGAAATGTTGAAGTTGTGTCACCCAGTAATTAAATTGAAACTTCTTGTTGCTTCTTTTCAGTCTCTCTCTAGAGTGCAGAGCAACAAAAAAAAATCTCAGGGATAGCTGTATACATGTTAATTGGCCATGTCACCCTGGGAAGGATCTTTTCTTCTGCTGTTAGACTGAAATCCATCGGGAGAGGAGCTCAAAGTTTGCAGATAAACATCTCTCTTCATTTCAGTGGCTTTACATAGGTTTGTGTCACTGGAGGACCTGGCCCTGTAGACTTGCCTGCACATGGCTCAGAACAAGAGAAAGATGATGGATTCAGGCCTGTGTACAAGAGCAGTACAGAAATCTATATAAATTTACAGCTGTTGCCAGAGGATACTAACCATGAGACCTGAGTAACTGATGCAGGGAGAGCGTGGGGAAAGAGATGGTATTTTCAGGTCAACTAGAAGCTGTTGTATTTGGAAGTGAGAGGAAAAAATTGTTCACGTTGCTTTTATGTAATTTTCCATCTCCCTTGCCATGTCTTAAGAGCTTAATTGGACATAGTTGATGTAGACACAAGCACAGCTCCTGTCTCAAGCTTACATTTCTAAAGGTCACAGTTTTCACGCTGATCCTCTGCATTATGCTATCATTTCCATGAGAACCTGAGGAGGGGAACATTAATTGCCTGTGACTGTAATTGGCTTCATGATGGTTGTCAGGCCAGTGGCTGGGAACATACACCCCAGAACAGCTGTCAAACATGTAACCTGGCAGAAAGTCACCAAGTGTCAGGAGTGTGCTCTGAACAGGACTGACATTTCCTGTGCCCACAGAGGCTCTGCAGTGAAGACAGATCTCTTGACATAATGATTCTCAAAAGGGACTAATTTGAAACAGTTTCAGCTGGTGCAAAGCAAAGATGCAAAGCATGCACAGCCTGTTGGCAGAAAGGTTCATCTTAAATCGTGAAGAGGAGACGTGCTCTCCTGGACCACTGTGTGTTCAGGCCGTGATGAGATCGCTGTGGTATCACTGACACAGCACTGACATTCCTGCTCAAGGATCTGTTCAAAAAAGCCAAAATCAAAGCAGAAAACCACCAGATAGTGAGCAGGTACACATGGTCTAACTGGCGTTAATATCAGACCTGGTTTCTCTTCTAAGTCAAAACCAGTCCCTCCTTTGAAGCCAAGTAGAACAACTCAGATCAATCAAAATATGATCAGACAGAAGTTGTGTTCTTTGTGTTGCCATCAGAAATACCAGTGCTGCTCTCTAAAGCCACTGAAAAACAACTATCCTTGATGTAATATGCATCAGAGTAGAGAGGTTTGAGTGGGATTTTTAGATCTGTATCTGCCAGTTATATGCAAGAAATTGCCTTTTCTCCCAGTCTCTGGGAGAAGTCTCCTGGACTGGACCAGTCTCCTTCACCCTGATGGGATACCTGCCTTGAAATGCCGTGGCGTGTATTCCTTCCAAAATTATTATAGGATCCATTGGCTATCAGTGTCATTTCTATTTTAATAAAAAATTCTGGGCTCCACTGAGCTGTGTGCAGAGAAAATCCAGAGTGAGTAGCAGTCCACATCTCACAGAGATGACAGCCTAAACAAACAAGGGAATGTGGGAGGGAAGGGAAAGAAAAGCTTTACTGAAGGTGAGCAGAGCCACGGGTCATGAAAGGCATTGGCCACTGTCAGAAGGAGAAGTCTGTGCTGGAGTTAGACAAACAAATCCATTGCCTTCACATAGAACTTGCTCTTCCACAAAGAAACACCTTTTGCTCTCCTCTTATGCTGTTACAGATTTTCCCTGTGTTTTCAAGCAGCTGTTTATCACACTAATGAAGAAGGTGGATTGAAAATGGAACAGTTAGTAAAAAGTCCTTTTTCCTGAAGCTCAGTATATGGGAAACTGGTAAAAACCTTATTAACAAAATTACTATATCTAATGACCTAAAGGACTTGGAAGGTGACACATCTCTCTGTAGTCATGGATTTAAACAATTTGCTGCATATTTCTGCTGCAAAATGTAAGGCTAATCAAATGAAAACCCTCTGAAAAACACAATTATAAATCTCAAGTGTTGAGCATGCTGGTACTCACATGCACAGCTTCAAATTAGAACTACAGTTTCTCCTAATTATAGAACACAGCAAAGTATATACACCACCTATACTTATTTATGGGTAAAAATGAACTTAGTTCGTCACACACCTACATATTTACACAATTGCAGGAGACAAAGTGACACACTACACACGCAAATGTGAACACGTGCACTCTTGAAAACAGCTGCTTATAGCAATGCAACACCAGAACAGGAGAAATACAGTGGGTTTGGTACATGTGGCTTTTCTCCTGAGCCCCACAAATTTGGTCATACAAGAAAAAACCAGCCCAAGAGGCCCATATGTTTACCACAGTGGCACAAAGACCCCTCCCTGTGTGTGCAGAGCATGGCTGGAGCAGCTGACTGTAATCAGTGCCACAGCTGCTCAGGAAGGTAACATATAGGACTGAGCTTGCTTTTACCTCAGTAAAATTAATCTTAATTACAGCAACTCACTCACAGCATTAATGTGAAATACACTGTAAGGCCGAATGTAAATTACAAATTCAACTCAATTTATACCTGCAGCAGCTCTTTTCCACATGGTATGGGAAAGTGCTGTAAAAGCACCATGGAAGTGCCTCTGAAGCCTTTCCTCTCAGCAATAAGAGCAGGAAGATCCAATGTTAACAAGCAAATAGACTCTTGGGCAGAGCTAAGGAACTTGATAACACACCAAGTGAAGCCAACATAAGGACACCCCAGACTGCAGATGAGGCCATGCATATATTGCTTTGCCATTTGGACCCGGCTTCAAACTGCATGAGCTGGAAAACAGAGAGAAAGAACAGCAGAGCCATGTCAGTGACCTCTCTGTGAACCTGAACTGGGTAGTGCTTTGCTCCCTCTCACACTTTAATTCATATTTCTGCGTTGACTATAATGCCGTGCACTGGCCCCAACAAGAATTAAATTAAATATTTATACTTTTGTGATGAGATACTTTGTTACCCCATAAAACTCGCACATATGGAACTCTATTAATTTATGCTAATTTCTTATTTCTCTAGAAGAGCCTTTCTCCTCATTAGCATTTGATCGTTTAATACAACTTTACAGCACACACTAAATTGAAGCCCATAATCTTTTGTAATTGAAGCTTTGTGTGCATTCACTGTCATTTTTAAAAAAAAAAAAAAAGAAAAAAAGAGGGGGAAGGGAGATGAGTACGGTAGTGTTGCCTTTGTGTGGCACGGAGAGGGGATTAGCTCTGCAGGGAACTGTTTGCAGTGCCAGCTGCAGGGAGCTGGAAGGCTGGACCTGCCCTTGTTTGTGTTGAGGAAGCATTTTCTGCTGACCCCAGTGAGGGAAGTGTCGCAGTTGAGACGGACACGACACGGTATAGATAACAGAAAAATTTATTAGGGAGAAAGCGAACCCCAGCTGCACTTTCGCAGCACCTTTTATATGATTCTTAGCAACACGTTCTCTACACAGATAGGTCTATTCAAAGTACA
>JAWWLV010000024.1:5605524-5641579 GCA_035041135.1 Platyrinchus mystaceus | reverse complement strand
TGTCGGGTTTAAGGCCTCCATTTTCTGTCACTTTCTCGTTCCATCTTAGGGTCTCGGTCCAGCCAAGATTCCCCACAGGGAAGAATCAGTCCTCTGGCACGGTGCCAGCGTGCTGAGGATGGTGATAGGAAGAGAAAGTAGAGGTGGAAATTTCAGCCCACGGAGCAGACCTGCAGCAGGTAGAATGTCCAGTTCACCCTGTCCAAGAGAGCCTCACTCTTACCTTTGTCTCCTGGTACAGCCCATCACAGCCCTCTTGTCCTTGCTGAATCTTGCCATTATGTTCCCAACGTTATGTTTAGGTCTGGTATGACTGGGAAGGAAATTAGACCTGCTATTACTGGGAAGGAAATTAGTATTTGTTCCCTTGCCATAACATTGCTTTTCCTTGTCCAATGGCCCAAATTCACTTTCACTTCCCCAAAAGTCTAATAAAATTAAGCAAATAACAATGGGTAGTGCAGGTCTGTTCCCCTTGCTGGGATTGATCTCTGCCCTGGTGCAGCTCCCCAGACTTATCTGTGGGACTCCTGTAATCAGGAGGTTTGCTCCAGCACTCATCTGTGGCTGTAAGCTGTAAACCAGAAGCAAACCAAATGATTTCCCATTTCAGGAAAGGAAGACAACAGTGTTTTTGTCTTTCAATACCTGGACTCAAACAGAAACCAGCAGGGAACAGTGGGATTCAATGCTGAGTTTCACACTGCTCTGCCTTCCCTTTCTCCCACCTTGCCTTTAGCAGCTGGGGGTGTTTAGCACATTGAAGACAGACAATTGACCAGCTGATGGATTTGTCTAGCAGCACCACAAAAGAAAGTCTTGAAATTTCAAACACTGCAATAAAAATGTTTGACTTATTGAAGTATGTGTCAAATTTCTGTCGTTGGACACAGAGGAACAGCCTAGTGCCTCTGGAAACACTGGGTTTGTTTCTTGCTGCAGTGTTTAATTTTGTTCTCAGGGAAACTAGAAGAAACCCATCATTGCAAAAATTCACTGAGTATTTTGAGGTTTCCAGTCCTTCTGTGTCTTTTGCACACAGTTAAATGAGGGTCAGCTTTACTTTGATGAGTTCCTTATATTGTTCATGAAAAGAGGAACTTGCACACGCTCATGTCCAGTTACCATTGAACTTGAGCTGGTAGAAGTGGAAATGTCAAAGTTTAAATAAGAGTCTAGGAACATGTTTCAAACTGCAGACTGTATGATTTTACTAATATGAGTAGTTTCATTCAGGTTAGGACCTTGTGATACACTTACATCAAAATTATTTTCAGTTTTAATGTAAGACTTGTTGAGTAACTGCAGATTGCAGTCTGGTTTTATACATTTCTGACATTTACAGCAGCAAGGTTTAGGGAAAGGCACTCAGCCTTCTCCAGCACAGCTGAGTGATAGTTCAAAGCTAGGGCAGAAATCATCCAGCTGTGGAAGATTAATAATTGTAATGTGCAGAGGCCCCATTCCATCTTTGGGGAGGAGTATATACCTTAAACGTATCCCTAGGACTGCATAGAGGGAAGTGCTGCACTGAATGCCATCATCCTTTCTCAGGGACACATTGACAAAGACATAAACAATGGAAAAGCTAAAAATATCCCTTGCCACTGTTACAGAAAACACCTGCAGCCAGCAGAGCACTTAAAACTCATTTAAGTCTCATTGAGTTTGGGGAGAGTTAAAAACATGGCCACGGGCTGTTCTTGAGTCAAGGTGTGAAAGACAACATCACTTTTTTTGTGTCTGTGTGCTGTGGACACAAAGCAATGACTTCAGCACCTAATGCTGCAGCCTGAGAAAACGCATAGCACAGGCAATTTACAACCAAAAAGACTGTACATTTTTAAGTTTAAAAAACCTACTTCCTATTTAAGTGCCACCTGCTGCACTGATGTTTGTTTAAATTGTCAGTTAAGCAATGAAATGTAGTCGAGCTAGCAGCACACCACAGCAAATCAGTGTAATCACCTTCATTTCAATTTAGCTGGACTCATCTCTCAGTTCTGCCCCTGACCAAATGCAAGTCAGAATTAAGAAAGAGGAAGTAACTTTTACCAAATGGAGTTACGTATCTATGTTGCTGAAGCTCCTCCTTTTGGTGGAGCACATCTTCATTTATAAAAGCTCACTTGTAGTGCCTTCCTTCCTAGGGCAAGGAGAGGAGGAGCTCGGATTGCTCACCTAGGAACTAACAGCACAGCCTAAAGCTTGTCTAAATCCTTTTTCAAATAGCTCTTCACATTCCCTTTACACCTGGCTCAAGGCAGGAACCAACTGTACCAATGTGCAGCAAAATGCACTCAGTTCTCTTGTCGAGGTGCCAGCCAGCTAACGAAGGGAATGTGCTTCACATCAGCTACACCATCTTTGCAAACACTGACCATAAAATGACATAGCAAATGCCTCTTAAAGACAGTTACCACATGGTTATTGCTGCTTTCCAAATTAGGTTGTCATCAGGAATGTTAAGAAGTGAAAGGTACAGGTAGGGAAGCTGTTCATTCCTTAGCTCTGGCAGGTCAGAGCTCCCAATGCTTATTCATTTGCTTTTGCAAGAAACATCAGAACATCTCAGCTCCCCACACCACGAGGTAAATTATTCCTGGAGCACTGTACTTCATAGCATCAAGTTTAATTACCTTGTAATCTGCAGGTCATGTTATTGCTTTGTGGTTACACGATTTCTTTTCCCCATAATTATTTATATAGCCTATAAAAGAAAGTGACATTGGAATGGATTTCTCTAAATTGGTCCCATGCATACAGTTCTTTCAGAGTCTGAAAAAATGAGATTCTGTTCTTGGTGAGCATCTGCTGGCTAATCCTGCATGCTGTCTTAAGAATGAAACACCTACTAATGTCTTAGCAAGGCACAGTGCTTTTTATCTAAATCCAAAATATTGTTGACAATGTGATTTTCAGTTTTAAGCACAGATAGCTGCTCCCAGTTCAGCTTGGGCAGTATTTCCAAATGGGGATAATTCAGAACAAGTTTATCTCAGAAGATGCATTCAGATTATGAGTTTGATTTCTTAGTCAGCAACAAAAGACACAGACTGTTTGGTGGCTGAGAGCTGAAGTCCAAGCACAGAAAGGTGGTCAAGTGCTGCATCATTCTCTGTTCAAAAATAGCCCTCTCATCAAAACTTTTCCAAAAAGAAGAGTCCTGTGCATTTTTCCTCTCTTCAGCTGAGGGGTTCTTGAAGCCTTCCCACTGGATGCAAAACACCCCAAGGTTTCATCTTTTGTGTGAAGAAGTAATAGATTAATAGGAATATCTTGTTACAGAGCGATGCAGACTTGTTTCAGGTGCCTGCTAATTGCCAAAGCAAGCCTCAAGAGCCATCTAGAGGTTGTTTGGCAAGACTAATTTTTATTATTTTAAGGCTGTGGCTCATGCATGCCAGAAACAAAAGCCTGGTTCTTTCAGGTTTTGTCCTTTTGCACAGCATGGTAAATCAGGAAGACCTCCAGTTATAGCACTTGAACTTCAGCACTGTAGATGTGGTGTCAGAGTAATCATCCCCTTCACCAACAATACAGCTGTTTTATTAATGAGAAGCTGCATTCCTATGGTACAAGACAAAGGTATTACAGAATGTGTTGTGTGAGGCAAAAAGCACTTGGCATGAGGACTGTGAGATCCAAACACACTCCAGTGGAAAACAATGACTCAGTAAGGGGATAATCAGATTTAGCCAGACTGGCACACAGCTGGGATTTGCTTAATGATGAAGCTATTACAGTCCTGATGGTATTGTCTGATCTGCTCTGGCTTCCCCTTATGTCTGTGCTGAATCAAACCAAAATCAATAGTGCTTTGAACAGGGGCCATGGTTTGCAGGAGCATGGTAAGAGAAGGGGGTTCAAATGGGGGTCTGTGAGTTCACTCCCATGGTTTACAGACAGCCAAAATGTGCCAGCCTTCACATGGATAGAGATTGTCTCTGAATGGAATTGTGGGAGACATATTTTTGAGGTACCTGTATGACTGCTTAGAAATAAAGGAGAGAACAGTGGGAAGAGGGTTTTCCAGATGTGGTGATGGGAACAGTTCTTCAATTCCAGCAGATGTTTCAATTTGCAGCTCCAGTCTTTGGTGCACTGTGTTTTTATTCAGATTTCAAGACATCTTCAGACACAAGGGGGTTTTAGTGTTAGCAATGGAGCTAATTTTCTATCTTGAGTTCACATCTCTATTTGTCAGAAAAGAGCAAGTATGACCTTTCACTAAATCAAACTGAAATAATTTCCTGACACCCTTTATTCTCCAGACAGAAGTTCAATGAAGTTCTTCTGGTGTAAGTTGCGTTGATGTTAATACATCTTCTGTTTATCTCAACAAAGGACTTGGACTTGAAGGTCTAAGCATACTTTGCCAAACCAAAACTTTGTATTGACATGATAAATACAATTATACCTGTTAGAATCCTTCTGAGTAGGAAGCACACTTGTGTACAGAACAAGCAGGAATGTTATGTATTCACTTTAGGTTAAAGCATATTCTTTGGATTTAGAGGAATCTCTTTGATATTTTCTTTGTAATTAATCTGCTGGAGGAAGGACTTGAATACCAGATTGGAAAAGCAGAAACACAAAGGGGGTGAACTGCTAATGTAGCACCACTAAAACTGAGCTCACAAAGGTCTCCAGAGGTACATGGGAGTCTCTGCTCCAGGGAAAGGGGATTCCTGCAACTTGGGTTCATTTGGATTTTCCACCGAGGCTGACTTTCTCAGGGAACCAGAAGGCAGTGAGCAGCCACACAGGCTTAGTTTCAGGATAATAAAACTTCCTGAAATGTTTCTAAAGCAACAACGCAGACAGCTGCCTAATGGATTCCCAGGGCTGCCCTCTCCAGGCCAGCACCTGTGAGATCTCAGTACAGACACCCCCTTGAAAGCCCCTGCCCGAGCACAGCTCCACTCCTGCATTATGCATCACCCTCATCACTCCCACCAGACGCGGGAGGAGAGGGGAGCTCAGGCAGATGCTGCCAGGGGCAATGGCAGGGGCTCTTTGAATCCTGAGAGAGGCAAAGAGAGGTTTTATCAATACTTATCATGAATGAGCTGAAGTGAAATGTTTCCATAAGGGATTTCTGCCTTCAAGATGCATAAACTGGCTCGATCAAAATGCTGAAGGTGGAAAGAGACAACAAAGATAAAGACTTTGGAGGGGGGTGTGGAGGGGCCACTATTTAGTACATACCAGCAATTCCAGACTGTTTAGTACATACCAGCTATTCCAGCAGCGACTCTGAGTTGTCAGTGAGAACACACAAAGAACAGAAAGGTGAAAACTGAAAATCACGGCTAAAGGGTTTCTCCTGAACATCTGAATTCAGAAAATTGGTCATCAAAAGTAAGATTTGGGAGTTGTAACCTTTGTAGGAACGACTGCACAGGAAAATGGTGTTCTTGTAAAAGATGCCAAAACACAAGTTGACCATAATGCAACAGACGTGTAATTAACAAAAAAGAACAAGAAAAATATGAGAAAATTTATAATTAGAACATAGAAGAAAGGTTTATACTTACATATGTATACACACACATATATATGCAATATTAATACGAGGACAGCATCTGCTGTTAACTGTGCTGCACAGTAGAGACTGCAATATATAAACTATCAAATTGGAGAAATCAAAAGAACATAAATTATTTAAATAATGTGTCTCTGGTAAACTTTGGGCTGGCCCATGGAGAAAGGCAGGCTCTCACTAGGAATACAGGTGAGGTTAGTGCAATATAAATATGATTAGTCAAATGACTTTTGCACACTGATTCAGAGACTAAAACTCTATAAACTTCAATTCAGTACTAATAAGAGCTCAGAAGAGAAGACTGTTCAGTTAATCAGTGATCCTGCCTGAAAATGTTCAATGGGTTTTTGTAATATGTGATTTTAAATTCTTTTTCCTTAACATGATAAAATAAGCAGTTGTGATCCTTCGACAGAAAAAACACAGGTACTGAGTCAGACAGTCTTCAGCATTCAGTACCTTTAAATGAAGTTGCAAATTCAAACTCAACATAAAACTCTAATAAACATAAGAAATCAAGTATACTTGCCTAATACTTAAAAATATTTTAAAAATTGGTTATTTCCTTATTCACCTACTTAAATGGATTTAATAAACAAATTCTTCACTGAAGAGAAAAAAATTAATTCTGTAAAACCCCAAGTCTGTGAAGCTCCAGGCCTTAATGGATAAACCATTAAGGGTTCTTTATTCCACATCCTCACAATAACTGTGCCTTCAGATAAAATCCAACTTCCTCCACTGAGAATAAGCAAGACTGAAAAAAAAAAGATATTAGTAGGTAATAAATTATTGAGAACAAACTAAGCCAGCATGTAAACAGCACATCTTTTAAAAAGCAA
Organism: Platyrinchus mystaceus; assembly: GCA_035041135.1. Classification (NCBI taxonomy): domain Eukaryota; kingdom Metazoa; phylum Chordata; class Aves; order Passeriformes; family Tyrannidae; genus Platyrinchus; species Platyrinchus mystaceus. The sequence goes on along the minus strand of JAWWLV010000024.1, from coordinate 5,635,189 downwards.
GCTTTTGATGCTTTTTGGAGGCTTGAGAAATGAGCCAAGCTAAGTTGCCCACCATCTATTACATGTCTGATTGCTTCTGACAGGGGGCAACACGTCACACAAAGAGCCTAAAACACCCTTGAACATCAGTGAAAAGCAAGAAAGAAATGCAGATAAGAGATTAAAAGGAACTTCTTGGGCTGGATGTTTGCTTCCCTTTAATAAACTAACATCTGTCCACATAACAATCTAGGAGTCATGAGGTCAAGATTTGTGTTTAACAGCAAAAATCAGGCTCTTTTCCTTACCCAGGGATCAGTGTTGTCTTTCTCAAGCAGTCCCACAGAAATGAGTGAGATTGCTGCAGAGTAAAGGAGCACTCAATGTGTGCAGATTGCAGGTGCATTTATGTCCAATTTCAGAGGTAACATATTCTCAAAATAATCAACAAATATGTTGGAGTTTTCCTTTGTGTGACACAATTTCAAGACATTACATTTTAATGTTCTTGTAACACGTTTGCAGTCCCACTCACCCCCCCAGAGAATACTGTGAAGTACATAACAACAGTAAAACTTGTGATGTATAATCAAAAACTACAGCATTCAATTAAAACTATCCTCTAAAATTTGCCATGCTGCCAGCTACACTTAGCTGCACACTTTACATGATGGAATCCGGCATGTATATTTTAGAATAGCTATCAGTAAATATAGAGCCACATCCTGCCTGTAGACATTTGCAATATGATTTTACCTCATTTGCAAGTCCCCATGTTCACAAATTATAGACTAAGATGTGGTCCAAAGCCAGGAAAGTACTTTAGAGCTTTGTTATTTTCTTTACTTTTCACCTCTTGAAGAACAGCAGTCTAGCTGTGAGCTCAACGAGATGTTTAAATCTGAATTCTGTGCAGCTGACAGACAGGGAAAGAGGAAAAAAAATCCTTAAGAATGAAAATTTCAGCCTGTGCCAATATATAAATGAAAAGATGTTGTGACCCTTCCTCTAGACTGTGATCTTTGTAACCCTCTGACTTTGCTGCTGTGAACCAAGACTCAAACACTCCATCTTTCCCTGCAGCATCTTTGCACGACACCCTGTTATCCCGATGAAGGATTTTCATCAAATTCAGATGTTTTCATCTGCTGCTTTTCATCCGTGGCACCAGGTTGCACTGCATCAGATTAGCTTTTATCAGTTCACAGTCTTGTTTGGCATGAGAGGAGATGCAGCTCAGATGTACTGGGGAAAAAGTCTGTCCAAAGAAATTTGTCAGGAAATGTCTGTGCTTGGAACAAAAATATCTGAACCAAGATGGAGGGCCTGGGGTTCTTTATGAGCACGAATTTTTTGGGGTGCCACACCAGATAAGTTAAACTTTCATGATATGGATGTCCCAAATAAATAGCTGTTTTTTCAGTTCCTGGCCCTTGTGCATCCACACACATTTTACTGCTCATTTCAAATAAATGTTTGCAGAAGTTAACCTATAATTTCCATCCTCGCATCTGGTGATGGTATTATATATTCCGGATCACCTATAGATTGCAAAACTTTAACCCCAATCTATGAGATGGGATTCTCCAAACTATTTATGATGCCAAATGGCTGGTTGGCACAGCTGCCATGTCCATGAATCCTCTGGAATCCTCTGGACTCATGGACTGAGTTTACCAGACAAGTAACAGCCTTCCTAGCAGAGCTTGCCATTATCCTAAACAACTTCAATCAAGTCATTGAAGCTATTCATGTCATTACATTAATTAAAATACATTAATGTTTACACACTGAACTTAGAATCAGATAAAGAAGAATCACACATATTAAATTCACTCAGAAAATGAAAGTTTCTTTCAAAATGAATTTTGAAAAAAGGGCACAGAGTTACTCACCAGTTTGGTTTGATGCAGAGAAATATTTTCAATTTCACAAAAAAAAAGATGCTTGTGAAAATTTTGGAATCTTTAGTCCCAGTGTTTTTCTTCTTATAAATAGAATGCTTTTCGCTTTGCTCTTCTCATGTTTCATTTTGTCATTTCTAGCTGATGTTCCTTCATTTTCTATTTCAATAGTACATTTTTTTCCTGCAAAATTTAATGAAATGATTTTGATTAAACAGTCTGAAAATAAAAATATACTGCTTTGGGCAAACTGAATATTTCAAATGAAGTAAAAATGAATTTTATTTATTTGTTTGTTTATTTTTTAAAAGAAAGAAAACAACAATGAAAAACCAAACAGTGTCACCCCCAGCTTACACCTCCCACCTTGGTTTTCAGCTTGGCTGACACTTCCCAAGGATACAGGTGAGCTGAGAATAAGCAATGGAATGAGACTTGGAACCCTTGAACTTGGGTCTTACAGGAGGACATTTATGAAATATCGTGCAACAGTTCTACCTGTGAAATCTTTCAGTTCAGATGGTGGATATTAGAATTGGGAAAGGTCCAGTTCAGACCAATATTCCTGTATATTATATCATATATTATATCATCAGCTCCCTCTTGACTTCAGCTTTAAAGGTCTCAGGGTGAGAAAATCTGACTTGCAAGTGAGACACTTCTCCTCAGAAATGTCCCCCCGATATTCTTCCTCTCATATTCCCTGACATCTTTCCCTGATATTCCCTGAATTTGCTTTTTCTTGTTTTCAGCCTACTACCCCTTAGGCACAGCCAGCTGTTTTCTGCCAAGACCAGAGCGTGTATGAGAGGTGTAACATAATATTAAACACATTTCATCCACAGACTGTCCTGGGCTGTGTCTTCTGTGTCTGGGCTCCTTGCCAAGCCTTTTGGCACATCCCCACCTTTTGCAGCATCCAGAATGAATTGATGACTGAGACAACTTATATGATGGAGTAAAAGTACCCTTACTGGAAGTGACAACTGTGTTCGGGTCTAAAAACTGGTGAGTTAGTTAAAAATCAATTTTCCCTATTAGCCAATCAATAAACTAAAGGCAGCTTAGAGGTCATTGGAGCAAAAATGTCTCCCCTGAGTCGTGAGCTGAGCTCACAAACAGCCCAGTAACCAAAGCTCTTCATCCTCCCCGTGCTGTAGTGCTCACAGTGCAAATATCCCTTTGGTTTGTAAAAATACAGCAAACATCACAAAAGTGTCCCGGGATTCCAAGTGAACAATCCGAACACTTCAGAATTTACAGTTTCAGAATAGCTGCAAATTCATAAAAGATCCAGTTAACCTCCTTTAGATTACAGGTAGGTAAATTACTTCCACAAGCAAACTTTATAATTTTGTTTGATCTTCATGTCCTGCTACTGCAGCTCTGGGAGGTGTAATGGTCACCTGTCCCAGGTACAAGTAAAGGAACAAGTTTTGTAAGGCACAGGAGTAAAAGGTATCCCAGTCACACCTGGAGAGCTCAGCTTCCTTCACTAGTTACAAAGTATTTTTTTCTCTTTTTTTTTGGAAACCTACAGAATAACTGGGGGGAAAAATGGTCTCATGGGAATTAGTCTCTTGCAGTGCTAAAAAGTTACACCAACTGCAGAGTGAACACCTGGGCTGCCTGAAGATGAATGAATGAAAAACAAAAAAGTCTAACGTTCCCTGAAAGTTTTCTGAGGTTTTTATGGAGGAATTCAAGCCATGTATCTGTTAAAATATCTAGTGTTGAGGGTAGTTTAGCTCATAGAGAACTTCAAATGCTCTTTTTATTTTGTGCCAGGGCAGTTCCCACCCATCAGTTTTACACACAGACACAATCAATTGCTGCTTTTCTGACAGAACTCCATCACTGTAAAAACGTTCCATTAAATGTCTGGCAATAACTTTCTATAGATGCTTTATTGAAAAAACAAGTTTCTCTAAGCCAAACTGCACACGGTATACCGGTAAAAATGGGAAATAAAATGTTCATGCAATGGAACCGTGTTCGAACCAGTAAACAGTGTCGTAGAAAACATAGAGAAGAGCTCAGTAAATAAGCTCGATCCAGGCTATAAAAAGCTAGTGGTAATCAAGAAATGCCTGGTTCAGGTGGTTGGCTGGAATGATATCAGGGAGACTGGCACCAGGAAAATGACCTTTGGTGCACTTGCTCCTTGAAAGCTGTGCTCCAAACTCACTATTTACTCTGTCAGTAGCTCAGTACCCAGAGGATCTGGGTTGGTACAACATTTTTGTATGACTTTTCTTAACAAAAATTGATCTCTAACTCACCAAAATTCTGCAACTGAAAGTATCCTGGGAATATCTTTTCTCTTTGAAATGTAAAAATGTTTTGGGTTTAGACGAAAAGCACCGTATTTTCCACAGGGAAAAACAAACCCATTTTCTAGACATTTATTCTCTATCAGCTGTCTCCTCATCAGGCCTCCCACCTTCCTGGGAATTGGGCTATTGGGAACCCATCAAAGCAGACAGACCCTTCTCTCTAGTTGTGGAACTGGTTTTGGTATCTTCTCTCACCCTGTTGACAATTTTCTAGCTGCTATTTGAGTTTCTTTCTTCACCAGTTTTCAGTTTTTAGTATAAACTGTCCCTGGTCTTGTAGTTTATATTTCATTCACTTTTTCCCGTGGTGGTGGTTATATTGCTTTTCCCTGTGTTGGTCACTGAACCTTGGCTCTTCCATTATTTCCTATCTGTGCCTACCATAGTAAATTCCCACATAACCTTTGAACCCTTGAGAGATAAAAACTCAGCACCTTTGAGAAGACTGTCTAGGCTGTCACCTTTTGGATTTAGGAAAGTGTACAACTTGGTGATTAAATTCCAATTAAATTGTCTAAGGTCTTCAGGTTTGCCACACTTACTCCTACGACCGACGCAATTTTAAAGAAATCCTTACCATTAAGTTACCAAACTCTCACTGATCTCACTGGGTAGGGCTTTTCATTATCCTTCTCCAAATCATGTAAATATGTTTTCCTGTTCAGAAAACCTTTTCAACTTAGCCCAGGAAAACAGGGCAGATTTTGAGAGAATCAGACTGGATGTACTGTGTAGCACTAGGAAGCTAAAGATTAAGTTCCAGGAGACCAAGAGAGGCACGGAGGACCACACTGCTACTGGTGGCTCTAGAAACCTCAGAATTAGGGTAACAACTTAGACTAGTTCCAAGACTGCAGAAATGACTCCATTGGATATTGAACAATCCAGCAGAGTGGGCTTTGGAGCACTGCAAGATCCTGTTTATTCAGCATATAAAATTTACCTCTTGAGACACCGCCTGAAGCAGAGACAAAACCAATTTCCCCCATAAAGTTTTACAGCTGCTTCAAGGGTCCTCCCCTAAAAGCCTCCACACTTGTGAAAAGCAGAAGAAAAGCAAAATGTGCCTCACTTCCCCGTTCTGAAGTGGGAGTAATCCTATTTCTATTCTTTCCTTTTGTTCATGCCTAATGCTATTTAGAATACAGACTGTTCTGCCGATGAAGCGCACAAGGGATTGCTAAGAAAAGTTGGTTTAGAGTTATATGTAGAATAAGAGTCCAAACCCCTTCAGTACAACCATCACTATACACACCTTTGAATTCACTCTGGCCAAGGAGCTCCTTGGAGAGGAATTGGCTCTGTCATGCCCGGGAGAACAGGATGGCCCAAGGACATGACTGTGGACAGGAATCAGGTTGCCTGGTTTGCCTCAGCCAGAAGGATGGTAATATTAAACGCTATTTTCCCCTATGAAGGTTGGCATCCCCACTCCCCTGCTGTGCCCTACATTACGGCTTCTAAACCCACATTCAGGTCAGGGATGTTTGTAGGGGCCTTATGCAAGTGGCTGGCCTAGAAAATAAAAGCAGATCTGTAAAATCACAGTATATAATATAGTAGAAATGGAATAAAATTCTCAGGGGAATCTTCACTGAGGCCAATGGGATGATTCAGGGGAAAATGATGAATGGCTACTGCCCTTTTCTCCTTTCAAATAAACATTTCGTGCCTCTCCATTGGAGCTGGGCAGCAGATGCAAAAATACAGCACAGAAAAAGAGCATAATTTGGCCATAAAAATGTTGCAATAAGTTGTTATACAACTGAAATGCCACCTCCTTTAGTGCATCCACCCACTCATTTTACAACCAGTTAATATTTTTCTGAACTTTCATGTTGTATTCTATCCTGCCGCCTCTGCAATCTTTTTGCCTATTTTTCTGCCAAAGCCACAAGAATAAAGCTGTCAACATTTCAACTAAGCCATCTTTCTTGCCTGGCAAATTGTCTAGTGGAGACTATAACCTCCTGGCTGCTCCACTGTATAATGTAAGTATCCTGTCTTAACAAAACAGAATTTAAATATTCTTTAGATACAAGATATCTGCAGGCTTCTGTGCAGAAACAAGTTAAATATATTTCCCTGACATTTTTTACTTTTCTCCAGTGGGAATGGCACAGGCATTCATATTAAGCTGAACACGTATTGACATGCTTAGAGAGATGTTATATGGCTTTTCAACTGAAATATCTCCAGGTATTTGAACTGCAATAATAAATATGGCCGATCCTGGGGGAAGGAAGAAGCAGCAAGAAAATTCCCCAGAAGGCTATGATTAAGAACTGAAGTGAGCCACTGGCATACAGTAGTTATGCTTTGAATGTGATTGGGATTTATGATTTCAATTAATGCTGGAGAACAATTTTAGAAAGTTATTAGCAAGCTACTGGCTGAACAGAATACAGTTCATTTGTGCATTCCTCTAGATTAGCTGTAACATTGTGTTGTTTGCAAACAGAAGGCTGGATCCTCTGGGGTGTAAATTGGTGTGGCACAGATGATGTAGAGGAGCTACATGGACAAAAATGTGGCTTCATCTGTAGAGTAATTTTTGTTGTATTAGAGGAGCTGTAATTTTACATTTGAGAGATCAAATGAGAGAAACTCATAAGGGAAGGAAGACCAATCTCCTTTTCTCTGCTTTTCCATTTTGTGTCCCAGGAAAGGCTTTGGGGTGTGTGTTCAGCTGATGTAAATTTGCTGGATGTGCCTCACCAAGGAGCTGGGCCCTCCTGAGGTTCACTCACAATTTAGAAACTAACTGAGGCCTGACATGGCTGTACGTGTGGGCATGAGTTGCATATATCTGTACATATTTATATATTTTATATATGTATCCATATGTCTCAGCTTGCCTCCTCCTTTCACAATTTCAATGCCATCTGTATTTGTTAAGGCCCTGTCACTTCAGGCAGGATGCTGCTGGGTGGGCAGCTCTGTGCACTGTGCACCCAGAGAGAGCCCAAAAGCTGTGGTCTGGGTCCTGAACATGTCTTGGCTCACTGAGCCGAAGGAAGCTATTCATAAAGGCAAAAAAAAATCAGGTGCAAGCAGCTGAAGGCTTGGAGATTAATGAGGCATTTGGGAGGGAAAGCAGCAGAGTTTTTTTCAAGGCAGTCCTGCCCTGAAAACCTGGGGAGAGGCACAAATACCCTCAGTTTGCTATTGCCACTGGCAGCAAGCACAGGAACCTGGCTGCAACCCTGTCCTCCTTTACCTTGGTCACTCACTGTCCCCTCTTTTCAGTTAGACCTCTTCTGCATACACCTAGAGCAGTAAAAGTACTAAAGGCACCTTATTCACTTCTGTCAGGTACTAAGAAATATTTGTTCACAACTCATTATGTAGCCATGACAGTGTAAATTGCTTTCTAATGATGACAACGATCATTCTTCCTCAGAAAGAATACCAAAATATCTATTTAGACAAGGTCTTATGTAAATTGTCTCTCTCTAGTTTTATATGGTTACAGAACAAATGCAAGTGACAGCAGAATTGTATCTCCTTGATTTCCTGTTGCCAACACTGCAGTATTTCATACAGAGCAGTTTTCTGTGAGAAGCATTTTCCCTTTCATTTCAAAGAGCAACATGTCAAAGCCTTGTGCCAGGCTTGAACCAATACTGTGTCTGCCAGCATGACTCACAGCTACTTTGGCAGAACAATATTTGCCAGTGACTTGAAGAGAAAAATCTCACTGATGCTTCAGGCACAACTCTGTGACAACAATAGAGTAATTAACTTTTGAATCCAACCATTTCAACCCATGCACAATGAGACAAACCTTCCACCTGCATATCTGGTATGTCCCTGAACCAAGACATCCAGGCCAAAGTGTTTTAAACTTTGTGAACTAAAGTTAAGCTACAGAGTTCACAGCTGAGCCAATAGAAAAGAGATTCTGTTACTTGCAGTTCCTGTCAAGCCTGTGGGAGGTGAAAACTCTGAAAAATAATCACTTAGAAATGTTGACATTGGGAGAAGCACCACAGCATAGATCCTACCTTTTGAAGTCTTGCTTTCAGTGGGCTTCATGTGTGTCTAGACTGCATTTCAGCAAGGCTCCTGGACACAGGCTTCACAATTTTGGAAGCTCCACTGAGACTGTGAGAGTTGAGTTAGCAGGGAAGAGGCGAAAGGCAGCCCTGTTCTCTTCAAATCACAGGAGTCTCTGTGCAATCCACCTTCCACCCAGAGCAATAAGAGACCCAAGATCAACATTTTGGAGTAAGCTGAGAAATTTTCTGAAGCGTTTCAGGAGGGTCTTTTCTCTGGTTTCACCTGTTAGAGCCACTGGAAATGGGAAAAGAAAACCACAGCTTGTGAGTGCTTTTAAAGCCCATGTTAGTCCTCCATAGCCTCGAGCACATTCTTACTATTTCTATATACTATGTCTTACATTTTCAGAAAATAGTGAGTAAAATGTTTTCAACTTGCTTATTTTTCCATATGGCAAAGGCAAAGTTTCCCCCTTGGCTTCCATTGGATCTAAAACTGACAAGGCTGCCCTTCTTTAACAACTCATGTAGCACCTTATTCTGCCAAGACATCTTTGTTTTTGCACCAGCCACATCAAATGCAGTTAGTGCAGAACTGGGAATACTGTTTATTAGTTAACCACAGCTGCAGAACTAGCAGATGGAGCAGAGCATATTCTTGTTGAAGATCACAAAAGTAATGACTACTGTTCTTTTCTTTTTCATTTTTAATCTGTCATTTCTTCACGATGGAGCTGCAGATTTCGTTGGAGACTTCATAGTGTTGTACAGAAACCACAGTATCCATTTCATTTAATTACTCCCCCATTTGTTTAAACAGTGAGTGATTTTATTAAATTGAATTATTTTCCTCTGCAGCTTACAGGAGAAAGGGACATTATAATTACAGTCAGGTTGGCATTTTAGAGTTATAACATTTGTAAGCTACAGCAAAATTTTCCAAAGCCCTGTAGAAATTACATGCATATTTAAAGGCCAACAAAATTTGCTCACATACCACCTTTAAAAATCTCTTTCTCACTTCTGTGAGCTGAAACTGAGATCTCAGCTGAGGTGTAACACATCAAAATGACCGAGTGGCCAGCAAAATCTGCTTCCTCTGAGAGCCCCCAGAGCAAAGACAGTGATGAGTGCCAAAGAGACAGCAGTAAAACCGGGGCTGCTTGCTGTTACTTAGAATGATTCCCAACTGGCTTAACTAAGTTCCCTCAAGTAAAACAAGCAAACAGAAAAACAAAAAGGAAGAATTTTCAGTCTTTTCCTGTGGAATGAAGCAAGTGTTGCTACCATCGTTCTTAATCACCACGGTTTCAGGTCATGCCAGTTCCCTTTTTCTTATGAAATTCCCCTTCTCCTTACAACCTTTGCACTGGAGCCTCCACACATCCAGCTTCCCTACCCACACCTCTAAGCTTTGAAGAATCAAGGTGTCTGTCCCAAGGCCTTGGTGTCAGTCTACAACTTCCTTGTGAGGGGAAGAGGAGGGACAGATGCTGATCTTTTCTCTGTGGTGACCAGTGACAGGACCCAAGGGAATGGCTGGAGCTGTGTCAGGGGCGGCTTAGGCTGGATATTAGGAAAAGGTTCTTCCCTCAGAGGGTGGTTGGGCACTGGAACAGGCTGCCCAGAGAAGTGGTCACAGCACCAAGCCTGCCAGAGCTCAAGAAATACTTGGATCACGCTCTCAGGCACATGATGGGGTTCTTGGGGTGTCCTGTGCAAGGTCAGGAAGTGGAGTTTGATGATTCTTGTGGGTTCCTTCCAACTCAGGATATTCTATGTTTCCATGATATTCTATCAGAACTGCAGCAACAGTTGCAGTCTCTGAATGGTTTTTTTCATTTTGACTTTCCATTTTGACTGTGTATCCACGACTTTCCTTTCATCAGAACAGATACAATTGGCACTGATGTCGCAAAATTGGCACTTATGTAATGTTGCTGCATCCTACAGTGCACATAGAGCATTAAGCTTAAACTCATGGTCTACATGAAGAAATGAGTTTTGTCAGGCCTCGTGCTGTAAAACATATCTGTAGAAATATTAATTCCATTAAGGATGGAAGATTAGCTCTTCTGCAAATGAAAAGTGGATATGAGGAAAAGGAGAAACTGTGTGATGTGATTTTTCACTGAGACTGACAGAAAAGCAGGGTGAATAAGAACCTTTCTTCTGATTTATAAATCAAAAGAGCTTGGGCTGGGGAGGGGGACAGAGGAATGAAGACTGGGTCTGGTAGCACAGTCGTGTCACTCAGTGGGTAATTCAGTGGACTAGAACAGTATTTTATTGCAGCTCTGCCACTGCCCTGCTGCTTGCATTTGATTAAGACCCACAGGGTTCCTTGTACCTATGCTCTGCTCTCCTGTTTGTTTGGCCTTTTGGACAGGGGACTGCAGGCAGTAAGTCTTTGTATGTCCCTCCACCACCACAGAACACTGGCCTTGGCAGAAGGTTATAAAAACTACCAGAAAAACCCAAACCCCAAACTCGACTATGAACTAGTGGTGATGATGGTTTTAACACGTTCCCAAGATGCACCTTTACAGAACACGACCTGCAGAACAGACTGTACCAACACTGGCCTGCAGAGGGGATTTATGGCGTGTGCCACGATTTCATGACCATGTCAGTGCTTCAAAGAGCAAATCATTTTAGTGTTTTAAGTCCTCAACCAGACAAAGATGTTGAGAAATAAATGCCAAATGACAGCAGCCGTTCTATCCACGGCCAGGGTTGAGTGTCTGTCTAGAGCAAAGCCTTTATAAAACTTGAAGGAAATGAGCCGTGGCCAGCAGAACTATTACAGCAGCAATAAAATTCTTCATTGCCAGTTTGTCACTCAGCCACTGGACAAGAACCACCAAGATCAGTGGTGGGATCCATCTCTGTGGGCAACTTTTATTACACTGAGATGTATTATACTGGTCAGGGAAGGCGAAGAAGCTGTAACTCTCTCTCCTCCAGAATTGCCCCCAAGTATCCCTTACAGAACACATTAAGCCTGCAAATGTGTTTCTGCACCAACTAAATGTCCCTCCACGAGAAGAGAAACCTTTGCTGTCCATTTAAAGCAGCTTTAGCTAGCGCTGATTTAGGTCTTTCTCCCCAATAAGAAGATAATACACAGTGTAGGTTCCTTCCATGAGCAGCATTTTTCAATCTGAGTACATTGCTCTGCTTGAAGTTACTGGTATCTTGAAGAAAAATGGGGGAGGTTTCCCAGATTCAGAATTGTTGCAAAATGCTTAGATGGAGACTGTGAAACCAGGGCTCTGAATGCACAGAATCAGACTCTGCTGCTCTATACTGTCCCCAGGGTGCTCAAACCCAGCCCAGACAGTCAGTTAACCAGGGTTAAGGTTGCTCTGCTGTGAAAAATAACCCACCTGCATCTCTGGCCCACAGTACATGGTTTATCTCCAACATTAATGTGTTATTGATGTGAAGATTCACACCAATGATAGTCATGAAAAATGAATTTCTATCACCTGATCGATTTGAGGGAAGAATGAATCCACCAATATTTCTCTCCCAGGCTTTCCCCCTCACCATGCTCTCTGACATACTCGTTGCATCTGAGCCAAGTGAGGCATGAAAAACACAGCTGGCAAGTCCCACAGGGGAAATGCTGAGGATGAAACCCTCCCACAGTGTATCAAACACAGGTTGAGCCAGGTAGCTTTTACCTGCCTGAGCAGCAGCTGGGCATTCCCTTTGCCCTGCAGAACCTGGTAATGAAAAACTCAGTAGAAGGTTGGACCCGCTCATCCTTCCAAGATTATTTCTTCTTGCGGAAACATAAAGTTCTCTTAAGCAAAAAGGGAAGAATAAAACAGTATTGGGATGAAAAAATCGTTTGAAAACTCATGAAACTCAGGCCCAATGAATTCTTTCTCCTTCTCCTCATGACAATTGTCACAGACACATTCAGCCCACATCTTTCTGGATACTAACCTCTGTAGCATGAATTTGGTTTGTATTCTGGCAACATGTCCTTAGTAGATATGTCCAACCTTGACTAAACCAAAGGAATCCAACAAATCAATGGATCTACACACAACTGATAAATAATTCTGTGTTTTATTTCCCACAGACTGCTTGCAGATTGTCACCTGCTTTCTAACCTTTCCTGTTCCAAATCAAAAAGAGAACACAATAGCCAGATAAAAGAACTACAAAATAGTGAAATAAGTCAGAAAACTGCAAAACATCAGTCAGCAAAGAACATTGTCTGAGACATATGAGATCTTTGATGTCTCATTTTCATGACAAAAAATGTGCAATCCAAAATCATCCAATGTTTTTTCAATCCACTGGTGAACTGTATAAATAGAATGATGAGTGCTGGGCACTTCACCTGTTCTCAGACTGGATTCCATACTAGCAACATAATCAAAAGAGTTACAGCAATTTTGTCAGAAATCAATTGTTCTCTTTGAAATGAGCACATATGCAGAAGAGAAGGACAAATCCCTTTCACGTAGAAATCTGTAAACAATAAAACCAAACTAGTCCATTTAAAATTATTTGTGTTTTACTTCTGTTTCTAATAGGATCTCAACTGTCTGTACAAACTGGGTTTATCTGTTAAAAGCATCTTTAATTCAGGAATTCTAGAAATCAATCAAAAACTAGCTCAGTTTGTAGGGCATATAAACCTTAGAGGACATTTACAGGATTCTCTGCTTTTGAAAGAAAATCAGCTTGTATATCCACAATTCCAAAATGGGCTACCATGTATCCAGAGTTAATAAGGTCTTAGTAGACAAGCAATATTTTCTGATAAAGATATTAATGTGTGTCTTTACCTGACACAGATGCACACACAACAGATATTTATATTGGGTATAGTTATAGAGAAATACACACCAGAATTTATTAAATGATCCCATTACCAGTTTTACAACTGCACAGTGTTATGTACATGCCATGCACAGCCTGAACATAAGACATCATCAACACATTCTTTAAAATTGTCATTTTAAATTTGAAAATAATTACTGGTACTACACTTTATATGATTTTAAATAATTTAGGGTATCAGCTTAAACTTCAGTGCTCTCTTAAAAGTTATAGCTTCAGTGATTTCCAATTCATAAAAAAAAATAGCTAACAGTTTTATTATGCTTTAGGCTCCAAAATACATAGAATTTCTCCTTGCAGCAGGACTTAAAGGGTCTGGGATGAATAAGACATACGTTTGGTTTATTGACTTACAGAGGTGTTTGTAAAGTTGGTTGCATTGATTGCAGATATGTCAGGCAGATACCCTATTATTGTCAGAGGCATCCCCAGGCCTCCAGGTTAAAAAGGGCTTGAGCCAATTTCTAAATGTATTTTTAGCACTTATGCACACTTTTGTCTGCTTGGAATTGCTGTGTGAGAAGGGAATCCTTGAAGGAGCCTTAAAGAGCGTGGTCTTCCACACAGCCCAAATCAATGGCTCTAAGAAGGGAATCTCTCATTCTGTCCCAGAACCAGCTGCAGATGCTTGGCTAATTTGCTCTTGAAAACCTCCAACAACAGAGTGTCTCAAGTGCCCCAAGCAACCACGTCTGATGTTCACCTCATCTTTGTGAGAAGGCAGCTTTTCCTAATATCAACTTGCCTGGCACTGATAAGCCAAAGTTTCTTATGGCAGCACAAAGATTTTTTTGTTTTGTTTTGTTTTGGTTTGGTTTTTTTTGTTTTGTTTTACCCACATTATAGATTTGCAGGCTACCCTGAGATGTCACCACATACATGGATGTGCAGCACTGAGCAGGAGAACAACTCTCACAGGAACAGAGTAATTCACCTGTTTGAAGGGCGCTGCCTCTTCCCTTTTGTTGGTATCTGTCAAGGTTACACAGACAGCCTGGGAGACAGAAATCATGAGCAGCATCCAAAAACTTCTCAGCTTGTGCCATGACCTTAGCAAAGAACCCACAAAAGACTTAATTTAAAGCCATTTACAGAATCTCTCACTATCGGCATTTTCAGAAGGTCAGAACTCTTTCTAGTGACTCAACCTGGGGACCCAAAAATGCAGCTCTCAGACTGACACATAACCCTGGAGAGTGTCATCCAGAGAGTGCATAATATGTGCTCAAGAAGTCAATGTTCATTGAGGCAATTAAATATCAGGCTTTATATTGCTGTCACTTGTAATTTAGTTAGACTGGAAATGAAGAATGGATTGTCTATGCAATTGCTATCATAAACATCACTGGGTCTGTGTGGAAAGATTCACAATAAAACACTAAGTTGCTATTATCTCAGTGGCAGGTCTGTCCTCTCACAGAGCAGTAAGTAATAACTCTTTCACATTTGCAAAAGAAAGCAAAATTTGCACTGCAAGGATGTGTCCTGTTAGTTTGAAAATAATGTCAATAAGGTGCTCTCCTTAGAAACATCTCCACCATCCAATTGTTTCCCAATCACAATTCATTTACTCAAGGACTGCACTCTGCTAGAGAGTAGGAATGATCCTGCTTCCATAATTACTACTCCTATGTGCAAACATTGACAGCACACAGGCAATTCTGGCTGATTTAGCCAAGTGAAAGGTTAATGCTCAGGAGCTGCAGCCAGAATATTTCTTCCAGCAGGAAGGCATTCAGTGTGAAATAAAACCTTCTCCCATTGTGCCAGGGCTTTGCTAAACGTGGCTTCAGAGAGAGAGCAACAGGGCCAGGAACTTACTTGGATCATCCATACCTATGGTTGTACAAGAAAAAACCCCTACGAACCTGCACAGTGAAAATCTTCAACAGTCCTGGATCCCCTTTTTGTGTTGAACTGTGCCTCCCTGGCACCCCACCAAGGAGAAGGATTTAAGACAGTAATAATTATATTTTATCCACTTCAATAGGAACTGCAGCCATAGACAAGACTTTTTATCAATTATTGGGTCCTTTTTTTAGCTGTGACCTCAAATTCAGCACTCTCATAGTAACAAGGCAGTTACTGCACATTAGCTTAAACTCTTCAAGATGCTCCATCCAAGGGAAAGCACTCAAGTGATTCAAGTTCCAAATTTCTTGGTGGACAGTCATTGATCTTTCTAAACATTTAAGGTCATCACTGAAAGTTGCAGGGTATTTATCATGCCTGAAACATACTAGATATTGCAGGATTCAAAGGAAAATACCATACCCAGTTCTTGTTCTATCCCAGACTAGAAATAAGTTGAATCAACACTCACCTAGACAGATTATGCATTGCATGTGCATTGGCAGCACTCCCATATTACCAGGTGTAGGTACAAAGTTATTCACATTCACATTGGAGCTACATTCACCTGAGAATTCAGACTACACTGAATTTCAGCTGCTGACTTAGGATGCTACACACAGTCCTGTCCTCAGTGAGGGGAAGAATCCATTGGGATTTTATTCTAGTCAGCATTTGTGCAGGTGACAGGTGATCTATGGTGCCCCACATGTGATGGTTTGGCAGGGACTGATCTTTGGGGAACATTAT
This sequence comes from Platyrinchus mystaceus, assembly GCA_035041135.1. Lineage (NCBI taxonomy): Eukaryota > Metazoa > Chordata > Aves > Passeriformes > Tyrannidae > Platyrinchus > Platyrinchus mystaceus. The sequence continues at coordinate 5,619,502 of JAWWLV010000024.1, read as the reverse complement.
CCAGTCCTCTGAAAAACTCCCTCGTATCGTGTCTCACACAGAGAAGCCAAAAATGGACAGAACTCTACTATTACTGCTTATTCCCAGTCTGCATTTTGAAAGACAGAGGCTAAATCAGATTCTGCCTCTGGAAGTTAATTCAGGCTGTTTTAAACAAAAATAAACAAGGGAAGAGGTCTAATATTTTGCCATGTTCGTTAAAATTCTCAGCATCTTTTCAAGGAGGTTGCACTCTCCTTTGATAAAAGGCAACTTTAATTGGAATAGGTGTAGGTGGCTGCCTGGTGTATCAATTGCTCTCTGCTTCTCCAGTGAGATAAAGAGAGGGGAATTGAAGCTGCTAATGATCATGCACGTGAATACATTAGACAGGCAATAACTTAGTCCTCAAGTGCATGTACTGCAGCACAGCTGTGAGCAAAATGAGCATTATTTTTTTTTTTTAACAGTAGCCCTATTTACTCTGTCATCAGCCCAGTATTTTTTTATCATTCTTCCATAACCACCGATAATTACCTAATATATTTCATAAACTGCAAGTCTGTCCTCAGAGCAGAAACGGCCCTTGGACACGGATTGACTCCAATCGGCCTCGCCGCCCGCTCCGCGGAGGAGCGGCCATCGCGTGACTTTTAATCTCATGTGAAACAAAAAAGATTAAACTGTCAGTATCAGGATGAGCCACCATGACGGCTGCCCTGATGGAAAGGAGCTTCCGAACTGCTCCTGATAATATGTATGCAAGGAATAGATTTTTCTTTATAATGCATGTAATTAGAGTACAGGACAAAATGTTCCGTTCAAATTCATGACATGCACAACTAATAGAGAAGGAGAGAATGAGGCCCTTGGCTATTTATTTGCATGAAAAGGCTTCAATATAGGCAATACTTTGGAGAAATTAGTTTTTAATCTAGGTGACTAGATGAGATTTTAACCCTGAACTGTTTTTGAGTTGACCTGGGAGAATTTATGCAGAAATAAATGCGATGCCCTGGAAGCCAGACGGGTGTCACTTTTTCATTAATTTTTGAATACCCTGTGTAGTCAAGGGGAGCAGAAAATCAGTCCTTTTAGAGGCTCACCTTATGTGAATTTGCTCTGGTGAGATACAATCAAAAAAAGCAGATAGAAAACTTAGCAGGAATGTGTTCTTTGTAAATTTGGGCGTTGAAGGAGTTAGACGCATTGATTCGGCAGCAATTCCCCCTTCTTGACCTGTATAAAAGAAAAACCCACAACTGTAGCTTTCTATGAATACGTTAAGTAGGGCAACTTACTCTCCCAGCATAAGTCTATTACAGAGACTGCTGCTCTACAATTTTAACATAACTGATCCAATGAGTCCTTGAAGGAGCATTTCAGAACACAACTACTTTTTAATGGCTGATGCAGGAAATACATGGCCACTGCAGATTTTGTATCAGGTCACGGCACAAACCTCACATCCCCTGGGAAAAGGTACTCTGGGCACATCTGAAAAAGACCTGCAAGGCCATCACCTCAATCCTTGATGAATCACTGCTAACAGCATGAAGTAGGAACACCACTCATTTCTTATGTGTCAGACCATTAAAATATTGCTCATTCTGCACCTCATTATCAACTCTTACCTTGAGTCAGATCTTGCAAGTTACTTTTATGGAAAAGCAATCTCTTAAATAATCAGCAGGGACTTGGGAGCCACCAGAGTCACTGCTGTTGGTATTTAAGGTGCTGGGTGAACCTGGACACTCCTCAGGGTCTTTTGCTCACCTGTTCCTCTTCACCCAGCAGTGCATGCAAACTCCAGCAAAGACCCAAACCCCACCAGCTGCAGATATTCAGCATCTCCTCAGCATTCCACCACTGGGAGTCAATAACACAGTGCTGGCCACCACTGGAACCAGCAGTCAAACGTCTCAGACAGGGAAGGAGCAACTTAATGAGCACACAAACCTCACAGCAGTAAAGGACACGGGGCCGTGAATTATTTCTGTAAAAATAACCACATTAATTAGGGAGAATATGTAATTTCTTTATGGTTTTAGGCTTTGAGGAGGGCAGAGAAGAAAGAACCTTTGATGACAGGGGAAAGGCAAGGGCAAATTGTCTTCCAGTAGCTTGATGAATTAATGGGTCACAGCAGCAGAGGGAAAGTCAGGATTTCTGTTCTAGCTGATGAAAAGGGTGTTTCTGTGAGAAACTGCAGAGGTTGGAGAAGGCCAGAGCCATTTTGGACTTTGCCTAAGGCTTGGGCAGTTTGAAAGACAATCTATCCAGAGATTTCTGTGCTAATTGCTAAATCTGGGTTTTTTTAGGAAGCCCAGCTTGCAGTCATTGCTCTGTCATGATCTCCTGTGAAATATAAGACATGCTGCTTACATTCTTCATGCTGCACAGTCCTGCTTGCACATATAGTAGCCATGGAGTAACGTCAGTAGTAGCTCACAAGCACTGTGAAGTGGAAGGTGGTACAGTAATGGAAGGAGGGGTAGGAGTCAGAGAGAGATATCCCTTACTTCTGTGCTTCCTCATCTGCAGATGTTCTATTTTTTGAGCGCTCTTGGAATTCAACATCATATAAAACTGCTCTATTCCTGATTACTGCTTGTCATGACTTTTGGTAAGAAGAGCTGGTAGACACAGCTCATTAGGTGAAGCTAAAGGAGCCTCCCAACTTCCTTCCTTTCATCCCACAGCCATCCTGCTGCTTCTCTGCAGGGTTTGGAAGCAGGGGCATTTGCTGATGTGCATGTCTTTCTGCTAGCAAAGATTTATCTGCCTCTAGATTTGAACCAGATGCTGTTGTCTCTCTATTCTCAGAACTCAGAAAACTAACCTTTTAAAACCTTGGTCCGTGAATCTCTCTCTATACCAAATAGCAAAGACATGGACTTAAAAGGAACTGCACATTGTTATTAAACAAGGGAAACACAGGGACAATTTTATAGCTCTGGCTGTTAAGAAGGCCGGGGGATGTGATAAAATTAATTGGCTTTGAGTAAAGGTTGTACAGAACTTCTGTTGCTGGGAGCACTGCAGCCAGGTGGGTTTCGCAGCTCAGGTTCAAACAAGGGAGGAGGAGAGACGTGAAAGGTGCATCACACAGGGAGAAAGGCCATGGGATGGGCTTTGTGGGTGAGAGGATGCAGAGGGTTGATCAGCTGGGACACATACTGCCCTCCCTATCCCATCCCCTCTGCAGGCTGTGTTGGTGACACTGCCAGGTCTATGCTGGTCACAGTGACCCAGCCTTTCCCCTTCCCCCCTCCACAGTGCTGTCAGAGGCACTAAATCCAAAAGTGGGACAGCTGAGCACTTACAGCCTGTGTCATCCCCTCCAGCACCACTTGGATAATCCTTACTCATACACTGCTCCAAAATACGCTTCCTCCCAGGCCATCCACATCCAACCTGGTCCTCAAGGACATCACAAGGATGTCCAGCAGGTCACCACACTCAGTACAACACACCAACCTGCAAAACCTTCAGGCAGGTAACATTTCAATTGCAACCTGCCCTGCTTCCAAACCCAAGAGCAGGAGTGTTCAGAACCTTCCATTGCCGAGGCTTTACCCAATCCATCCTCAAAGCAAATATCTGTGTCAGCTCTACACAGGTTGCACACAAGTATCTGCTGAATTCAGTTACTTGTCAAGTCATTTTCACATGTATTTCTGTGCCGTTACTAAAGAGTAACAAATTTTTTCCCGATATTTGTCACTTACCAAAACTCTTCCAAGTCAAGTTCTTCTGGACACTCATATAAATGAATCCTTCCAGGAATGACTGTGGAAATATTTCCAGAAAAATGTGTCAGTTCTCATTCTCTTACCCAGCTTTATCTTCCATCATTGCCAAGAGCTTTTAGGAACATACATATTTTTAGCTGGGAAAATAAAAATTATTAAAAGCTCTGTGCTTTTTGGAGAAGATAATGCAGTTATTGATTCTTCATCACATTAGATGAGGAAAGTGAGATAAGTCCTGAAAAGCATTTTTTCCTTTCTGTGGAATTCGGTCATGGGTTAAATAAGAAAAAAAAAAAACAACATAGTAAAGGAACCTCAAAAATTACCATGAAAGTAAGGTGAAGACTCTTCCTCTGACATTTTAGTTTGAGCACCTGTGAAGAGAAGAAATAAAACGGAAGTGTGGAATATCTAAACTACATTAATTCAGAGAAAAAAAAAAGAAAAGAAAAAAGGAAAATATCTGCAATATTTGCTGTTTAGGTGTTGTGGGAACTGTGACTGTCCAGAGCAAGTTTGACTTATTTCAGTTGGCCCTTGGAGTCTCTTATAGCAGACACCCAGCTCTTCAGACTGTCTCTCTGTGTGAGTTTATATTTTACAACAGGTAACACTGCTCGGGTAACACTTCAAAACCCAGCTCAGCTGAACAGTTCCCATCACCTGGGGAACTGAGAGCTGACATGAGGAGTCTCATTACAAGGTCCTTTGCTGACAGAGGTATTTGGAGGCAACATGTTCCCAGGTCAGGGCTCACCCTCTACTGCTCTGGAGAAGAAATATTAAAAAAATCCCCAACAAAGTTATCGGTGAGCAAATCCAAATGGTGCTGAAACTGAGGGAAATTTCCTTCTGAGCACAGTGTACTGTGCCAGGGTGACATCCTGGGTGGAGCAAAATCCTTTCTGAATGCTGTGAATTCCAGAAGCAACAGATCTGTAGGCAGCTCGAGGGCTTTCCTGAGTGCTGAGCACATCTGTACAGCACCTGCCACATCTGGGTATTTCCTGCAGCAATCATGCTCATGCTGCTTGAAAAAGTTGGATTTTAACTTTCTTTCTCTGTTCTAAGATTCCATGATCTTTGCTGTTGAAAACAGGAAATGCAGACAGGAATGCATTTGGAGAATGGTAGTGAGGGGCTGTAAATACTTTGCTGATACAGTTCCTACATTCATTGTATTCCCAGCTTTCTTTGTGGGCTAATTACTATTCAGGCTCATGTTTGGTTTCTGAGCAGTTGGGAAACTTGTTGGAAGGTGTGTGCTGAAGCTATGCTGTCTCATTATGCTGCTTGCTTCCTCAGTTGGAAAAATCATCTCTGACAAGCCACTTTCCTGGGTGCAGAGCTCAAAAGACGCCAAGAGGCTTGGGGCTCGATGAAAGGTATTTGATGTCAATAGCATTTGACATATGCGGGTTTGATATGTTCCTGGCTTCTAAGTGGTGCCAAAAATGCAGCTTATGAGAATAATATAAAGGCAGAGGACAGAGATCTAACCTCCTTCAGGTAATTGCTCTGAGTTGTTGCAAGGTGACCTTCATCCCCGCACAGACAGCTTATTGGTGAGAGTGCAAAAACGTTTCTCTCTCCCAATTTTCCATGGGTACATAGAAGCAGTCAGTGCTGATAAGAAAACATCGATGATCCTGTGTCTGCTGTGCAGGTGAGTTAGATGGTGGCCTTTATAGGAGCACAAAGGTAGCTGTCCTCTAACTTCCCAAACAGGTACTGTCTGTGATGATTTTTAGTCCCCTCGGTAAGACTGGAAAATTTGGTTTGTAAAGAGAAACAGTCCTGCAGCATGAAACCTTTCAAAGGTGTAAAACCACCTTTCCTATCAATCTTCCCCTTCTCTTGGGCATGTGTCCTGGCACCTGGGCACAGAGAAACAGGTGCTGAGGGCCAACGTGGATCCTTTTTCCCCAAAAACCAGGAGATGAGGCTGTGAGGGACAGATCCTGCAGAGCTTGGCCTGTCCATCACACCCTGCAGAGCCCAGCTCATGCCTGCATCCCCTTTCAAAGGTATGATTTCCCACAATTAAGTGAGCCCTGGATTGGTCCATTAACTGATTATAATTAAATTAGAGGTGAGGCAGGGTATTAATAATATGAAAACACCTGGTGCCTGCATGCTGTGCTGGAGGCTCAGTCTCTCCCCTGGTAGTCATGAAGAGACAGACCCACATCACCATGAAGGGCTGCATTTCCCACACTCTCCTGTGGCACAGCATCACCACCTCTTCCCAGGGGCTGGCACAAGGCTGAGGAAACACACTGGGACACTGCATGGAAGAGGAAACTGGATCAATCAAACTCCACAGTGTTATTTGTCTGTGGGTGCAATGCTCAGAGGGAGCCATCCATCCCACCTGCCCCATGTCAGCACCACTCACCCCACCCACCAAATGCTCAAGGCAGAGCTAGTGACCCACAGGGCTACTGAGACATTGCCACGTCTCCATGTGGGAAGGAAGGATCCCCAGGTCTCTCCTGAGGGAAGTCTGGGGGTTGTGTGTGTCCCCTGATGAACATGACATTCTCTATTTCACCCTCCCAGTCACACGCTGATGAATTTCCCCTCCTGAGTCCTCAGTTGCCTTCTGTCACAGTCCCTCCTGGTGTTCCTGTGCCCAGGTCGGGTTCAACCCCACGCTCAGCAGGAAGTGACAGTGCCCAACAATCCTCCCTGGCCCTTTCTCTGTGGCAGAGAAACCCATGGCAGGAGAAATGATCCCACTGCTCACAATGAGATTGAGGGCCCCACAGGACAGTGGGAGCTGCCCACCCCACCTCGTGTAACTGGACACTTGTCATACACAGAGGGATCACACAGAATCTCCCTGTCTGGACATTTCAATCAAATTTTGCTCCAAGCCAAAAAAAAATGCTTTTCACACTACACTCCCAAATATAAAAATAAACAGGAAAAACAAGCTCCTCTCTTACTGATTCATTTTCCTTGTGTCAAAGCAGCACAGAGCCACAAGTCAGGAACATCAATGATGCTCTGACTGGGCTGGGCAGCACTGATTGCCCCAGAGCCCCTTTATCAACACCAGGAGGGTGTTGTGGGTTTGTGGCTGACTTTGTTCACTGAGCATTTCCATAGGTGTATTCCTTCTTTCAACAGTCTAAGAGTGAATTACCTCTCTCCAATGTCATTGGTTGCCATTTGTTCTCAGCAAAATTGCTTTGCTGTTTAACGAGAGCAACTTCTGTGGTTACTTAGATTTTACATCTCTTACTGTTGGGGCCAAAATGAATCTGCCATTCTTTTGGGAAGAATATTTTCTGCTCTTCTTTTGGGAAGAATACTTTCTGTCCTCCAGCTGTCCCTGTTCAGGTAGAGCTGTCTGCTGAAAGCCCTCACCCATGTAAGGTGCAGTTGTTCCCAATAAAGGCACAAACAGTTTAGAGATGTCTTTGAAGTCTAGTTCACTCAAGAACTTTAGAAAACTTCTGCCATAAATCTCATATCTGGAATTCATGGATGGAGTCCAGACATGGCTGGGATGGAGCCACAGCTGCTTTTTAAAACAGAGTGTAACATACAACAACACACTTCAGAATCATGTACATGCCAGGGATACTTTGGTAAAACCTCCAGAACAGAAAATCACTATTTCCTACCATAAAATTCAAAATTCTGGCCTCTTTTTACAAGCTGCAATTCCCATCTATTCAAATTCATGCCTTTCACCCATTGCTGCAGTATTTTACTAAAAGCTTGTATACTTGTAAGTACTACATATCATTAACTGTTCAGATTTGATTTGGGGTAGAAATTACATGAACACGTAATAAGACATAATCCTGATTTGAAAGACACAGAAAGATAAATGGTAGGGTGCAAAACTCCAATGTGGAACTGTTGCACACTGTTTATGTACTTCATATAGGTCCTCCAAGAGCAGCTCAGCTGGAAATCCAAACATCAAACCTGGAAATCACCTTTGAAAACACAGGCCAAAGAGAATGAGTAATTTGCCAAAGACGTCCAGGGAATCTGCAAGAGCACCAAGAATAGGAGAGAGATCTCTCAAGTGAAATTTAAAATGCTAGTCCTAAAACTCTCCCTGGTATAACACTACACAGCTGTTTCTCTGCCTTTCTTTCTTAGGTATCTCACGCCTGCATCTTAAATACCTTTTAATAACACTGGAAAGGAATAAAAGATATGCAGGCACTTCTGTTTATGAGTAGGAAACTTCCTTAGAAGTTCACAAGAACAGAAGAGCAATGTGTGTTCCAAGGCACAATAAGATTTCTGAGCAAGCCTTCTTTATTATTCAATTTAAGCACAACTAAAATATATGGCTGCTTCAAATTTGGTTCCTCTCTGAGACATGCCTTGTAGAACACTGCTTCTCTCTCCCTGTAATTCTGACTCCACAACACCAGTTTTATTTGCCAGGCCTGGCAAACAATGGTCTATCCATCCATGTCATGCATATTATGTCAAATTTATTACGGCAGCTTTTCAGCATATTTCCAGTCAAGGTTTCATTCTTCTTACAGATTCTGCAAATGAACAACAGTTTGAGTTACAAATGCCTCCCCATGAGGCAGCACTCCTGACAATAGAACAGAACTTACTGTATTTCTTGCAGAATTGTGACACCCATATAACCAATCATTATGACACATTGCTGAGAAACACCGTTTTGCTCTGCATTTGATATATTCCCAACTCAAAATGAACAGCAGTGATACTGGGAGTCATTCAAGCCTTGATTAGTACTTGAATAGATCAAGCATACGTCTTCATGTCCTGATAGAAGAAGAAAACCCAAAGAATTAGCTGCCCACAGCCAAGGCCCTGAGCCCTGGGAAGGGTTTATCCACAGAACAAATGACACGCGTGTGAAAACATGAATATCAAATATGCACAGAGCATATCATGGAATAGAGAGCACTGCAAGATGTTCTTGACAAATGGTGGCAGTGCTAATGAGCATCTGGACCACATGATTCTGTTCCCTTTTTGATTGAAAGCACTCAGAGCTTTGCATTAGCTCTGACCCAGTAAAGCTTTAACACCTGTTTAGAGCGAGGCAGCAATGGGACTGCAATGGCAGCACTCACATGCAGGTAGATAAATGAGCTGGGGTTTGGGCAGGAAAATACCCTGCCTTGGTTCTTCCCAGCTGGCAGGGCAAGCACCCAGTGCCAGTGAAATAGTGTTTTCAAATCAGGAAATGGAGTCAAGTCCCTGCTCTGCAAATTCTGACCTATGAAACACTCTGCAGAGACCCCCTCTGAGCTGCACCAGGACTAAAAGAACTGTTACAGCAACTCCCCACAACACTTACTGCCTTCTCCTCCCTCACCACAGCATCTCTTCCCTTCCTGTGCCCAAGAAACCCAGCCATGGTCTCACCTCTCCTGCAGAGGAGCCTTGAGCCAGCCCTGGGGTCTTCTGCAGGCTGAGTGCTGCACAGGCAGCTGTGTCCAGGCACCAGGCAGAGGAAGAAAGGTTTGTGAAAAGCTGTCTTTGCTTTTGCTGAAGGTTTAACAATGGTTTCCCAATCCTTTCAACTCTGCAAACCTCACAGTCCATGCAAATTGTAGCAACCCTGGAATTTCTGTTGGCAGAGGTAGAACAGGGGGCTAAATGCTCCAGGAGCATTATTCTCCTTTCCAATCTCTGCTGCTCTGACAATCTGTTTCAAATGCTGTATTATCAGTATCAGACCCAGAGAAGAGGATTAACATGATTAGCAATAAATGGACCGAGAAAACCTCATTTTGGAGTTTAGAGGAGTTCTATTGGTTGCTCTTGGAGAACTTGCAAGTGCAAAGATATTGAGCATCAAATAACTATTTAACCTAGCATGCCAGCATTATTCTGCATTGGAAGTTTATACCAGAAACTGAAAAAACCTGGATTTAAATAGCTGTCAGAAAAACTGAAAAGGCTTCACAGCTCTAAAGGTTTGAAGAAAATAAATGCAGCCACTAAGACTATTTTTTAAATCCTGGAAATAATGACATTGAATATGCTAACAATGGTGAATTTCATACAGCAGCAAATAGGAGTATCGCTCTTCAGCCCTGGGTTTTACAAAAGAAACCAGTGTCATTTGGCAGATAGCAAACTGAGGTACAAAGCAATAAAAAGGTTTTTTGTCCTGATGATCCAGAAGATCAGCTGAGAGCCACAAAAAAAAGGGCAGGTCTCCTGCAGAGCATTCCAGTGCTTTTCTTACGAGCAGCACTGCCCATCCACAGAGATTTGTATCTGCTACTGGTGGTGCTCACGAACACAGCAGAGCTCAGGTCTGAAGGCAGCAGGGTGAGCTGTGAGCTCTGGCTCCACTCCAGCTGGAAGTCCTCTCTCCTTGGAGCAATGCAGGATAAGCCACTCAAGTGCTGACAATTGCTGATTCCCAGCCACGGGGCAGCACTAAATTTATCTTCCAAATGCCAGTCCTTTCAGGATCTGTACCAGATTTTTCAGCTCACTGTGGGAATCACTGAGCCCTGTGGATGTACTGAAGTGCTGCACAGTGGAGGACCCCTGACCATGAGGGAGACTCCCCAGCAGGTCAGATCACCAGGCATTAAGCCATGGGTGTAGCTTACCAGGATCAGTTCTCCATCAAAAATACTGCCAGGGTTTAACCCAGAACAGCAGTGCTGGGTGACAGCACTGAGAACTGGACGCAGGGGGACAAGGTGCTCTTTGGAGGGGATGGGAGCAATAAACTCCTCTGCAGGTCTCAGTTACAGTACAGCTGGAAGCAGGTGGAAGTCTAATAAACCCCTCAGAGTTAAAAATGAACTAAGAAAACCACCAGCATCCATCCATCGTTTTTCAGGGCACACAACTTCTGCCTTCCATCTTTGCTTGCAGCAAAGCACATGCTTAAGTGGTTTCCTGCAGTTGGATGTCTTTGCTAAGCCGAGGCCTGCAGGAGCCATTGATCATTTCCACTGGTAAACAACCTTGTTTTTCACCAAGCAGAGGATACATGGATGCAAAAATGCAGGCTGTGGACGAGAGGGTTTTGCAGCCAGAAAACTCAAGGAATAAGTTCAGCCTAAAATAAACAGGAAAAAAAAATAAAGAGGACAGAAAAATTGATATTCCACCTGCCTCCAACATTCCATGGAGTCCTACAGCTCCTTTTTCAATAAAGTACACCAAGCAGCTTCCAAAATGTAACATCACAAGTTGAGTACAATTCATGCATCCAAAATATTTTCAAAATAAATTAAAAAAAAAGGAAAAAAAATAGATGTTGGCTCTGCCACTGGAAAACTCAGATTTTGTCATATTAATCAATCAAAATCAGCACAGTATTCCTTTGATTTCAGGATAAACTGCCATTTCCTAACTTGTAGTGAAAAACATCCATTTCAAATGGCCATTTATCTTCAGGCGCAAAACCAAATCTTCAACAAAGATCGTTAAGAATTTAACAAGTCAATTACTGTATTTCTCCCAAAATTAAAAGCTACCCTTCCCAGAGGGCACTCCCTTCCCACTTAATTGAGCTCACCATTTTTTCAAGATGCATATCAAGATGTTATTTTCTCCTTAAATTTCCTTTAAAAGTGTTCCCATCTGTCACTGTGTGCAAGTCTCTTAAACCTTAGGGAAAGGATGTAGCCATGTTTGGGTTATCCCCAGTTACACCAAAATTGCAATGTGTTTAAACAGAAAAACACTGTGATTTTCTGGAAATTGGAACCTGTGCCAGAGCTCACCCATGGCTTTATGGACAGGACCTTGGCTGACTTTTTCCTCCTGTTGATGCCACCTCCCCTTCCCTCTTGTGGAGGTGATGTGAACATGGAGATCAGGAAAGAAAAAATTAAAAAGAATTCAGATTCTAGAAATAGATTCTGCCTTGCTTTGGGCTGTTTTTGATTGGCTTCTGTATAATTAGCTCCTGCTCACAGTTTCTGTGATAATTGCACTCTCTATTAATTGAGCATATATCGTACTCCATGCAGTCAGCAAGTGATGAAGCTGTCAGTATTTTGTTAGCTATTACACTGCCTCATTCTTATGGGCTGTTTGATATTGGTAACAAATTAGCCAATTTATACGTCATAAATAAGATTCAAAAGCCCTGCTTTATCAGCTGGAGAGAAAAATACTGTTATCTTTGTTGACAAAATGCTTGTACTAAGATTTCCAGTGCCTTTTGGCAGGAATTCATCAGAGCAGATGGATTCCTTCTATCAGGCACCATTTGGTTCAATTATTCTTAATGTTTAATGGCAGAATAATTGAACCAAATGGTAATATATACTCCCATAAAATACTTTCATCAAATGCTTTAATTGCTGGATCTCTATAACTGAAGTGCTGAGCTCTTTATTCTGCTTATTGACATTTGACAAACCATGATCTTAATACGTTACTTTCATAAATCTCTTGTTGAGCTCTATCAGAGTTGAGCACTAAACCCATGGAAACAGGTGCTCCACTGGTAAATGGGCTGGGGAACTGGAACAAATAGGGGGAAAAGCAAAGTGACAAGAAGCTGCTCCCTCATAACCTCAGGCACTCCTGTGCAGCCACCCAAGGCTGGAGGAGGAGGGATGAGGGTGGCCACGCTTGTTCTGTCCTTTCAAGACATGTTGCAAATATCTACCCCTTGCCAGGTCTAAGTGGGAAAGCAGCTTCTTGTTTTCTATTGACCAGGCATTTAAGTGCTTGTGCTCAAAGTTCTTCCTTGGGCAAAACTCCCTAAACGGACAAGAGCTTGTGACAGTGATGATGTGGGGTCTGGCCCACACTCCATGGAGTTGGCAGAGTCACAGGATGAAAACAAAGGTTCCACACACTCCTGACCCTTCACTGGTGATCTGGAAAGCCTGATGACTAGACAAAAACAGCAGGAGGATGTCAGGAGATGGAGTGAGCAGAAAAGAAGGGGAAAAGCTGTAGGAAAGGGGTATATAAATGCATCCCCTGCTGTATGCAGGAAATAAACACTAGTTGCCAGGGAACAACCATGAGCAGGAATGGTTTACAGATCAGGGGAAGACTAACAAATCAGAAGAGGATCCCTGGCTCTCCATGGCACTGCTTGGCTTCAGTGTTGCTTGTTTGGCTAATGCTGGGTACAACTGGCCTGTGGTCACTGACCAGGGCTCCTGCTGCCAGACAAAGAACACAACAATCCAGTTATCTTGCATCCAGAAATGGCCAGGAGCCAGTGAGGAGATGAACTCCCTTTCTTCCTGCTTCTGGGAAATTCCCAGGCCATCAATAGCGACAGATTCTAATTTAAAACTGATTTAAGGGAAAAGCACAGAGATACCTGCCAGTGTTAACTCTCTGTGTCCTGATCTCCACACCACCAAAATCCCTGCAGGCACCACACTGTTTTTAGGACGTGCAGCAGCTCTGGGACCTGGACGTGCTTCTGCAGGCAGGTGACATCCCAGCTTCTGCCCAAACAGGGAGTGCCCAGGAGGACAGAGCAGCAGAGAAAATAGCAAGAGAAGTGAGTCCCTCCTGGGTCCCCAAAGAGCCCCACTTTGCTGAGACACCTGCTTTAACTCCACACACTGAGCAAACAGAAATGCGGTGCAAAATCCCCCGTGAAGAATTCTGCTGGGGATTGTTAGAGGATTAAACAGAGCAGAAGGAATGGGGAAGAGATGCTTTTTTAAAGCTTCTCAATTAGTTTTTAATTGCTGGCATCCAGCCAGTCTAGAGGTGCAGGGAAGGGATGGGAACCAAGGGGCCACAGCAGCTGCTCCCACCCCAGTCTCCCCATGGCTGGCGGATCAGAACCATGAGGGCTGCTCTGGCTGCAAGGGCAGCCTCACCACACACTCCCACTTGTACTTTAGGCCTGATAAATTAAACATTACAGTGTTATGGATGTATTTACTGTGTCTAATTAATAAGTAGAATTTTACCAGAAAGTTGTTCTGTTTTTACCAATCTGGTTCCTTTTGTTCTGTTTTGTTGAAAGACAGAATTGAATGACAAACTGAAGGGGTGAAGTCTGTGGAAAAAATACTACCCATTGAAGTTTTCATCACACTACAGCATTTATGTACATCACAAGGAAAAGCCCCTTCGAGTGCTTAAAGGGGACTATAGGAAAGATGAGTGGGACTATTCATCAGGCAGTGTAGGTTTAAACAGAAAGAGGGCAAATTTAGGCTAGATATTAAGAAGAAATTCTTCGCTGTGAGGGTGGTGAGGCCCTGGCACAGGTTACCCAGAGAAGCTGTGGCTGCCCCATCCCTGGAAGTGTTCAAGGC
>JAWWLV010000024.1:5589644-5605424 GCA_035041135.1 Platyrinchus mystaceus | reverse complement strand
GTGAGGGTGGTGAGGCCCTGGCACAGGTTACCCAGAGAAGCTGTGGCTGCCCCATCCCTGGAAGTGTTCAAGGCCAGGTCTGGTGGGAGGTGGTTGGCTGGGGTGTTGGACTAGATGATCTTTGAAGTTGCCTTCCAACCTAAATCATTCAGTGAAAGAGAGTTACTGCAAACCATTAAAGTTGCACCCACTCTTGAGCTGTGAAGTGAATGTTTCATTGGGAATCACATACACTGAGTTAGGGATGGGAGTCCTGGGACATCTACAGAGATACTGCACAGCTCTGTCCTGAAGGCTGGGAGTGACAAGGGAATTTTCTTAATTACCTGCTTTTAATATCCATCTTAGAAGAGACTTGAACGCAGTGTGTGGGTGGTTCTGTTATAACAGCAGTAGACAGCAGAACAAAAGGAACCCCACATAAAAATCCTGCCATACAGGCTGCAAAAATGGGCTTTGCTTCTGCTGCTGTTGCTGCATTTTCAGATCTTTGCAAAAGCTGGAAACAACTGGGGAAGAACTCGAGCTGTGATGTGAAAAAGCTCAAGCTTAATGATGAAACCTGGAAATCAATCGTTAGAAAGAGGCACAAAGCTCTGACAGACTCCTCAGTGTCCTTTGAAAGCAAGCCCTTTTCAAAGGGCAGCCTCATGAGGATGGAGATGGGAATTTTCCAAGTATAAAATCCAATGCAGCTGTCATGCAAGAACAAGCTGGATTCAGCAGATGGAGCATGACAGTGAGAATTCTTCACGTTTGCGAGCAGCAGTTTCTACTATGGGTATAATCCAGAGGATAGTGGGAAAAAAATCAATAGATGGCTACTGTTAAGGAAATCAATAGGATTGAAGCTCTGAGTTGCACACATGGAGAACTGACACTGACACCAGTCTGCTGTTGTCCTCAATAGTTTTGTCTCGATGAGGGAGCACTCTGCATTATGGCCATTGGAATGAGAACAGCAGTGTCCTGCTCCCATCATGGTAATAATGGAAAAAGGGTTCATTCTCTGACAAGATTCATTTTGTATGTCTGAGAAAATTCACTTTCTGCTCTGAGTATCCTCTGAAGCAAATTTAAGGACAGATTACCAGATGTTCAGCGGACAAGCTGTGGAGGTGTGCTATGTCAAGCATTTCACCAGGGCTACAAGACAATAGTTATGGAAAATTAAATTAAAAATAATGTATTGCTTCATTTTCCTGTGTTTTGCACACACTTTTTTAGAGCACAACTCAAAAGGTATTAACATCTTCACATCACATTCCTCCTGCTGTACAACATGGGAAAATCACTTGGGAAAATAACAGAAAAAGCCTCTGGCACTAAGGGCTTTCCAGCACTTCAGGAATATGGGATTTAGGCTGAGCAGTGCTAATCAATGAAGCTGAACTTCAGTGAATGGACAGGATTAAAAAAGTCCTAGAGAAATACTGGGAATTTGCCTGACTTTCTATTAACACTGGTTTCTCTGGGCAAGCCCTCATAATTTCTGTTTACATCAGACAGGAATGCTGCAGTCAGAATTCTTAAAAGGCCCTTCTTTTCATGTCTGCCTCCAAAATGGAAAAACAAAAGGGGCAGAGAGAAAAGCACCCCATCCACTTCAGTGTGAGGAAGAAGGAGGGATAAGTTCACAGCTCATGTTGCCCAAACATCTCCAGGAGCTCCTTGCACAGAGCTGCCAACACCGACCCACTTCCCTGGCACCCATCTCAGAGGGGAGGCAAGCACATCCTAATGACCTCCTCAGGAGCAGAGGATTTTAGGCCTGGTATCTTCTAAAGATAAAGAAAAGTTTTACACCTTCATAGTAAAGTTTGAGCTCATCTGTACATGGCACAGAGATGCACAAGGGCAGGACCTGCGTTGGCCTGCATTTGCTATGCAAACCCCATCCCACCCAGGGCTTGGTGGCAGAGGGAGAACGAGCCCTTTGATGTTCAGTGGTGGCACTGCTGGGCTCCAATTGAAACACAGCACGAGCCCCTCCAAAGCTGCAGGTTGGCTGTTTCCACAGCACTGGCTCCCCTACAGCCCAGGATATTGAGGCTGTGGGAGATCAGCTCCACGCTGCTGCCATCATCCTTTGAATGAAGCCTCTGGCCCCACATTGCTGGGGCACGGGGTCAGTTTTGCTGAGCAGGCAGCCAGGTAAGGCAGGGCACGGAATACCATTTGTTTCCTGAACTGTGCTGCCTTCCAGGGCAAAGTCTTAATGGAAGCACAAGAAAGGAGAGTCGTTACGGGGATTGAGCTGCTGAATACCGGCCCATGTTCGGTCACAGAGCCAAACAGAGCAGTGCTCATGAACAAAACAGCATTTCCTAACCCCCTTTATTGACCCACCTGTAAAACAAAGGAGGAAAATCCCTCCTAAGCACTTGCTGCAATGCCCTTTCTTGCCTGTTATTTTTTATTTCTGCTTTGGAGCAGCAATCAGCATCTAACTCTAAAGAGGCTGCCACATGCAATTACAGAGGGAAGGTCTTGAAGGACACAGTGCTGAGGCAGAGAGACATTTGAAATAAACTTAAAGGGAGCAGCTTTGTTTGGCTGCGTGACCTTTTGCAGCCCTGTAATTCTTTATGTCGATTATAATAGAAAGATCAAATTTCTCATTTTCTCACCTCTGTATCTAGAGAAATGCAAAAATTCTTACACTTTATCTCTCTGAGCCCTCCTTTCCCAAATTTGCTTACCAATACTTTGTCACTGTCACCTCTTTGATGATGGTCTGCTTGTAGGCACCCGTGTGTTCAGGAGAGTTGCTCTGCTAAATACAAAGGACCCAATTTCCAAATCCCATCATGCTGCACATCCCAACAGCACTTAATTCACGGAGCAACCTATTTCTGTCAGTTGCTTCCTTCTCTCCAGGTTTGGCTATCCTTCTTAGATTTCATTACAAATTAGCATGGATTTAATTGGGAATTGAGGGCCAGGCTATTCCCCCATCTTTGCAAACACAAGGAGGTACAGAATGAGGCATCTCCTGTCCCAATGTGATGTGAGAAGGAAATATTATCCTCATGCTTTCTCTTTCTTGATGATGTGGCAGGACTCCAAGGACACAAGGAGGGCAGATGTGGGAAACCATCACAACTCCAATGAGGAGATTCCTTGCAAGCAGAGTGAGGTACAGCACACATGTGAAGCCCTGAGGACCAGTGAAGACCCCCCTGCCATCCCCACAGCTTTCTGCCCTCTGCCTGCCCATCAAGGCCACTTTGTACTTATGAAATGGAACATGGAAGGGGTAACTCACTGGAAGCAGCCTCTGTCTATCCACACACCAGAAAGGATTCTAGCCCCGTCTCCAGCCCAACACTGATTCAAGATACATAGAAAACCTTTTCCCTCTTCAATTCTCTAAGTCCTATGGCAGAGGAATGGCCCCAAGATATGGGGAGCATCAGATGCCATGAAATACTCTTACTGTTGCTGTCCCTGCACCACTCAGCACCCACAAACATGAACAGAACAGAAATGCAAAGGGCCAGATTCACATATACACCAGAGATCCTTCTGCATCTGCCACCAGGTCTTGGATAAGCCAAACTTTTTCTCACAGGAGTTATCTCTGAGGAGTAACATGAAATAATCCATGTATACTTTTACTTTTAATCTTTAGCTGGTACTTTGTGAGACTGAACAAAGGCACAGACGTGTTGAGGATTCTACCAAGGATGCATCTGTCTCCAGATGAAAGGATCCTGACATCAAACTGACTGCAGCTGGGATGGGAAAAGTTTTAAATCACTGCGATCAACACAAGTTTTGCACCAAAGTACAAATACACATGTCATGATTTCCTCTGGGTGACAAGCAAATCCTGTTATTCTACTTATGAATGGGCCTCATTAGGTAGAAAAAAAAAAAGTGTTGGTGCAACCTGTTCCTTTTTAAATTAAACATATTAAAGCTGATAGATATCCCTAATTCTCTGCTCAGCCTTTTATGCATTGCAGTAACACCACATCCATTGTTAAGGAAAGTCTTGAGTTTGCATAATCTGCTTTTCATTTCCCTGGCAGCTGCAGATCACTCTTGGGGACTAAATTAAAAACAGTTCCTTTCAAGAATCCACTGCCTCTGTCCTCCTTTTTCCTCCCTGCACCTAAAAGTTAGGAAGGAAATAAGAAAACAAAGCCTTCCCAACAAGCATTAAATCCTATCAGATCAGGCTGGAAGGTCACCTCATCCATCCCTCTGCCCTGAGGCAAAAATCAACTCTTCTTAAGCCATCCCCGACAGATGCTCATCTAACTCTGAAAAGCACCCACTGATGATTTCACAGCCTGTTCCTTGGCTTACCTCATGGCTACAGGGCTGACCTCAACGTCCCTTACCACAGCCAAAGCTCCTCACTGCTTGTCCTGTCCCCACTGGACTTGGGGAGGCTATTTCTCCTGGAAGAAGAGTAGTTCTTCTCCTTTTGAAGCAGCTCTTTACACACCTACCAAGCTTCCCTATGCTTTTCACTCATCTCTTCTGAACACGTCTGCAACTTCTCAGACACACAGCCCTGTTTCAGAGCCCAGCACTACTGAATGGGCATGCCAAACACTCCTCAGCCCATTTCTGCTCCTGCTTTTATTCCTGTTGTACAGGAGCAGGAGGAGAACACAGCAGGTTGAGGTCTTTGCCTTTGTGGTCAGCACTGGACAGGCCGGGAAGAGGCACTGAGAGGATTCCAGGATGGCTTCCAGGCTGGTGCACACCCAGTCACTGGTGCCTGCTGGTAGCAGGGTGTTAGCCTGGCAGATGGGCTGACCAGAGCATGCCCAGCTCCCAGGCAGGCAGCTGGATGCTCACACAGCACATCCAGCTCCAGGCCACCCGGCCCAACCACACAAACCAGGCAAAACCCAGCGGTGTGGGCTCAGCCAGTTTTGAGGGTGACACCACAAACAGAGAGGAAGCACAGGGAGTGAGCTGTGTGAGTGGAAAAGTGAGAAAAAAAATCCAGTAAGTTTAGCAGAGGAAGGGGAAAGAATCTGAATGAGAAATGAAATGTGCAGTGACCTGCTTTCTCCCACTTGTCCTTCGCTAGAGCTGACCTTGACTTCAAAAGAGACTCCAATTTCCTGAAAGGCAGCAAAAACAAGGAATGAAATCTCACAATCAGTCAAGGTTTACAGCAGCACTGAATACTTGCATTCTACATGTCATGTAATAAAGCACTAAGCCCAGGAGGTTTTGGGATTTCTGAAAGTTGACAGCTTTTATCAGGACATGGTTTGGCCGGCTCCTGGCCCTGTGCACAGACTCCTTGGCTCTTCCAGCCCAGGGAGGCTGCTCAGACCTGTGTTTCAGGCCACTCCTGAGTCCTGTGCTCTGCTCTCAGCACAAGGGAACCATCCAGGCCAACCTGACACACAACAACCAGAGGATATTATTGGAGGTGTCCAGGTCTGAAAAGCCCCAAGGCCACCAGGCACTGCTCACCTTGGAGGGCAGGGCGAGCAGACAGCCCCGCTTGGGATCTCATCTGGTGACTGATTTGCAGTGACATGCTGCTCCAATCACAGCAATTTTGCATGATACCAGCTGCTTTTCTGGATGCAGGGAAGCACAGGCCTGACAAATGGGATACTAAGTGCTCGTTAAGGACATTACTCCCCAACTCCCAGCTGTTACACTTTCGCTGCAAAAATATAAAGGTACCTTGTTAAAGACGTAACACAATGTCAACATTAACAGTTTCCTCATGTTTTGCCTTCCAAGTGCCCCGTCCTACACAGTTTTATTATCGCAGGTTGAAATATCCAGATTTAAAGGCTAATTAAGTCCCACTTAAAACTTTGGCAGAGGGGATTAACTGGAACTTACCCACTGCTTATGCTGCTGTCTGGTTTGCGCAGGGGGGCATTTCTCATGTACCTGCTTTGGGGTTGAGCTGTACAAGGCTGGGGGAGCAGAGCTGGGGTCTCTGGGGAGGTGGGGGGCATCAGACAGGTAGACACAGAGCTGCTGAGGAAGCAAACTACACTCTTGACAACTTGTGTTGCTTGAGCAAAAGCAAAATCACAGTCCCTTCCAGGCACCACGTTCAACTGCAATTTGTAACAGCCAAAAATCCCAGGAAGTGCGACCAGAATGCCTTTCCTTGGGAGACCAAAAGTAACCGTACACACTTCCACATGCACAGGAATGACCCATACGAATCAAACCACCAGTCCACAACACCACAATGAGCTGTCTGGGCACAGCCAGAGCCTCTGGTTGCAGCCACTCCACAGTGCCTGGTACAAGTGAAATGACAAACCTGCAAAGAAACCAAACCAGAAAAATCAGAGCATTTTTGATATTACGGCTGAAAAATAAAAATTATTCTGTTCTGTTGTGTATACGGCTTAAGAGGAATAAAACTTGCATGTATTGTCATTAGCCTATGTATAAGAAAAAATATAGAGAGATAAAAAGATCTACTTTTTTAGACAAAAGGTATATAAGAGTAGAGCAATATTACCTGATTGAAACTAAATTCCCGTGTATTTGATTTCACCCACCTGCCACTAAGTGCTGAATGGAGGAACACAGAATACAACACACAAATTAAGCAGTTTTCTGTTTTATAGAAAGGACAAAGTCATTAAACATGTTATTTTTTACATTTATTTGACGAAACTGTGTACATTGCATTAATCTTTGCAGAACAGTAATTGTGTACACACACAGTGAATGGTTTTGAGACCACAACTTAGAGACACAGAGTGAGACAACACTGCACACACAGTTCTTCCACAGAATGTTTCTGTTTCCAGTATTAAAATATATAAAATAGAGTGAGACTGTTTTATATATTGTGGTGAGGTAAACATCTCTTCCTTCAGAGCAGTGTGTGCTTTTGTGCACCTTCCAGGGAGCTGCTAACGACACCCTTCTCCTTCATTGCATCAATAACTACACACCTCGTGGCATATTTACTGCTGTTCTAATGGTCACACATTTTTTCCTTGAGCAATATGTAGAGAAAGGAATGGAGAACAAAAAACCTGCAGGAATTGATGATAGCAACCTATCTACACTATTTGTGTCAAGAGCCAAAGATCGGTGCAGATAATTTATTCTGAATGTAACGGTTCTAATGGAAATGTCATGAGAAATTTATTTACATTTTTCTAAGTGGGACACGGTATTGATTAGAGCCGCTCAAAAAAAAATCACAATTAAGAATTTATTACACAAATTTTTACCTCTCTGCCCATTTACAAGACCAGATCATAATATCCCTTCATTTGTTCGCTGTTCAAATTTATTGATGATTTTCAGCTCGTAAGTCCCGGGCTGAGTGAGATTTGTACCGAGTTCTTTAGTTACAAGAGCTGTTTGGTATTGCCTTCTGTTCCCTGAATGAATGATTTGTGTAATTAACAGCTTGAATTTTGACTGTTACAAAAGAATATACAATCAAAATAAATGTTGGTCAATATCTGAGTACTGAAACTTAGATTTTTTTTTTTCCCCTTGTATATATTTTTACTGATACCTGAGAAATCAAATACCTTGAAAATGGAAAAGTTCATTTGTGTTTTATTCCAAATAAATCAGAAATGGTTTCTGGAAGTTAAATCAATTGAAGAATACTCCGTGCTCCTGGGCAGAAAACTGCTTCAGTTTCTCATCTTATTTTAAAACCTCACAGCAGTGACATACTTATGAAAGAGGTTATCTTAAAAAGTTAGCAGCCATTTTCCTACTGGCAGACACATCCTCCTGGAGCTCCCTGTATGGCCCTGCTACCCCTAGAAATACTGCACCTCATTTCCAAAAACTAGAAAATAAATGAATCACATTTCACAGGCTTATAGGCACAGTAAAAGAGTGGAAGGTCTTTTCACTACCAGCTGTTTAATCCCTTTTCCTGTCGTGAGGTACGCTTTGGCATCAACAGAAGGAAATCATCTTAAGGCAAAATCAGTGGTTGCTAAAAAAAGAAAACATCATTCATTTTAATAAAAATAGGTATTGTAAGCACAATTTTTTACATGATTCTAAAAGTCCATAAAAATATAAACCCGTTATTAGTTTGCTGGCGCTTTACAATATACAAAAATTAATTAAAATATTGTGAAATAGGTGACCTACATGTGTTTGATTAAAGAACAATCCTGTTGACACAAGTCAATTATTAATTATTGTACCTTATCATGAGTTTATCAGTGGCCATTTTGGAAGGAGAGACAAAAAAGAACTTTATGAAGTGAAGTATTACTTATTGCAATTGTAACAAAATTATCAAAATTAGATAAAGACATAAAAACTTCTCAAGATTGTAGCTGCAAAAGTTCTGAAGCCTAACTTGGAAGCCTAAGGCCCAAGTTGGCCAAGTATCACAAATTAAGTCCACCAAACCTGACGACTGCTTAGGAAAACTCCACTAATCCTCTGAAATAACAACAGGAATGATGTCTTTCCGTGAGAATAATCTTCAAGGTGTTATTTTTTGGCCACACTAGCCACTGCCTTCTTTGCTGCATCCTCAAGGTCATTGGCAGATGTGATGGGGAGTCCACTTTCACTCAGAATGCGCTGGGCCTCATGGACGTTTGTTCCTATAAAAGAACACTGACTGCGATTAGTAATTAATATTAATGAATAAATGAACGTCTTCTAGCAATTAGAATGTCTCTATAAAAGCAGTTAATGCTTCAAACTACACATTGTTTCAGTTTAACAACAGATTCACCCAGTTTAGACTGAGTTGAGAAGAAGGAAGTCCTAATTTCAATGTTTTTGGAAAACCAGGAAAAACCAGAAGATCTGACATGTCCAGAGCTTTTTCCAGCAAAGCTGGGTGACACTTTTGATCACTGCTATGCTCTGTCCACAGAAGAACCTGGAGTCAGATATCCCACTGGAGGAAGCAGAATCCACACTTTGGGATCACACACTGGTCAGAAGTACAAGGTCCTGAACTGATCCTCTTTAGAATCATTTCTATCCCCCTCCTCCATGTCATGTTCCTTGTTCATTTGCCATGTCAAAATGCTTAATTACTTTGTAATTCCTAGACCTAGCAAAATGAATTTTAATTATATTTGGAGCTATACACTAATTATACTCTTAATTATTAACCAAGCAAGAAGCAGACTCTTTACTGTGCAGCTTCCAGAATGCTCATTTTAAAGGATGATTTTTTTTTCCTAGGCAGACTTCATAAAACGTCTGAAATGGTACAACAGAAGTGGAGAATTTCAAAGGCCTGTTTCATCAGTGTGCTCAAGTCAGGATTCCCACTCCTGGCACTGTAAGGGAGCAAAGTCATCCCTGTCACAGCAGGCCCAGCACTTTGTGATGGGAGAGGCAGGTGTTGGGAAGAGGGATGTGGGACCCCATCTGCTCCCTGTGTAAAGGCACTGGCAGAGCAGGTCATGCTTCCCATCGATATGCAGAGGACACACTGTAAGACTTGTGTAGGAAGGTCAAAGACATCTGAAATCTCTAGACAGAAGGGGGATTTGGTTGCTTGGTAACATCCAGAACTGTACAGAACTTCTCCTATAGAAAAAAAAAAAAATATTACAGGCAAAAAAAGAGCAGAAGATTAGATTTTTGTCCAACCATCCTGTATGAGATAACGTGGAGGCTGCTGCTTGTCAGCACAGAGCTGCACAGGGGAGGCAGGAGGCATTGCCAAGGTCCTCTTCTCTGTTAAGTCCCTCACATTTGTACAGTGATTCCCATCAAGCCTTGAAGGTTTTGTCTTTTATTTAGATACAAGTGTGATAAACATTTAAAGCAGTCGAGACTGTACCGATCTTTCAAACAGGATTGTACGAAGTGTTGTGAGGAGAAAAAAATGGAAAGAGGTAAATTTTCCTGGAAATTTTCCCACAGAGAAAAATTATTGTGCTGTTTGTGATAGCCATGTACTTAAAACTAACTTTTGCTCTTCACTAAGTGGCCAATATTAATTTACTAACGGGTCAGAGAGGCAACCATACATTGGATCTGTTCTGCACTGCATTGATTGCTCTCCACACCACTTGTCTAACATGCATTACAAAATCAATACAAAACACAGGCCCCTAAGAAGGGAGGGGGGAGTTTATGCAGGGAAATGAAAAGATGAAAGCTAAAAAAAAAATAAAAATAAATCTCACTGCAGTCAAAAGAGTAAAAATCCATTTTGTATTTATTAAATAAAACACTTTTATAGGCAAGCCATACAACTAAACACATTGTTCAGCAAGCATTTCCTTTGCTGTAATTTTCTTTTTTTTTAGTGATGGCTTTTTATCTCATTGTGATTAAGTATTTTAGCTATGTGGAGAATATGGAAATTATAATGAGAGCCTGCTGAAAGCAGAGGTAGGAGATTGAAAATCAAACATTCAGAAAACACTGGAAACATTTAGGAATCTACAAAGAATCTTGTTGCAATAGATGGTAAAATAAACAAATAAAGAATCCCACTCTTCCAACATTAACCTCCTGCCACTGGATGGTGTCAGAGAACTGTAAACAGAATGCCATACCCAGGCTATCAGAATAACCTGCCCTTCACCTGTGCAGCAGCCAACTGAGAACAGAAAATTCACAGGACTGAAGGCTGGGGGGCTTTTGTTATTGTTGGGTTTTTTTTGTTTGGTTTGGTTTTTTGTAGTTTGTTTTTGTTTGTTTTTTTTTTTTTTTTTTAAACTAAACTCTATTAAGGGAATAGCTTTCTGATAAGAAAAAGAAGTTTTTTGCCTTCTGACACATATGACTGTCAATGACACTCCATGGAAAACCAGGAAAGATGAATTTTAACAGCATTTACCTTCAGGCTTTGTAATCTAAACACCCTCCTGCTGAAGCCTGGGTTCTGAAACAACCTCTCAGTCTGTGTACATGCAGTCTCTCACATTTACACTTCCGTTGCCTTCAAATCTCTGCTATCAGTAGCAAATATATTCAACTCATTACCAACAAATCCTAGTCATAAATATTCTGTCTAAGCATGTTTCTATAAATGGTAAGATTATACCAGCACACATCGTGAGAACTGCAGAGGCTGAATGAAAATCAAACAAATAACCCCCCCCAATCATACTTTGTATGCAGGATTTGGATAATGTTCCTTTATTCACTTGCACTGCCATAAAACCATTAGGAACAGGCTAAATTGCCACTGTTCAATACTGATGGCTGGAGAGGATGCCCCTTTTTCAGGTAAATAAGATATAAGGGGATAAGTTATACACATTTGGGATATACTAAAGAAGACTAACATGTAAAATAATCTGATCTACCCAGAACATCCTGCTATAGCAAAAAATTCACAATATGCAGAATGTCAAAAAATATTAGACAGGAACACGTTGTGCCCATGTTACACTACCCACAGCAAGGTTCCAGCTTTGATATGCTGCACTGCTGAGTGTATTGAGAGCCAAATCCCCCTCCAAGAAGTGTGACTTTGCAATTCCCCATCCCTCTCTCTTGACAGGCAATTTGGGATACTAACAGCCAAAAAATCAGACATACAAACTAAACCAGACTTGTGAGTGAGATACACAAGCTGCAGCAAAACTTAATTGGCGTGTAAAAGATTTCTGAATATTTTTTAAAAAATACTTAGATTCTGAAAAACACAGAAGGTCACTAATCACAGAAAATATAAAAAGAAATTTTTGAGTCAGGTGTTTGAATAAAAGCCAACTTGCTCCTAGCTGAGTTTCAACATATTAAGTAGTTCTAATTCCTCCTAATTCTTCTTGTCCTGTGACCAAAAAAAGCACAGAATTCACTTCTTGAAAGAGAAAGAACATATAATTTCCAGCATAGGAGGCAGATACCTAATTCACAATTCTTTTTTATTCTCCCCTTTTTTCATCTAACTCTGAGCTACATAAACGAGAAACAAGTTTTGGCTTCTGCTCAGCACTCCCAGCCAGTTTTCACAAAACTTAGCTGAAGTACATTACATTTTAAAGGGAAAAAAATCCTGCATAAACCCAGCAGCAGTTGGTTTTCAATCTGAAAAAGATAAAATCTCAAATATGTGGTTTCTCCATTTGTCCATGAGCTTTTTAAACAATAATCCTGTGTCTCAGCTGGTGAGTTCTTTACTGATAAGGGAAGCAAACATATGTAATTATAAAGTTACCATTTTCAAAGAGGAGAGTAATCCTTTCTTTATCCACTGGTAAAACGGCTTGTAATTATTATACAACTGAGAACAAAGATTTGTCCACAGAATCCTACTAAATCAAGACAGATTTGACTGATTAAAACTCTAGTCATCAAGACACTTGTAGTACAGTGCATACGGGCAAAGAGCCTTTAAAGTGCAGGTCACAAATCTGTTAGAGTTATGGAAATAATCACAAACCTTCTGTTGGAAAAATGTTCAAAATGGAAATTCAAAAGACTGCTTGCCCCTTTTTCTCCTTTTGAACTGCAAAATGTTATCAGTGATGTTTTAAGAAGGCTGGGGTAGTCTTATTACTTCCACAGTACTCATTATTAATTCAAAATCCTTATAAGTTTAAATAACCCGGTGTGAGTTCAAAGAAGAAAAACAGTGACGATTAAGGATCCAGAGGGATTGATTTCTGAGAAAAGATTAAAAGGACCAAATAGATAGATATATATATATATTTTGCCTGGTTGGGTGATTAAGGAGGCAGAGAGAGCAGGAGTTACTATCTAGCAGTTTCAAAGTACAACATCTGAAGGTTGTCAACATCACAGCTCTTCGTTTAGTATGAACTAGGAATGAAAGAAGGAATTAAAACCTTCTGCGACAAAGATTATGCAGAAGTTGGAGCTTTGCTGTATTATTATGGCACCGAGTTTCCTAAAAAACCCCACAGTATGACCAGAGTCAGCAACTAGTCCAGGAGAAGCATTATTGCAAAGAGTGAAGCAGTAAATCAGTAAGGAGTGAGCAGATGGGAAGATGGTCACCAAAAGGTATTTGCATCAAAGTCTGTGTTCAACACTCTGAAGACTCAGCTTCGACCTCTGTGCAAGAAGCAGCAAACAACTCAAACATCACAGGCACAAGAGGAACAGGCACCTCTGCAGAGCTCTCTGCCACCTCCAGGCAGAAGCATTCCTGCTCCACACCCTTCTCTTCCAGACAAACTCTGCAATGCAGTAGCACTGGGACTCTTCCCATTCAGCCCAGCTCTGCCTCTTGTAATCTCTCAGAAGTCACGTTAAAAAAAAAAAAAAAGTCACTCTTTTTTTTGTAGACAACCATGGAAGTATCAAAATTACTGGAGAAAGGTCAAGCAAACCCAGTGGCAGACCCAGTGGACTGCAGTTTAAAATGAGCAAGTTGATTTTCTTGTTTCTCTCACAAGAGTTTCAAATATTGCAGCAGAAACATCTTGTTCATAAGGAAAACTAACAGCTTTTTCAATATCTTCACTTAAAAACCAGTAGCTACAATAGATGAGCAGTCTTGCAGATCTGACAGATAAACTTTTTCCCAGCTATGACAGACAGGAAAAGTTTTCTTACTTTGACAAAAAGCTAAACAACATCGCCTAGAGCTGATAAACAATGAGATTTTGTATTATTAAACTTTCCTGCTTCTAACCAACATCCATCAGTCTCTCCTTCATCCATATTAAACTACTTACATAGTCTCTTAAGGTGTTGACTGGTGCTGCATCATCCAAAGAAAATTTTCACAATGTTTCTAAAATCCGTTTTAGAGTACTTTTAAATTTCCGTGCACTTAACCACAGCAAAAGTCATGTCAGTACATGCAGTGTAGCATGAGAACCAGGGAAGGGAAAACCCCCTTTCTCATGAAAGACAAAGTAAGTATCCCCCTAATGAAAGGGCTTTGTGGGCAATCTACACCTTCAGGAGTTTTGGTGATGTCATGTTTTGAAAAGGAAAAAGTCTGGTGTATTCAGAACATATTTTCCTTCCCTCTCTGTCATAGTGTAAAAAAACACCTTAGTTTTTGTCTCTCAGGTCCATAAAGTGATGCATTTCCTCCTTTCATCACCAAATGCTGGGTGACAGGACATTTTATGCTCTTTACATACACACACAAACATGAATATTGATGGTTTTGAGAAAGAAGCCTTAAAAAACTCCCAGAAACCCTTCTGTTTTCCAAAACCACTCAGCCAAAAGGAAATGTTTTAAGCTTACCAGAGTTGTGTGCTGATTGCAATCAAAGCACTTTTCACACAAGGGCAGAAGAATCTCCCTCCCTCCTTCAGGGCACTTCTCAGAAATTAGAGGCAGAACTCCACACCCACCACCATTATATCAAAGCTTGAAACTGCCAAAGAGTTTGTTTCTTGTGTAACAATGTGGAATGTACCAAAAAAAAATATTCCTTACCATTACCAGATCTTCTGGTTTTTTTAAATGGATTTTAGCTGGATAGGGTATTTGGGCAGAGGAGTATGTTACAGTAATTTCTCTCTCACAAAATCTGTTTCAAATATCTTTCTTTTAATTACAGGATTGGAGTAAATTTAAAAAACCTGTACTTTGCTGCAGGTTTAGCAATAATGGAATTGCATTCAGTAAAAGAAAAAATCATTTGAAAGAGAAATACCTTCCAGTAAACAGCAACTTGAAGCAAAATAATTCTTATTTGCATTGCAAATCTTACAGGCAAACTCATAACGCTTCCACTGCAAAATTTCACTGCTTCAAGTACCACCAGGGACCACGAATACAGAAATATGAGTTTATTGACTTCAGGTCAGGCTATGGCTGGAGAACTGGACATTTTCTTACTGTGTGGGACCAATCTGTTTAGAGCTTTGAGATGGAAGGAAGCTCAAGTGGGTTACTGGGCACCTGAGGGACGATTTGGGTCTGAAACCATCAGCACTCACCTTCCAGTCTGACCACCAGAGGCACTTTCAGCTCAAGCTCTCGACAGGCTTTGGTGATACCATTGGCTATGATGGCACAGTTCACGATCCCACCAAATATGTTCACAAGGATTGCTTCAACCTGGAGGAAAGAAACCGAGCAGGAAATGAGAAGGGGGTTGCTTATGTGTTGTTTTGGCTTTGTTTTATGAATAAACACAGGTAAAAGATCCAAACCAGGGAACAAATTCCCCTCAGTCAAGCAGGTTCTCATTTATGGAAGGTACAAGCTTCACCTCTGCACTCAGAGATCTCTGAGTCTATTGTTGCTGTAGTGTACAGCAGTGATTAATTGTCTTGGTCTAAACTGGCATGGTAATTAATGTCATAAACAGTATTGTACAAAAAAAAGGTGAATTTCTACCAGTAAGTATAAATAAAAGGAGCTTAAACAGTCTATATTTTGGTTTTTAAAAATGTATTGAATAATCATCAGAGGTTGGAGCTCAGAAAATAGTGTATGAATGTGTGATGCACATGAAATGAAATATTCATGTGGACACTTCACAAAACAATCTGGATCTTCACTTTATCACAAGCAATACAGAGGGAAAGGTAATATACTTGCCCTGACTTGATAAAGAGGAGTAAAAATCCCTTCTAATTAACAAGAAGAGGCATGTAATGAAGAGCATTCATTACAACAGGTTAACTGATAACCTCAAAAAACTGCTATTCATCAGTTTCTGGAAACTGCAGTTTCTGCACCTAATTCACAATTAAATTACCCTTCACAACATACAAGACATTAATACCTACAAGATATTAATATAATTCCTTTCCACTTGCTAAGGTAGTATAATATTAACCCAAGCACATATAGCAGGCTTCCAACCATGCCTTATTATGCTGAGGAGGTGACCAAAAGGATGTGGCTGTGCTGTTTCTCATCCCACAGTGGGGCTAATCCACAACACTTGGGGTGCTC
>JAWWLV010000024.1:5577345-5589544 GCA_035041135.1 Platyrinchus mystaceus | reverse complement strand
TCACTGGGTGTCACAAACAAGCTTTGCCAGAATCGTGTTGACTCATAAAACCAACAGGATAAAGAAGGGATTAGGTCTGAAGGAATGAAATATCACTGGATTTCACTTGTGCACGATGTCAACTGCAATTATGCTTAACTCACTGCACCAGCTGAATGGATTCACTGTGCCCACCTCAAGGTAGGCAAACTCATTCCAGCACCAAGGAAATTCCCTGCGGTCACACACGTTTATAGCTCTGCACAGTCGGGTTTCATGTTTCTCTGCAGACAGAAGGTGACAATTGACTCCTGTGATGTGCAGTCACACACGGGGCTGAAGGTTCACCACTGGTAGTAACACTGCCATCCACAGTACAAAAGGGGAACAAGACATCTCAACAAATGCTTTACTTCTCACAAGAAATTACCTCAGTCCTTAAGCAGCTCTCTGGACTGCAAAAACCTCATTTACTGGTGTAAATGCAGTGTTTCCTTTGCACCACTGAATCACAGAAACACGGAATGGTTTGAGTGGGAAGGGGCCTTAAAAATTATCTTCTTCCAACCCCCTGCCATGGGCAAGGACACCTTCCACTAGACCAGGTTGCTCAAAAATTGAACTCCAGTGGTCACACCGCAGCCATAAAACAAAGCTGGCAATGGAACCATGTCACTGACACCTTGCTCATCACCTGCTGCTCCTTTCAGCTCTAAGACTTTTCATGATGCCACCTCTTTGATGTAGTGCTGATGTGCCAGGACACTGTCTTCCCCTATTACTTATCTCCTCTTACTACTTGCAGTGGAGTTAGTTATACAGTTAAGACCTTCAGAGAATGAAAAAAACCTCTAATGCTATATAAGTAGAGCAATAATTAATAATAAACTCCCTTAAAAATCCTGATATCCAAATTTCTCCCTCTGAAATTAGGTACAATGATCCAGTACATGACACCAGCCTTTTCAGTTCATGGAGCCTGCACAGTTAACAGCCTGGATATGGCTCATGGCATGGCTTCCTCATCCCAGGAAAGGCACACTAGGCATCAGAAAGAAATTTATAACCCAGTCAAACCAGAACATACAATTTAATTTATTTTATAACTCTTTCTTATAGATTTGACAATTTCATATCATGTTAAATACATGCATTTACCAGTTTAGGCTTTACTGGATATTAAGTTGGTGATGCCATTGCAATTATTTATTTCACCTTTGTGTTACAAAATCCTGAGCTCTGCAGAAGCTCCCAATGATAAAACCTTAGAAGGCCTCTCCTCTGCCTTGCTCCTACTGCTTGTGCATACAAAAACTCTCCTGCTGTTAGGAAGTAAAACAACATAAAAGAAAAAAATGGAGCCCTTCAAATTCTTATCACATTAACCCTCGTGGCAGAGATATCGCTGTGCAAAGCAATTTGGTGTTAAAACACACTAGTGATAGATTCTAACAGTGGGACAAGCCACACACACCATTCCACCCCTTCCAACACATCCCCCTAATTCAGGGACATTGCAACAGACATGTGACAGATCAACTTAACCAAGTGTGTTTACATTATTAGAGATAAGGAGGAGGATTTTATGTCCAGTACAGATATTTTAATTCCTAACTCAGACATTCTAATTTAAGGATCTGTTTTTCAGCTCTCAAGCTGAATTCTAATCAGGCCTTCTAATCCATTGGCAGCAAAAGGAATAAAAAAAAAAAAAAGTTGAAGGAAATTAGATGCAGTTTGGATAACTGATGTTGGTATGCTTGACTTCAATAAAAATACACTGTTAAATTAGAGAAGAGTCTGAAAGGATTCAGTCAATAAGAAACTGAATCAGGTAGAGCATTTGATCTTAAGTTTTATTGTAATCTTCCAAATAAGCCAAAAGATCAGTTCAAATCATGCTGAGATTCACTTTAGCTCTGCTGAAATCTGTGAACATTGTTTATATTTGCTTCTTTAGCCTGACCAGATCCTGCATTTCCAGCTCAAAGAACTTTAACATTCAGACCCAGCAGATGGATGAAGAGGTTTTCAGTGTTTCATGTGCACAGAGAATGCACAATCTCTGTATTACTTGAGCCTGTGAGAAAAGTAAACCTCTCACTGCAGATCAGAACCATTATATATCCACATGCTGAGTGTCTAATGCATATGAACTATCAGACATACTAAGGAGAGGGCAAACTGCCTGCAGACAGAACAGGTTACTAAATACACCATTATTCTAATAACCATTTTTACCCACTAACATGCCTTTTAATTTTTTTTCTATTTCAGCAACATTATTAAATATTAAATTACGTCCATGGGTTAAGCTTTTTTTTTCATCCACCAAAACAACTGATAGATGTGAAATCACCATCAGAAGTACTCACAACTGATCATGGATTCCTCTGGAGAAACAAGGGAACCCCCAACAGCATGAAAATATCACCATCAATGTTGGTAAAAACCCACAGTCTGCCAGGCCTGAGTACCAATGCTGGGAAGCCAAAGGGATAGAACCTGAGTGCTGCACTATCACTGTCTTCATGTTAGACATCCTATCAAATCTTTGCAGATACTGGAATAGCCATTAATCCCACTCCAAAATGCTATAAGAACACATATGCAGACACACAGAGTAATTTCTCTCTTTATATAAAAAACTAGATATATTTATGTATGGCTATATCTATATGAAATCTACATTGCTTTATTAATAAGACTAACAGTTTTAATTTACAGTGATTTTTTTGTAAACTCAGCCTTGACAAAGCCCACAATTCTGCTTTGAGTGTTTGACACCAACACCACTCCCACCCACCCCCCCAATAAGTGTAATTGTATACTAAGCAAAGTAATGCTGTTAGGAGATTACTGTTAGAATTGTATTGGATCACTGACATGATCCACCAGGCTGCCAGATTCCCCACAACTAAGGGCATTTTAGGTACAGCAGGAGCAGCTTTAACATACCTGGCTGCTCTCTAAAAGATCAGATGCAGTGTGTGTGCATTTGCTATATCCTCTTATAATTTTTTTCTCTAAAATATTCTTAGCCCTAACCAAATGCACACGGAGATCTGATCATCACACAGTTAAGGTTTAATGGAGGCAGCACCTATAAAACATTCCACCTTTCCCAAAGCCCATTTATAAATCTATACTGGGGACGTCTGGCTGTCTGAAGCCGCTGCACTCCAGTCTGCTGACCTGAGCCTGCACTCACACCACAGGTTCTGTACACGAGAAAAGAGAGGACAAAAACTCCACACTTGAAAGTTGTTGCCTCTCTTTGATCTTCCACCTTTGCTGTTGCCACAAAACGACTATAACAGGTGCAGGATAACAACATGCTGCAGCTCCAGATGGGTAATTCGCACGAGGCCAAGCTCTGAGTCTCACATAGAACAGAAATCCAACCAGGAACGCAATTCAGCTTAGGCTGAGGTCTCATAACCATTTGGAGGTGACCCAAGTATGGGCAGACACCGAAGAATCTGTCCTGCTTTCCCCCCCTCCCTGTCCTGCACATAAACACCCCCCCACCCCACCCCGTTGCCTTATCAGCATCTGAGCTCTGTGGATCCCAAAAACCCGGATCCGACTGATCCTGCAGACAAAACCAACACTGGCCCTGAAGGGAGGAAGAGTCCCAAGAATGCTGTGAGGACCTGGGGTAAGGTGGGAATGTGTCAGCAATAGTGAAACCACTTAGCTATTGCCTTTCAGGATAATGCTGAGTATTAGTTATGTACAAAAATGTGAGGCCAGAAACACAACTAGAGAACTTTCCAATAAAAATCAAACCCCAAATCATTGTACAGCACAGATTTCTTGTGAACACTACTGAATAATACACTGGAACATAAGTATTCTTTTTTTTTTTTAATAGATGTTTTAAAATATGTTCTTTACAGAAACATTTTGGAATGGCTGACATAAAGACAGCTCAAAACCATGATTATTCCAACATTCAGATCCCTTTAATCAGAGTTCATGCTAGTGTATTTTTTGAGAAACTCTTTCAACTCCCCCACTCTTTCTCATCTTTTCTCTTATATGCACACACAGAAGCATGAACACTCACACAGAGAACTATAAATACTATTATAAAATCACCAGTGTAATCTCTGGCCTTCCTGGAAATTGTGACTCTGAAGCTCAGTCCATGTATTTTATTCAGCAACTCTCAGTAAAACTACATCTGCAGCAACAATAAAAGTTAGACATTTAAAGAATGTTCTCATGGTTTGTTTGATTGAAATCTGAAAAAAACCCATCTTCACGTTTCAAGCTAAGTGAATTCATTTATTGACCACTCCTAACTCTTTCATCAGCTAAAAGTGCACCCAGACAGCAGGAAACAGACTATATCTGTCAAGTTTTCTTCTCCAGGATGCCACAGGGCACATCTATGTGGAAGGCTTTGGTTTGCATGGTACAGCTGGCAAACATGTTCCTGCCTGAAGGCTCACAGCATTTTTTGAGGTTAAAACATGCATCTTGTCTCCCAATTCTTCTTGTCAGCAGAGTCTTACTTTGTGGCTGCAAAAGCACATTCTTTCACCAAATGAGTCATTAAGGTGCCGGAAAATAAGTAAGACAAGCAAGTCAGCAGCACAGTGCCAGGAGTTTGTTTCTTCCCTCCTTTGTTCAACACAATAAACATGTTCAAGGATGATAAATCACTCAAACATGTTAAAGACTGTGGGGAAGCTCACAGGACATGAGGTGGGACACAAGCACCGAGGATCCATATGTATTCCCGGTTCACGGAAGGAAAGTAAAGGTGCTGTCACCTGCAGCTGGATCCAGACACCCACCACTGCAAACACACACAGACCTGACAAGCACTGTCACTTAAAATTCTTATGTTCCCATTCTGATCTTCAGAGATGATTTGCACCCCAAATCCCAGGGAATCCCAGTTAAAAAGAAGGGTATTTTAAGATGTAAGTAGTAATATTAAGAAGAAAACAAACCACTGGGTAAAATGGGCTGCATAGTTCTCCACTTTGAATCTAATAAAGTGCATTTAATCCTTCCTATTATTCCACTGGTCTTTATTATTCATTCATTCATAGTTACCAAATTTGTTTCAATATGAAAGAAGCAGACTATCTCCAATTCTCAATACACAGTAATAAAATGTAATAAAACAGATGCCACACACTTGCATCTTTACTCTTTATCCTTCTGCTCCAACTGACAAGTCAGATACAAACATTTTTATATATATCTCTATATTAGTACAACTTGGGCCACAGGTCAAATGTAAATTTTTCTTATTCAGTTTTGAAATATTACTGTAATCCTCCAGCTTTTTATCTCAGACAGCATTTATGGTTCATTTGAAAATAAAGATTAAGCTTACTGTATCTAAGCAGCAGGAAAGATCAACAAACACAAAAACATTTGCTTAAAATACCCACTAGAGGACAGTGCAATTCAATGTGGAAAAGAGATGTAAAAATCCCTTTGGAGAGGAGAGCAGGGTTATTTTTTCTACTTAAAGCCAAACTATCTGGTTTTGCTTTATAAAAAATGATGCAAAATATTACTCTGCCTCTTTTGGATGGAATTTTCAAAGTCTGAAGGTGATAAATTTAAGGAAGCTGAATCAACAGAAAGCAAAGCAAGAAAGCTTGCAGTCAGGTGAAGAAATGCTGATACAATGTAATTTTGAATGTCTTGTACTGTTCTAAAACAGGTCAAGGTTTCAAATTCACAAGTAACGCACCCTGATGCCCTGGCAGGAAAGGAACTCTGTTGAATCTCCCAAACAAAATTCAGATTTTTTCTGTTTGGCGGGACCTGACAGGTAGGAAAAGCAGATCAACAATTTTGTCCAAAGATAATTTTTGGCCTGTATTCAAGATGTTCCTGAGGAACACAAGTCTCACCATGCCCTGGTCCTGCCACATCCCATTGTAAGTGAAGCCTTTTCCTTGGATGGCAGGTGAGATGGCAGTACCTGACTCGGCACTTTCTGAAACACAACTCCTTTGGTGCCATTCTAAGAGTCCCAAATACCACAGCTTTTCCAAAGCAAAACTCTGTGGGTCCAGTTTTTGGGGTGCTAAAACAGCCAGCTTACAGTCTTCAGTCCTTCCTGCTTACAGCAAATTCAGGATCCACATCAGGATACAGATTTATTGGCTTTTGCTGGTTAGAAAACAATTCAGCAACAATCCTCTGCTGACTGACCAGATCCAGGTTGTGGCCCACGCAGGGTTCTGGGGTAGGGAGAGCTCTGGTACTCTCCAAAACCAAAGATACCTCCCAGTATAGACCACCAGGAACATCTCCACCATGGGATTTTGTCTTAATTCTCTGTAGCACTGACACAAGAATAAAAATTAAGGGATCAGAGCTCATTAAATTAATAGCATGAGATAAAATGAAGACTGGCAGATTACACAGCACAGTATTGTATTGGAAACAGTCCCTGAAGACCTTCCTTTGACCAGCTGCAAGGAGCCTGTGTTTTGTGAACAGGAATATTCCAATTCCAGACACACAGCCTCCTTCAAATTCCAAAATATCACGGCAGGCAGCAACGTGGCCTCAGGAACCTTCATTTTGATTGAATTCCAGTGAGAAGTCTCACATCAAGATGGTTTTGGGAGTGTTTCCTCATCTGCAGGACACACACTCTGCACACCCTGAGCCTTGGCACAAACACATCCATCACGACAATCCATCATTCCCACGCAGCCCTTGGTTTGGGATCACACCTGAGATGTGGTTATGAAGATGCAAACACATTTTTCCTGTGCCTGTGCTCCCACCTGGCCAGGCTTCAGTCCTGTCCTGCCCAGAGACCACAAACCCCTCCCTAATGATCCAGGCAGAGCAGGCAGGGAGTGTCTGCAACCACACAGGCATGTTCTTTCACTGATAGGCAGCACAACCACTTCCTAATATAATCCTTATTTATGATAGAAAGGGACAAGAATAAAGAAAAAGAGGGAAAGGGGGAAAGAAAATAATGAGACCACTGTTCTGAAGTATATTTGAGAATCAGAACAACAGCTTTTATTATTGTTTTGGGGACAAAATGCAGCAGGCAGTTCCTAGAACAATTGCATTTTGCAAATAGGGAAGGGTAACTCTTCTATCAGATCATGGGAATATGGAATAAAAGTACATAAACTTGCTCTGGCTCTTACTTAAATATCTGAGCTTCAAGGAGACTGAGCCCCTGGATGAGCAGATTGCACTGCAGAACAATACAGGGATGACAACTACCTATACGAACATGTACTGCAAGACTGAAAAAACACACATGATCAATTCATGTGTGTCAGAAGAGAGTGCAATAATACAGATTTCTTTTAAACTCCTCTTTGTGCACCCAGAACTAAGGGCAGTTGCAGGTTTAGGCCTGATTTGAAGAATATTATTCAAGCAAAATCAAGATGCACCCATACCACCTGTCCTGTAGGCACCAGCAGGAAGCACTGGTCATTAAGTACTGAGGGAATTCACGTTGGCTGTTCCATATTAGCATGATAAGTTATAGACACCCTCCAAAACCACTTATCCAAGACAGTTTATACACCAGCACGACTGCAAGGAGTTCTTTCACAACAGCAAAGTCTATAAAAATTGATCCAATATTTTCTGAATTTTGCCTCTGCACTTCAGATTAATTTCTCAAAGGCACATCATACACATTCTCTAATGCTCTTAGTGTCTGGAGCTCCAATTAGATTTTTGCTAAACAGTAATCAGCTTTCTGAAGAGCAGTGTAGCGACATGATCATTATTTAGCCATGTGACACAGGAGGTAGCGATGGGCTCCTGTTTCTTCAACCACATGCTATGCCCTGGGGTGCATCTCTGTACAGTTTCATCACATCTTAAGGTGTGTTGAAAGGAAAAAGGTCGATTTTAAATGCCTTAAACTAAAAAAAAAATGCAATATTCCTCAAAAGAGGGAGTACCTAGAGAGCATGGATATGTGATGAAATGGAAGTGGAGCAGCACACAGTCCACAGCATGGGCTGCTGCCAGAGGAATTGTTCAAACAGTAAATTACCTGCTCACTGCACTATGGTGTGTAAAGGACATTTGGCAAATCACCAAAACCAATACTGGTAAGTGGTCCAATCACTAATATCCACAACAGGGCTTGACTAAACAGAGGTGTTGATTTGATGACTAGTTCAAGACTTTCTGTTTATTCCAACAGAACATATCTTTATTTCCTCTTTAGAAATAGCCTTTGAAACACAAATCCTGTATTGATTTAGGGTATCAAATACTAAGTGGAAGTACCCCTCACAAGGGAGAAGAGAGATGAACAGTTATTCTTGTGCTCTAGAGGGACTTAGGATCTTCCTTTTTGTCACCTGAGAAACATCTCTGACATGTACTCCCCATGCAGAAGCAAATGAAATGCACCAGAAGCTCCTATATAGGTCAGGCTGCCTTTCTTACAGAGACAATGGAAACTTGTAAAAAGGAGTTCTGTACTTCAAGAAGCTTAATTAAAATATAAAAATGCATTGTCATGGGTACTGAACTGCATATACACATCTGAAATCTCCAAATAATTAAAAACCCTTTTACAGTAACATTGCAGTCATCAAAACTGCGAATTGCTGTGCTCATTAGGTTCCAAATTACTACCGCATAAAAATCAGCTCACTATTAACATGTAGTAAACCAAAGCAGAAATAGTAAAATTCAGAAAGGTACTTAGAAGAGTGATAAAGATGCTGGACAAGCCTTGTATACAGAAAGACTAAATAAACCATGACTTCCCATCTTAGCAAAGGAAACAGAAGGAGGATATAGAGCAAAGGCTGCAACTGTCAAGGGAAAAAGGGAACGAGGTGGAACCATTTTGTACCTGCCTCTGGGTAATTTTATTTCTTAGTCCTTAGTTCTTGTAATGCCAGAGATGGTGAAATACAGAAGGGGCCCCTTTACTGTTATTTTTAAATACATAGTACAGTTATTGTGTGAAACGCTGTCACAGGATATCATTTATGTCAAATGCTTACATGAGCTGAGAATATACAGTAACAAATTCCTGGAAAGAAAGCCACCAAAGACTTGTAAATACAAGGATATCAAAGATCACTAAGAAGCAGGGGGAATCTATCAGGAAAGTATCCTCACACTCTTGTCCTCTTCTTGTGTTTCTCTCTAGGAACCTGACTCTGGCTAATGGAGAAAAAGAGATCAGATCAACTCAGATCCAAATCATACTCAATGCAGTTACACTCTTCCATTAAAACACAATGTATATCCATGGTTTCTTTAATTCATCTATGCAACCCCGGTCCAAATTAAATCATAAAATAGTGTCTGAGTTATATGTTCCTTTATCAGTTTCACTGATTACAGAACTATCTAATCTCAGCAGTGACCACTCAGCATCAATCAGGTATGTGGCACTGGACAAGTGATCAGAATGGGTCATTTTGATTACTTCTCTTTTTACTTTAATACAATTAATTCCTTGCTCTTTCCTATCCTTTCAAGCATAGGATCCCAATCAGAAGGTGGGATCTGAAATTAATACCTGTGACTTCGTCCCCCTGGGGAACAAACTTAACCATGGCTTATCTAAGCCATCTTTCTCTTGCTTCATTCAGCCTCTGGTGCTCACTCAGAGGGAGAGGAGCCAGTTCCCTGGGACATACCAAGCCCTAAATGGAAGACAACACAGGCAGAATGAGGACATTCTCCTCCCATCTTGCTAAACTCAGTCTGCAACACTTCCTGACCACCCATGAGCTCAGCCTCTTCCCAGTCTTTAGTAGTTGGTGACCAGCAGGACTTGCTGCCACCTAAACGTTAGTGAGAATTTTTGTTCCAGAAATGCCTCTTTCCAAAGACTGTCCACTCTGGCATTGTGTATTAAAGACATTCAGCTCTCAACAGGACTGTTGAAAGATGGATAATGATCTTTATCTTCCGCAAGGTTTATATAAAGCAATTTAAACAAAAAAAAAAAAGGTGACAGTTTAAAAATTAATGACCAGCAATAACATCCCCACAAATAGGATGCTAAGCTAAGAACTGGATTATTGCAAAATGGGATGACTCAGGAGTTGACAAAGTGGTTCCACATACTTTTTTGGATTCTCTTGCTACTTGCAAAATCATAAAATGCGACTTAATATTTTTTCTTTATACCAAGGGGGAAAAGATTGGCCTGACTCTTTTGACAAGTACAAATCAGTGTTGTCACTTCACTCCTCCTAAGAATTTGACCTATCATCTTCATCTTTACTGAACTTTTTTTACCTATTTTCTGCATGAAAAAGGGAATCACCTTCAGAGAAATAATTATTCGATAATGATCTCCCATCCACTTTTCACAAGTTTATCAAAGCATCTTGTAATAAAACCAGAGCTGAATGTTTTAGCCACAACCCCAAAGTGGTATAATCAGCAAATCTGAACTGTGAAAGAAGTTATAGAGCTACATTAAGAAACAGATGGAGTGAGCATAAAACAATCACAGATAAGCCAGCATAAAGGAACTTAACTTTAGATTAATCAAGGTTGAGATGCTCAAGGCAGCCATGGGGAGTCAAGCACATTAAAATTAACATGAGACACATGTAAATCACAGTCTGCTTCTTACATCTCACCCCAGTTCTGTAAAGAATACCACATGGAATTGTAGGTGTCTCTGTTAACCATATTCCCTTGCTTCACAAGTGATTTTGCAGTATGGTCAAGGAAAATATCTCAAAAATGGCTCTCCTACCTACTTGTTAACTTCAATGAGAATTAGAAAAACCTTATGAGGATTTAAACCTCCCACATTAAATTGCATAAAATGTCAGAACAAGCCTCAAATGTATGCTCTCATAACACTTGAAACTAAGTATGATGAAAACAAACAAATAGCCAGCAAATACTCAGTTATACAACCAACCAGCTTTCACACAGCCTAAAGCTGACACTTGGCTTTAGTAGGAGACTTTTTCTAAATTCAAATTTTCTGCTGTGTTCAATGCTGTATTGCACTGGGAAATTGAACATAGTTCCTTGGTGCAGGATTCCAAAGACACAACCAAAGAGACAACTCCCAAATAAAAACTGATTCAGAACCTTACTACAGTGAAAAACTCAATGACAATATCTAATGCTAAGCACACAGGTAGGTCCAGCAGTCTCTCATACCTTTTAAGCTCAAAATCAGATAAGCAAGTACACCAAAAGCAGATTAATTTCCTTCCTGGATGATTCACAGAAGGGAAGAATTCCCATTGTCAGAATCTATTTCCTCACCTGAGAAATTTCCTCACCTTGTTTTCCAATATGCATAGTACTGAGAACAATCTGTGATCTGGGCTAAGCTGCAAAAGTGAATTCAAAGTCCATATTTCAAAAGAAAACAATGCAAATGATTACAACCAGGGAAATTATTGAAGGCAGAAACAGTTTAATGCATGTATTGCATGTAGTTTTTGTTAATTACTTTTTAAGTACTTATGCACAGTAGTAGCTAAACAGAACGGGAAAGAGAGATTACATAAAAACATTTCCAAGTGGGTGTTTCGTGCTGAGCCACAGCCTGCCATAGTATTGCTGATTAATTAGGAAAGCCTTGTCTCAGCTTCCAAGGCCCTTAATGGCTCACCATGATCCCATTCATAGAATGGTTTGGGTTGGAAAGGACATTAAAGACCATCTCTTTCCAACCCCCTGGCACGGGCAGGGTCACCTCCCACTAGACCAGGTTGCTCCGAGACTTGTCCATCCCTGGCAACATTTCCAGGGATGGGGCAGCCACAGCTTCTCTGGGCAACCAGTGCCAGGGCCTCCCCACCCTCACAGGGAACAATCTATTTCTTATATCTAATCTAAATCAACCCTCTTTCAGTTTAAAGCCATTCCCCCTTGTCCTGTCACTCTAACCCCTTGCAGAAAGTCCCTCTCCATCTCTCTTGGAGCCCCTTTAGGTACTGGAAGGTGCTGTAAGTTCTCCCTGGTGCTTTGGCTTCCCCAGGCTGAACACCCCCAGCTCTCTCAGCCCACCTCTGTAGCAGAGGTGCTCCAGCCCTTGGATCATCTTGGTGGCCTCCTCTGGACTTGTTCCAACAGGTCTACGTCATTCCCACCTTTTTGTTTTTTGAAACATCAACAGGGTAAGTTCCTGCCTAGATTCTGTCCTGCCAGGTGATGACAGCCACCAGCTAAACTAAACAGGCAGTCATTTTAATGCACCTTGTAAGTCTAAAAGCAGCTTTCCATTCAGATT
>JAWWLV010000024.1:5525325-5574607 GCA_035041135.1 Platyrinchus mystaceus | reverse complement strand
GCACAGTGATTACTGCATGGCTCCTTTCATATGGGATTAGATAGATTGTTCAAAAAATCCTGTATGAGCAGATGATCAAAGCTATCTCAGAAACGTGATGATTACCAATCACAACTCCAGGCAACACATTGCTGCAGACAAAATTGATGTAAATCAGAAATGAGAAGCACTGGATAAATGTGATTGTTGAAACAGTCAGTACATCTCTCTCATAAATACTCAAATACTTTACAGTCACTATTTCTTGATATTTCAACTAGCCAGATGACAAACCCCAAATATTTGATTAACAATATATCAAGAGGCTTTGGAATTCAGAATTAAAGAATGAACTGTGTCAGCAAGTTATGGCTACTCATGCACTATAACTGAAAGGCACAAGTGGTTGTCATGGTTCTTTTGCAAGAGATTACCAAGGGAGTAACTTGATGCGGAAGGAAAAGCATTGTCAGGGATTAAGAACTGGACAGGTTGGATTTGGAAAGCAAAACGCAAAATGAAAGGGTCAGTGTTCACTTTGGCAGATATGTAGCAGTGAA
The DNA here is from genome assembly GCA_035041135.1 of Platyrinchus mystaceus. NCBI lineage: Eukaryota > Metazoa > Chordata > Aves > Passeriformes > Tyrannidae > Platyrinchus > Platyrinchus mystaceus. The sequence goes on along the minus strand of JAWWLV010000024.1, from coordinate 5,574,068 downwards.
TGCCTCAAAGTCTCATTTCAAATATGCACAAGTTCTCTAGAAAGGTGAGGAGTGATACAACCAGTGGACCAAAGAAAGCAGATTAACTGGTAAGAGTCAGTGGAGCTCAGAAGGAACAATAACACAGAGATACTGAAATAATCCAATTTACCAGTTTTTGCACTCTCTCACCTGTGGATGTTTCCTCTGCTCAAGCTGAGCAGTCAGATTATCATTCATAGGAGTGGTTATTCATCCTGTCAAAAGCCAACACCTGCTCAAAGTCTGAATAATCAAGATTGGATAACAAAGCACCTAAATACACGTGAAACATTTGTCTTTTTTCTATATGTTTACAAACATTACACGAAGCAGAGATAAGAAAATACCCCGTTCAGAACTGCATTGCAAAGGATTCAAATGTAAACAGGTGTGGTACTTGCCAGAGCAAACAACACAGCTACACTTACATTTCATTAATCCTTATGCAATGAATATTTTCACTCCTTCACATAAAGAGAACATTCTTTTATAATCACCACTATCAGAAGTACAGAGAATATACAAAACAATTTAAAATAAATCGTTGCTATTGAAATTACATTCTCAGATTGACCTTCACAAATATATTTAACCACTCCAAGCATATGCATTTTATCATTAAAAAGTCAATATAGCATTTTAGTAAATTAAAAAAAAAAAGAACTTCAGGAAATTTTAATACGACTTTTTATTTTTGGTTCGTAATTGCCTCTTAAGGGGTTTCTTTAACCCTTCTCTTTTAATTAGCCATCTGTTAAAGGTTACCATCAGAGATATAATAATTACAGAGATTACAATTCTGATATAAATTAGTAAGTAATGCTTTTCCTCATGTCCTGTGTTTACTGGTTCTGTACTCTTTTCCTTCAAGGACAGGCTACTTGGGGTACAGCAAGCAAACTGTTTTGGTGTTTTAAAGGAGGCTTATTCAGCATCATCCTTTAATGCAAATTGCCAAAGAAAGACCGAGGAGGTGACAGGTGACTGTCACCAGGATGTTTGGATCCTTGATCTAAACAGTTAATGCCTCAAACTGGCCATGGTTTTTTGCACTAATTTACAATGAGCCCTCATTCAATGTCATCACCTCAGTTATTTTCTGGCCTGCACTTCAAGTTCCCATAAAATTTACCTTCCTGCAAAACAACTGTGGTCCAGTTAATCACCATCATAGCCAGACTCTATTATTACCTGCTAGGCTTTGATTACCAGGATCTCAGCAAATCCAATACCCCTGATTTCCTCTATATGGCTGCAGCTGTGATGATGACTTGTAGAAAACACTGGAACTGGCAGAAAATACTGAAGTAGTTCTACACTGAGAACTTGCTGCTCTCCCTTTGGTATCAAATTCATGCACGAGTAACAAAGCTACTTTTGAAATAATTTTCCGCTCTTTCAGCTTTGAAATCAAAACCCAGCAAGTCCTTCCTGTGTCTGTCCAAACCTTTCCACCATACCCAACGCTGCAGAACCACAGTCCTCCTGTATGCCCCACACTGGTTATTTGACAAATGAATTCCACAAACCCATTTAATGGCAGAGCTGTGAATGCTCCCAGTTAATAATGGTTCACGTGAAGAAGGCACTGAAATTCTTTCAAACATTTTACAGCCAGCAACCAAGAATTTACTCATTGTTAATTCACAAGACCATACAACTGTCTTGGTCAGGATCTACATTTAGCTGCAGCCACTGGTTGTAGTATAGGCAGGACAATCTGTATTAAAACACAGATTTCTGCAACAGTTCACTCTATATCTTGCTGCATGTGAATGTCACCAGGATGTTTGGGTTTTCAGTTCACTGACTGGTTATTTTCAGGCTTTCAGGTGTATGGCACATATTTGTAAGAATTTCTAAACATTCCTCTGTGTTGGTCCATCCATATGTCAAAAAAATATGCATGGACACCGCTGAACACTGCACACAGCTGCAAATGTTAAGACTCTTAAATGTTTACAAACCCTTAGAGAAACAAAACCCATTTTATTGATTTCTGGAGAGCTATTTTGGTTTCCCAATTATGAAAAAGCTACAGGTAGCAGTTTCCTTCAGTATAACGTGATGCTGCAGTTGTCGCCTGTTTCTCATTAATTTTTCATTTCTACAAGAAAAAGTCTTTCCTGGGAGCACTAAGTGTCAGTGCAAGTCTGCTTCATTCACTTTTCAACACCAGACACGTATTTATTCCTAAGTTTTCAATTCCATTGCATGGCTTGCTATGCAACTTGCACACATCAACCCCAGCAGCAGACAGCTTTTCACCAAAAACTTGTAACTCGACATACACCTTGTCTTGCCTTAGGCTTAAATTGATTAATTCATCTTTCACTTGAGGTAAAGTCTCCCATTTAAAATGTTTTAGTAGAAAAAGGCAGATTTTACAGAATGAGCCAGAAAAAGGACTTTCAGCATCTTTGTCACACTTTCAAACTTGATGTCATGCACAGCTGTTTAGGAAGTCTTTAACATAATTTTGCTGTTGCAATCTACGTGAAGTTTCTGCTTTCCAGATACTCCTTCCTGTGCAACATATAAGGACTACAAAGCAATGGTTGTCTCAATCTTTTCTCCTCTTAGAATTCAGTTTAATTCGCACATTCTCAGACTTCTGGCAAGAAAATGGAGTCAGAGACCGCAACCATGAGTTATTCAGAATATCAAAAATTCACTTAACTTGGGAAAATCTACCACACTACCCAGTGGAAGATCACAAAATAACTTCTGACAGGAGATACCTAATACTAGAATATAAAAACATACTACAGGAGATGAACTATGGAAAAGTTTCCAGGCATAAGCGTGGTATCTGCCTAAACTCAGGAATTATGTATATGAAGATTGAGAAATTCTTCTAAAAAAGACACATGCTTAATTCAGTCACAGGACTTTGAACTCAAGGCAGGAATTTTTGGTCAAGAGTTTATGAGAAGTCAGACTAGATGATCTTAAAGGTCTTCACTAATCTTCAAATCTCCCTAAAGAAGCACATACAGATTTGGTTTTGTATAATCTCCATGTACCTTAACAAATTGAGCATATTACTGATATCAATTTGTTTTAACTGTAGAGTAACAGGGTAGATTTTACCTGGATTTCCCCTGCACAACTAGTTATGGATGCAGCACAGGCAGACACAAGTCTGCTCACCAACATTCCTTCTGGCAAGGCTGTACCACATGAGCAGCTGATCCACAGCTTTTGAAACAAGTTTGTTCCATTAAAGCTCTGCAGGTAACTGAGGCAAATGAGGTCAAAAAAACCCACTGAAGAGGAATGGCAGATACTTGACATGATGAGAAAGAATATGTACCTTAAAAACTGAAAGAGATTCTCAAGCAAGTAAAGCAAAACAAAGCTCATGTTGCCCTGGATAGACATCCAAAGCCACAAGAACAAGTAGGGCATCTTCTGCACCCCTGATGCTGACAGTGCATCAAGAAGGAAACAGAAGAGGTGACAGTGATTTCAGGGTTCATCAGAATCACAGAGGGTGGGAAAGAAGGCAGTGTTTGCCAAATAGAAAAAGGCCAAAATCAGTACAGAAAGAAGCCTTAACTTGAAGCTTCTTAAGCGAGTATTATGACTAAAGCAAGGAATAAAACAAAAATGTTCCCAAGTATTTGCATCTATACGCTACAGAAATGCAGACAAAGCTTCTACAAAACGTTAACGGCAACACCCTAAAATTTAAATCTCAGTGATCCTTTTCCCTACATGTCTTAAGCATCCTGCCTTGCTTTCCCTGAGCACTCGCAGTGGTTGAATATCTGTTGACTGGGGCACATAGCAGGTGCTTCCTGGACTGAGACAAGGAGAATATAAGCCATGTAGCTTCTGTGTGCCACTCAGAACTTCATCTGGAGCCTCCCAGAATCCAGAGAGAATCTCCCACTTACATGAAGGCTGGTTGCAAGCAAAAGCTAAACCCACTTTTTGGCAGAATGCGGTGCCTAATAGCAAAAGACATTCCTTTGAATTCTGCTGGGGGCCTTCAGTGGTCCTAGAAAGCTGGAGACATTGTCCCTTTAGGTGCCACCTGCTATGAAAGAACACACATTTTCAGTGATCACCTTTGGAAAATGTAGTACAGCAGTCAGGAGTAATTTAAGGTACTGAGAGTAAGAGAGAACAAACCATCATCCTAATGAACACTAAAAGCAGCAGCAACCTATTGACACAAAATACAGGTGATTGATCATCAGGATATCCATCAGCTGCTCCCTTGACAGCTCGTTGTGATGGCAGGACATGAGATGAGAGCAGAGAAGCTCAACCTGGAAAATAAACTCAGCATGTGCTGAAAGTGAGCAAAGAGATGAAGAAATCCCCCCAAATATTTTGTTCATGAATGTGCTCGGTTTTGTAACTTAACAGAGATAAAGATGAGCTGATTTTCGTCACCACTTCAACACCACAAGGTGTGGTAAAGATGCAAAACAAAACACTCCTCATGTGGTCAACTTTGGATGAAGAGCGTATAAAAGCAGTGCATTTGGGAGGTTGCCAGAAACACCTGTTTCCAGGTGACACTGCATCAGGTATTCCAGGTGACACTGCTCTCTGTTCTGCAGCTGAAGGCCAAAAATTGTGAACAGCAGCAGCAGCACCACCTTGATTTTCACTTGTATTTGAGGCCCACAGAGGCCACTTGGAGAGCTTTTCGTACACAAAGCAAACCTGAGTAGCAGCAGACAAAATGCTACACCACACTATTCTGCAAGGAACAGAGAACAACATTGCTGAGCACTTGAAACAAGGAATGCTACGTCCTTCTTAAGGAAATGAGACACAGGCATATTCCCTGAATAGGGAAAGAGGCTGCAGAGCAAAAGGGTGTTTGATGGAAGCCACAGTAGCTCCTTTAAACATGAAAACCATGTTAGAAGCACTATTACATGGCCTGTTCTCCTACCACATAGCTGCATACCCCTTACAGTCATATTTCTACAACTGTATTTATCCTGATATTATGAATTTTACAGCTGAATTAATGAATAAAAGCAATCTGAGCAATGGAAACACAAAACTATTATTAATCCTGTGTAGACTAATAATATTAGTGACTGTTCACCTACCATGACATATGATAGACAGGATAGCTTCTAAACCATTCAAACCATATATTTTAGAAGTCTGTATGATCCTTCTCTCCCCCTCCTCAAATATTTATTTTCTATAGCAATAATGACCTCAGTATTCAAGGCAGCCTTTGAAGATTAATGACCAGTGGAGGTTAATGGTCCTCAGCTATTCTTCAAGCCATCAACTCCTCCCAGCCAGTCATTAATCCCCAAGAAATGCCTTAATGCTTCACTTATTACTGCTTAAGCATCAAGCCTGTAAATTTTCAGGGCATTAAATCTCAAAAAATAACCTTTCTCTCTTCATAGACCTCTATTTCAACAAAGCAGACAGATGAAATGAAAGTGACTTCGTTTTACAGGGATTCACCCCAGTTTTAAAAAAGAACAGCATTTATTTGTGTTTATTTGCATTTGTTTTGGGCACTAATAAATAGCATCCCCTTTCCTGTCAATTTAGTGAACTTCCTGACAAAATACTGATAGCAAACTTTCTCCAGCCAGCATGTTCAGCAGGAATGAAATCTTAATGAGGATACCTTTTATTAGTCTCTTTCTGCTGCATGGAAAACAACCTGGAGGGACTACAGGTACTGCACACTTCTGTTTATTATGTCATTGGTCTTTGATAATTCTATAGATATATAAACACATGTTCTCCCCACAGCTCAGTGCCAGGGACAGCTGAAGCAGGAGACCACCCTGGAGGCTGTGGCATTGCATGACTCAAGGCCACACAACGTGGTTTCTAACACAGGCTCTGCCACTTGGGAAAGTGTTGTCACCTCCAGACAACTTCTTCTTTTCATGCTTTACCTGTTGGATTAAACTGCTTGAAGAAAGGAAGAGCTCTGCTGTAGGATGCTGACTGAGAGACCCTGATTCCAGCCCAGGTTTGTATTCCATACTGCAACATAAACAATTACAACAAATCTCCTCCAAGGGCCGGTTAAACTCAATGTTCACATGGACATAATTTTGTACATCAAAGTGGTAGAGCATTTAGAAATCATAGAAATACAGAATAGTTTGGGTTGGAAGGGATCCCAACTCATCAACCTTTCCTCCAAACCATTTATTAGTCTTTTGGGAAATCATGATAAATGGTAAACTTGTTTTGTTTTTGAATGCCAACAATGTAAACCAGCAAAAATGGCCAAAAAAAAAAAAGTCTTTCTTCAAATAGTGACATCATCAATTTAATCTATATCCATTTAGAAGGTAAATTATATAAATGTGTATAATTTAGACACATTTGGTCTAGGCAGCCCATAAATCATCTAAAGGGCAGCCTTTCTTAACCTGTTTTCCCCCTTTTCTCTTATTCTTATAAATGGACATCATTTTGCATTCTTATTGTAATAGCCTAGCTAATAAGACCTGTTTTACAAAGTGTTCACAACTCTGACTTTCAAAAGAAAAGGAAAAATTCTTTGTAGGGCTCAGTGTCCACAGATATGACAAACACAGCAAGGTTTCATTATTTCTCAATCATTTTCTTTGAGGAAAACACAACAGATTCAGAAAAGTGTTGACATTACATTTTGAAAAAGACTAGACATAATATCAGACTATTATCATGCTCATTTATATTGGCACTCAACTAGCATTAGTTGTGAAGGCAACAGGGCTGGCTGTCAAACATGAGCAAATTGACAAGCTATTAGAATGCCAACTGGATGGATTCAATTAGAACATTTACTCCAGCACCAGAAAAGCTTGCTTTTAAGATAAGGCAGAAATGTGGTGTGTGTTGACCAGGAAATAAAGACAGAAAATTAACAGGCATAGACAGAAATTTATCACTTCCTTTCTGCAATAAAAGCTACAAGCAAAGAGATTAACTCCAGAATATTAACTCTAAAAAAGGTAATATCCAACGTGAATCAGAGCATGGAAAAGTCTGTGCTGTGGTTCTGCCCCAGAGACTGACAAGATCTGTGATCAACTAGAACCTACTTTGGGACCCTGATCTTGGGACCCTTCAGCCTTGGACACTGACACTGACTTTTGCCCCAAATATTCAATAGATTTCAAAAAGAGCTGGGGAGTTTTTAACAAGCTCTGAACACAAAGCAACATAAAACCCACAGTCCAAATCTGGAACACCAGTTAATCCTCACCCACACACACCCTGGCATCAAATGACACGATGCCCATTTCTTTATTAACCTTTCAGGGTTGTATGTGTTTCCTCCACCAGCAAGGTGTTGAACTGTGGAGATGGACTCAGCCACCACTTCCTACCAGGGAGGTGGATATGGCTCCATCTTGGAAGTACCAGTGCAAACCAGGGTGCAGGGGCTGAAAGGAGAATCTGTAAAGGAGGAATGGAAAGATGTTTGGAGTACAGGTTCCCATATGGGAAAGGATGAAGAGGGAGGAACTGTAAAGGTAACTCCTGCAAAAGTTTGGGCTTACTGAGAAAACACACTTGAAGCCAGATCCCTTTTCCAAATGCAAATCTGGAATTATACCACAGCCTATGGAAACAGCACCTACCACCTGCCATCTTCTGTGCATGCAACAAAATCACCGATTCAACCCCAAAAAAACCCTAGGAGGAGTTCCACTTACTCTCTTGACATGCCATGAAATATCTTTCCTTTTTCAGCCTACTTACTTTTAAAGTTTTCCAGATAGATGGCTTGCACTTTATTTTAGATATTCAGTGATTTTTGGTAGGATTTTGCAAACAAAAATGCAGACTGAGTAAGGAAAGAACCTACTCAGCAGATTCCTTGCCTCATCAGAAGGGCACACACCCAGCTAATTTCAGGATCAAAGTCTTACACTATAGCTCTTGCTGATATGATTTTTTTAAATGAAATTCACTTCTCTTTGTTTTTTAAAATGTTTAGTTCCAGTTTTACTAAGATTAAATAACTATACTCCCTCCTTCATGTTTACACCTTTTATACACTTCAAAATGCTCAGCATGTCCCTCCTCCCGGGGACTATAATTTTTTACCACTTCTCCATAAACCTTTCACCCCCTGCCTCCACTATTTTTGATGCTTTCTTTGATTTATTCAGACACAGAAGTCTGATGGAGGGACGAAATGAAGGCCTTTATGCCAGGTCCAATTTATCAAAATCTACCCAAGAATGATTTCAAAGGGTAGGAAATGAAAGTTTTCCCTTTTCACATATTTACAAAATACAATCAAAATTCACCAACTCCTTAAAAAAATATATTAAGAAGGGAAAAAAAGAGTGAACACTTTTACTGTAGCTCAGTGTAGGAAAGGTACACCAGAGCTTTAAAAACTCTGGGCTGGAGAATAGCAGCAAGATAAGGAAAGTTTGCTTGAAACTGTTATGATAAAAATGTACATGAAGCATGCATGGAAAACTGGTATGTGTGATAGGAAAAAAAAAAAGGGAATAAAATTAATAGGAGATGGTGTGGTAACCTCTGAAGGTTTCAATGCTGTAAGCTTAGAGAGACAACATCTGTTATGGGTGCCAGAGATAGCTCTGTCCTATGTGGATCTTCCCTGCCATGAGTGACAATAGCCATAAAAATAGAGCATCTGCAGCATCACATTTTACTTCATGTCATTTATTGGATTTTGGCTTTTTGATGTTGGTCTTTTGAGGAAATCAGTTCTTCCTGTGCTGGGGACTGCAGAGCTGGATGCAGTTATCAAGGTGACTGGAACCCCAGCCTTGCACAAGGCAGTGAGGCACTTTCAGTGACTTCTTGGTGGCCCAACTTTACTGTCCCTGATTTAAAATTACAGTCACAAATCCCATCTGAAAAATAAAACCAAAGAGGAATCTACAGTTTATGAGAACAGGCCCTGCCTTCCTAAGATGCCATAATGCCATTAATCAATATTTGGCTTCAGTGTGCACACAGTTACATGAACACTGCTCCAGATCCTGTGTATGGGCATGTACATAACTGCACATGTGCACTGCCTAGGGGAAAAAAAAATCAGTTTAATTCACTTTGCACAAGAAAGAACTAAACAGGTATTAAGGACAAAATACGATTTTAGTTAGATTAATGCAAACCAGAACCAACACTCCAGTACCAGGAGATTTATAACTAATAGAAATATCTCACTGAGAATAGAATCAGACACTGCCTGCTCATGGAAACAAAACTTTTCCTATGACAGCTTTGAAATACCATCTGTAACTCTGAAAAAGGAAATTTGAAAATTATTCTCAGTTAAATCCAGAGAAGCTCTGACCTTCAGTGTCTCTAATGTTCAGAGAGAAGGCGCCTGCACTTCTGATTGACAGATCGTTGCAAACACGGTCTCAGCAGCTCCAGAGCGAGTGCTGAGAAACACAACCTGAGACTCTACAACTCATTCATTCTCACTTATTCAAGCAGTTTTTCCTCTGTCGAGAGAATTGCAGAATTCAAGAGTCAGCCCCACAGATAAGAAGCAGTCAGGAAACCACTCTCACGTAAGAAGTGATCTTAAGCATCAGAGCGACAAAATAAAGCACATCTTCCTATAAAGTTCCAAATCAACAGGAAAGTGCATGCTTCCAGTTCAAATCTTGAATTACCCTTTGTATTTACTACCTGGAGAATCCATAAGCTGTTTAGGTAAAATACTAATACTGAAAAAGTCCACTACACCTTAAAATAAACTGCAAGGTGCAAATCGGACAGATCTCAACACAAAGACTGTGCAAGTCTGGTTGGCTTAAGATAAACCTACCACGTTCATTCTGGAGAACAACTTCTCTCACAGAAACTCCTCCTGGGAGAGACCTTGCCTGGAATTTTCCAGCTTGAGATTCCAGAACTGACTCCAACAAACCTCATTTCCTTTGATATGCCAGTCCCCACGCAGACCACGTGGCGCCAACAGGAGTGAAAACCAAAGCATGCAAATGTCACAGCCCCTGTCCTGCACTCCTCAGGGCAGTCCCCAAACCAGAAAAATACATCCAGGTTTCCTTTTGGACTAAGGATTAAGAAAGAAGCTTGTGATACTACCTGCCTCTATTTACTTTTAATGAAAAGTACTCAAAAATACTTGGAGAATTGCTGTAAAACCTTTCCAGAATTGGAAAACATTGTTACAGCTTTATGTGCTTTTTTTAAAAAAACCCTTCCAGACCCTCTGCTATCTAAAATGTTAGATAATGCCTCACTGCATTACCAACTTAAACCCCCTCGTTCAGGGCTGAAAAGCTCTTGAATACATGAGCAAGATCAAAGCAGGTAAGCTCAATAAATTGTGTAGTCCCCGTTTAGGGGCTTGAGGAGCATCACTTCCACAGCATGTTGGAAGTAATTTTCTCTGGTGACATGCTATGTTTTGCCTTACTGAACATTTAACCTCTAGATTTGGACAGCACACATTTGGCACCGGCACATTTCTCCAGGGAACACCAGAGTGGTTACTTCAAGTGACAGTTTTCTAATTATTCTGTCAAGCATCAATCTGTGAAGTTCCCAGTTCCTCAGCACCCTGATTGACAGGGCAATCAGCGCTTTACTTAAAGCCTCTAGAGCTGTTCTGCCCTGACAAATGCTTTAAAAAAAACCCCCAAATGCAACCAACTCCTCATCCCCAGTTTGCAAAGGGAGTGGAATATATGACTTCCAAAACAAACCCCCAGTTTCTGCAAATACAGTTCCCCAAAGTATCCAAAATAATCACAAGTAAAATACAAAAAGCACTTGGAAAAGAAAGAGCTGACCAAACCAGTATTTTCTTTTATATTCCAATAATTCATTTTGGGCATTTTATTTTGGAGCAAATCAGCTGATAGAATTACATCAAAAACAGAGAAGGAATTGAGATAATGCAATCATTTTCACTAAGACGTTTTTCTTCTCTTGAGAGAGGGAAAACCCCCACCTTTGCAGCACTTTCAGCTTGATTCCGAGTTCCCCTGATTTCTGGTGAACATCACCTTCCTCTGTTGAGGGTGGTATTGTGACTCTCTGGGGTCTTACAGAACCACTGACTGTAAGAAGTGGGCAAAATGAGTGACTTTGTGAGCGATAAGCAATCAGCCCTGTACCAACTTCAGGGAATAATAAAAGCTATTTAGTAGTCATGACCACGATTTCCTAAATAACATGAAAGTACTTCATGCTCTTTATCCACTGTGTAATTAAATTCAACACTGGGGCTAAGATTCTGACCAAGAAGTTGGCACTAGAATTAGACAGGGTTTGACTTATATGACAAAATGCTGCACCTGAGAATTCAGCAGTGGAGTTGCTCTTCTTGGCTTTCTGGGACAGTCTTGTATTGGCATTATTCAACTTCACACAAAGAGAAGATCTCTCACTGTACAGAACTGCAGTACCAACACCAGTAGGATACTATTAATAGTTTCTATTGCAATCAGATTTGTTCCAGAGGTGCTCTTTTGGTTTTAAATGGTAAATTATGAACAATGCCAGTTTGTTGAACATCTTTTGATAGTGACCACTAATAAGTGCTCTGTGTTAAAACACAGTGAACTCATCAAGACTGAAAAATAAATGAAATATCAAGTCAGGTGTCAAACAAAGGTGGAAGATTACAGCACATTTGATCCCTCACCAGAGCGAGATGCAGAAAATCTCTCTCCAGATTTAATGCTTAGTTATTATTCTTAGGACATTCAATATGTAAATATATTCACACCAAAAAAATCCACTTTTTTCTTGGATTTGAGTCAAAACTCCCAACACACAGACTACCCGTGATTTATGAAATGAAGAAAGAAAGCCTGTTCTAATCCTAGCTCAAATCTAGACATAGGCCAACAATGGCTACATCATTTTGTTTCTTTTCTGTTTCTCGGGCAGCTTAACACTAGATGATTTTTATATATAAACCATCACCCCCATGCCTGTGGTGTCAGAGGAGTGTGGGTGCAAATGGAGAGGAGGAGGGTGCAAACATACACCAAAACTGTCTCAGACTTGAGTTCTTGACAGAAGGGAATGACACAGCTGACCACTCATATTACAATTGGCAGAAGAAGTTCTTTGATAAAAAAGCCTAAAACGGGAGTGGTCACTAAGGTGGAGGGTGTTCCACTGGCCTGGGGCAAGGCTGAACCATCTGCTTTTCTTACTGAAGTTCAACAGATGTTCAGCATTATTAAGAGTTAAAGGACTGTTGCTGATATGTAGACATCATCTTTGCTCTAATTGCTTTTATTTTATCTTTTCAGTTCAATTACTTCCACAGTTTGTATGACTAAGTGAAAACAAAAATGATTTGAGATTCTCTCTGAGTAATACACACAAAAATCCCAGAACAACTGTACAGAGCCCCATGTAAGTTCTGATTAAAGGCAAATCCTTCACAATTCAGAGAGCACATACTCAATCAATGGTTGAAGAGGAAAACCTCCAGGGAGCAGCAGGAACTAAACAATTCTGATAAGGTTTCTGTGACTTTCCAGCAAATAGTAATTTGCTCTTTTATATTTCTTCAATGAGAAGTCAAGCATTGCAGTCCCAAACCTTTAAATCAAATGATTTGCCGGGCATCAGGCATTCAACTTTCAGCACCTACTATAAAATATTGACTCTGCACATTCATTCATTTCTACCCAATAATTGATTCTTCTTTCTTTTGCCCATAACAGTATTCTGGGAGGTTGACTTAATCAAGATTTACTTAAGAAAAAAGAAATCCTCAGCATTTTCCATTTTTAATCTTGCCTAGATTAAAACTTGCACCACGTAAGCATGTATGTAATCCATTTTCTTAATGAGATGCTTTTACTCTTTTCCTCTGTTACCACCATTAATCCCAAATCTACCATTCACAAGAGCCATCCATAGTTTGCACAAAGGCTTCTGCTTCAATCACAGAGTTGGCATCACTGTCAAAGGACAGAGCTTTACGTTAACTTTTGCTCAGCCTGTCCGTAGATACAGATTTCATTCCCTTTTCTGCTGAAGTGAACACTGGCTTCTGAGGTCAGCTCACCTGTCACCCACCCAGAAATCCAGTTTTAGGGCACTGGTGGCATCACTGCTGTGTTTCCTGCACTGCAGGACTGCAGAGTTCTTGGTGGGAGGGTGGCAGTGCCATGGCAGCTCCAGCCAGAGGCTCCTTCTCCCCTACACTCACAGGGAATCAACACCTGGTGCTCTGCAGCTCTGCTGGTTACTCAGGCTTACTCTTAAATAATTAGAAATGGTTTCTGAAGCACAGCAACAGCCAGCACTGCATGTAAAACAGGTGGTGCAAACACACACACAAAGTTGTGTAAGAGCAGCAGTCATATATAGACTCACACATACACCTTCACATTTACACTTCACTGTAGCAAACTGCATGTAAAAGTAAAAAAAAAACCCTAGTTCTCTTTTCCCTCTACTTGTTTGGTGAGAAAAATATGTATATAAATGAAAAAGAATAAGATAGCCGTAGCAGAAAATTCAAGGTTTGTAAAAGCAGTGAAATGCATTTTTATTCCTTAGGAATACCTTCAATAGTACATTATCTGCTCCACTGTAAAACAGAACAAATTTTGTTGTTATTTGAAACAAGTAAGGTTATCTTATTCTTAATCAACTGCTCTAATTGCTTGAAAAAAAAAATCTTTAAAATGTTTTTTTTTTCCCCACTGAAAACATCTGAATAATTTTGGAAATTTCAGCAAAACCTATCTGGTCAGACATTATCAACCCCTCTTTCCTTACACAGGCACTACTTGTCTTTTAGTTGGAATTTTCCAAGTAATTTGGCTCAATATGGTTTAATACTTTTCCATTAGAAAAGAATTATTAAAAACTAAGTTTTCAGCTCTTTTCCTCAAGTCAATTTTCTTCCCTTGAAATGTGTGGTCTTCCAGCACCCCCAAGAGAAATCAACAGTTTCCATTAAAAGGATCTCAGGTTTTCAAATAAACCCCTTCAGTTAAAGTGACAGTTTCTGTTAGCATTTAGGTACTACCATTGCAAAAAAAAAAAAAAAAGAAAAAGAAAAAGAAAACGAACAGCTTTGCATTTCTATTCTGCTTTATAATAGAGACATAGGAAAATACTTGGGAATTTGGATCGACTTTTCCCTTCACAAGCAGAGCCTCTATAGGATCTCAGCTATGGAAACTATTCCAAAAGGTAACAGTAGCCCAGTTTTTACCTTCTATTCCCCCATGGTGACCTGCTGCCTTCTCCCATATGACATCCCTTCCTTGGGCATCCACAGCCACATGCAAGTCCCCCATAATTGAGTGAAAGCACCAGCACGAGGATGAGGTACACAACCTCATCCAGACAATTTGTAAGTACAAAACCCCCAAAAAATAGTATCTAATTTTTTTTAGAGAGTTGTAGGAATGAGTCAATCCATGCTGGGAGAAGGTTGAATTATTCATTTCACTAGACTTTCTGTCCCCATTTTAGAAAGGAATCCATATTGTCATTTTAATAACAGAGAGGGAATGAATTTCTTAAAAACAGATATTTAAGATTACTTTCCTCCTCAGTGCTTTTAAAGGTACCCACACAGCAAAACAACACTTCAATTTTGTTGACTAAAGGGGACAGAGAAGAAACATCCCTCAAGTTGTGATAAATGGAGGGGAAAAATAGGGCAGCAAAAATGTCCTGCTTTCTGTTCACCAGAGTTAAAATAGAATCTGCTGTGGTGTTTGGAACTGAAAAAGAAACGTGGATTTTGAAGATAGAAAAGTTTAAAAAACAAATGAACAAAAAAACCCAAAGGGAAATTATTTCCCCCTCCAAAGGCATTAACTAGAACCATAAAGAAAATTCAAAAAGTTGATTAAACTCAGGGCTTTACAACTAATTCAAGCCAAAGTCACTGAAAGATCGAGTGACTGAGATGTGCTCCCTGCACCTGATATAAACAGCACATAATGTGCTTTTTCTCAAGGATGGTTCAGGTTTGGTGTATGAACATAACCATTTGATAACCACAAAAATCCCCTGTATTCACAGAGACAGTCCCCAGGCTTTGCCCAGCTTTGACTGAAGTGGTTATTTCTGCAGACCTCCTGCTTTTCACCCTCACGCTGCTTTACACAGACTCTACACACCCCTAAACCCTACTCACAGTTGGTAGCACGAATATTGGAGCCACCTAAATCAGCTGAACTCCTGTGCAACTGAAGGAACAGAAGCCCACCAAGTCTGTCTGAATTATTCTTCCCCAGCCCCTCCCAGACTGCACATATGAAAGAACTGGGGGTAAAAAAACCCTCATGTTTTCTGCAGATTGCTATCAAAAGTAGCAGTGCTAGAACAGGTAAACTCTTTACTTTTCACACTACCCTAAAGAAAACACCTGATTTTAGAGACTGCTCAGTATGTCAAAATATTGAAAAGGTAAAAAAAATACATCTTTTGAGAAGCAGAACTAATTTCATCTTCCTATAACAGGGTAGTTTTTTATTAGAAGATGAAACTATATATCTGGCAAAAAGACTAAGAACCACTCATTTGTGGTAGATGTGGACTTGATCTGCCAAGTACTTAAGCACATGACAAGCTTTAGAAGTGAAGAGACTAATTTATTTCATCTTTATCCATCCACTCAGAATAATAGATACTAAAATATTAAAACTTGAAACGGGTTTGAATATCTTGTTGAATTTCAGCACGAATAATGAAGTTGTGAAATAATTCAGTCCTACCTGAAACAAAACAGAGATTCAAGGGAAAGAAATAGCTTTTCCCTCTTTCATTAAGCCATGTTTCAAGTAATTTTTGTCTCTTCCAAAGCTTTTTCATGACCCTACACTTAGCTATGCAAATGCACGGATGAACACAGGAGATAACTGCACCTCAAAATGCCATTTCCATAGAAATGGGTGGATGTTCCAACAGATCTTTTTCTTAGAAAGATGCCAGTTAATGTAAAAGCTGTGTATTTGCCAGATCCGCCTATTATTCTTGATCACGTTGCTTGTGCCATAGGGATGAAATCAATAATATATTAGGTTAGAACAAGATCACCCATCCCTGGAAGTGTCCAAGGCCAGGTTGGACAGGGCTATGGAGCAACCTGGGCTAGTGGAAGGTGCCCCTGGGTTGGAACAAGATGGTCTTTAAGGTTCTTTCCAACCCCAAGCATTCTGTGATTCTTGGATCACGATTTATTTCCCATATTAGGCTGCAAACCAGAGCAGAGACTTCCCAGCACAGCCAAGTGCAACATCTGCATTTTTTCATGCAATTCCCTCCTCTTCCCCAATAACCCCAGCACTGAGCCTGATACTGCACTTCTTCAGCTTAGAAACAAAGAGCTTATGTTGAAAAAATACTTCAAATTCCCACCTTTTTTTTTTTTTAAATATAGACATATCTTTATACTAAAAATATCAGCAAAATCAGGGTCTATTATGCTTCTGCCATTAAAACATAATTTTATGATGGGAAAATGCTCATTAATTTTGTCATGTTTTACCATTTCTTCCCAAAATAGAGTCTTAGCAGTAAGAAGAATAAGAAGTCCTATGTACCAGTGCTCTATGAAATAAGTAAAACCAGTTGATATTCATTTCACTGTCAGCAGAGCGTGCCTAACCCAGTATAAATGGCTGAAAGCACCTACTTGAGATATACATTTAATCATCTGGTCCTGTTTCTATCAGGAACAGATGGAGACAAGGTGATTAAATTTCATCATTTTGATGGAAAGAACAAACACTTTCCTAGACAGCCATAAGACCTCAAACCACTCAAAAATAATGAGTATTAAAACAGAAGAGTTTAAGTAAGGACACCTACAAGTTTTCTTTTAAAATACTATTTCCTACCTGTATTATCAGATTATTTGTCTTTCATTCTCCTGTAAGTGGACTAGATAGGTGATCTATAAATAGATTCATAATTACTCACCTCACCAAGATGAATTACCAAATTGAGATTCCTGAAATATATTCCCTTTTTATTCTCACTAAGTGGGAAATGAGTCATATAAATTTTGAAAATTTAATCAATTTGGAAATCACAGAGAAAGATTAAACAATTTTCTGATGTACTATTCACGGCATTTCCTTTTACTGGGCGATACTAAGATATGTAAACACATTATATTGCCCAGGCTGGACATGACATCAGGCATTTGGCAGCCAGAGGTGATGCTGGCGAGGGGTTCAAGATGGAGATCCTGCCTGGATCCACTGCCTTTCATTTCAGGCCCTGGTTTGGACTGAGATGGTGATACCAGGCTGCGACATTACAAGACACATGTACTATCCCATAATTACCACGCACTTCCCAAACACTTCCCACCACAGGCACAGCCATGCTGGCTTATCAGTGGATACCTCAGAAAAGTCCAGGTTTTCCAATCCCAAGCACTGATGAACACAGCCAATAAATAAATCCTTTTATCACTTTGATCATTAATCAAACACAACTTCATCAAACAAGCCTTGACCACGTGGCAGCTGTCTCAAGAGGGTGATGCACATTGTGTTCCAAGGAGATGGAAAGACCTGCTCTTCTGTCTCTATTTTGGAAGGGATAGCAATACAGGGATGGTACATGGCACACAAACATTTCAAATTCCATCCAAACCTAACAGCTCAGTTTTTGTTGTGGTTCTTCCACGAATCTTCCATCATTTACCGTTTAAGAAAACATTTGTGAATCTTCCTTATTCTGCCACAGAGGAAGTGATTACAAAAATCACTGCAAGTTTTCTTCTTGCTGAGGAAGTTTATTTTCATATCCAGCTTTTAGGATTCATTATAGCCTACTTTAAAATGCCAAAAGGCATTCAACTTGTCAGTGCCCATAAATAATGGCAGATTCATGTTAAACTATATTTACATATCAATTACTGGGGACTCAACACTACACATGCTCTTGAAAAATATTTTATTCTTGATTATAAATCAAGACAATTCAATTACGCATTTTAAATGCATAATTGTCTTCACATTTTCATAAATATTGGCAATATGCTATCAGTCTCTAAAAATGCCTCAATGAGATGAAGGAATGCATTTTCAATACTTTCAGTATTTTAAAAGACGAATAGTCATTCCACATTAATTCTTCAAAACTGCAAAGACATATTAGAAAAAACCCTTGTAAAGTTCTATTAGCCTGTATTTTCTCACCGATGCAATGCTAATAAAAATGTGGGAAAATCCTAAATTACCACTATAAACTCTAAACCTACAGTAGCTATAAAAGAACCATGAGCTGCTCCATTGGCTAAAGGCAAACCATTTGTACAAATTTCTGAGGCAGAAAATACAATAAGCCTTTGTGAACTTTTTCCAGCTTTGCCAGATGTTTCTGTGCCCTCATAGGTCTTTTCAACCTCCATGAATACTCAATTTATGAGAGTAACCTTAAACTACCAGAGCCAAGGCATTATTGCCCATACAAAATTGCTAATCACAGCTTTAGGTTTAGGGCTATTCTTTGAAACACAAAAAGAAAGCTCCAGACCATTCTGCTGGCCACAAAGCAGGGTCAGCTGTTCCTGAAACATCCTGGATAAATGTTTGTTTAGGTAGTTTTTAAAAAAGTTGTGGTGCTGGACAGACTATAAATTCCTAAAATAAACTGCTCTAGGACTCAACTACCTTTTCTTGCTGCACAATTTTCAGTACAGCTAAACTGCACACCTACACTTCTTTTCTGCAGTTAAACCCCATTACTTCTTGCCTGACCAAGTGAGCAGATTGCTGAGCAGATTGCCCAAGTTAACTGAAGGTTTCCTCCACCTTTTTGTGTCTGGTTCCTTTTTTAAACTGTGTATCTTTTGTATATTTGAAATAATAGAAAAGGATGGTCTCTACCTACCTGTTTATACCCCCCATGACAAAAGGGCCCCTCAACATGCTATTAGGAGATAATACTAAGATGGCATAGTAAGATCCAGTTTCCAAAAACTATGTGAAAGATTTCAATGATTGATTAGACAACATCTTACAGAAACATCAAAGTTGCTACAAAAAAACCCAACAGGTTTATTATGACTTTTTAAAAAAAAGTAGTATTGTACTTCCACAAAACCAGTGCTGAGAGCCAAGCTGCCAGGAGGACAGGGCTCTGCAACAAGCAGTGAAGAAAGAGTTTTATCATTTTCATAGCACTTTATTTCTTAAACAAACTATATAATTTTTGATCAGTGTTTGATCAGCAATCCATGGTAGATGAGTGTTATAACCCACAGTTCACAAAGAGGGGTAAAAACAGCCATCAGAGCCTCAACTTTCAAAAGCATTCACTAAATTCAAGTGCCACCATTTTCAGATGCCCAGCTATGAAGGGCCACACAGAGGTGTGAACACTGGACTAGCAGTCAGCACTCGTGGAATGGTACAGTTTAGCACACAGATATTTTTTACTCCAATAACTCTTCAGCTACAGCTTTTAAGATACTCAAACCAGCATATGATGCTTCACCCTCTTGTGTGAATCAGAAGAACACACAAGGCATAAAAACTTTTCATGCTGTGTAAAGAAGAGCTGGGTAATGAAGTGTGTAAAGGGAGCATGATATGTGAATGAGAAAACAAAGAGATTTCTAATGACTCAGTAAGAACAGGGCTCCCCTGCATTATCCAAAATGACATGCAATCTGACAATTCAAACAAATTCAGCACTAATGCTCTATTTTATGTCCATAACTGAATGCTATTTACATTTCCTTTTTTCCTCCAACATTCCATGCACACAGACATAGACTGTACGTGTGACAGAGAAGGTTATCTGATCCTACTGACTGATGCTTTTGCATTATTGTAACACTGAGAAATCCACTGCTCACAGTTAGTCAGTTAAATGCAGAGACTGCATGATGAACTGTCCACAGCCAGCCTGTGCTCTAACCAGGATGAGGCTCACTCTCACAGAAACGTGACCATTGTCATTTTTGTATTTTTAAAACCTCTTCACACTGTTTTTTTATTTACGACTTTTAAAACTTAATAGGTCCCTTCCCACTCCCCACATGGAATTTCCAGGACTAACAGCAGTAATAACCAATCTTTTCAATGGGCAAGGCAGTTCTAGAAGAAAATTTGCTCAAGAAGCTGTGGGTATCCCAATCCTGGAAGTGTACAAGGCCACACTGGATGGGGCTTGGAACAATCTGGTCTAGTGGAAGTGTCCCTGCCTATGGCAGGGGGTTGGAACAAAAAGATCTTTCAAGGTTCCTTCCAACTGAACCCATTTTATGATTCTATGAAAATCAAACAAGTTGGTTGTTTCCAGATGTTGCCTTTGACAATCTCTTCCTTTTAGTCAAGACAAACTTGACAGCCTTGGCTGACTGGCACAACTGATGCTGCAACAGCCGGATGCCATTAAGGATCTGTGTGAACTGCCTGCACTCACCCCTTGGCCACTGACACTATTTTTACTTTTATTTGATGTGATTATATTGTCTCAGTGCCCAATCCTGGATCAGGAACACCATGCAACAACATTCCCCCTCCTCTTCTTCAGCTCTCTTTTCTCCCAGGCTGTTTGAAATGACAACTCAGTGGGCAGGACGCAGGGAATAATTGGTTGGGAACAGAATAGGCACCTGGCAACTCCTAAGAAGCTTAACTGCCAAAACCCCCTTTTGGCTCAGGCATGTAACTCAACACTCAAACACCAGGCACAGACTCACTGAAAAAGACAGATTTTTGCACAACTTCCAGAAGAAAACCCTCAGCTATATAGTCAAACCTATTCAGAAACCAGACTTGGAAGAGCCTTTTACCCCTAAGACTGGGAACAGATCCTTGTTTAAAGTTGGAGAGTGAGAGCAAACAGTCCAGAAACACACTCATACAGTTAATACACTCCAAACTGCCTGAATGTTTGCAGACATTTTGAATTGTCTTAGAGAAACTACCTGTCTCAGTTCTGAACTAAGTTACCAAGATAAAGACCAAATAAATTACACATGGCAACCTTATTTCTATTTCTCAAATCTGAGAAAAGAATATCCCAAATCTTTCCTTTTAGCATAATGTTAACCCTTCTGTTGCCACATAACAGCCTGCAACGTTAAGAAAACCAGTACTAAAAATCCCTCAAGCCAAAAGGATAAACCAGTGATTAAAACATCTTATTATATAAGGATGTATAAACTGTATTACTTTCACACCAAACCCAGCTGGAAAATAAGTGAATTGTAAAGCTATGATCAAGTGACATTTTCTTTCAGGATTCTGGTCACTGTCTCAGATGCCTGGAAAAGAAAAGCCCCAAGACCTCTGTTTCACACAAAACCTAATGGTGAGACACATCAGTGCCACTACTGTTCCCATCACCAAAGGGGGCACAGAGATGCATCTGACATAAGCAAACAGGCAAAGCAAAGTGACAGGAATAAGAATGTCTGTTCCAAACTAGTAAGAAAAGAATCTGAATTCGGACTAAATAATAGCTACAATAAAAAAACAAATTTGTGTGTGTTTGATATTAATTATTCCCTGGACATGAGTTATCAGATGTCAATATGGAATATTTTTTCCAGAGAGATGTTTGTCTTTCTGTTGATAGCATTTTGCCTAAATGATAAGCCAGCAGTTAACACCAATTGATTTGATGAGTCTTTAGTCATATCATCAATGACAGGCTTCAGAAAAAGGTTTTCATGGGAACTTTAGTGGGAAAAGGAGAAAAAGAACAACATTTTGGCCTTTCACTGCCCAAGCTTCAGTGATACTTTCTAACTGGAGTCAACTGCTAAGATCAGGGCTAGAAGCCTGTCGATGGTAAAACAGAGCTACATTCAGCTTAATTTGCTTTTGTATGAGTTTGTGTGACAAGGTTTTGGCAGCAGGGGGCTACAGGGGTGGGTGAGAAGCTGCCAGGAGCTTCTCCTGTGTCCGATGGAGCCAGTGCCAACAGATCCAAGACGGACCCACTGCTGGCCAAGGCTGAGCCCACCAGTGACAGTGGCAGCACCTCTGGGGTAACACAGTTAAGGAGGGCATAAAAAACCTGCACAACAGCAGCTGGAGAGAGGAGTGAGAATAGGAGGGGAACAGCCCTGCACACAGCAGGGCCAGTGAAGGAGGGGCAGGAGGTGCTCCAGGCACAGGAGCACAGATTCTCCTGCAGCCCGTGGTGCAGACAGCAGTGAGGCAGCTGTGCCCCGGCAGCCCAGGGAGATCCAAGGGGGAGCAGGTACTTTTTCAGCTTTAGTCTTCTCAAAACTTTGTTGAATCCTACAAGCAGTCATCATATGGTAACCAGATCTTCAGCAGGAACAAAAACAAGCACCTGGTAAGGATGAGAGAGTACTCAAGGGTGAGGACTTCACTGGGGATGCCTGAAGCAGCACTTCATACATGCAAGGGAGAGCCAGGCATCACCCAGAACCTCTGAAATACTGAAGGAAACAACCTCTTCTCCTTCACTGTGGGACAGAGAGGATCAATGAAGCTCCCACTGTGCCCCTCAGCAGCTTGAACTGACAGAACTGAGCCATCTTCCCCTTTCCTGTTACTAGCTAAAAAGAAGAAAGACTTTATTTCCTGCCAAAGTAGATGCACAGCACAAATTCATAGAAACAAGACAGGCAGGAAGGAGGAAAAGAAAAAAAAGAAAGAAAAAATGGCAAGTGAAGTTAGGCAGTAAATAGAAAGGAATTCGGAACCATTGCAATGGCCTGTCTAACCCAGGAAGTATTGGATATGGCAGACTGCAAACAAGACCAGAACAATATAAAAGGGTCACTGACTCCAGGGACAGCATTTCCATCCAAAAGCCAGTGGGTAACCTTTTGCAACAACAAAAAAACCCCCTTTTTTTTTTTTCCCCCAAGAATTATAGACACTGAAAACTGACAGAAAAAACCAGCAGCAAACCAGCCAAGATCTTCATTTTTCCCCCAAAAAATATCCTCAGCTGCACTAAATCAAATCACGGCATACCTGTTTTGGTTGGTTGGTTGGTTTTTGTTTGGTTTTGTTGGTGAGTTTGTTTGTGTTTTTTGCTTTAATACAACATTGATATTTTAAAGACAACTAAAGACAGAGAGAGATCTATTTCAAAGTGCAGTTGAACCTTTCCTTCTGGAAGATTTCTTCTCTTGCAGTGTCCTTATCTCTGCAGTGCCACATCTCAGCACTACTGAAAGAAGTGCTTCACCATATTATAGCTCTGAAGACTTTTTTTATTTCTTTAGTCTTCAGACATTTAGACATTTACAACAATTAATTGAATCTCAAGCTCCCAAGAATGAATTTTTATCTTCTCAAACAAGGTGGGAATCAAGTTAAAGACTACAAGGAAATGACTGACCAGATACAACTGTGAATGCTGCATCGGCCACAAAGACTCCTGGGACTGAAACCCTACTATCAGTTAAGAAAAGAAAGGATTCATTTAATTATCTTATTGTAAATTAGTAAGCTAATGGACACGGTGTATCAGGAGAGGAAACAAGAGACATTTACCATATTTTCTGAATGAAACAAAATAAAACATGAAATGTTTTGCCTTCTGCATCTTCAGCCAGTCAGTGCCAGGAATGGCACAGCCACAGCATCAATGCCTATTCCAGGTCCTTTCCATGCTACCTTTTTCTTCTTCTCACTAGCAGAGCTTCACTAGCCCTGGTGTGAGCAGTTAGTGTTAAGCAGTAATATATAAGCAGAATGTATAACAGAAGAAGGATACATTTACAAGTCAAATGGTGGGCATGCAGATGTTATATAGCTGAGAGCTACTGAAATGCCTTTTCATTTTAAAATTGTTTAAACTCAGTAAGCTCCATCACCGGAATTAATACCTGCTGTTTGTGCTGCAGCAGACGGTAGAACCTACTTAGCATAGTGATAATCACCAGCCAAGTTGTGTATCTAAGACTTTACTGCACCTGCTTCAATACCACTAACACAAGTTTCAGAACTAAATTACGTCTCAGCCAAACCTTGATCATCACACGAAGCACGCACTGCAGAGCAGCTCAAACACACACAAACAAATCTTCCTGTAATGTCCTGAGAGCAGCCAGAACTCACACAAAGACAAGCACAACAGTGCCTACAGCACCAGAATACGAAGGAAACTATCCAGTCTTCTATCATGACTCTCAAGTCCTTTCTCAAGTCCTGTCTCCCTTCTATCCCAGGCAAGATATCTGCTTCTCTGCTTTTCCGGGTCTGTTCTTTCAGGCATATTAATGACTTAAAGCTTGTAAGATCACTCAGTAGGAGACAGCCAGCTCTCTTCCTGTGATCCTTGGAAAGAATACAGACTTCTACAAACAAAAGGTCAGCGTGACCCAGGTCTATGGGAGTGCAAAATGGTGGAAGAATAAAGTTTTAAATATTGCAGATAACCCTGTCTAGTAGAGTTGAGTCATCAAGGTACGAAGTGCTTTAAAAATATGCAAGGAGAGCTACAACTGCAAAGAGCCTGCAATATGAAGTTGACCTGTGCTTACTTTGGTACTGTAAGTTTTCTTCCTGATTTTGCCCTGAAATTTTGCTGCAAACAATATCCACCTCTATTTGAAAAGTCACAATTGTCACTACTGCACAGGGTATACAATTACAATGATGTAATTGGCACAGGAAGGTGGTATTTAGAGGAGCTAATATCACATCACAGTAAGCATGAGAAAAACGATTGGGAGCACAGAAAAAGTGAGATAAATCCACAGAAAAGAAGCACTATGTTGAAACAGGGGCTTTAGCAGTGATGTTGGGTGCAGGAGATGGGAAAGATGATCAAAGCCCTTCGACAGATTTCCATTAGTAAAAATATCAACAGCAAGCAAGTTCTGGCTACACACAAAAGCAGAACTCCATGCTGGCAGGATGGTCAGGCTGGCACTGCTCCAAAGCCCACGCCTGATCAATATTCTCTCAGCAGATATTCCAGTTCTGTCTGCAAAGGGGACCAGCGACCTCAACATGCCAACATGCATCTCTAGAAATAACTTCTACTCCATACACACAAACTAATGTCTTCTCTTGTTCAAAAAAGAAAAGAGCAACTGCACCTCCATCTGCAAAAGGAAGTGTCAGAATGTTCCAGGCTATGATTCCAGCAAGGGAATGTTAATTAAACACAGACTATCCTGCAGTGCAGAATCAGATATTGTAGAAACCTCAAGCTTAAAGGAGTACAAATGAGCCTTTAGAATTAGCTATTTGCTTAATTACCATTTTCCTTCTCAGTCTACTGAGAAGGTAGTGGTACTACATTGTTAGGAATGACATTTTAAGTTTCTAAATCTCACAAATTTCATTTTAGGAGTGAAGATGCTCCAAGTTCAACACTTCAGTGCCCAGCATTGCCACATCTGCACTTTGGTGCTTCATACTGAAATAATTTTCCTCGCAGATCACCCTTTTGGTAACTCACCCTCAGTTTTCACACCATTACCTGTATTTTTCACTTTTCATAGTCCTACAGCAGGACTCCTATAGTCCTGCACAGCTGTATTGCTGCACGAGGAAGCTTCTGGTCCAAACCCAACATTTTTACCTTTGGATCTGTTGTCAGCAGCTTGAATGCTTGGTACACTTGTGCCTCTTTCACGCCTCCACCGAGATCCAAGAAGTTGGCTGGCTTGCCACCATTCAGGGATATTATATCACACGTTGCCATTGCAAGCCCAGCTCCATTGACTGTAATTGCAAACATCAAGTGCTTATTTTTCCCATGAAAGTACATAAGATTTGTGAAAAGGATTAAAATGTATCACCACAACCACGTAACATATCTATTTCTAAATATGTCAGTACCTATTCAAGGATATCCAATGCAACAAACTATTAAAAATCTGGTGCAAACACACCAACACTTAAGTTTCTTTAGGACTTAGATGTGCACCTTGCCCTAAGCATGTATGAGGACTGGAATGGCAATTGGGGGAAATGCAAAACCTGCTGATTTTATTAAAAATAAAGAGACATAAAAACTTCTGGGAACAGTGATTGCATCATGAGACGTGAAGGACAAATTGACTCCTTGAGCTCCCCTCCCAATACTCTGGTAGCAGTAAATGATGCTTTGTATTACTGTAACACAGACAACTCAATTTTGGGGACAGATCTCAGACTGCCTTTTGGTTTGCATTTGCACCAGTCTAGAAGCATTACCATGGGCAGGAACATCCTCTAAATGAGAATTTTTTGTGCCCAGTAAGTTGTTCCTGCTGGATAAAGGCTCCTGTCACTTGGAATTCAACAGAAATACCAAATACTAAAAAAAATTCCATGATGTTGTCAATTTGGGGTCTTTTGGTCGGTTTTGGATTGCTTTGCTTTAAATTGAGATTAAAGTCTCACTGTGACTTACTGAATCAACTGCAACACATTGCTAGAATCTTCTAGATTTGAGATAGAGTACATATCTGAGCAATATAAATGCATTTTCTCACCAAGCTGAGAAAAAATGTCTAATTCAATTAGATTAATAATAAAAGGTTGAATTGGCTAAAATAATTTTTACAAAATAATTTTTTACTTATCTCTTCTAAACAGCAGAGTAATTTCTGTTCTAAGGAACTTCAGGAAAATAAAAAACTGTCATTTTTCTTTTAATAGCCAAGCAGATTCTTTAGCAGCTTTCCTTAAAGAGAAATGGAAATCACTATTCAATTTTAACTGGGAATGTCGTGTTTATACACACAAACTTTTGCAGCGTCTTAAGTACCACAGTCTCATTTTTGAAAATTAATGATTGATTCTTGATGACTTCTCTTGTTTTAATTACTGGAAAGATCAACTGCATGAGCTTAAAAATTCAGGCTTCTTCTTTAGCCTGACACCACTCATGTCCTGCCTGTCTGCTGTGGCATCATCACAGTTACAACATAATTTTAGTTTTATTCCTGCAAGAACCTGGGGAAGGACAGACAACCCTAGCAAAACAGACTGAAATACTGTCAAGGGTGGACTGAATGTCAGAATGTAAACAAGGTTTACACATTGAGCAAGTAATGAATTTGCCTTCAAATGTCTTTTGGATGTATTTGTTCTTACCAAAGCAAGCAATGTTTCCATCCAGTCCTATATATTTTAAGTCATATTTGGCAGCTTCGTTCTCTATGGGCTCATTTTCAGACTTGTCATCCATGGCAAATATTTCCTTTTGTCTGAATTCTGCATTGTCATCAAAGTTTATCTTGGCATCAAAGCAAACAACTACAGGAGAAAATAAAACAATGTGCAGGCATTTAGAGTTTACAGTTAGTCAGAGCTTCTGAAATATTATGGCTACTGCAGCAGGGAGGGGGAGAAGGTTGCTTTGGGAATGATGGAGCCTCCAGCATATGATCAGTTGAAGTTCATTGAGTCCAGCAGCAAAGGGCAGATTTCCCTTAAATTCTCTGCTGAGAACACATTATTTCATTAAAGATCTCAAACAACATGAAGCCAACATAAGTTAAAAATGACCAAATCAAGCAAGTTTAAAAAAAACTTCTCATCAATATCAACATCCACTACGGTAGTAAAAACAAATCAAGATGTAGCTAAACCTGACTATAATAAGTAATAGATAAAGGTCTGGCTGGCAGCTGGAATATTCACATAAACACACCAGTAACAGCAATGCCTGTAGAGTGTTATTTGCCTATTTACTGACTCATTATTTCTATGGGTTTGCATAAGCAAACACCTCATTAGATTAAAATGTTGTAAGTAAATGTAAGACTATATACTTATATTACTATTTAAGTAATTTCACTTGTACTATATCCAAATTAAAATTACTGACCTAAGTATAATTGATTTGTCAAGGCAAACCAATCAGATTTAAGTGCCTTTAAATGCTGCATCCAGAAAAACCCAACAGTTTTTCTGTCTGCTGAGTTTTTATTCATATTGCCATTGAAACACGTACATGGTATGTGTGGCACATGTTCATGAGCACTGTACACATCTGGAGGTCAATTACAATAAACAGGATAATTGTAGTCTTTCAAAACATTTACACAAATACGAGAGCTGTAACTCTACATCTTGATTTCTATTGGGTTTTCTTGTTTGTTTTTTATGTTGATGTGGTTTTGGTTTTTATTTTTTTAATATCTGACTTGCAACTGATAGCAGATTAAATGAAAACTATATCAAATTTCATTTCAGTGACTGCAGTTTCAGAAAACTGTTCATGAGTGTGTATAACAAATCTCTTGGAAGAGTCTAGAGTAGATCTCACCTGGTCAACCATCATGTGGGAATGTGCCCCAAGCAGAAATACCTGCAGTTCATGATATGCTTCTATTGTACTAGAGCTGTTTTAATTTTAATTTTTTTAGCAATGAACTAAGACCATTTTTCCTCTTCAAAATTTCAGATCCTTAAATTGCAAAAACAACTCAAAGCTGGAGTACAACTGCAGTGTCAGAGCTCTCTTTGCACACGGACATCCTCGATGTCACACTAATAGAAACTCATTTCTACAGAACACTCATCTTTAACAAAGGCCATGCTGTACAAAATAGCTGCAAAAACATGTATTAATATTTAAAAAACCCCATTTTCACTATCAAAAGCACATTGTTACAGGCATGATGGATTATACAAATGGATTTTTCTTCTAAACAAATATCAAAGAAAGCTCCAAGAGTTATATTCATGAAGTACTTGTGTTGTTATTGTTAGTGGTGTAGGATTTTTGTCATCTGCCAATTCAACAGTTTACACTGAGAGCAAACAAAACAAACAAACAAAACCCAAAAATGGGCATAACAGGAGTCTGACCCACTATTGTTGACAAAGAATTTGCTACAAAATTAAACAAAATACATAAAACAATGTATCTTCAAATGAAAATTCACACAAGTGAAAAGCACAAAACACAGCAAGAAACAAATCCATCTTATCCATTACTTTGACAGGAATAATGGTCTTCATACAGAGACTTATATTTTATCATTAGAAATAACTGCATTAAGATACTCAAATGTTCTTCCATTTGTTTCATCTTTATTCTTCTCAAAGACATTTCAGATGGAGAAACTGCTAGCAACAAAGAAATAAGCACAGGAAGACTCCTGTGCATGTCTGCTGGTAAGATGGCTTTCACAGCTTGAAACCCACTCTGTTTCTGCTCCTCAGCTTCCTGGATGCAAAACACATACGGGAAAATCTCGAAGAAAAGAGCATAAAAAACTCCTACCATCCCTCAAATTAAGCCCTTCTCACTCAATATGCACAGCCATTCCAGAAAAGCCAACTTGGTAACTTATCCCAATAATTATTTCCCCAGTGACACCCCATAGTGCTCCAGCAAGGATACAAAGTTAGTACCACTGTGGTTCTTTAGGACTTTTAAGGACCACATTTGGTTTCCTCTCATTTCAAACTATCCTCTCCTTCACTTGTCCCTACTTGTCTACCAATTTCCCCTCTTGGTTCTCACCAGCAGCTCTTTTTGCACCTATTTGAGAGATCTCATTCATTTTCATAAGAACCAATGAACCCAGAATTAGCTGCTAAGAACTTGACTTGTATTTATTAAGGTGAGTGAGGTTTGCAATGCAGACACTATTGATTCAATGTGTATGTTATTATGGTACCTCAAATGAGCTGGAAAACTGAGCATACAGTGCTGTGAATGATCCTCAAATAAAAACAGTTTTGGTGGAAATCATTCCAGGAGGTAAAACTCTAGGCAGAGAGCTGAAGGATTCAAGTGTCAAGAACACCAAAAAAACTCCCCAAACCAAACAGGAATTCAAAGAAGGTCTGTTATTAAAGAAGAATTCATGCCTTTAAACCATGAATATGTTCTCCTAGCTTAGTTTAACCTGAAAACAGCTTATTATGTAAAAAAAAAAAAAAAAATCTGCTGACACATTGATCATTTATGTCACTGTCTCTGAATTATCGTGATATACTTCAATATTCCTTTTTAGTTTTAAATGTCACTTTACAAAAGGGCATTTAAGTGTCCCAGAGCCTATTTTATAACAAAAAGCACCAACTTTTAAGATGCCTTAATAAAGCCAGGTAGGGCAGGATTTGTTTTCCACCTTTTAGTGCTTTTCATATTCTCTGGCAATTCTTCTGCAAGTGAAACAGCGAGGTGGTAATCGTGATCCACCTGGATCAGCCCTGTTCTATTCCAATATACCACAGGCATCTTTAGTTCCTCCCCTCCTCACCTCTGTCCAAGTTAGTTGGACAAAAAGGACAAATGGAAGGAAAGGTTTCAGCTGGAAGACCAAATACTAAGTGAAAGCTAATCCAGCTCCTCATTTTTACCCTGTCCCTCAGTCCTCTAGTCATAATGAAAGCAGACCAATGACCCTTTTTCTTCCCAAAGGGTGTAGCCAAGTGTCAGTTCCAGCTGAAATTTGTCCTGTGCTCTAACAGGCTGCAGAGTCGTGCACTTAAAATTTTGAATTACCCATATACACAGAAACATAAATGAACAAGTTTCTTTGCACATAATCTCAGTAATTCTAGCAGCATTAACACAACCCACCCCCAAACAAAACCACTAAACAAAAAATACCCAAAACAAAACCAAGAAAACCTCAACTTTGTACAAGAGCAGAAGAGCAGAAAATGTTGCTGTTTCTCACCAAGCAGAACGTGTAGAAGCCAATACTTCCAGTATTCGGATGAAACAACAAAAGGTACTGAAATATAAAATCTGCCATGGGAATATTTATGAATGTTGCTTAAATTACATTACAAAATTAAATTAATGCAAAGCTGCTGCTACATCCTTCTATGCAATTTAATTTATAGTTTGCATAAATAAAGAACTATAATGCATTCATTTGTTTCCTTCAATTTCTTACCTTGCCCTTCTGGAGTTTCACCAAAGGGATTCACTTCAACCTGAGTGGCATCAATTTTCAAGAAAAGATTATACAGCTTCTTAATTTGATCTGCTGCCTAAATTTGATCAAACGATTTACAATTACCACACAGAAAAATAAAAGTAAATGTTTTCAAGGCAAAGGTAAACCATTACAGATTATTTTTAATGCATTAAATTGCAAAATAATTCTAGATAATTACTGCTTTTATTTCTGTTTTCTTAACCATATTCATAGTCTCTTAAATAGCTATAATGTAGCATTATTATACTGCATAACACTTAGTAAATGTGCATTTAAAGACTACATGAACTGGAGACCTTCTACAAAATAAACATTACAATTACTATGACAAGTTTAATTTGGAAAGTGACTGTTGGGCATTAACAAAATGATGTATTCTCTGGTATGCTGAGGTCTAAGTTGAATTCACATTAATCAGTCTATATTCAGAAATCCTAAAGAAGTATGTGCACATCAGTGACCTAGGGAAAAAAAACCTATTTCTCCTTCCTACATCAGTCTGCAATGTTTTCTTGAAGAACTTATATCCAAAGCATGCTTGTTTACTCATTGCTTGTTTCCTATCATCCCTCACCATCTATCCCAGTGCCCAGTTGTGTGGCCAAAACTGACAACCAACAGCCAAATCTGTTGTTCTTGTAACATTCTTCCACTAATAGAACAACTTGAAAACAGCGACACGAGCGCACATAAAAAACCCCTTTGGTTCATTACACGCTGACAACCTATTAGCTGAAATAAGTTTGCAGATTAAGTGCACTAATAAAGAACCACTCAAATTTGTCCCCTCATTACTGATCAGCTAACTGAAGTACACAATCCAAAAATTTGGAACCTCTCCTAATAAGTGAATTAGAATAAAACCCCCAGCTTTCTCCTACAGTGTCAGCCATATGAAAGGAAAAATTACAACTGGAAAGACTCAAAACCAAACTCAGTTTTGCCCAGCGGGGTTGTGAACTCCCTGTTCAAGGCCAGACTGGATGGGGCTTTGAGCAACATGGTCTAGTGGAAGGTGTCCCTGCCCATGGCAGGGGGGTTGGAAGAAAATGACCTTTAAGGTCTCTTCCAACCCAAACCATTCTGTGACTCTATGATAAGAGACTTTAAAGAGTTGCAGTTGGGAAGCAGCACACATATCACTTAGGATGCCTTCCCTGCTCAAATTTGCCAGCTGAAGCACTCTCAGTGGTTTTGACTTTGAAAAAATTCTCAGTTATAAATGTGCAGCAGTTTCCTTGGCACAAACACTCGGATGGACGCACTGCCCCAGAACCACACGGGTGAGGCTGGGTCAGCAGTGACACTGGAGAGGAAGCTCCACCCTGCAACTCCCATTGACTCTGGGCAACCTGAAAAGCTGTTATTGCCACAGGAATCTGCTGCAATTGTACCAGACCACCAAAACCCCTTCACTTTTATTAAAAGATGCTCCATCTTTCAGCACCTCTCTGAATCAGGCAGCTTAATGTCAACACTTCTCTTTCTCAAGGTCTCTACAAGTGCTGAGCCTCTTCAAGGCAAAGCATAAAATCCCAACTTAGAACTAGTGAATATGTAAGTAAATACTGGGATTTGTCTGAATAAAAGCTGTGTCCCTATGCCTCAGTAAATTCCTTTGAGTTGACAGCATGAGGAAAGAAATGCATTCCTGCAGCATTATTTAAATGTGTTGTTTAAAAGTCCATATATTGCTGTTAATTATTAAGTACCAGAACTCTTCAAGGGTTGAAAGGTTCTACATAATCATTCTTCCTCATTAGATACACAGCTAAATCTTCAAATGTTTGTTAATCAACCTAATGATTATGCATTTGTTAATTGCATGTTGGGATACAAAATAATTAAAACTGCTGAATTAGAAATAAAAGAGTTCTAAAAAAATGACAGTTTGATACTGCAGAAACAAAAACACGCCAAAGTAGATTAAATGAGCTCTCCTCTCTGCAAAATGCTTCATACAGGCAAAATTTATATATTAAATACATATATATGTAGAAAAGAGATATTGAAAAGAAAACAAGCTGGCAACCTTTTGGTTTTGAGCTGAAGATTAAAAAAAATTTAAAAGGCTTCAGTTACACAGCCAGATACACTTTTCCTTCTCTTCTTATAAAAGGTCAATTTTCAAAAAAAGCTCTGCCCACGTCACTCCCTGAGCTCCAATGGAATTCCAATGAAAGCAAAAGAATCCCACGTGGTGTAACAGCCTGTTGTCATCAATTTGCTTCAAGAACTAGGAACTCTCACCTCAAAACAATAAGGACCTTATTCAAACTGCTAATGCCTGATGACAATTATATAGGTGCAATTTAGTATTTAGAATGTCAAAATTATGCTGATTTAACGGACACTTGGCCTTTCTTGCCCACTGGAAAGCATTTAAGGTATAGCTGGGCTACAAAGTCTTCAGTGCAAACCGAGGGAGTGGAGCCAAGTTACCTGCTGTTGCAAAGGTCCTTGGAATCCCAAATTTTTTGCCATCTGCAAAGCCTGACGGTCCTTTATGCCTTCAAAAATATCTATTTCCTCCTGCAACAATAACATGCATAAATATAACTAAATATTCAATCTGAATGGAGATTTAAAACTTCAAAAGGAAAACACTTAGTATACATTTGCAAATTAGTAATTAAAGCCTGGCTGTTTGCCAAGGCTCCCCAAGACTGAGGCTGTGGCAGCTGCCTATAGGGGATGTTATAATTACCACACTAACTATGAAACAGTCCTTCCAAAAAATATATAATTCTTCAGGGTGGCACAGTGACAAGACAATGTGACACAAGTTTTCACTTTTAATTACTGTACAGATGGCGTTGACGAATATTTAGTCTGTTAATTTTTATGACATGTTCTGGAATATTTTCAAGGCAATGAGTGTCACTGCCCAGTAACACTGTGAAGTTTATGTAATTTTAAAATGCACATTAAATATTTTTACAATTTCTTGAATAATTACACTTGATTGTATCAATTATTTTCTCAGCTGAATAGCTTGTCTGTTCATTATCTTGCCACAGTAACATAAAAAATACTTAAATGTAGTCATTGTTAAAAAAGTAATTACAACAGTTGTATTTCAGATGCAAAAGTCTTGCAGGTACAAAGAAATAATTAACAACTCTGTCAATTAGAGGAAAAACAGCCACAGAAACAATAACTAAATTGGCACCAGCCTACTTGTGAAAAAACTGTGTACCTTCCTGAGAGTGAAACTCACTCATAAAACATTTCAGATATAAAGTTTAACATATCACATAACAACCAGATTTAAGCACTTTTTCTAATTGAGTTGGAGACACAAACACTAATAAAGTCAGATGTTAAACATGCTTCATCTACTGGATAACAAGTTCGATCCTGTATTTGATGAAACACAGTTTTTATGGTTTTTACTGTCTTATTTCCATACATGGAAGAAGCAAAAATGGAAAGAGAAAGAGGGAAAAATATTCTT
The DNA here is from genome assembly GCA_035041135.1 of Platyrinchus mystaceus. Taxonomy (NCBI): domain Eukaryota; kingdom Metazoa; phylum Chordata; class Aves; order Passeriformes; family Tyrannidae; genus Platyrinchus; species Platyrinchus mystaceus. The sequence continues at coordinate 5,539,806 of JAWWLV010000024.1, read as the reverse complement.
TTGGATAACTGACACAGAAAATTTTTAGGGTAAAACATCATTTCAATACCTTAAAGATAAGTTCTGGGCTAGTTACTGCAACTTCTTCTATGTCCACACCACCCTGGGGACTGCCAACCATGACAGGCCCATTGCAGGCTCTGTCCATCAGAATTGCAAAGTATGTTTCCCTGGAAATATCCAGTGCTTCTGCAACCATCACCTAAAAGTGAATAGAGGGAAGAGAAGAAACATCAACACTGCTGCAGGATCCTTCTGCACTGCCTTAAAATGCAGCAGTTTGACACTCGCTATCCTGAAAAGAAACGTTTGTGTCACGGCTTTTACAAGGTATTACAACCCAGTCACCTTTTCCCCAAGAAATCCTCTCTCCCTAAAAAAGACACTGCTCTGGAGCTGCTGTTCTTGCTGGGGCAAGCAGCAAGCAGTGTAAACCTAATTGTTGGGGGGTTTCCAAGAAAAGAATCGGAGCTGCTGCCGAGTCCATAAGGCAGACACATTAAATTATTACATTATTCTATATTACATTTTTATTCCCAAATAAGCACTTCAATGTGCTGCCTTGAGAAAAACTTGACTCACGAGGGAGTCAGTTTGCAAATCCCATGGATGTAAGGGTGGGCACACTGGCTTTCAGCTGCACCTCACCAGTAGCACTGCTCCTCACCAGTAAATCCTCAGGCTTAAGTTCTCTCCCCCATTCTGACAGAAGACCACCCAACCCTTAAAGTCCGGAATTCTTGCCCTAAGTATTTCCTAAGAAAATGGGTTTACAGATAATTCTGCCATCCAGCTTTTCACTTTCAACTTAGAGAGTCAAGCAGATGTGTGTCCTTTAGATGTTGGCACAACCTAGAAACATAGAAATTTATTTTTCCAAAATGCTACTAGTTTCTATTTATTATATATAAGCTACAGAGCCCTTTTGTACCAGTATCTGACAGACACCTCAGCACACAACAAAACAAATGATTCAAATTCTACATGTTGGAACCTACAACTACTCACATTAAGATTTGGGGAAATCAGCCCATATAGAGTCTTTGCTAAAACTTTTTCACTCCTCACAAAAAAATTACAAAGTCCTTGCCATGTGAGTACTGCAATAACTATACCTTCCTCTTCACCTGAACTTTCAATTTTTTCAATAATTTAACAACAGCCAATGAAGCAATTTCAGAGATTAAGTAGTTATACACATGGCCAAGGACTCAGAAACTATATTTTGATATAAGAATACTAAATTTCCCCAGATAATTTTCATTTTAAGAAAAAATTTGCATATGATCATTATTAATTCTTCCTTGTGATCATAACAGGTGCCACAATCCCAGGTGCAAAGACTGTAGTTCTGCTCTGCTCTGTTTTGCTTTTCAACCTGAAAGTCAATCAGCCACCTCTGCTTTAATTAGCATTACAGCTTCTTCTGATGATCATCAACTATATTCTTCCTTAACAGAGCTACTATTTCCCATCTTTCAATGGAACTGGTAGAAATCAGGAAAATCACTTCCCTCCTATTAATATAATCAAGAAGGATTAAGTGGCAACATCTCTCTAACACTGTCTGTTTATGAAGTGACGGTTTTGAACAAAAACTGCGGACAAAAATCAGCACTGAGTGAAACGTCAGGTGAAATTCATTCTAACAGTCAGCAGATCTGAGACCTGCAGCCTTAAAACTCTGCCTGCCCAGCAAGACTAGTTCCATCAAATGAGTATTCCTGGGGTTTTCATAGTTCAAGGGCTATAAACAAGAAAGATGCACTGCACTTTCCCCCCAAGTCGTTTTTTTGACATTCTATTCCAGAGTACCTAAGAAGGAATGTACATACCTTCTGCCAGGCTGTGTGTTATTACAGAACAGGGGGGGAAAAAAAAAAAGACAAGGAATTAAATGAAGCCCTCTGTGCTCAGAATGGAAGGAAAGATGAAATTTCTTCATGTTTTTTTTTGACTTGGAAGAAACTTGCTTTATAGTAATTTTGTTTCCTTCTAGTTTTACCTCACTTTATTCATAGAACAGAGGGGGATGTAAAGGAATAGTTCAAATAAGTGACTGTTCAAAAGGAAACTAAAGAAAACTAGGGTGAAGGAGAGAACTAAGAATGCAGAAAACTACTGTTCTACTTAAAAGCATCTGCCTATTTTAGACTACTACAGAGGGATGCTAAAAGCCAACTTCAGAGACACAGCTTGGCTACCTGCCAAGATTTGTCAAATTAACAAGCAAAGACAGGGAAAGCATCCTTGATTTGCTACTATTTTTACCTGAATCCGTGTTTTCACCTTCTCACATATCCTGCATCAACGTATCTGAAAAATGTGAGTCAGTTGCTTTAGACACAGGTCACATAAACCCAAGTGATCCTCCTGGGTCTTATTGGAGCTGCTCAGTTTCCACAGTGCTCAGGATCAGGGCCAGACTTAGGATGGGAGCACACTCAGTGAGTCTTGAGGAATACATTTGCAGGCACAGCAGGTGGGACTGACATTATTAAATCAGGTATCTTCAACTGCTACTTCCAACTGGAGTGATTGTCCTCACTGTTGCTAATTAACCACGTCAACATCGTCAGATACTTCTCTGGTCTTAATTCACAAAACTATTGAGAATTTAATTTGTAGTAGGCAACCTTAGAGCAAAAATTGTCAGACTGTACAATATCTCTAATTTCTCCCAACAAAAAAAGCCTTTCCTTCACCATCCTCCCTGTTTGCTGCAGAGCAAAGTCAGGGAAATCGGTGTTCAAGGTCTTTAAATATTATTTAAGTCTACCTATCATTCACACAACAAAACTAATGCAAACACATTAATGAATAGTTAAGAGTAATGAAATTGAATCTACAGACTGTTGACTCTTCTCACATTTTGTCTGTTTTGCTTTTGATAAAGAAGGTAAAGCATCATTATCTGTTTGCCACTTCACGTTTATATTTGAAATGTCTTGGGGAAAAAAATCAGTTTTCATTAAAACTTCCTGACAACTTCAAGCTTTCCTTCTCAGTAACACATCATTACCTAAAAGTTTAAGTCACACATCTAATTTCATAAGGGTAACTGTAACAGCTTTTTTTTTAATGCAGAATCAAATATGCAAAATGTTCATTCTGTTATTGCTTGGAGAGAAAACACAGGTAGCGAATTCTCAGGTTGTCATGATAAGAGAAGACTGTCTTCTCAGATAACCACGCTCCCCAAATTCCAAGCTGCCATAAGAGGATTTTATGTAAACTCACAAAACAGCTTCCAAGTTATGAGGGATCTGAGGAGACTGCTATTTATTTGAGAAACATCAATCTGAAGAGGCACAAACACACTTTAAATTCTGTAGCAGGTGCACAAACTGAGAAAGAAAGCTGAAAACGCCATTTTCTGCTCCATAATTATTCTAATTGTAGAAAATTTCTATCTTTCATTCCTTCCTTACAAATACATGTAAAAGGTACGTGACTTCCACTCCCTTACTTGACATCAGCTCATTGATTGCCTCACAGAAAGTGACATAATAACTATTTTCCTACTTAAAACCCCTTATTACCTAATTTTTTTTAAAACATAGGAGTGTTTTAAAACACTCAAACTTTCCAGAACACCAAAAAGTTTAAACCCCACAAAACCTAAGAACATGCTTTTACTTTCCATTTTGAACAGCAATTTTCTTTAAGTACATGTACACACAAACTCTTACACACACACACATACACAGAAAGCACATGCCTTGAAATAGAACAAAAATGCCAGTTATTATTTCTCAACTTCCCCCCTGCTCTTAGCAAACTCAAAGAGTCTGCCTGGAATTTTCTGTGCACAAAGTTCCTGCTGCATTAAATGATATCTTAGATGTAGCTAAACTTATATTTTTAATCATATTATTCTAGTTTCTCCCTTGACTACAATTTCAGCATTTGACATCGTAGTCCCGATGCTACAAACCTAAATGCCTCAACCCCTTTAACCACCCTGAAGATCTCTAAGCTGACTTTGTGAGAGATAAATGCTTTTAAAAGACATAATTTTGCTGGGAAATAGCTTTTGAAGACCAGGGTGCATAATTTGAAATACACTTTCTTAGCCATCTAACAGACATAAGAGTGGGCAAACTGCTGCACAGTGAATTAATTTAAAGCAGGATGTATGCTCTCACCACAAATTACCAAGAATCAAGATCTCAACATCACAAATACAAAACATGCTATTTAAAAGTCAACATACTTTTGAAAGCCAACTCTACAATCAGAATGGAAGTCTATGTCAGTGGACGAGCAGCTTCTCCCAGCGAAAAGCATCACACTGGTTTATCACGGATCAATATTAAAATACTTGCAAGCTGTGTCCTGAAAGGTTCCCATGTAACTCTACAGCAAAGGAAAAACACACAAGGCTATACACAATCCTGTACCACCAAAATAGATTCAGCTGTGCAAACTTCACTGTCAACTTCACCTATGCCCCACCTGCTTCCTGTTGACCATTGTTTATTTATACAAACAGTGTGTGGATGGGGAGGAAAGGAATCACAAGTTAAATCTTCTATAGCTGCTCTATACAAGTCATCTTAATATAAATCCTTTGAACAATCCATGTAAAAAACCCCAACATCCACACCCCTTCTTTCATTTCTATCCATTTCAAAGAAAATTAGAAGTTTCTTTTTCAGAACTGACTCTGTAACTGATGCACTCTGGCAAAAAGAGGAGAATTTCTGTGTTGATGCATTCAAGGCAGGTCAACTGGGGAAAAGATTAAAACCTAAGAATTTATAAAAGAAAGCTGCTTTTACAATACTAATTTTCCCAGAGTGCCTAAATATGGGAAAGGAATATCCTTTCTTACAACCTTAGCATTATCAGGATCTCCAACAGACGTGCCTTAATGGTAATACTGTTCCTCCTTTTGAATATATAGCATTTCTTTTTAACAGCAACTATGAGGAGTGATAGTAGTCTGCTCTCCTTGCTCCCCAAGAGAAGAACTGCCTGAACACCTTCCTCCAGCCCTCATTAGACAGGATCTTTCCAGACAGGTGCTCCCCTTCTATGCTAATACAGCAAGCTGTTCATAGGATATGAAATGTGAACTGCAGTTCCTTTCAGTTCATGCCAAATTATTTTCTGGCATCAGATACACATACCTATATGAGGATTCCTGCTCAGTAAAGCAAAGCAAGAGATAAACACACATATAGCAGAGAGGCAATGGCTAGGAAATCCTGACTGATGGAATTTAAATAATGTGAAGAAGAATCTTGCTGAAGGGCTATCTGGGCTTCTCTTATTTAGGCCAATACAGAACAATTCATTTATGCTAAAGTGAACCTTGGCACCTTGTAGAAAGCTCATCATAGGAAGATGAATTCCCACCCATTAGCTGAACCACATTTTACTCTGTAACTGCAACAAGTAGGAAGACACTTTTTAAAATCTGAGTTCTCTTCTCATGCAAACCCTTCAGGACTTAAAGGGGGCTTGCAAGAAAGATGGGGATGAACTTTTTAGTAGGGCCTGCTGCAATAGGTCAAGAGGGTTTTAAACTAAAAGAAGGTAGATTTTTTTACAATGAAGGTGGTGAGGCATTCACACAGAGCCCAGTGGTAAATGCTCCATCCCTGGAAATGTTCAAGGCCAGGCTGGGCAGGCTCTGAGCAACCTGATCTAGTTGAAGATGCCCCTGCTCATTGCAGAGGGGTTGGACCAAAACTTTAAAGATCCCTTCCAACCCAAACCACACTGTTATTCTGGGGAAGTCACCTCTCCTTTACTAACAGTTGCCCAGAGCTGTGAGTGCATAAAATACAGCTAATATTATCACTAGAGGTAATCATGGATATATTACTTCTGTAAGCAGAATGTCAATAAGCATGTACAGTTAATGCAAAGTGCAGTTATTTTAGCATTTAGTATGTTTTTGATGAAGGATGAGCCTATGACAAAGGATTCCCTTTGACATAGGCAGCAGAAATTAATATATTTTTCCACCACTAGGTATGCCAAAATTGATAAACAAAAAACATACACCCAGAGAAAGAAAAAGTAACATTTTCTTTTTTTCATCAATTAGAATTAATAAATCAGGCATTGGAGAAGGAACAAAAAAACCCTACGTCATACACCTCAGCTTATTAATGCAAAATTGTACCTGAACACAGTTTTCAACTTTCAAGAGGCCAAAATCTTACCTTTTTAACTGTCACACCATCCTTTGGAGTTTGTTTTGTTGACAGATTGTACCCAATCATCTGTTTAGCAAGCTGTTCAACAGTCTTAGGGCTACAAACAAAGGAAAAATGTTAGTTTATTGGAAGATACTAAAAGAAACAGTCCCCAGCTATTGCAAACATTTTAAATATTATAGGAAAAGCAACATATTTATGCTTCTTCAATTTTAAAGACTTACTCTTTAGTTAGATGAACTCCTCCTTTCAATCCACTATTGAAAATACCTTTTCCTCTCCCTCCAGCCAGAATCTGTGCCTTCAGAACAATTTCCTTAGCCTCTGTAAAAGAAAAATACATTTCTATTCTATGGTGTGCCATTTATTGAGCTTATTAACTCAAGTTTCAAAAGCACTTCCAGGTTGGACTATTTTAAAACAACAAGAAGTTGTTCATAAAGAGTGAGCAATAAATCAAGTGTCAATTCAGCATTTTTATAAAGCAACCTTGCAATAAAAGAATTGCTCAAGGAAGTTAAGGAATAAATGTACACTGCCTATTAAAAAGGGACAAATATGCCATTCTATGGATCAGAACCATGCTGATAATGCTACATGGCCTGCACAACAAACCATAACCTGCAGAGCTCAATGGATTATATTCTGGCATGGTTTCTAAAACATGAATCAGATCATATTTTGTCTTGAATACACAACAAACGAACGCTCATCAAGGAAAATAAATTTAATTCCTTGCTCTGAACACATGGAAATGTATGGATGTGGTCCTAAAAGGAGAATTCCCTATCTCCAAAGGGCAGGTAAGTACAGAGCAAGGGGCAGGAGCTGTGAAATCATTTCATCTGTTCCTGAGGCATCACTTGAGTCTTTGGCAATTTGAGTATAACAGTATCTCAGTAATGAGAAAGTGCAGCAAGACAGTGACAAAAGCAATTGCACCATGTCCTGCATTCCACACAGGAGCAATCCTGACATCCTTACAGAGTAAAACAAGGGGAGGAAGGGGAAAAGAAAACAAACAACCAAAGAAAACCGTCCCTCACGGTCTCTGCAGCTCCACAGATCACAGCAGCTTCTTGGACATGAACACCTGCCAGGAGCCTGTAAGAAGTTTATTAACACCCACTGCTGTCACTTGGCACATTTATCATCATACTGCCAAGTTCCCTGCAAAGTCTGAGATCCCAATATTAACATATCATTTAGGGTGCCTAGAAAAGGCCAACATTGTTACCCTCTTCTGGAGTCTGTGGAAATCTCTGATTTCAGTGATGTTTAGATTAGGTCACACCTTGAATCATAATATTCTATCCAAGTATGAACAAAACACGAGAATTTGCTGTTAATTTGACAAATTTACTGCTTAATCGGCAAAGAGGAGAAAGATGCTTTCATTCAAGCAAACCCAGGCTTTCCAGGTTGTAAGAACATTTTACAGATTATTAAATATAAGTTGAGAGGTGCAGCAATTTTTTGGTGCAGACCAGCTCTGACACAGCATCATTTCAAAGTTCCTGTATAATAAATTTCAGCAGCTAGGAAAAAAGTTGGATCTCAGGATAGAATAAATATTATCAAACAAATATTCCATTTCCTGCATTAAGACAGGAATGATTTTTTAACATAGGTATTGTACTTTCACACATTTATTATTATGATTATCATCATTATTAACAAGAGAGGTACTGTTCTAAAAGGTGCCTGATTTCCAGGCTTCTCAAGGCTAAAATCCCTCCACATGTTTATCCATTCAGTAACATTTGACATATATCACTGTGAACCTTAAAAGCACTCTCCTTGAAAATATTTCATGTATTCCAATATATTCATGTTCTGGGCTCCCTATTACTCATGCCACTGCAGGGCAGATAACAAGGAAATTTAAATGCAACAAAAAGTTTTATATCAAGTGTTTCCGATGCACACGGATTATTAAGATGAATTAAAACTATAAATCATTTTCCAACCTGCAAAAGCAAACTCTAGAATCAAAATAGCTGCTGTGATAAAAAAAAAATCCAATATAGTATTGTTAATAGATGCTGCAAGCATTTAATTGGATCAGTTTTAGCTGCCAACCACCCCGAAAATGTGAGCTTTGATTGTCAGTGATAGGTGGTATCAGTTCTGGGAGTGATCATCACCCTCATTCCCAATCAACATGCTCTGTGAGCACCGATTATCTCCACTGAAATACAACAAATGAAGTCAGAGAAAGGAATTAATGTGTACATCTCTGTAATCCACTAGAGGACTATCAAGGCAATACAATAACTTCAGGAAAACAACTCTCAAACCCGTAAACAAACGGCTTAGAAAGTGAGTATAACCACGTAAAGATTAGACCTGAAGAACTAATCAATGCAGCAGCTCAGCAGAGCAAGTGCAGCAGGTTCTTCGTGCCCTGCGGGAAACCAACAGGAAGCAATTTAATTCCATAATTATTTGCCCAAACTCTGTAAAATGAAGTAAAGCAGCCAGGTCTTATTTTATGGTAACTAGGCTTGATCATTCATTACTTTCCGAGCTGATTCACTACTGAACGTCACCATCTTACTTAAAGAGCTGATTTCTAGAAATGCTCACACAAAGTTTTTGTGTTAGATCCTGCCTGAATTCCCAAATTAAGTTAGAAAGACTATCCCAAAAGAAAAATGTGAGTTTAACTGAAATATCTGAAGTAATTCACCTTCACTTTTAGATTTGATACAAATAAATAAATAAAAAATAATCTGAAAAAAAGGTACCCAAAGTCAGTATGAAAGTCATTAAAACCAGAAAGGTGTAACTAATTTCCATCAACACCCATCCAAACTGTTGTAGTAACGTTGGAGAAATGTTTGAGCAGGGCTGTGTAGTTACAAATACAGGATTTGAAGAGAACCAAGTACAAGCAACATGTCTTTACACCACCATAAAATACAGTGCAATGTTTTCAACAGCTTTTGGTCATTGAGGCTTCAACCAACTTCTGTGCAAGTCCACTGACTGACCAGCCTTGTGCAAATTAAAAATCAAAACCCCAAATAATAAACCATCCTGCTTCTTAAGTGTGCATATACCTTTTTTTCTCATCACAGATTTAAAATTCTTTTTATCATTAAAAACAATACAAAAACCCAACAGCTTTCAAGTGTCACTAATTTAGCAGCAAATAGCCGCAAACTGCTCCATGCAGATTAATGACACATTGCTGGTAACAGCATGTGTTCTTAACTAATTATAACTTGAATATATATTAATATCTCAGACTGAACAGTTTATTCAGTTCAACAGTTTATTATACTGACTCTTGTATTTGCCTGTTTCACGTTATTCTACAGAAAAAGAGACGTGCAGGACGTGGTGCTCAGGGACAGGGTTAGTGCTGGACCTGGCACTGTGAGGTTAATGGCTGGACTCAGCCATCTCACAGACCTTTTCCAAGCAAAGTGATGAGTTGATGATTTCTAAAGAGCCCTTTAAAAAAAATGGAAGAAAAATACAACGGTCCCTAACTCAGATGCCAATAAATTAGCAAGACCTTTACTCCTCAGAAGAATCCTCAGAATTTAAAATTTCACAATTTTAGTTGGCTCTCCAGTTCTAAAAAATTTAATCCAACCACATAGGAAAAAAGTCTTCCATACTTTTTTTTTTTCTGTAACAAATTCAGATGTTTCAAGAGGACAGAACAGAACACTGAGGGACAAGTAGCCTCTACAGTACATCCAACAAGACCTCCCCTTCTCTCAGTCAGTGCTGTGAATACAAACGGCAGCGATACTCCTTGCAATTGGAATAAGCTCAGTGCTATAATGAAAGCCTATTTAAAATCAATAAAATCAGTCCTGCTTTTGGGAGCTATGATTACTTTGGTCCACTGGTACTGCTTGCAGCAAAAATGAACAGCTTGTTCTCAGCCCACTGCTGTGTATATTTAACTACTGAATTCTTGATCGTGAAACAATATAGTGAGAAGCAGAGTTCTGCCAGTTATATGCTATGCTAATTTATTACCTGTGAACAACTTTCCATTATTATTGATACGACTGTGTGACTGCAAATTAGGCGTGTTAACAATTACATTAAAATGTGCTGTAGCTTATCAAAAATAAACTGCTGTAAAGAACAGACCATGTACGACTGCACAGCAATAGGTCTCATGCTTGCCTGTTTATGAACAAAAGGTTTTCTACCAGAGAGAGCTCAGGACTACTTTGACAAGGCATCCCACACCACAGAATTAGAGCTTGGGACAAAGGGAGGAGGTCTCACACGAATTCCTAATCACATTTCTGTCTCACCACGAGACTTTCAGCAGTTCGGCTTCTCTGTCTGCAGGGGCTCTGTGTAAATTAATTAGTGTCTGCACCTTCTTTAAAAATGCAGAACCTGTTTCAGTATTACATTAGTGTATTTTTACCCCAGTGTAAGGCAACTGAGCACAGAAGGGCTGACTCCAAACCCTGGCAGCAGCAGCAAAGTGTGCCTGGAAAATGCCCTGATCTCTCTCGGAATGAGCTCAGCACACGCTGCAAAGGTGATGAGAGCAACCCACTGCCATGGGAGCAGCACAGTGAAGACAAACTGGGGACATGTCAAATCAAGGTTTTACAGAAGCTCTATCTCCTTACTGACCCAAACACTGAGTTTATAAACACACAAGGGCTGTTTCCACGAAGGCAGCTGGGGTTAACCAGACTCCTCCATCCTTCAGGATGCACAGAGGACCCCAGCCCAAAATAGCAAGGCAAATGGTCACTTGTTTTTAAGAACTTTGCTGGTCACCCTTCTTTAGGTAAAGTCATTAAGTTGTGCTTGATGAGGAGAACTCTTGGAGTGCTTCCCCCTTCCCAAATCCTGAAAGAGCTGAATGAGGCACACGAATCTACAACCAGCTCCAAACTCTCCACACCTCTACAAAGAGGCTGAAGATGAATTTACCTGGTAAGAACGTTCTGAGGGACACAAATCACTGTTTTGTTTGGGCATGTGCAACTTCAAGCTTTGCTTTGGCCAGTCAAGCTTTAGTCCACATCTACTTCATGGTTGTCAAGAATACTACTCCATGAAGGACTGGATGGGACTCTCACTGGATGACCAATTCCATCTCTGTTTATGCTGAATCTGATTTCCCAAAACACAGCAGTAAATTCAGTACTTCCTTTCCCAAAGCAAGGGGTTTCCCCCCATTCTGCTTAACAATTTTGCTTTCATACCACGAAAGGCTTGAGGAGAACAGGGCAGACAGCAATTATACTTCATTCTGGACAGCACAAGAACTATAAAGATACCAACAAATCCCAGAACACCTACATGCTGTTCCTACTTCAGTTTCCTCACCACTGTTGATGTAAACCCACCAATGCTCAAGTGTCCTGTAAGGATTCTAGACAACCTCTCCCAAACTGCACCTCTGCAGATCAGAGCCTTTCTTACAAAACAAAGGGTTCCTCTTACAAGCCCTAAAAGGGTCCACTTTGGGTTGGTTTGGGGTTTTATTACCTCCCTCTAGCTGATCCAACAGTAAGGAAACCACTTTTTGGGGTTTCATCTGTCCTTTTCTATTACTGTTGCTTCATTCTTGTTTTAATGCCACCCCTATCACCTGAGTTCTCAGCTTCCTCTTGGGAAAGACTGGCTATAATTAATTTTCCAAATTCCAGCCCCCCTGTTACACTGCTCAGGCAAGATCCTGTTGGATGCTTATTACTTTTAAACAATAGTCATGTCCAGAGACACTTTGGGTCACTTACTTCAGCAAGGAAAGGAGGGAGAAGAATAAAAGCAATAAGGAAGATCATAAAACCCCATAATGCAATAATACAAAAACTATAATTAAACCTAATTCCCAAACTGAGCACTGAATCTTAAACTCACGGTAATAACTTTTCACATTTGGGTCTCTTTGCACCAACTTGCTCTGAAATCTGAGACAGCTTTTCCCAAGGAGCAAATATTGCTACCACTTCCATTGCTCCCCATCTTCTGAGACCTCCAGGGATGCAGCATCTGAGACAGTTCCCATGCTCTGCCAAGTGAGCAGATTGAGACGAAAAAGAAGCTGTCCACAAATACCACCCACACCAACAAAACTATTGTTGTGCTGAAAGACCTTTAGAATGAAGATAAACAATTGATTTTTTCCCCCCATTTAATTTTAACTCTCTTCCTCTGCTATTTTCATCCTTCTGCTCCATAACACCAACAAGAATTATGTTCTTACATGCCTAGTTTCTACAACCTTTGGTTGGCAGACTAGTTTAGAATTAAAGTTAAATAAATCATCCTTTTTATACCTCCATACTTTTGAATATATTGTATATTTATTGCTAGATTATAAGCCTCATTAAAATCTATAATGATAAATTAGTCAGTCTCTTGATTCTGTCACTGCTGTTATTAATTGCTTTCATAACCATTACTACACACTTCACCGGTGATAAAAATTTTAAAGCTAGATAAAATCAGCTAAGCTAAAGCTCACTCTCAATATTGCACTCTTAAACCTTCTCAGAGTAAAAGTAATCAAGTATTCACACATCCTACATTTAAGTTAAACCTGATAAATTACTTATACAACAAACGGAGCCTCACTAGATCCAGCAGCACCACTGTAATGCAGGGAAAAATATGCACATTAAGGCAGGGATCCAAAAAAAACCAGTTCTCACACTAAAACTGTTCATTGTATGTGCTTGTTTAAAACTCCACGGGATATCTTATTTCTGATATTTTTCAGCCTTTAACAGCTTCTTTTTTCTACCTAAGCTGTCATTATTTTTTACATAAATTTCCTCTGTAATAGACAAAGAGTTTAGAAAAATGAATATTTTCACATTTGCTTACAAACTCGAGAGCAGACATGGTTTGAAACGCACTCAGGAGAGGAATAAATTCTTCATTTGGTGGAAGAGCACTGAAGTTTACTGACAACAGAGCAAAAGCTCTTCCTACCAGCTTTCAGACAACACCCACTCTATGGGCAAAACAGAGAAATCCAGTTTTTGTAACCTGCAATGTCACCCTGTCATCCTGTACCACGGGAACAGTAAATACTGAACAAAAGGGAAAAATCCATGCAAACTGATCCAGGGTTCTTCCATCATTATACCCACCAGGTCTATTATTGCTACTTTCAGACTTCAAAATATTCTTTATATTATGCCCAGGCCAATATTGTTTCTCTCCTCTTCTGATGCTTTCATTTTAAGAGACTGTAAAAGCAGGCAAAGACTTTTCCTTCTGTATTAGTTGCAAGCCCTGTGGCCTGATGACACCACCACGGAAGCTCTTCCATGTGCAGAGTATCTTCAGGATACTCTGTAAGCACTGAGAAGTCTGGGCATGCAAAATCCTGTGCTTTAGCAGACCTCTTTTCCTCATAAATATTAAATACATGAATAAATCAAAAGATTTACTTTCTAAAACTACTGTCATTCAAAAATTTGACAACTTTACCAGATTTTTAACAAGACATTTCTCTCTACCCTTCCCTTTTCCCTAAACTACAAAAAAACCCACAAACCCACCAAAAAAACCCAAAGTGAAATGAACACACTCGCAGTTTTCTTTGCATCTTTACCTTTTAAAGCTTACAGGGATTTCAGGTTTTCCTTGCCAAAATACTGTGCAAACAATTTTTTCCCCCCAGTAAAACATATTCTAAAGTTAGCAGACTCAGGCAGTTCAACTGTGTCCTAAATTCTTGACTGAATACCATAGCACAACTTGTTTTAATACAATTGAGGGAACAGGCTTTAAGCAATCTGTAGTATTGAAGTCAAGCAGCCATTAGGAACAAACACTGTTCTCACCCCTCACTGCAACAATACACACACCTGCTTTCCTGGAACACGTTCAAAATTTCATTCTTTCTGATTACATGTAAGGCACAAAAGACACAAAGCCTTCTCTGACTCATTCTAATTCTTTTACCCATTATTGAGCTGCAGAGATGATTTCGAAAAAAACTGTATGTAGTGTAGAATACATAAAAACTGAGGAACATATATTGGGTTTTTTCCATACTTCACTTCTAAGCATAAAGGAGTTGTTGCAGTTGAAGATATTCTCAAAAGTGGAGCATGAAATAAGAAACGAGGGAATTCACATGGTAAAAAAGTTAATATGAATCATAGAACGGTTTTGGTTGGAAGGGACCTTAAAGATCACCTCATTTTAACACCCTGCCACAGGCATGGTCACCTTCCATTGGAGCAGGTTGTTCCAAGCCCCGTCCAATCTGGCCTTGAACACTTCCAGGGATGGGGCAGCCACAGCTTCTCTGGGCAACCTGTGCCATGGCCTCCCCACCCTCACA